>CAVLGL010000024.1:12213289-13435736 GCA_963668995.1 Parnassius mnemosyne
TGAAAAACTTCACATTGTGTACCAAAATTCCAAAATAAAATTAGAAATCAAGAAATAACTACATAACTATAAATAAATTATAAACAATGAAAATTGTTTACCAAATAGATTGCATGTATTCTAAAGGACTTCGAATTATTTTCCGTGCCAGAACAGGAACTTACCTGAAAATAAAAAAAATACTATGAGTTTTTCTTATTTTCCATATTATAAGAAATTCAGCGAACTCACACAGCATTTCCTGTAAAGTTATTCTATGCTACCACTTACCATCAGGTGGACTATGCGCTCGCTAGTCATCCTTATCTAGATAAGGGTGACAAAAAAGCCTACCAGAAATGCTGCGAAAAAAATAATGTTACCTATTTATGCCAAGAAATATTTATAAAGAATTAATTTTTATTCACGTATTAAACCGGAAAGATATTTAGGTAGGTAATTAAAAGTTTTCATACGTTTTAAGCGTATAGAAAAGAAAGTATCCGAAACGCGATAAACAATCTTTTATCGTCATTAAAAATCTTTTCAAAAATTAAAAAGTAAAGTAAAGTCACAGCCTATAAACGTCTACTGCTGGGCCTCCTCTCATTGCTGAGGGGGATTGGCGGACTTTACGTGTCCTCGAAATATTTTGATATTTCTCGGATATGCTGCTTTCCTCAAGATTACCTCTTGAGTTACCACGGCTCGGCTATTATGAAAGCCGAATAAAACTACGTATTAAAACACTTTCACTGAGACATGTATATATTAGCTAATAATTAACTAGAGGTCTATTTGCCTTACTAAACGTCATAACTCAACTAATCAAAGTCCGTCCGTGTGTCTCAATTACATTGCATTGTTAATGCAATGTGTGTGGTGGTGTACCGGAGATTATCGCATTACACGGCTTGATGGAGTTTGATGCATTGCGCCTGTACATGGCTGAAGTATGCATAGCAATAGGAAACAGCATGATAACACACTTAATGTATTTTACATATTTAATCATATTATACCATAATAAATAGAATTAGGCGTTACTTTGCGGAAGTCGTTGCCGCTAAAGCGGTCAGCCACCGCAGAGTCTAGATCACCTGAATATGCCTCGTGTAGAGGCGAAACACGTGTCGTATTGTTGTCAGTGGTGTGTCTTTCCCAGTGTAGTGGTGTTGGGAGTAGTGGTGCTGGGATTAGTGGTGACGGTGATAGTACGCGCAATTTAGGGAGGGCGGGAGGTGCTCTTCAAATTAGGTAAGACGCATCATTTTATTTTATCGAGCGGATGTACGCGAAGTGATTTATTACCAACTTTCATATTATACCATTTTAGTCTACCAAAAGTCCACTATTGAACATAGGCCTTACCACAGTTACCATGCTTGGCAGGCGGGTTGGCAACCGTAGTTTTTATAATTTTGAGTTGTTATCAGGAAGATGCTGCTGTCAATATTCTGTTTCAGTTTCCCTCTGTCCACGGGACGTAGTGCAGTAGTCGATTTTCTTACACCGCCACTATACGGTTTTTAACTATATTCACTCAGTAATAATAAATGTTTTCTTGCTGTCCTGTAATTTAAAAAAAAATGAGGTTCGCCCCTTTGCGGCGTTAGCGACGAATTATTAGAAACATTATATGGTTTTATAATTTTTTTTGCGTAGTAGGGTTCGCGGTAAATAGCAGAAAATAGCAGAAAAACGCCGCCGTGTTTCGTATGGTGAGTTGATGAATGACAAGAGCCGAAGACACTTTTGACCGTTAACGAGGCTATTCCATCTCATTCCTCAGGATGGCAGTAGAAAACTAAGGATGCCTCTGAGCCACAGCATCAACGACTCCTAAGACAAGTTAGTATAACGTAGTAGTGGCACATTCATCCTCCTTCTTGAAGAAATCCTTTTTCCGTTACAGCTGTACGCTTGTGAAACTCCTTGCCTTTATACTCGTATATTCGATGTGCACAGTTCCTTTTTCCTTCAAAATGTTGCTTTCTTTTCTTTTATTTATTTGTCTAATTGAATTTCAATTCCCTATTTCGGATGCATTTTGCAGCACCCATAGTCACGAGGAATTAAAAATGAGTAAATTTAAATAGGATCAATCCGTAAAATTAGTTTTATTCAATGTGCAGTGTTCGCGTTCATATAAATAATCCTCATTTGTCTAATTAATAAACCTTCTCGATTCCTCAAAACCATTTTCTATGCCTGTGCTAGAAGAATTACTACAATGGACAGAACCAGTACAGCGTGCAGAGTCGTAGAATAAATTAGGCAGAATCTTTTGCGCACGGCGTGTACAGTAATCTTTATACTGCACAAACGAGTAGGGGGTTTCTCGATATGCCCTCAATTCTACCACGCCACCATCGACATCACACTCAGCTAAGAGTTATCCAACTTCTCGGTCACTCTCGATCCATCCCGTGTTTTATAGACGCGCCGATATATATATATATATATATATATATATATATATATATTAGGCATACGTAGTTGAAAAACCCAGTACCGTGTGATGATCACGTAAGGGAATTCATCACCTCATTTCGTCCTGTGGGTGTCGTACGTCTTACGAGTATGTGCAATAACAAAAAAAATCTTATGGCTATATATGTCGGTATATCTCGATTACCTACGTCACACGTTACATACTTAACCGGCGACGGGCAGCGGCGTCAGATTTGTCAGACGTCTAACAACACTTCGAGCGTCAATCAGGTTAATGGGGTTGTTGTAAACTAATTTTCTTTCTTTTCTAATTAGTTTATAACAACCATATAATGGACTGCATAAATTACCGCGGTATAAGCCTTCTCAGCGTCGTCGGTAAATTGTATGCGAAAGTGTTGATTGAAAGGATTGTGAATGAAACAGACAAGAAAGTATGGGATGCACAAGCGGGATTTAGAAAGGGAATGGGATGTACGGATCAGGTCTTTTCCTTGCGGTGCATAGCCGAAAAGTATTTGGCTAAAAACAAGAAAGTCTACTGCGCGTTCGTAGATCTAGAAAAGGCCTATGATAGAGTGGTGAGGAATGAATTGTGGTCAGCACTGTCCGTGAACGGTGTGAGCAGTATCCTCATACGAGCAATGCAATCTCTTTATAGGGATTCTAGTGCTTGTGTAAGGATAAACGGGGCATACACTGAATGGTTTAATATCGAAAAAGGTGTTAGACAGGGATGTGTAGCGTCACCGTGGCTGTTTAATCTGTTCATGGACAATTGTTTGACAGATTTAAAAGAGAATGAAAGTGGGTTGAGAATGAATGAGTTACTCGTCAAATGTTTTCTCTATGCTGATGACCAAGTATTACTTGCGTCTTCGGCCGAGGAGTTGCAGGAGATGGTAACTGCTATGAGTGGAGCTTTTGTTAGAAAGGGAATGAAGATGAATGTAAGGAAGACGAAAGTGATGGTGTTTGAAAAAGATGAGGCAGTGACAGACTGCAATATCGTGATTGAAGATGAACAAATTGAACAGGTGAAAGAGTTTGTGTATCTGGGTTCAAAGTTTACAAGAGATGGAAAGTGTGAGAGTGATATCGAAAGAAGAGTGAATGCAGGAAACATGGTGAATGGAGCTTTGCACTCCTTTATGAGCAGTCGGAAGGTGTCTAACAAGGCTCGTTTGGCTGTGCATGAGGGGGTATTGGTTCCGACACTCATGTACGGAAGTGAAACTTGGGTATGGCAGAAGAAACATGAAAGCAGAATAAATGCAGTTGAGATGAGAGCATTAAGAAGTATGATAGGAGTTAAACTGAGTGACAGGCTAAGAAATAGTGAGGTAAGGAAACGTTGTAGTCTGAAAGAAGATGTAGTGACAAAAATTGAGAAAGGTATGCTGAGATGGTTTGGCCATGTCGAGAGAATGAATGAAGAACGATTGACGAAAAAAGTGTATAAGGCGAGTGTGAATGAAAGTGTTGGAAGGGGTAGACCTAGGCGGACATTTCTAGACCAAATCAGGGACGTCTTGAAAAAAGGCCAGGTCAAGAGTACCCTAAACCGTAGAGCATGTATGAAGGGAATAATGAAAGTGGACGAAGCAAAACAAGTATGTAAGGATCGTAGCAAGTGGAAAGAACTGGTCTCTGCCTACCCCTACGGGAAAGAGGCGTGATTATATGTATGTATGTATAATGGATTTCCGAAAAGTAACGCCTGATTCTATTAATTGTTAATCAGGTTGCCAAACGTGATGGTTAAAGCAAATCCTTTCTACCTCGTGAGAGGACCATTGGACTTTTATGGGCCAATGAAGAAGAAAGAAAAAAAGAAAAGTTAAAAACCAAGAAAGAGATCAGATCAGAGAACCTTGGTCCAACAAACATCCCCATGACATTAATTTTGGGTGCACAATATCTAGATGTCGGGCAATTTTCACGGTCAAATTGGATTGTATCTAGCGATACGGCCCAGGAACACGCCACTGTGACAACTGTTGGGCTTTTACTGTAAATACCGTGGTCTTAGCGTAGGAAAGGACTATTTTTCTAATTATTTTTATCAGCCCATAATGATTTACACCTGGACCTCGACCAGTCGCTATACTTGGCAGGTGGCATGGCGATTGAAGTATTAGATTTCTCGCACCTTCCACACTGATTAACGTCACGATAATTATAAAGTCAACTATCGAAAATGATAAGATCTTTTTGGATTTTTCCATAATGGCCACTGACTACGGTAGCTACTTACTGACCACTGACCATAAAACTACCTTCCTTATATTTAACCGAACACCACATTTATATCTATCTTCTAATATAATAAAGCGGAAGAGTTTTTTTGTTTTTTTGTTTGTTTAAACGCGCTAATCTCTGGAACTACCAGTCCGACTTGAAAAATTCTTTTTCTATATTATAGCCAGATTCATGTGGAATGGTATAGCCTATCTAGCATAAAGCAACATCACTCAGCTAACCTTAAATATGGATATTTGTTAAGCAAGTCAGAAGAAAAAGCGCTCCCGAAATGATTTATCCGCGTACGCTGGTGTTATGGTTAGGGATACGTAAATACAATGTTCTAGAAAAATATAGACCTTTACTCCTTCTAAAAAAAGTCCGCGATACCATATGTCTATTTCTTATACATAAGCCATAATTAGGTATATAGTGACAAAAAATATTGAAAATTAAAAAGTGATATATAAGCGTTATTATTAGGCATGGCCTATTTATCCTTACGAACGAAAGTTACTTCATCATGAAGACAATTTTATGAAGATAAACTTTGTTCTTTATACCATGTTATCTGGACGCATAGTTTAAGAGATAATGTAAAATTAAAATAATTCAATACTTGGCTGGGCGCGCGAACGACGCATAAACCCTAGCCGCCTGGTGAGAACTGCGAGAAGCCAGTATTGAAAGCTATGAGCGAGGTTAGTTCAATCATTATAGCTAAAATAAATTCAAAATCAATTGAGTACTTTTATGACAATGATTAGTTACATATTTATTTCTGAACTCTTTGTTTCACGTTGGTATGGTATTTTGAAAATTTAATTAGAATAGAAAATAGAAAATGTATTTATTTAAGCAAAATTATCAAGAATCATTTCATGCCTACACACTTTTCATGTATCGTGTACGGTTTTCTTTAAAACTGGAAAAAAACCGCGCTTCGGGACACTTTCTGGGACGTTAGGGGGAGCGGGAGGGAGGACGCTTAACCGAGAGGGGGGGGGGGGGAAGTGGATAAAACTTAACTTCGCTCTACATCATACATATGCCATAAAATATTTAATTGCAATTATATAATGCTTGAACTAGGTGCCACGTCATGTCGCGCACCTCGGACACGTGATGACGCGGGCGAAACCGCGGGGCACAGCTAGTACTGAATAAAACTATTTTTTTTCCTAATTTATCGCGTTTAATTTAGCATGTAGCACCTATGACCAGGTCGCTGAATCTCAAAAGGTGCTGTGAAGCTTTTGAAACGGAAATTAAAATGAGCGAAATTAAATGCGAAGTAAGTTTTATTTGAAATATAATATAATAAAATCATTACTCTATTTCCTCTCGAGTTGGCACCTAGCCACATTACGTGAAGTACGTACGAAGCTAACCACAAAGAGGTACTGGTAATAACAAATGCCTGCAAATTGATTTGGAGTACCATTATTAATTATAAATAAGGTCTTAATCTATACAAATACATGAAATTGAAGTGTCTGTTTGTAATGTCAAAATTACAACTTTTTAATAAATGCATATGAAAGTATATACGGTACTAATAACAAAACCACAATTTTTAAAAATTTTCTCTCTCTGTCTGTCTTTTTGTTCCGACTAATCTCCGAAACAGCTGGACCGATTTTGACGGGACATTCACTGACAGATAGCTGGTGTTATATGGAGTAACTTATGATTATTTTAGAGAAAAAATTAGGGGTCTGCGCAAAAAAAAAATTAAAACCCATGAAATCGTAGTAAATTCCACGCGGGTGACGTCGCGAAGGACAACTCGTAATGTAATATAATATAATACAATACACTTTATTGTGCACGAAGAAAATATTAGCTTAAAAATACAGATATAAAAGAAAAAAAACAGGCGGTCTTATTGCTTGCTACAGAATAATGTCTTCTAAACAACCCACCAGGAATTAAATAAAGGGAGAAAAAGATTAACGTTATCAAATTATACACTAAATAAACAAAGACTCTTAGCGATGTATCAGTGTTCATAAATGAAAAGAGAAAGGGAGAGAGAGCTTAGAGAGACAAATAATATTTCCTAAGCTGTTTCTTGATCGCATGTAAGGATTGAGCATGTTTAGTTGACAAAGTTTAGGAGTTCCAAAGTTTGTCATTAGAGGGAACGTTTTCCTTGAACCGTATGGAAAGTTGTGATTGAGAGCTACTTGACTTTATTGCGATATTCCGAGACATGGTCATAATAACGAAGTTACAAAATGAACCGCATACAGAGTTTTGAGTCACTCAAGTTAGTTAAGTCACTTCTCGGTTATAGTTAGGAAACAAATGTCAGTATAGTTGAGGATTGGATTAATTATCTTAATTATAATTGTACATTGTTGAAATAGGCATAACATTTTGGCAGCTTATTGATTTTCTTTATTACGAGGACTGATAATGAATGATAAACAATAAATTCTTTATAAAATTATTATTTTTTCATTTGTAGTTACTTTTTTCCTATTCATTGGGCCTTTTTAAACCTCTCGAATGAACCATACATACGCAATGGTGAAACCCGGAACAAAACCAGTTCTATAGTTAAGAAGAAAAACGTAGATAGACTAACGCAGCGTCGATTTTTGTTTTATGAAGTATAAAGTTTGTGTTTAAGTCACAAAGACCTCTAAAAAGTATTATTTGGTACATTTAATGGTAGGCCTGAGTATAGAATTTTTATCGATATATTTTGTCAAACTGTGCAATCTCTATTATTAGTTCTATGGATGCTCACTTCTGCTATCAGCGCCAAAATGTTGAAAATCAAATCGCCTCAATATTTCACGGTGTATTGCCAGTTCAGCGTACTTGTATGACATACTAACATCTTTAATTTCTCTATGGTTTTGAATTAGAAACTAAATACTTTCACCGTAAAGGGTTTATTATGGCATTATTATTAGTATTTTTCGTGTTATTTCAACACAAAAGCCTATTTCTATTTTTTTTCTTTTGTTTTAACTCCATCTAAGACTAAATGTTACCACTAGACTGATAGAGAACAAGTTCTGGGCGGGAAATTTGAAAAGAACATTTAAAGACAAAATTCAAGAGTACGTGAAATCGCTCAGGAGTAAATATACGAAACACGAATTATGGAACGGAGAGATTCATCGTCACTCCGCGGCGTATACGCTCATGCAAAATAGCGCAGGTAGTTTATGGGTGATGTTCAATTACATAGATATATAACGACACATATGTACTATACCGAAACTTATTTTTATTCGCACTGTGACTTTTCATACGTCCCGGTTACCGGGTACCCGGCACCGGCTACCTGGCGGTGAAGTGTATGGATATGTACGTTATCTTTCATACGTATCGGCGTAATTTTCATACATATATACGGTACTAATAACAAAACCACAATTTTTAAAAATTTTCTCTCTCTGTCTGTCTTTTTGTTCCGACTAATCTCCGAAACGACTGGACCGATTTTGACGGGATTTTCACTGGCAGATAGCTGATGTCACAAGGAGTAACTTCTACTTTTATGTTAAAAAAAGAATTAGGTTTCCGCGCAAAAAAATTACGACCCCAAATAATACGCGGGCAAAGTCGCAGGGAACAGCAAGTATAATATATATCACAAAGGCTTGATTACAAAAACTTTATTAAATTTTTTTTTTTTATAGGATAAGGGTGACAAACGAGCACACAGTCCACCTGATGGAAATGTGGTTGCTGCGGCCCATAGACATCTACATCTATCCTCTGTTACAAATCAAAATGTAGATGCGTTGTCACCCGTGAGGACTAAGATGGAATGCCTCATTTCCAGTAAAAAGGGCCTCCGGCCACCTGCACTCACCAAGCGAAACGCAGAGGTAAACCTCTACTTCACGCTGGTTTTCTGTGAGGTCGTGGTACTACCCCGGAAAAATTTTTTTTACTATTAATAATAAGTTAAGTGTAGGGCGGCCCCATTAGATAGATTGAAGACATGGAAAGACCTGCACGAAGGCGAATGATCCTTGGGAAAGACCCATGTTAAACTGTGGGCTGTAATGATGAGTAAAGATATATTTATAAAACAAATTATCAACAACAACAACTAATGATGATAAGCTCCTTCTGATTCATTTTGAACCACGGTGATAACTTCCGAATAAATGGAAGCCATCAACAGTGCAGGAGTTTGAAGGAAGTGTGTTCAGCAAATACAGAAACACTAACTGGTCCTAGCCTATCTTTGACCGATTATAGTGCTTTAGCGATAAGGTCTGAGATTATAGATACTCACTAAAATCTGACATCGACACACTGCTGAGAATACACGAAACACTACCAGACACGAAAAACAAGAATTTCAAGAAATATGCTATGGTTACTCTAGCTGAAATTCAAAGCGACGCGATTACCAATTCTTCGGTAGAGAAATAACAAAAAAATCAATTATTTTATTGTTGGTAACACCGTTATAACCTATCAAAAGTCTACTGCCATCAAAAGACCCATAGATTCACTTCATAGCGGGATATTTGCCATAGTTGTGAGGCTTGGCGGGCGAGTTGGCAGGTTGGTTGGTTTTTTTTAGTTGTTATTACGAGGACTACTTTTACGATACCCATGGGATGATAAAGGGGTAGTGAATATTCATTCACCGCCACCACACAGCCCATATACGTTTGGTAATACTCTATATAGAAATTTGTCAATCTCTACGCGGAATCTAGTTCTTCAAATACTTTATTTTCCACCATAAAATTCAACCAGTATCACAAACTTCAAGCATTTCATATTTACACTGGATTGGTTTACAATGCTCGCTCTTCGCGGCAGATGCCTGAATTGCACGGTAGTAATGAAACCCCTTTATACATCATTTCATTCCATTGGAAAGCGATTCAAAGTAAACAAAGGCTTCACTCGTGCCATTTCCAGTTCTTTGGACTTTCCATCAGTTCGGTGAAGTAAATATTTTGGTACAAACTATGAACGAATGATGGAAAATTAAAAAATAAGCTAATACAGAGGGTGGTTGAATTAATATTTGAGAATCTAATATATACTTTCTTACAGGCTTGTATTACATTGCAATGGAAAAAATATTAAAAGAAGAAAAAATAACAATCAATTACCATAATATTTATAAAAACTATTGACTATAATATGTAGATGTAGGATGAAATAGATAACGTCGATCGCAGAGGAATATGCTACCACTATTTATAATCTGTTTATAATTTTTACACTATGTCACTTTAATGGCCGTGTAAAGGAATCCATTATTCCTTTAGTGTATTATTTTTTTTTTATAGGATAAGGGTGACAAACGATCACACAGTCCACCTGATAGTAAGTGGTTGCTGTGGCCCATAGATATCTGCATCTATCCTCGATTACGAATCAAAATGCAGCTACGTTGTCACCAGTGAGGACTAAGATGGAATGCCTCTTTTCCAGTAAAAAGGGTCTCCGGTTCTCTACACTCACCATACGAAACACTGCAGCATTAAGCTGCTATTTTACGCTGGTATTCTGTGAGAGCGTGGTCCTTCCCCGGTCGAGCCGACCCATTCGTGCTACAACTATATCAGTAATATAGCTGCAGCGTGGCTCTACCACGTAAAATATTATTGCCTTAAAATCGACTTATAAGTCAGCAAAATATTATGACATATCACCAGACAATAAAGACAAAGCAACAATAGACCAGGAATGCATTATTACGAGCTAATAATGATAACAAATTAATATGATGTGTACAAGGAGGCGATCGTAGTATCAGATACCTTGGACGTTGATACCGTCACATATCGCCGGCCAAAAGGTCTTTTTAGCCGTTCCTATAGCTGTGTATTGCAATATCATCGGGATCAAATAGGGAGGATTCTCTTAGCCGCCACCAAACGTCATAATTTATTATCTTATGTTTTTTACGACATGTGTGATGAATAACAAAGATGTAAGTTTTACCATGCAAAATTATTTTGAAAGCGTGGCTAATATTCCAAGAGTATAGATAATTATAATAAGATATTCCAAAAATTATAATAATAAGATATTGAAAGAACAAATAAATTAATCAACTTTCCTTTCAGGAAAAGTTTTATTCAATGAAATAATTTTAAAATATACAAATTGTCGTATGAAACGAAATATGAATAAAACTTGCAGTTCAAAGCGTATAAATTTCCGGTTTATACGAGCCCGTTCATAGATCATAGCCTGTCATGACGCTAGATGATAAAATTGCTTTTCGTTTAAAAAATGTACGAGCGAGTGTCCAGTCGAACCGCAAAACTTGAACATAACAGTAACGTACACACACACACACACTGGAGGCAAACTTTTAATTGCGGCGCCAGTTACATAGTTATACTCCTGTGTGAAAATTTCAGTTACAGTTTAATGAATTCAGCGCTGTTAGTTTATGTTGGAATTTAGCGAAGTTATAACTAATTCATGTCCCAGCACAATGCAAATAAATAGTAAGCGTAAAGTTACACGTTTGTTGTTTGCGTTCCCAAGTACTATGTTGTATATTTATATGGTTGACGATATTGATAGAGTTTTATAGTCATTGAGTTATCTATTTTTAATTTATTTGAAAGCAAACCACTTACCAGTATTATAGATATAAATATATCTATAATACTGGTATATACATTTATTTTATTCATTTATAGTAAAATAAGCATCATTAGTTTACACTTTAAGCTGAGAACTTCTATTTTATTCAGAACTAAGAATATTATTTTTGAAATTGTACACACGTTCCGTATTCTATATTAATACCATCACCACATCAATTGTTGTCGTAGCTCTGGCACTAAGAGCTCGTTGTAAATTTCACAGGAAATCTTAATTACAATTTTAAGTGCAGATTAACCACATACATAACTCGTCGTCGGTGAAGAAAAACAGCGTGAGAAAGCCTGCGTGTTTAAAGAATAAAAATATTTCGAAGACATCAGGTACAGTCGGCAACGCACACTGAAGCAGCGGGGCGGACAAATAACTCAATAATCCTTTCAGTAATTAAAGTTTTACTATTATTAAACTATATTATACCTTTTAGCTATACCTTTTTCTTTTAGTAATGACCATATAGTAATTGACCTATGTAACCCTTAGTTGAGGAGTTAAGGATATTACGTTACAAAATGGTTCACAATAATTATTTTGTGGTAAAACTATTTTTTATATTTGCTAAATACTCGTAACTCAGAATAAATAACCAGGTTTAAAAAGTCAAATGTTGTAAATACCTGTTCTAAACCGTGATTCTGAAACTAGTTAAGCCGTTCCACTATCGGAATTCTTGCAACGTTGATATATTTCGTTGGACGTTTCGCCTCTTGTCCAATGCAAAGTGATTCAATTTTAAAATGTCGGCCTGCGCGAAGCTGAGGAATTCAAACTGTCTACCGTACGATAAGCTTCGCTGGGATCGATTCAGTTTCTAAATGCACATTTATTTCGTGCAATTTTATTTTTGATTCATATCCAATATCCGTGTTCTTTGGGCCGAGTCCGAGGTAACCACTAAACAACGCTATTATATCGTTTTGTTATTTTCATATAATATTTGATTAGAATAATATGTTTAATATTTAGCAATAGAATTTTATGGTTTAGTTGTTATTCCATTACCTACTTTTCGATTGGAAATCTCCGTCAGTTATTTTTGTGCCATATTAACAAAAGTTTTGAAGGTAATTAATTAAAGAATTTTTTTATAAAGTGTGGAAACAAACGAGTACTACAAAGTTCATGTTATGGTAAGTAAATATTGTTATTTTCCCATAGACAATCCATCGAATAAAGAATGCAGGTACGTCCTCTACCCAGAGAACTAAAACAAAATGCCCCGGTCGGAAACCCTTTTTACTGGTAATTGGTACTTACCAAAAAAAATACATTTGATAAAAGCCGACTTCAAACAACTAAAAAGAAAATAATTACACATTCTGAAGTCGGTGCTTAGACGTATGGTATTATAAGTATTTTTTATTGATGTGAAACTTTTTACGGGAGGGCTTTGAAATTTTTATTCGCAACCTTTTTGTGTGACGAAAAGTGGTGGGGGTAAAAACTACGTACCGCGTCATTCAGGTCGATCATTCAAATCGCGAACGCATCAATTTTGGTTCTATAAAATGACTACTTATAGAAGTAGATGGCCATTAACTTATGGTAGATGGAAATTAATAAGGGAAGTAATTATTGAAGCCAATCACAATACACAATCCATGCTATTCAAAAGTCATTGATGAATAATTGAAATATTTCCCTGTAACACAAAAGTTTCACTGTCCGTTTATCGTGTGTTCACAACACACACTGTTGTTATTGTTTCGAGTTTTTGTTTTTGTTTCCCTCTATCGCCTCTGACGACACCCACGGAACGAAATGGGGTAGTGGATATTCTTACAGCGCCACTACACGGTGCATTATACTGCTATCGTATTTCATGGTAATATTCTGTGCGAGGATGATCCTTTTCCGGTCGAGCCGACCCATTTGTGCCACATTCATAATACACTGTAGCGTGATTCTACCACATTAAAGGCGTAACACTATGATAGCAAAATAAAAATATAACAATTTTACTGGCTTACAAAAACACAATAAGTACAGTATTCACAGAAATTGTTTGTACAATATCTTCTTCTTCTTTAGCCGGTAAAAATTCAATGTATGTTACAATCGATGGAAATTGTCGATCGGTGTGCCAGGTGACTCGCACCTTTGGCGCTGTGCTTTACACCAACTAGTGCAGCTGAAGTCTATATCCAATATCCATACCCAGTCCGAGGTATTTTATATCCGACTTACACTAGACGGTTAACCGCAATCTGGGTTTCTTGCTGGTTCTTCCAAGGACAGAGGTTTTTTTCCGAACCAGTGGTAATTAAACAAAAGAGTGACTTTCAATAACTATTATTTATAATCTATATTGAATAAAAAAGTTTCTGATTCAATCTATTGGAGACCGTGATATTTTTATCTATTGGAGACCGTGATATTTTTGTGTAACATTTCCCACATTCACCTCTTAAGCGCCTAAATCGCAGAACGGGTTATCGGATTCTCTTCCACTACGAGTACACAAGCACTTGAATAATATCAGTACTTGCCATATGTCTAAATATAAAACAAATCAACATCCCGTGCATCTCAATCACACGTTGTGAATGTTAATGCATATTGTATCGAGGGACACGCCGGAGATTGGCACATTATTCGGCTTCAATGTACTTCGACACGTTGTGATCTTGTGTTCGACGAGACAATGCAATATGAAACAGTTAATGCATAATGCATGTCAACATGTACTATGAATTAATTTACACCTGTCGCGCATTAGTGTTACGTGGGCGGTATCAAACGTGTATGTCTCTTATTACAGACTACTATTACAGAGTCCTTGTTTGAAATCCGAGGGTAGTTTAGGTGATAAAAGATAAAATGGTGACATGAGAGTACATAGCACACATTCTAACCAGAGCACGATGAAATGCTTGTGGAGTGAGATCGGAGATGAGAAAGGTGAACATCTATACGATCTATCTAAAAAGAGCGATTCGAGTCAAGGATTACCTTGTTGTTGATTGAAGCTTCACCCCTGATCGCTGAGGCGCACCATCTTTAATATATTACACTCGGAATCTTTGATGGATAAGAAATTTTAAAAGTTTAATCTAATAAAGTTTATGAACGTTATAAAAAAAAGAAGTTTGCCTTTTTTTTCTTTAGAAAGTGAAAGTGTAAGAGTGGCAAACGAGCACACATCCACTTACCATTAGTGCACCTTTTTTATAGAATACGGGTGACAAACGGGCACACAGTCCACCTAATGGTAGATGCTGTAGCCCATAGATATTTACATCTATCCTCGATTAAGAATCAAAATGAAGATGAGTTGCCACCCCTGAGGTTTTAGTCCTCAGGGGTGGCAACTCTGAATGCCTCATCATTATCATCATTACAGCCCTTCACAAGTCCACTGCTGAACATAGGCCTCCCCCAAAGAATGCCACAAAGCACGATCCTGAGCCACCTGCATCCATCGACTTCCTGCATGTCTTACCAGGCCGTCACTCCATCTCGTGGGGGGACGCCCTACACTTCGCCTACCGGTACGAGGCTGCCACTCGAGAACCTTTCTTCCCCATCGGTTGTCGGTTCTTCGAGCTATATGGCCGGCCCACTGCCACTTCAGCTTACTAATCCGTTGGGCTATGTCGGTTACTCTGGTTCTACTGCGGATATCCTCATTCCTAAGTTTATCACGCAGAGAAACTCCGAGCATAGCCCTCTCCATAGCTCGCTGAGCGACCTTGAGCTTCCTCATACGGCCAGCAGTAAAGGACCACGTCTCAGTTCCATAAGTCATCACTGGCAACACGCACTGGTTGTACAATTTCGTTTTCAGGTTTTGAGGTATGTCTGACGAGAAGATGTGTCGTAGCTTCCCGAACGCTGCCCAGCCGAGTTGAATCCGTCGATTGACCTCTCGGTCGAAGTTGGACTTACCTAGTCGGACTATTTGTCCCAGGTAAACATAATCGTCAACAACTTCGAGCTTAGTGTTCCCAACAACTACCGGCATAGGTGTGACATGGACATTAAACATGATCTTTGTTTTGTCCATGTTCATCTTAAGACCTATCCGTTGGGAAACACTATTGAGGTCATTGAGCATAGTGCTTAGGTCCTCCAGCGATTCTGCCATAAGGACTATATCGTCGGCAAATCGAAGGTGAGTGATGTACTCGTCATTGATGTTGATACCGTATCCTTTCCAGTCCAGAAGCTTGAAAACGTCTTCCAATGCAGCGGTGAAGAGTTTCGGGGATATGACGTCACCCTGTCTTACACCTCTCTGCAATTGGATAGGTTTCGTATTCTGGTTCTGTACTCGGATAGCCATCGTAGCCCTACTGTACAAGCACTTCAACACTTCGATATACCGACAGTCAACTTGGCACCGCTGAAGGGACTGCAGCACCGCCCAAATTTCGACGGAATCAAAGGCTTTCTCATAGTCCACATACGCCAGACATAGTGGCAAATTGTACTCTTCGGACTTCTGTATAATTTGCCGAAGGGTATGTATGTGGTCTATGGTGCTAAAGCCCTTTCGGAAACCGGCTTGTTCGGGAGGCTGGAAGTCGTCAAGTCTGCGCGCGAGACGATTCGTAATGACTCTCAAAAACAGCACGTAGACGCGGCTCAGAAGGGAAATCGGTCTGTAGTTCTTCAAGAGAGCGTTGTCACCTTTCTTGAAGAACAAGACCACCGCACTTCTGCTCCACGCCTCCGGTGTAGTGCCACCATGGAGGACGGAATTAAAGAGCTTCTGAAGGACTTCAAGTACCGGTCTTCCACCCGCTTTCAGAAGCTCCGCTGTAATTCCATCCTCGCCTGGGGCCTTACCGTTTTTAAGGTGCTGGAGAGCCATTCTAATCTCGCTCAGACTGACGTCCGGGATATCTTCGGAATAGTGTCTGAATGCCTCGTTTCCAGTAAAAACGGTATCCAGTTCTATACACTCACCATGCGAAATATAGCAGCATTGAGCTGCTCTTTTATGGTGGAATTCTGTGAGAACGTGGCCCTTCCCCGGTCGGGTCGATCCATTCCTGCTACAACCACGTAAAGATAACCTAATGGTAAGTGGACGCTGTGGCCCATAGACACCTACGTTTACATACCCTCTCTGGTTCTCGTCACTCGCCATACGAAACAAAACATATAAAACGTACGTATTCTATGCGAGCGTGGTTCTTCCCTGGTCTAGATGGATTATTCGTACTACAGCCATAACGACTACACCGTGGCTCTGCCACATATAAAATAATATTAACCTAATAACTCATTCATTTTTTTTATTATTAGTTATCTAAAACTAATTGTTTGGTGACGCGTAAGAAATTCCATCACACTGTTGCGTCCCGTGGGTATCATAAGAGGCGACTATGGGAAATTCCAGAGACATATCATGACCTTCGATAGATGGCAGTTTATAACCATCTGGTTTGGGGCAATCGTAAAATAATCAAACTAATGATGGATACAAGCAGACTCAAAGATAGAATCAAAAATCTCGTGTTGATGACACAACAACATTTTTATACGTGTATGATGTATGTATATTATATCCTAATTATTAATACAGTGTGTTCAATGTTTGTTCAACCAAATAAAAACTGAAAAAAAAAATACGAGAGATTTCAAATAAGTTGTTGTAAATGAAGAAATTATCAATATTTTGAAAAAAAAAATATAATCCTACGAACTCAATTTTGTAATTTTGCATCATGAAATTAGATAAATTGTGTAAGAACAAATTTGAACTGTAAGTAACAAATTCGAAAGTTATGTAAAGTCTACGGTCAAAACAATTTGTCAGTAAATTTAACCTTTGACGAATGGAGTTCAAAGCTTTATATTTGTGTTATCGTTAATTGAACTCAACCATTTCGATAATGAACATTCATTCCCTTTGACAAATTACAAAATGTTTAAAACTTCAAAATGCTTCCGTATTTTTAATTAAGTAAGAGTGAGAAATTTAATATTTCGATTAACAATTTCAGTGAGGTCGTAGGGGATGGATGTAGGTTCGCTCGCGTACTGTGAAATTTTAATTATAATTTGTTTAACCCCTGAGCTAAAGCGGCTCTAACACGTGGTCATGACCGACAGTTTGAAATGTTTCTTGGCACATCCTCGGCAGTGAAGTAAAACATCATTTGACTTCCACATTGGTGTAGATGTCGTAAGCGCGATTACTGACCATGAAATCCCGGGTCGGACCAAGATAACTGATTGGTTTTTAAATCAAGAAATTCTCAGTAGCATCTGCTAGCAGTTGCTTCAGTAGCAACAATCTAGCGGTGTTTCGCCCCAGTGCCTCGGAAAGCACGTAAAGCCATTGGTCCTGTTGCGCGTGATCTCTCTCCGGTTGTGCCTGATTGCCGTTCCATCCAATTATGAAAGTGAGCGTGCAATATATATTAATTTGCACCTGGGCTTACACACACACGTGTGCATTATAACCTTGTTCTACGCCATTGGCTAGGCTCCGTTAAGACTAGCCGCCGTGATCAAAATTCAGTGTGGAGGACGTAAAACATCGTTAGAAAATTTACATCTCTGAGAAATTAAATAATAAGTTTCGAGAATATGTGTAGTCCGCTAACACTCATTGAGACATCACTGCACCAAAAACTTATTTACAAAGGAGAGAGATAATAATAGAGCTGTGTTGACTACTTTAGGTCATAGAGCATTAAAAATAATTTAAAACAAGGAAGTTATTATATTGGCTCAGTACAACAAATACGTGGATAACAAGATTGTAACCAGACGGATTCCTCATTCCCGTCAGAAAGAATCCTACCTCTTAGTTGCGCACCTAGTACTTATGAACACAAATAAAACAAATACACAGCCACGTTACGCCGTTTGAAAGAAGCAATAAAATAAAAGAGAAGAGGAAAGCTGACCAAGAGAGTGCTGCTTCATGACAGTGCACCAGTACACACGGCGCGGCTCTCCAAGGCTGCTTGCTATACGAGACTGCAGGTTTGAGGAAATTAAACACCCACCATACAGCCCAGATCTAGCCCCTAGGGACTATTTTTTATTCCCAAACTTAAAAAAAGACCTTTGAGGAAAGCAATTTGCTTACAATAATGAGCTCAAGTCCGCTGTAAATGATCATTTTCAGGCCAAGACGAAGAATATTTTTTCATGGGAATGTAAAAGCTTTTTTCACGAACAAGTAAATTGTATTGATATTATGGAACTATGTTAAAAAGCAAACAATATTTCATAATTTTTTTCTTTTTTCTAACATACCCAAACTGAGAATACATTGAACGCCCCTCGTAAATCAACATCTGTTATGTTGCCTTTTTTCATTAAAGCTGTTAATTTTCTTATTACAACCAATTAAAAGTTTACTTTTGAACATAGGCCACCACATAGATTGCCATATGGGGAATATTTATCATAGTTGCCGGGTGACAACCTGCCTACACATAGTACGCAGGTTTCCACCTGACAACTGCAGTGTTTATTACTATTACTGAGTTATTTTGAGGAAGATGCTCCTGCCAATATCCTGTTTCAGTTTGCCTCTGTTGTCTATTACTCGTACATAACCTACGGGATGATATGTGGTAGCTGATTCTTTTATGCCGCCGCTACACGTCAAGTATAGACACAGTTTAAATTGTAATTGATAGAACTGACAGTCGACAATACATTCCTACTCGAAAGTCGAAACTATAACTTAACTAACTTATCGACTTCGTCGACTAAAACTTTCAACGTAATTTGTTGCCTGCTGAAACATTGTGGACTTGCTACTTGTGTTAGTAAGTTATTGTAAGCTCGGTTGTTTACGTCCGTTTTCAACACTGAAGTGACTGAGTGACTGAAGTGAATGAAACGAGAAGTTTACTCCGTGCGACGCTGAATCTCTGCGGACATGGCAATGAAGTGAGACTAGCCAACGAGATAGCGTAATTAAATTCTCGAAAGTAAACCACTCGGAAATGAGGCTCTGGAAGCTAGACGCTTACTTATAGGAAAATCTTCTCGCAACTTCATATTACTGTAGTGAAAACATAACTATTGTAAACGGTTTGTTTCTGAATTTCCGTAACAAATAAATTAATTAAAAATACTACAAATAAATTAAGCTACAAATATGGACTAATTATAGATGTCACTGAACTTTATTTATTTTTGTACTTATTATAAACCCATTTTACTGGAAAAGAGGCATTCCATCTTAGTCCTCATGGGTGACGACGCATCTGCATTTTAATTCTTTATAGAGGATAAATGTAGATGTCTATGGGTCACAGCAACCACTTACTACCAGGTGGACTGTGTGCTCGTTTGTCACCCTATCCTATAAAAAATAAGCCAGTGCTTCATCACAATTCACTTGTGGGAAGTGGTGATGAAACTCTAGATGGTATATCACACTATCTTAGCGTAACAAAAGACTATTACCTTGATGACGCCCAGATTGTATAACTCTGTTCAAAAAGATCTGAGTTACACTTACTCAATCCAAAGAGATCTGAATTACACTTAAGTCGCGCCTGAAGAAGTTTTAGTTTAAAAATATAACATAATCCGATATATATCTGATTCGATTTGAGCAGGAGGCAATCATTTCACGATTATATCCAAAGATAAACTCATGGGTCCTATCAACGACCCGCAGATAATCAATTCTCCATTAACAGTTCGCCGACAATGGCGAAGTATATCCAAGCCGCACTGACGTTCATCCGACGTCTGATTAATTTGTTGACGCAAGTCACGCCGGAGTACACTTTGCAGTGGACGACGGGCTTATAATAGATTAAGACTAAAACTAATTTATTGATGACTAGCGATCCGCCCCGGCTTAGCACGTGTGATTTCTGGATTTCGACAACAGTCTCACCTACTGGTTCCAAATGTGAATCTAAACTATCTAGGTACCCATTCAAACCACACACAAAAAATTTCATCAAAGTCAGTCAAACCGTTTTTTTAGTTTTAGCGAGACTAACGAAAAGCAATTGATTTTAATATATATATAGATTATAATATTAATAGGTTACAATGCCATTTAAATCTATATAGAATTGGTGTGGTACGATTTGGTCAGCCCCTAGTTTGGTGGCCCATATTAAGTTCGTTAATTTGAAAAAAAAAATCATTTTCATGTTTTTTTTTAAATTACGCTTCGTATTAAAATGATTGGAAGTTGGTATTATTATTCACTGTCGTAGAGATATTTTCGCAAAAAGTGAACGTAACATGAATTAAAAGGTGAACATAATATTTATTCTCTAAATTCAATTCTCCGTTCTTTTAGCAGTCCCAAGACACGTCACTGGTGCCTTTAGTGGCAGTTTTCATTATCTATTCTTCTGCTCTTCGTAAAATACATCGAGAGTTTATTTTAAATTTCGTTATAAATCTTATGTGATGCGAAAAATAAAATAAATAGACGTAATTCTATTTGAAGATTACGCACGTGTAAATCGGGATTGTTGACGTGTTCAAATTCGTCCGAAGAGTACATAAAGTAATTCTATGGTTTTTTATGTGTGAGTAAATCGTCGCCTATAGGTTTAGGTGATAAATGACTCAAAGTCTATTTAAATATTACTGCATTTATTTCCACTTAGTTACAACTACTTATTCGGTCCGAGGTGAGGGGCTAACGGCCGGCCCGGCGTCGAATCATTACACAGTACTATAATATTGCAACGTAAGGCCCCACATATGCAATAAAATCTGTCTTTTATTATTATTATTAGTTTCAATTAATTTTAGATGTTTTAACTCCTTTGTTATATATATTTTACGTATTGAATAAAACTACTTTTACGGATTCTATCGCCGTCGGGAATTTAATAAAAATAAGTTAATCAAACGCGACAGAATCCGTAAAAGTAATTTTATTCAATGTGTAGTGTTCGCGTAAATATAAGAAATCATTATATATTTTACGTATTCATATTTTTGCCAAAAGAAATAAAGTAAATTATTATAATATTAGATAGATAAAGACCAACCAGACAGAAGCCTTCAGCAGGGGAGTCCAAACAGCTGAGGGTTAGGGGAACAGGGAAAGAAATCGGCGGACGATCTCGAGAAGCACCGCCTTCTGCATTTGAGCCCGGAGCGGTCCGTCAAGGAGTCCCAGTCGCCTCAAATGACCCAAAAGGCTGTCCGGGATTAGCCCGTTGACAGAGACGACTACAAGAATAATTTCCCACATGTCTCTCACCTCGTGAACCAGGTCCAGATATTTTGTTTTCTTATCACGAGGTTCTCGTCATAAGGAATGGTAATGTCGAGCAAAAATAACCTTGACTGTGCCCGGTCCATCTGCACAAGGCTTATGCGCAAGGATAGTCCTGTCTGTAATGATGGTCCGGTCCCAGTAGAACCTGGCGCGGTCATTTTCGAGCATCCGGCAAGTACTTGTAATAAAAAGTTTCCGACCTACGATATCGTATTTCAGAGCAAGCTCCCCGTGTAGAATTCTGGCTACTAGGGACAAACTGATATTTATCGCAGCAAACGCCATCCTGACGGTGCGCACAAATCTTGGCCTATATTGCCCACCTGAAGCTTAACAGTCTATCGTTGAGAGCTCTTGCCTTTGCGACAAGTTTGTTATGTTGTTCTTTGTTATGTCGTAATTTCCCTACGCCTTATTAATATAACTTATAATATTATTATTAATATAACTTATAAGATTATTATTAATATAACTTAACAACGCTCTCACGCCTGTCGTAATATCTTCATATTATTAGCTTTTCCTAATTTATAGCAAATTATAATATTTACCTGTTCTTAATTATGTCTATATATTAATACGTGAAGGGAAAATTTTGTGCCCTTTTTAAGAACATTGCGCATACGCGCGAGATTTGGCATAGTTGAAGCTTTTATTTTTTTGCCGTGTAGTGGCAGTATATAAATATCCACTACCATATCATGCCGTGGGAGTCGTAAGAGACGAAAGGAGGAAACAAATCACGAGATGGGCAGCAGCGTCTTGCCAATAACGACAAAAAATAAAAAAACTGCGGTTGCCAACCCGCTTGCCAAGCGTGGTAACTGTGGCAAATATATATTCCCCCTATGAGACAATCTATAGGTAATGGAAGCTTTTATAAAGAAGACGTGCAGAAAACTGAAATTTATTTTTGAAAATACGTGGTAGCGCCATGCTGCAGCTATATTACTAGTATAGTTGTAGCACGAATGGGTCGGCTCGACCGGGGAAGGACCACGTTCTCACAGAATACCACCGTAAAATAGCAGCTTAACGCTGCTGTGTTTCGTATGGTGAGTGTATATTTATTATTATTTATTCAATCTTAGTCCTCACGGGTGACAACGCATCTGCATATTGATTCGTAATCGAAGATAGATGTACATGTCTATGGGTCACAGCAACCACTTACCATCAGGAGGACTGTGTGCTCGTTTGTCATCCTTATCCTTTAAAAAAATTACAATAAATATAATCGTATCTAAACTAGCACTACACTAGGTGCAGTGTAAGGGAAAAGTCGATGCTAAACTGTCAGCGTGAGTCCATGGAATGTTGCCACTTTCGCATAATTACGAGACTTAGAGCTTCGGAAGCGGCGTGGCCCGCTGCGGAATCTGCAGTTCAGAGCCGGCTCTTCGCACAACAATGGACAGTTAATTAGGTCGGCTTTATTGCGTCGCATTTAAAGGACTATTGTTATACGGGGTTCGTTTCACTTTGTTAGAATGAAACAAAAAAGGGGTTAATTACGACACGCCTTTTCGTAGCCAAATGTAATTGTTGTTTTGTCAATTAATGAACGTTTTAAAAAGAGCGCGCCGAGTAAAATTAATAAGACGGATCTAGTCTGTGCTTTGTTTTTACTACGCAGGAGCGTACATTCTAAAATAATTATAGAGCGTTTTCTAGCAACACAGAATTACTGTTATACATTATCGGCTGTGAAGGTAATACGTAAATACGTAGGTAGGCGCAAGGATAACGACGAAGAAAATATATTTCGAGGACATGTGAAGTCTTCCTGTAGTGGCGGTGTAAGAATATTCACTACCCCAAATGTTCCCGTAGGTGCCATAAGAGACGACAGAGAGAAACAAAACAGGAGATGGGTAGCAGCGTCTTCCTGATGACGACTAAAATAAAGAAACTACGATTGCCGACCCGCTTGCCAAGCGTGGCAACTATGGCAAATATCTCCCCTCATGAGACAATTTATGACTTTATAGGCTGTAATGGTAATGTGGAGTCTACCAATACTAACAGAACATGCTCTGGAGTATTGCGACGGACAAATTGCTCCTTAACGCCTACTAAAATTACACATTCAATTAAGATGTAATTCAGTGTTAAAAAAAGTTTATTTGTGTGAGAAACAGTCCAGCCTTATTTTATTTTGATAAAAGAATTAATTAAAGGTAAAAGTACGAATTTTTCTATATCCCTTCATATTTTTATGAGCCAAATTTAAATATTGAGTTTCATTGAAAAATAATTCAGAATCGAGACATTTTCGCGCGATGTTTTTATACGATTTCTAATGTCGCCTAATACTAGACGAAACGTTTGATAGACTTCATAATATAGCCGTTTACCAATAGCATAATAAATTTCAGTACGGTCGACTAACTTTGAGAGATGATAAAAGAAGTGGTCGCCTTTTGACGGCTGTGAAGGAATGAAACGTATTGGCAGTAAAAAAAATATATAATTAAAGTGAATAGGCGGGTAACCTATGAAGTGGTTCAGCATATATGCTATTCCGCAAATATATATATATACACACACACATTGCACATTGGATCGCGAAACTTTCACGAGATTTTACACAAACATCTTTCCGTCATTTTCCATGATATTTCAGGCGGATATTATGAAAGGGGCGTTGGGGCGTAGGGATATTATGAAAGAGAAGTGTTCGAGTATCACAGGTAAGGTTTTGATTGTTAGTTTTTGCACTCTGACAGAAACAATTCCTTTACTAAATCGAAGTAGCATCAATCATCAATGAGGAATAGTATATTACCAAATGCTTACCAGACATTTTTACTACTGTAAACAACAAGCGACTGAACGGAGCTCCACTGGCTACTAATTCACAATGAAAACGCGCCTGAAAACTGGGCACTTTCTGGACACCACACCGGTTAAGCATTCGGGTCACCCTCCTAATAGTCCCGATTTGTCACAGTGTGACTTCTTTTTATTTCCATAAGTTAAAGAAACAGATGAATATTGTACATTTTTCATATCCGGAAGATGCGCCAGCAGCGTTTGAGCAGTAAGTAGAAAAGGTGTCCCAATCGGACTGTAAAATGTGTTTTGAAAATTGATTCAAATGCATGAAACTTTGTATAGATGCTAAAAAGGATAGAAGTTGTCTTTAAAAAGGTGTAATATTAAACTCTTTAACCATTGTGTTTTGTAAAAATAGAGAAGTTAACCAACTTATGACAAAATTTGACTTGGAACATTACATTTATCTTTTTAAACTTACACTACCTTAATAAAACTATCAATTCATAATGTTTGTTCTTACGTGGTAAAGCTATCCTGCAGCTAGATTACTGGTATAGTTGTAGCACGAATTGCTCGGCTCGACCGGGGAAGGACCACGGACTCACAGAATACCAGCGTAAAATAGCAGCTTAACGCTGCTGTTTCGTATGGTAAGTGTAGAGAACCGGCGAGCCTTTTTACTGGAAATGAGGCATTCCATCTTAGTACTCACGGGTGACAACACATCTGCATTTTGATTCGTAAACGAGGATAGATCTAGATGTCTATTGGCCATAGCATCACTTACAATCAGGTGGACTGTGTACTCGTTTGTTACCCTTAGCCTATAAAAATAATGTTAGTAATTAACGCACTCGCAACAATAAATACAAAGATTTTAGTGAACTACTAGCCGATTTCAATCACGGGGACATACTCAATGAACACATGCTAAGGGAGCATAATAAATATTTGATGGATTAAAAATTTTATTAGTGTTAATAAATTGACACTTGGTATTTTTAATGTATCGTGAAGGCGTTTTTCATGTCAGTAAATGAACTGTAATTATATAGACAAACATTACAAAATAATAATTAAAATATTATAAACAAACATACAAATAATTACCTTCTGATTTCGAACCCGTACTACGCTACCAAACTGTCAAAAAGTCATATATCAGTACCGGTATTGTCAACTATCTAACTTTCCCATATCAAATATAAGCGATGCAATTAATTTCTTTACTGCGTTGTCAACGACGCAATAACGGATGAAACCAATGTGTCATTATGTTAAAAAACTGGCCCAGTGAGAGTTGGGCCTCGCTCTATATTATCAATTTTTTTTTCAAAAAAAAATGTTCATTTGTTTTGATCACATCTTATAAACTACATTTCTAACTAGTTTAGTTTTTAATGTAGATCCCGTAAAAAAAAAAAGGTTAAAACACACAATTTTGTCGGCCCTTCATTTCCTTTCTTTTTAAAGAAGAAAAATAATAAAACAATAATTATATTCTACTTAATTAGTGATGGAAAGTTACAATCCACATTTTGAGTAAGAAAATAATTTTTGCTCCTTTTTCAAATGAATAATGTTTTAATTAAATTTTTATTTAAATATTCAGTTTTGAGTTAACATTCTACACTAAATATTCAAATTTCAGCTCTGTAACAAGCGAACGTACAGATGAAATGACGGACAAACAAACATACAGAAGGATACAAATGTGGACAGAAAGACAGACAGAAAATAGACATAAATACCAGAGTAGGACTCATACAGTAGAATATCATAGTCGTTTTACCCTTTGTAATTATTACTCTACCTCTATTATTTTGAAAACCCAATCAAATTAACGATGTACTTCAAATCTTCGAAACAAATTGCTACGATATGGCAACGAAAGTTAATTGTGTCACTGCCAAAACGTCTCAGACGTCATAAAAGTTTTACGGTCGGTACAACAACCAGACAAGGTCGTGAAGGAAAAGAGACGCCGTATAACTATTTAAGTAAGGTCAAAACTAATTGCAATAGCTTTCTACGCGCCAGTACTTCATTTGTTAGAAATCTCCATCATAATTCATTTTAAAAAAAAATTCAGGAATTTTTATTCGCAAGTTTAAATTGTTAAATGCATGGTAGTTACAGCACTTATGATTGTTGTAAGGAGCGCTTGTCGCACGCGATCAAAGCCGCGGAAAAAACTAGCATAATAAATAGAGGAAAAACCTGCGAAGTTTCTTCTGGCGTTTCTTCTCTGGTCGGCGGAACCTGGTTTTTATACACTAGCGGTTTTAAAGAATAATGCTTGCCAAGCAAAAGTTTAGTGTTTAATTTGTCTTTGATTCGAATGCCAGCGGAGCCAACATTCGTACAAAAACTGCTAGTACCTATTGTGATTGTTACAGTGCATAATTATCAACCTCGAATTTCATCGAGTGAGCTGTGGCACTGTCTACGCAATACCTTCTGTTTATTCAGAAAGTGTATCTAGAATATTGGATACATTGCTAAAATCGGCCATAAAAACAAAAATATTTTATATTTGGCGTGACTTGTTAGGAGCCAAAGTAGCGTAAAATTTATTAATACGCTGCATAAGTTTCATGCTCCGGGGTCGGCATTTCCGAAGTTGTTAATTGCTATACATACGGGTAAAACACGAAGTCAATTCTAAAAGAATTCATCGAGCGAAAACCTATATGTCTGAGAAATAAAACAAACATGAATATAACTAATTTTACGAAATGTATCGCGTTCATTATTAACTTTATTTTAAATAAACTAAATTTTAAACGTCTCATAGCGACCATGATCGCAGGATAGTTTTATTCAACATATAGTATTCGAGTAAAAGAAATTATTATGTAAAACATTTTGACGATGCGATATTTGTTGACTGACATTACAGCAGAGTAGCAACTCCGTAGTTCTATTACCTTCTAAGCAAGGAGAAGGCTTGCGCGCTATGCTCTATAGGTCGTGCTTATAAGCTGATAATTAATGCTAGAATGAAGCTACTTTATATTGGGAAATTAAATTTATAAAATTAAAAAAAAAACAACACAAGTGTAACTCGGGCCAGAATAACATACGCAGTAAAAGTTGGGATATATTACGTACTGGTCACGATATATTCTATTCTCCTTTTCATATATTTTTTTTTTAATTTTGTTATGGCACAACCTAAGTAAAGTTCTAGTGACGTCGTGAAACATCAAATTTCATGTAAAGAATCAGGAAGAAACTTGTACAATTCGAATATTGATCGACAACGCATTAGTATGCGATAGCCGAGCGAGATGGCGACAGCCTGTATGAGATATGAGACGATGTGTCTCTGAAAACCTTGATGCATTGATTTCGCACTTAATTGGTATATATGACCGAGCTTTAAACAGAATCGATGGACGAACCATTAGCGTTTTACGTCACATGGCCGTTGACAACAATATGTTTGAATTGCCAGACTCCAAATTAATTCGGAGTGGGGCAAGAATGTCGTGAGGATCTATAGAGAAAAATACATTTAGGCATTCCAACTTCTCAGCCTCGGCACTATCAACACTAAAGCATATTTTTTTATAGGTTAGGGTGACAAATGAGCACACAATCCACCTGATGGTAAGTGGTTGCTGTGGCTCATAGACATCTTTATCTATCCTCAATAAAGAATCAAAATGCGGATGCGCTTTCATCCGTGAGGTCTAAGATGGAATGCCTCTTTTCCAGTTCAAAGGTCCTCCGGTTCTCTACACTCACCACACAAAACACAGCAGTGTTAAGCTGCTATTTTACGCTGGTATTCTGTGAGAGTGTGGTCCTTCGCCGGTCGAGCCGACCCATACGTACTACGACTAACAAGTAATATAGCTGCACAATGAGTCTACCACGTATGAAATTATATAGAAAGTGATTTATAGAATTATATAGAAAGCGGATGTTGTGACCGCTAGTTCGTCAGTCCCGCAATTGTCGACGAAATTATTACTAAATCAGGAAGAATTTTAAAACAAACAACGTACGTCAAACCTCGAAGAGGTCTCGGCGGGCATGGGCCGGGGCTGACGCGGTTAAACTGTTCGATTATTTTTTCCATAAGATAAAAATAAAAATGAAATTAAAGCGTGCTTAACACGTTTATATAGGAATTTAAAATGTTGTGTTTATGATTTTTATTATGATGATTCACGTTTCTGTCTTTACACATCGCTTTTCCTTATGCTACATTTTTATAAAATAATTTTATTTTAGAGCACTAATTACTATGCAATTACAAAATTGGCCCATGTACAAAAAGTTAAAAAGTGCTTCAACATCGACTTATGAATACAAAATTACATTTATTATCATTAATAATCAAAATGCCGTTGTGTTGTTACGTTTAAGAACTAAAATGGAGTACCTCGTTACGGTGGAGGTAAGAAGGTCTCCGGTTCTTATCACTCACCATACAAAAGTATTTCGGATGGTGACGAGCTCGAATTTCAAATGCAAGTAGAGCTGAATTATTCGCGCTTCAACCACGTAAAATTGCGAATAAGTAAATATTTAATAGATTTAAAGATAAATATTTAATTTAAAGCTAGCTAAGATTTCCTGATAAATAATGCATAATTCATAAATTTTAAATGGAATATTTTATTTAAAACAATTTAAGATTACTTAATAAATAGTTTAACTTTAAACAATTTAAGATTACCTAATAAATAGTTTAACTTTGAACAAGTTAAGATTACTTAATAAAGTAGTCAGTGGTCGAGCGCTAACACTTGAAGGCAGTCAGCGAGCGTAATTGCAGACGACAAGTTAATTGCAATACCTGTACCTAATCAGAGCTTCGGAAGCTCACGGGACGCAACGCAAAATTAGGAAGATCTAATTCTAAAGCACCCGCCATTAAAATTAAAAATAAACAATTCTAAATTTTGTTTTTAAATAAACATAGGCGTACGCAAATTCTAAAAAGAAAATATTTTAAATAAAAAAATCGTAGCAATACTTTACATGCCTAACTCGTAAATAATATATATTATATGTCTTAAAATTGTGATCCATGTAAAAATAATGTATATTCTTAATAAGAGGTAATATAATATAAATAAATGGTTCTAAAATACCCCTTACTTACTTTCATTTTGTCACGAAAGGGGTATTTTTTTTAAATAAAAATTAAATCATAAACGAACTCACATGACACGCGATGATAAGTGGCTACTGTAGGCCATGGACTAATTCCCAACCAATTCAAATAAAGCAGGCTTCAGACGCTTTGTAACGTCTGAGGGCTAAGATGGAATGCCTGACAGTCTGAAACTGCACTGACTCTCCCATTAGAACGGAACACAGCAGTACACGCACCGCTGTAAAATTAAAATGGTGCCTACTCAGATGGACTCTTATACGGAATAGAGATCCTACCACCTGGAAGGAGTCGTACTATCTAGAAGGCTCCTAGTCAGAATTGAATTTGAAAATAATCTTAAATCTTATGTTATATTGCTATGTAAATATTTTCGAATTAAGATTATTCTTAACATAAAAATCAGGTAATTTTTGTTTTGGATAAGTGCACAATATTTTGTCTATGATGTGTACTATTGCAGGCTGGTCAAGAAAATTAAGAGTCTACTACTACACTACACAAAGAATGAAAAAAGCGACGTGCTAGTAAAGACCAACTTAGGCTGCGTTACGTTGCCAAGTAACCGTACTCGAATTGGATGAGCGACGGCTAATGATAACAGACTATACCTAACGGATGATAACATTTACCCACGCCACGACCAGGCGTAGTGATAAGTGACAGGGGTCCGTCGTCGTATACATTGGCGACAACGCAACTGCAACTGAATCGTACATCGAAACATTTATGACGCTAAGCGGATATAAGCAAAGTAATTTTTACCAACTTTAATATAATGGATTTCCATAAAGTAACGCCTGAAACTATTAATTACCATCAAGACTAAGATTGCGCTAATTTTTCATCTACAGGTTTCGCTAAGGGAAAAAAGGCAAATTCGCGGACATTACTCTTGAATCACAAAAACAAGCGCAGTCGCTGTTACAAACGCAGGGAGATCAGTGAGGATCGCAATGGATCATAGCTACACAATGTGCGGTTAATTAGGTCAGCGTTGACGCTTTGAGGAACTTCCCGCTCAACGCGGGCTCTATGTGACTTCGCTTAAACGAAACAAAATAGGACTAATTCCGTTCAACGTTTCAGAAATAGTAAATCAAAGGAAGCGCAGGGTACTTTATGTTTATCTTCATTTTCAACGCAATTAAAAGTGCTCGGAAATACCGTGTGTATTGGCGAGGTCGAACAGAACAGAAGCAAACCACATTTAGGCAAAAGATCCAAATTTGTGCACAGTTGGACAGTTTCTACGGGTTTGGAGCTGTATTTTTGCTCTGCAAATTGGATCACTTTTTCAATTGAAACGGCTTTTCAATTCCCGGATCGATTCACTGCTACGGGAGCGGCAGTAAAAATAGCCCTAGCTTACAGACAGCGTGGCGCCAACGCTTCGAGCGTCACTTCTGAAAATAAAGTTACGGCTTTGTTCGGGTTTCCAGGTCATATTTTTCTAACAAGATTATAACAACTATACTTATATCGACAAATATATGGTAATAAACACTTAAAACGCGATGAACAATTTCTTTATTGCCGTCGGGGATCGAACCTGGGTTGCTCGCGTACTGTGAAATTAACGGAGTGCTTTACCCCTAAACTACAACGGCTCACGGTTATTCAAGGTGTAACGTCCATAAAATTTCATTTCCTCTACGCACCCTTACAACGTTAGAATAACAAATACTCGAGTCCTACCTTTGAACCGTTTCTAAAAGAGGAAGTGAATTCTCTGAATTTTTGCGGCTACTCTACGCAAATTTCGCGAAAACGTTTGATAGCTCTGGAACATGCCTACAAAAGACATTTGTTAACAAAACAAAAGGCCTAAACGGTACAAAGTGAAGCCACAGGTAGTCACAATTTTTTAAATTTCATAGCTTCCTTTGAGCTTGCCTTATTAATGCTTGAGTAAAACAAACCATTTCTTAATTACCTCAAACGAACAATTTAAATAATAAGGCAGTCACGAGACAGGCAGTATCGAGGTAAGTCCCGATTTTCGAAAACTTCGACACTAGATATTTTCATGGAAGATGTTTATTGGCTGCTTATGATATTATTGAATTTGATATTATTAATATGAAACAGTGTAATCGGCGGTGTAAGAATATCTACTACCTCATATCATTCCGTGGGTGTCGTAAGACGCGATCGAGAGAAACAAATCAGGACATGGGCAGTAGCGTCTTAATGACAACGACTAAAAAAAAAACAGCGGTTGCCAACCCGCTTGTCAAACATGGCAACTATGGTAAATATCCCCCTATGAAGCAATGTATGGGAGAGGTCTATGTTCAGCAATGGACTTTATTAGGGTGTAAATCTCACAGTATGATATTATTATAACATTAATAATAATAATGCCCTCCGGACCGAATTTCGGTCACGGCGGCCAGACTCAACGGAGACTAGCCATCGGCGCAGGACAGGATTATAGTGCCCAAGTGTATACGCAAGCACAGGTGCAGTCTCCATTCCTTCACACTTATAATCCAATGGGACGGTAAACCGACACAATCGGAGAGAGATCAGGGGCAGGACCAACGGCTTTACGTGCTTTCCGAGGCACGAGAGTGAGACACCGCCAATTCCTGACTACGAGCAGCTAATAAAGGAATAAAGGAACTTCTTGATGAAAAAGCTCAATAACTGACTTTTGGCCCAACTCGTGATTCAAAACCGGGACCTCATGATTACTACTACCACCCACTCGGACTACTACAACCCCGAGACCAACGACGACATTAACATTAATACTATATTAAAACATAACATAGTATTATATTATAAAGACCCTTTTTACTGGAAAAGGGGCATTTAGTCCTCACGGGTGACAACCCATCTGCATTTTGATTCGCAAACGAGGATAGATGTAGATGTATATGGGCCACAGCAACAACTTACCATCAAGTAGACTGTGTGCTCGTTTGTCACCCTATCCTATAAAAAATATTTAACATAAATACAGAGTCAAAAAAAGAAAATATAAAGTTGATGTATTATTTACAACGTAATAATAATCTTCCACTTTCCAAATGAGGCTTTTTTATATTGATTGGTTATGAGGTCATGTTATCTGTAAGTCAGTCTATTATAATATATTGTTATAAAGGCTATTAGACATTTTGATTAGCATATTATAACCTTTGCTCAAAACTAAAAGACCAGAATTGTCTTTGTAACTTTATAAGAAGTGTGTATTTATGCGAGTATGTACTATGTCAATATCGGGTATTGCTATTGTTTGGGTAACATTACGCTAGTTACTTTCGGTCAGTCAATACAATACATTCTTCAAGATAATATGTTGTTTTCTATATTAAACATTTCTTTATGAAATACCAGAATACCAGTGTCAAATAGCAGCATAATGCTGCTATGTTTCGTATGGTGAGTGTTGAGAAACGGAACCCCTTTTTATGTGAAATGAGGCATTCCATCTTAGTTATCAGGGGTGGCATCGCATCTGCATTTTGATTCTTAATAGAGGATAGATGTAGATGTTTATGGGCCACAGCATTCACTTACCATCAGGTAGAATGTGTGCTCGTTTGTCATCATTATTCTATAAAAAATAAATAGAAATACTTTGATGTTTATTATAACTACAAAATAAGTCTCTAGAAGTATAGAAATGTATGTCTCCAGAAGAAGCCTCTAAGGCAGACCGTGCTACTGCAAATAAGGGGACTCAACAAAGACAAATTCGGACGGGTCCCGTCGCAACGTGTGAAGAATGTCCTTTTAGGTGAGAAGTTTTAACGAGACAACTTTGAGGCGCGACTAACCGCCGGCGACTTTTAATTATGGCCGCCGGCATAAGCCTTTTGGTACTTCTAAAGTCTTCTATATGTACGTACATTATAATATAATAGTAATATATAGCATTTTATTTTTTGTTAATCTGTCATTATTATTATCATCCACGCACAAACAGTCCACTAGTAGGCCACGGGCCTCAGGGAGGGTACGTCGTAATCGCTGCTTTTAGCAAACGTTAGTGAGTAGAGTCGAATTCTTGCAATAGATATGCACGTATAATTGGGCAGTAGTCCCTGGAATCGGTCTGTAGGGTTTGTATTTGGCATTTGGTTGAATTTTAGGCATCAATTAGTTATCCGTGTCTCATTCGTCAATCACCATAGTGCACTCCGTGCAGTTGAAGTATACACTAGAAGAAAACGTTGGCATTTTTCTTCTTATACAAGTATAAACCGGTATATATAGTGTGATTATTTGGTCCTTTGTCTAAAAGGCCATCATTTCGTCTTTTTGGTGTTCACCTTGGTCTTCTTATGACATATACGCGGAAAGGTAGATGATGAATTCTGTTATGGGATTAAATATAATTTTTTCAGTCGTGCAAGAAAAATAATATTTTGTGATGGTAAGTGACTCTGGCTCAAAGATGCTTTAATCTATTCCCGGGTTAGAATCGAGGCAAAGACGTTTCAACCCTGAGGTAGAAGATGAAATTCTAAAATTCTTAGTCACTGTTAATTCTGAGCAAATTATAAAATAACAACGAAATAAAAACTTTATTTGCGACGAAATAAATTGCAATTTTGTTCGTCAAGCATCAACATGTATTTTTCCTTGCTAGTCTAGGTCAGTATTCGGCAAGAACGTGATTTTTTCCTGGTCGAGCTTCCCATTAGCAATATTTTAATAAGTTTTTTTTTAATATAGTATAAGGGTGACCAACGAGCACACAGTCCACCTGATGGTGAGTGGATGCTGAGGCCCATAGACATTTACATCTATCCTCGATTGAGAATCAAAATTCAGATGCGTTGTCACCTTTGAGAACTAAGATGGAATGTCTCGTTTCCAGTAAAAAGGGTTAAAAAAAATTCTAATTCTTTAGAACCGAGCCCTGAGCTAGGACGAATTTGTAGACTTTAGGCATTATGAAATTATGTTTGTGTTTGCTATTAAACATAAAACCCAAAAAAATATCCATTGTGCTAACAGATTTCCCTCAACGATGAAAACAAGGGCGCTTAATATGACAGTAAATAAATAAATAATTTGTTCGCTCGGGCCATATTTCTGCCGGCCGTTATCGCCCGCGCTCCGCACATAAATCGAATGCAGTTATTAGGAAAAGCAAAAATTCGGACAGAGGAAAATCGCGAAAATATGAACAAAAAAAGGCGCGTTTGTTGACACAAAAAATAAGAAACGTAAGCAATGTAAAGAACAATAATAGCATACAAAAAGACGATATACTTGGCCAATTTCGGCCATGGCGAATATTCGGAAGTGCAAAAAGTGTAACATAAGTACGGATAAACGTAGAGACACTCATTCGTTTTAACTATTATATTCATATTTGTACTACTAACCCATAAACCACGAAGCACTTATGCGACAAGATTGGAGATAGCTTAGGATGCAGTGGCATAGACTCGGGGGAGGGTTCAACATAACTTCCTTGTGGAATCGATTACCATCAGCGATTTTTCCGGACCGATACGACTTAGCAACCTTTAAGAAAAGAGCCTACTCCTTTTTAAAAGGCCGGCAACGCATCTGCAACTCCCCTGGTTCCCCTGGTGTTGCAGTTGTTCGTGGGCGGCGGTAGTCACTTACCATCAGGTGAGCCGCATGCTCGTTTGCACCATCTCCTATAAAAAAAAATAACATAACGTAATCTGACAACAATCTTTTTTATAGGAGAGGTGGCAAACGAGCATACGGCTCACCTGATGGTGAATTTTTTTTTATACGATAAGGGTGACACACAAGCACACAGTCCACCTGATGGTAAGTGGTTGCTGTGGCCCATAGACATCTACATCTATCCTAGATTACGAATCAAAATTCAGATGCGTTATCACCTTTGAGAACTATGATGGAATGTCTCGTTTCCAGTAAAAAGGGTTAAAAAAATCTAATTTTTGTCAACCGTGAAGACTAAGATGGAATGCCTCTTTTCCAGTGAAAAGGATCTCCGGTTCTCTACACTCACCATACGAAACACAACAGCGTTAAGCTGCCATTTGACGCTGGTATTCTGTGAGAGCGCGGTCTTTCCCTGGTCGAGCCGACCCATTCGCGCTACAACTATACTACTAATATTGCTGCAGCATGGTTCTACCACATATAAAGTGACTACCGCCGCCCATGAACAACTGCAACACCAGGGGAATTGCAGGTGCGTTGCCGGCCTTTTAAAAAGGAGTAAGCACTTTTCTCGAAGGTCTTTAAGTCGTATCGAGCCGGAAAAATCGCCGGTGGTAAGCTTTAATTCCATGGAATCGCACAAAATATCAACTCTGGCTTGGCTCGAACTTAGAACACTGACCATTGTGTGTTCTCTGGAAGTAACAAATTCAGGCTGGCTGTCCTGGCTGCCTCTCAGGCTTTAAATGTGTTTTACATTAGTTCGAATGATACGAATCGACGAAAACATTCCAAATACTTTTATGGGTTGTTTATGAATAAGGAGAATTAATGAAAAATATGTTTACTGCACCCCTTTTTCTCTTAATAATAATAATAATTTATAAAGTAAAAACTGTGGTCAACGGCCAATGATGTTGGTGACATAAGCATTTTTTTTATATCGAGTATATTATTTTGTCATTGTTATTAGGTATATATTGTGTTCAATATTTGTCAATCCAAATAAAATAAAATAAAACTATGAATGCAATTTTAAAAGTTGTAGTAAGCAATAAAGTGAGTGTGTAAGAAGTACTTAATACTAATACATACCACGTATTTAGGATTTTCATTGCGATTTATTTAAAAGATATACTTTACTTTTGCCAACTTACCTGAAACAAAAAAATAATGTTACTTTACTTAACATATTATTACAGAATATTTTAAAAAAATATTAATATTTTTAAATAATCATAATGAGCATAATAATGTCATCATACCACACACCGATCTCCAAAAATGATTTTTAAATAACAAAAAAAACCTTAAATAAAATGTTTTAGCCGAATTGAAAGTATTAAAAAGGATAAAATACTTTACGTTTTCTACTCGATGCAAAGACATAGTGTATAGAAGAATTGAATGAAAAAAAATATTTTATTGCGGAAACTATTAATTCCGTTCTAATTAACCGTCTACATTGCGTATATATATATATATATTCTTTTTAATTCATATATATATATATATATATACATATATATATATATATATATATATATACTAGCTCGCCAGGCAGACGTTGTTCTGCCCTTTTCGACGACCCTTAATATTAAAAAATTCTTAAATTCGTAATAAAAAAATATCGAGTGTCACTTATTTGACCACAAACAGAAACATCTTTCCCGGAGTGCTAAGATGAAATTGCCTTTAAACATTTCCAGTAAGCGCACTAATGCTTAGCGCGTACTGCTTAGCGGACAAAATCAGTTCTACCACCTATCAAAAGAATATGAATAATCGATTTTCCTCCTCAGGATGTTAGCGGCATCTTGTCTATTATAACCAACATGATAAGTGTTCGAGCCATAAACAAGAACTTAAATGCTCGTAGTCAAATGCACGTAAGATAATTCTGATTGGTCAACAATTTTGATGTATACACGAAGTCAGTAGTCGCGGGAATAGAAATTCAATTCAATTAAATTTAACGTATAAGCAATATTGTTAATTTGTAATTTTCCTATAAGTGCTAATATATACAAGGCTATCTATTTTACATCGGGGGAATTAAGCGCCTCCTGCGCTTCACAATTAAGTATTTGCTACTTAAATTACATGATTGAAAATTATTATCAGATTATACTATTGACTACCCTTTCAATTTTAAGCATTACATTTACATTGAATCTAAAAATATTGATAACGAAGTTATCAGAATCGAAATAAAATGAGCAATGACAAGCAAATATGCCGACGTCGAATCAAAGCTACATCCCTTTTTTGCCTTTTCATTGGAGGTGTTGATTACCGCTCCATCGCGATACGGCGACATAACGAGCAGCCCTGCAACAATTCCCGACGTCATGTAAATAACCGAGCGATTGAATCGGCGGACCACGAACACGCGGACAAGATTGATGGTGGGAAAAATGTAATATTTATGGGTGTCGGTCTATCGGCGGGCGGCACGCGAGTGGCGGAGCGCGGGACGCGGCCGCGGCTATTACCTCGAACCTCGTTCCCAACACGTTCATTATCATTCGTCATTGTCACGCTCGTCACCTCGGTCATTACGAGTAATAACATCGGCGTTACTGTCATGCGTCCCGTGTGATTAGCTATTAAAATTCGATTTCATTAAAGGCAGCGCTTTAAACCAACCTCGGTCATATTTAATCTTTACCTATAAGTGATTGATTGATAAGACATTAACAGGAATGGACTAAACTTGAAACGACCAGATAATAGTAAGTTAAGACTTTTTCTTTATTCTTATTACTCTTACATGAGTACTGAGAAGAAAGAAAAAGTCAACAGAATATTTTATTTTTTTATTTTGGAACAACTAAGAACCAATTAAGAAAATGGTTGATTGCCAGCATACGTGTCAGAGCCACGCTGAATTATGGCAACAGCACAAATGAGTCGGCAATGCTGTATTCCGTATGCTGAACGTAGAGAACCGGAGCGCCTCCATACTGGTACCGAGGCATTACATCTTAGTCCTCAGAAATAAAACCCATCTGCACTTTGACATATTCATTCAACATTTACCTATTAAAAGTCCACTGTCAAACAAATGCCTCTGTACACAAGCTTTTTATAGACAGTCTCATAAAAGGGATATTTGCCTCAATTACCAACCCTTTACCAACAACATTAATTAATTAATGGCGAGCGGGTTGGCAACAGACGTTTTTATTATTATTATTGAGTTGATGCTACTGTCCATCTTCTGTTTCAGTTTCCCTCTGTCGCTTCATATATTGATATTCATTTTTTTAAATATTCGTGTTTTACAGTCATCACAACATTTACAAGTCCACTGCTAAACGAAAGGGCAAGCTAGGAATGTCACAAAACATGTTCGCGTGCCACCTTATTATCATGTTATGATTATAACTTTTAACAAAAAGTAAAACCGACTTCAAATTGCTAAATAAAGTTATTTATTGGCTAGCCCTAGAAATATAACATATTTAATAAAAAAATAATCATCAATAACTAATATAGTAAAATAACCAATTTTGGAAGGAAGATATCGTGTAATATATACATAAAAAAACATATACTCGAATTGAGAACATCCTCCTTTTTGAAGTCAGTTAAAAATAAAAACACACTTTAATGCTCTTGCATTTATTTCGTTCGTTCGATGTTAGCCTATACCCATGGTTGAACTTTTCATAAATGCAACATTAGAAAACAGCTTGAAAGGGTTCAGCTCTATCACACTGAGCAGGCGAATCGGTGAGCGTAGAGCTGGGACTCTCGCACAGTTAAGACTTGTCCCATACCCAGTCCATATGATTTAGGTTGAGCTTTTCAGCATGTTAACAAAACCACGTCCACAAAGCCCTGATGTTGAAGTTGTTCATGGGCGTCGGTAGTCACTTACTATCCGGTGAGCCGCATGTTCGTTTGCCTCATCTTATATTAAAAAAAAACAAGCATACAACGCGCGAGTGAGGTTGGTTATAATTTTAAGTATTTAAAAAAAATAAGTTACAGCCTGTATACATCCCACTACTTGGTAAAGACCTTCTCGTGTTTCTGTGAGGCTTATGGAGTAATTTTCTCACAATTATTTTTCGACTTTGTTCCCCGCAAGTACAAATAAAATGTGCTCGATGGTAAAAGAAAACATGAGAAGACAGTCATGAAATCCACTTACACGAATTGGAGCAGAGCGGCAGACTTATAAGAAAGTAGAAGTTGGCATATTTTCCCTGCATATAACACATTCTCTTGCGCCTTTATTGCATTGTAAACAATAATTCAAACATATTTCTCCAAATTTTATTGTGCGGCTAATGGAATAATAACAAAACCTATGAAAATTTACTGGATACGTACTTGTAGCGCTGAACCGATATACATAATACAAATAAATGATATCGTCGTATATCATACGATCCACTGCAGCGTACTAGCCGCCTCGTAGGAAAGATTTATTGGCATACACCAAGGCAAACTGCTTCAGAACACGTTAACTATCGTCGCACTCAATACCGCCTCGCTGTTTCAACGCCGTGATGGTTATTAGGACGAGGACTCACGGTATCATAATTTAAAAAATCTGTGCATATACGTATATACAAGATTAACAGTAAATGAACAATTTGTTTTAGGTTTATACCTATCTCTTTTTCTTATTCAACGATTCAATTCTGACCCTCTGCTCGTGGAATATATAGGCGCAACTATAAGAAATACTTAAATGTTTACTGTATATCCTGGCATCCGTTAGATGGCGGTATTGTCATCCTATAAACGGGATCCTAATGTAAAATAACTAGACCCCGGCAATAGAAGCAGCGTTAAAAGTACCAGACGTCTGGTACTGCGATAGTAAATCCGCATGCCAATGACGATTCAGGCAAATCGTCCCTGCAACATGGAAGGGCCATTGTTCAGCCGTGAACTTCTACGGGCTGATGGTTGCAGGTATCCATGAGCTCGAGCCGACCCATTCGTGCTACAACTATACTACTAAAATAGCTGCAACATGGCTCTAACACGTAACGACGCAACGTCCACTTATAATAGGATGGACTATTCAGTCACTCATTCATTACAGCTTAATAATATCCACTGCTGAACATAGGCCTCCCTTGCCTAATAAGAAGGAAATTTGCCTTAGTTGTCTCCCTTAGCAACGGTAGTTTTATATTTTCTAGTTCATATTAGAAAGACGCTGTTGACCCTCTCCTGGTCGACAGAGGGAAACACAATTTGTCGCCTCTAAAGACATCCACGATACGATATGGGGTGTGATGTTCTTACACCGCCACTACACTCCCAGGTGAACTGTCAGCTCGTTTGTTACTCTAAGAATTTAATAAAAATAACTGTGCTGTAACATTAACACCAATTCTTGACCTAACAGACCAAATACTCTTTGTTTACCCTCACACTAATAACGACAGGTTAATTACATTAAAAAAGGAATGCGACATAATAATTAAAATTCACTCCAAAAGCGAACTATGCTAAACATTAACGCAAACACTACGCGCGATTACGCAAGGCATCTCCAAGATCTCACCTGGCGCATATCAGTCTACGGGTACAAGTCTTCGGCTACATTACTTAACAATATTAAATTACAGGCAGATTAATCACACGTGAACAGCTGAGCTGAGCTAAAGTTTTAATTGGAAAACTCCACCAGCGTTCGGCATGCATGTAGTTGGTGTAAACGCGTAGCGCAGGATAAGTGCGACGCGGAGATTGCGTTGATTAAATCCCTACTTCGTCTGTTTTACTCACCTTTTACGATAAACATATTTAAGAGCGTTTTCAGTCTTACGCGGATGCAAGTGTGAACGCGAATTCCATCCAGACTTATGAGCGCTTAGCACCCCTATGACCACTATTTCTACAAATACGCAACACAAAATATAATTCTGGATTAGCTGCGTACGGACGGAATCCACACGCGTATCCACCAGATAAGGCCGTAAACATCCTTATGAGTTACGAACGCGAACCTACGAACCCTATTTAAAATTTATTTCAGTGTCATGAATCCCCAGGTACGCCGACAATTCCCATCTCCTTCTTACTTTATATGTCTATAAAAAAAATCTAAATTGTTTAGTGTAGTTATTTTAAATATTTTACTTGAAAGCCACAAACTTATTTTCTTTTTTTAATGAAAAATATAACAATATCGTCGTTGAGTAAAAATGTACTCGAATATTAATCCATACTTGCGATTTCAAGCATGCATAATATATTATATTTTTATATATATTATATGAAATCATTAGCGACAATATTGTTCGTACGATAAATTATAAAGCTGCACAAATTTGATTTCGCGAGGCGGAAGCGTCATATAATGTAGAAAGACTTCTTCAATCTTTTGTTAATTACACTAGTTTACAAAATAAAAATAAAATTATGTTATTCCAGCGAATTTCGTATTATTTTATTTAGTTGCAGTAACTCAACGTAAAAATATATGTTTTTTTTATTATTATGACGACAAAAACTTTATAGTTATTATCACCACATTTTATTTTCAGGTTAACCAGGAGTTGCTTCTGAATTCTCTCTATTTTTTTTTGATGCAGTGTAGTGTTCAGTGAAATAAATATTTATTTTTAAAATGTCAAAAAGAATGTGTAAAGTACAGTCAGACCGTTTTTGTTACGTTCGTGGTGAAAGGATATCTCATAACGGAATCACTTAAAGAAGCATATTTTTGTTATTTTAAAATATCAATTTCTCACCAGGAGAAAACGTGGGTTCCCCGCGTATTTTGTGAAAGATGTAGAAGAACGCTAAGCCCCTGGGCCGCAGGTGGAAATATCATTGAATTTTAGTATGCCCATAATAATATGTAGGGAACCATCCAACCACGAAAATTATTATTATTTTTCTTACACACACATTTGGTTTTAACCACAAGAATAAAGATAAAATTATATATGGAAATGTTCCTCCAGTTACTAAACCCGTGTACAGTTCATACAACAGCAAATTCCAAAGTCTCAAGATAACTCAAGTCTGAATTGAAGGATTAAGTTAGAGATTTACTACAACTATCTAAGTCCAAAGCCGAATTATTACGTTCACGACTGTAGCTATGGAGGTTACTTGCTCCCAACACAAGAGTTATTATGTACACCAAGTGAACAAACAGTCTTTCGGATACTGAAAGGTCTGCTTGAAATTCCTTACGACTTGTTATCCAAGGGTTCATAAGCAACAAAAAAAATGAAAATTACCGAGAGTCAGTTGCTGATTTATTACATCATTTTCAACGAACCTGTCTCTGAAAATTCATTTCGTTCACGCGCACCTCGATTTCTTCACTGAAAACCTTGGACACGTTAGCGACGAACACGGAGAGCGTTTTCACCAGAATCTTAAATTTTTTGAGCAAAATTTTAAAGTATACTGGGACGAAGCTATGTTAGGTGACTATTGCTGGTCTATAATAAGAGACACAGATACAAATAAATACAAAAAAAAAAGCGAAGGCAACTCATTTTTATTTATTTTTTTATATTTTTGTAAGCATTTGTAAATAAAAAATAAATACTTTGGAAATGTGACGTGTTGGATTATTTTCGTATTGTTTTTTCAACTTATAGTGTATCTTATTTGTTAAGCAAAAACACTTTTCATTTCAAGGGCAGAAACCATGTAAACTACTGTTATAGAATGTAGCTCTACATTTTTTTCCCCATCATGTTTATATTATGTAATTGTAGTCAAAGCAATATAATATTTACGTTTTTATGTTATAACAGAAACAAATATAACTGAATTTTTTCGCTGCTATGAAGGAAGACAACCGTCGGTAATGTTACAAGCCAACATGACATATTAACGAGGCATAAGGCTGCATTTCCACCAGGACTGTGCGAGGTAGCTCTAAGCAAAATCCACCTACAGGTTAAGGTAATTCATTAAACTAGTCTCGCTCAATGCAGCTCTGGTAGAAAAGAGCATAGCGGAGCAACGTTTTTATAGATACAAAACTAGCAAGAAATGTTTGCGAGGGACGCAAGCAAGGGAGGTGGGCGAGGAATGTGTGCGAAAGATATGTATCTGCGAGGCGGTTGCATATACATATATACAGCACCCCGCTCCCCACAAACTTAGGCATTGCTAATGTCTAACTCTTGATTGGTTCCAACGCGTTTTAGCACTTAGCGCTAAATGGAACTCCGCTGGAACCTACAATGCTTACGTACCCAATGCGGCGACAATATTGCAGTGTTGGACAGTCGAAAAGACCTTCGCTCAGTCAGCTCAGACTTAAAACGCTGATTAAGAAAAATAAAAAAAGAATTCATAAATAAATTATAATTATAGTTATCATAACATATAACCCGAAAGTATTTTGCTGGGACATTGTTTATAGTTTCATACGCGTAAACACATTCTACGTCACATGATTCAAGGAACGGGGAAATAAGATAATGTGTGTTAGTTAATTTGAACAAGCGTCCTTAATGAACATTTACATCTTGGCGCCAACGCTTTTGAGTCAAGCAATAATTAATTTCCGTCAAAACGGCATCAGACATTTGCTGTCAGAATTGATTCCTCAAAAGGTTTGACTAATTATTTGAAAATCCCTATACTGAACTTTCTCTCTTTGGCAGTTATTTTAATTAATACTTTAAAAATTGTGCGTAAATAACTACTATTATTTATTATTAGGGGATAGAGTGGAATGGAATGATCTTATCTTTCCTCCTCGGCCCGTAATAGCTAATAGCTGGACGTGAACATACATAATACACAAACACACACGCCTGTAACCCAGAGGTAGGCAGAGACTACGGAATTCCATTTGGCACGATCCTGACACACCTCTCTCGCCTCCTCCACATCCGTACTCGTCGGTTAAGGGTACTCCTAACTTGGGCCATTTTCAATATATCGCCAATTTGGTCGATAAACCTTTGTCTAGGGCGTCCCTTCCCGACTGTGTCACTTCCACAACATAAATTTGCTTTGTCACTCTTTCCTCGTTCATTTCTTTCTACATAACCAAACCACCGAAGCATTCCTTTCTTAATCCTGGTCACAACATCATCTTGCAAACCACACTTTGCTCTTATCACACAATTTCTCACCCTGTCATTCATATTCAACCCTAGCATACTCCTTAATGACCGCATTTCTACAGCATTTATTCTACTCTCGTTCTTCTTCTGCCACACCCAACTATCAATACTGTTACGGCCCGCAGCTGCCCCTGCAAAGGCGCCCTGGCTGGGACCCGTAGCAGCCTGCTCGACGGACAGACACGGGTCGGGCCCAAATGGCCACATGGAAGATGTCCTATCATACTAAACTATATGGGAGAGTGCTAGGAAAATATAGTACTTACCTGTTTCCGACTCTAATTTCGCTCCAAGGCTCGGTCAGGCCGTAAGTGGCTGTAAGGTGAATGGCAAGTAGTGTTTAGTCATGTGTAAGTGTCTGAGACCTGGACCAGCTTAGGTGACTGGCAGCGGCCGATTTCCAGGCTGCCCCACAATGCTGCATCACTCCAGCAGTCTTCCCCGCTGGACTATTTCTTTCTTCATTGTCACTATTTCAGTCTATTAGCTTCATTGTACATTTAACTAACTTAAACTCGCCTAATTCCACATTCATCGTAGAATCGAACACGTTATACCCGACACAGTATGGACAGTAGTTCAAAATTCGATATTCCATGTCCCGGATTCTCTTATCACAAAATTATAAATAGGGAACTAACGCGATCTCTTCATGAGTCATACGGTTCAGCGTTAAACACAACTAAGTTCCTTCGTTCGATACCAAAACACTACGCCGCGATAAGAATTCAAAATACGCCTCGTTGACACGTAAAACTAACAAACCAGCCAACACACAAAAAGGGTACTTAACGCGACGGCACAATTATAATGATTTCCAGACAATCAACCTGGAGACGCTCTCGAACAAGGAATGGGCGATTCGAATCCTAGACCTTATATCTACTCGGATCGCGCGTGCGAAATTCCGCCTTACCCGAACAAGTCAAATATTGCAAAATCACATATCCACGGAGCGAAGTAACATGCACTAAATCTAACCATCTGGACCCTACCGGTCGCGTGAACTTCGGCCGCGATAACCGAGATACGCAGATTCCCCGCATCGCGGCCAGCGAGCTACTCATCTCTTCGCCCACACGTCGAACCACAGCAAGCCGCACACGGCCGCCTCATCTGGCGGAGTTTACCTCACCTACATACCATCGGGTGACGCGCCAGCTCGAACGTGATTGGACGGCGTTCAAAATTACCAATTTTGGGCATAAACAAATACCATACATTAAAGTAGGGATCCAATTGCCATACGTGCCTTTTTTGACACATTCTGAATTTTCATAATAGCGTGTAGAGAGAAGACCAAAGACCGCGCTTCAGGGAATCATGCTGCATCACGATAACGCCTCTTCACATACCTCCCTTAGAACAAAAGCATTTATTGAGGAATCTGGTGTTGAAACTCTAAGTCACCCACTCTACAGTTCTTACTTAGCTCCTTGTGATTTCTTTTTGTTCCCAAGAGTCAAAGAAAAAATAAAAGGCAAGTTTTTTTCAAGCGCCGAAGTAGCCGTGGCTACCTACAAAGAAGCGATGTCCGACCTGTCAGATCAAGGCTGGCAAAAGTGTTTTCAGAGTTGGTTTAGGCGAATGGAACTTTGTATAGAGCGTAATGGAGAATATTTTGAAAAGTTGTAATATAAATATTAATAGTATGTTCATCGACGATGGTGTCAATTAACATCAACATTTAACGCATGCTCAAGAGTCAGGAATTTTAAGAGGTTTATTCGAAAAAATTTAATAAAAATAAAAATAAAATTAAAAGCAAATTAAGAATTACATCATTTCTAAAATGGTGCTTTAGAGAAAAGAAATATTTTTGTCTCACTTCTGTATAAGGGTAATAGCGTTTTGAAACTGCCAAATTTGACTCTTCTACGTGAAACGCTCGAAAAAAAAACGTTTGAGATAGAAAAACTGTTGAATTTAGCAAGGTACATTAAAAATTAAAATGTAACATTGCCAAAGCAATAAATATATTGAGAATCGAGTACTCCAATGCGCTCCGTATATTTCCGTCCCCAAGCGCCGCTTCGCCGACTGCAGTCCCGAGGCACCCCGACCCCTGCTTTCGGAGTGAGGCTCATAGAGCTAAGGGGGGGGGGGGGGGTCGATGTGATTCAAGGGCCCCTCAGAAGGAGGTACGAACCTCGGCTTGAATCACTATGCGCGCGCGGGAGTGGGAGCCGGGAATGAGGTGGGCACACTCTTTGGTGCTCCACTGGCCAAGCTCAGCGGCTTAGCCCAAGCACTTTGCTTGGGGGCCGGAGCCGGAACGAAGGCAGGGGGAGAGGGGCCATCTTTTTTTGGAGGGCCCTGTGCTCCCTTCTGCTTAGGGTGCTGTTTGCGACCCCCAGCATTTCTTCCCCTCGGCTTTTGTGCTTTGGGGGCTTTTGGGCATCTGCGGAAATTCGCAGTGTGTCCTACTGCCCCGCATAACACACAGCTCGGGGGGGACGAAGCGCCGCGGGTGTACTCCTTTGTGCTGTGGACCCCTGTGCACATTACGCACCTGGAACGGGCGAAACAGTTACGGGCCGAGTGTCCATAGAGCTGACATCTATGGCAGTGCCCAGGCACCTTTTTCTTGTGCGGGGATTCTATTGTTACCCCCGAGAGGTGACATACTGTACGTACATTGAATATCTTCTTGCCCTCTTCTGAGAGATCAAGAATGACCAACACCAGATTGTAACGGGTGTTGGTCGTCTTGTTTGCCATGCGGTGCACCTCTTGCACTGGCAGGCCTTGGCTCAGAAGGTCTACCTTAACGAAGGCCATGTCGAATTCCTTGGGGATACCGCGTATTACTACGCGGAGACGTTTGTCCTCCTCCAGAAAGTATTTTTTTTAATTTATTTATTTATGTACGTACGATATGGGATATTCTTACCCCTGAGTAGGCTCGTAAGAGCGCGGAAGTCGTCGACCGTGTTGGCCGAGACGACGATGCCCTGTCCGGAGGGCTTGGCTTTTGAGAAGTCAATCTTCTTTTCGGCCATGATGCGGGATATGCGATCCCACGTGGCCTTATCTTGGATGATGACTGGTGGAGGGCTTTTGGGAAATTTTGGTCCCGAAGCAGCCTTAGCCGGTTCCCCCTTTTTGGAGGAGGATTGACCCCCTGAGGGGGGGGCGCAACGGAGGAGGGGGCCGAGGCGGCTTTCTTCACCGGCCTGGAGGAGTCCGCCTTTTTAGCGGACCGACGCCTTTTTCTTCCTTCGACGAGGGTGAAGCCCTCGTCTCCGGAAGAAGAGGCACCCTCGGGGCGCCTTTCCACCTCGGTGTCCTCTCCCGAGGTGGCCGCCGAGTCAAAAGAGCCCGCACTCGAGGCCCTAGAGGGCGCACGGGAGGAAGCCCGAGAATTGGGCTAGGAAGGGGTCGGAGATGGGGAATGGCCGGGGGACCTCGCCACTTTGCGCGCGCCGCTTCCGGTGCGGCGGGCCGGCTTGGTCACCTTTGACCCCAAGATTTCTGGCACAGTCGCTACGGAGTGCTCCATGTCGGAGTCTTCATGAGCCAGGGATGAACCCGACGAGAAATGGAATAGAGAATTTTTTGTTCTATATAAATACATACAAGCGTCTCACAATCCACACACACACAAGCGTGTGGGTTACCTATAGTCTATAGTGCACCTCATCAGCAGCAGACAGAGAAAATTACGCGATAATTAGTACTGACGACGCGGGCATTGCTTTTAATCTTAAGTATTAGCAAGATTAGCCAATTATTACTAATTAAAACTATCTACAATCGCTAATACTATTAGCGTATAAAATACAAATCTATAAAAATGAATTGGATGAAGATACCTCGAACTTAAGTCATGGGACAGTCACATGTATACTTTTATATCAAGATGACTTGCTAAAGATGATGAAATGCTAAGCCTGATGGTGTCGCTTTCTTCAACATAATTACAACACATTATATTGAGGAACTCTTACTACGAACTTAACCTTTTAACTATTATACAGGGTTATTTTTCAAAGACTAGCCAAATTTAATAATTATGTTCAAAATATAAACACTGATATACACTTTTTACAGTTTTTCAAAATACGCATAAATAAGGTTTCTACATTTATTTCAAAATATCCGAGATTGAATGTGATTTATGGGCAACAACAACGCGCGCTCGTGTGTGTACGAGTGCGCGCTGCTACTTAATGAGTCGCTCAATACTATGATTCCAATTTTCCTTTCATACTTTAAACGGGCTTAGGTACGCCTTAAGAAAAAAAATTACATTTAATATAATTAATAGAATCAGGCGTAACTTTGCGGAAATTCATTATAGTAAAGTTGGTTTAAATTATATCACAACACGAGGTAATTTTAACCAACTTTAATATTATACATTTTACGGCGTGTGGGATGGATGCTATACAAATAAAAATTCTACACTCCACGCATTAAATATATTTTTTTACTCCCACACAAAAGACAGTTCGAAATACAAGTTTAGATTACAGAGCGAGTGAAAGAGGTGGAGAATAAATGTAAATAATTAGTTGTAGAAAAGATAGCCGAGCTAAGAAGCCGATGATAGGTTGACGCGATTTGAATAACGCTTAATCATGCGGCGTGAGCGTAGCGTCTCGCATTGAGAGCGTTTAATCGCGTCGGCGCGTACGCCGTTCGGCGTAGGAGGGCGTAATATGTTCATTTCATAATTTTACTATTTAAATATGCAATCACTTAAAATTACACTAACCTTTCACAAAAATGTTTTCGAGGTGTGGACCGTGGTTATTATTCAATGCTTGTACACGTTGGTAATGAATTGGGCGATGTCCAGAAGAATACAGTAGTAGCCACACGTACTGGCTAACTCTAAACTCGATCTTCCTTATAATATTGTAGTCTTTGACTAGATCACTGTGTTTTCGACAGCCGAGCTTATTACTGAATGACCATCTCGAGGACTTCCATGTGACTGAGTGGTGAACTGTCCAAAGTCTAACAGCCTTTGGTTAGCTGCAAAAATTGTTCTCTGATTGGTGGTACACGTGCGTTAATTCCTTGTCTTTGCAAACACGGTAAACACTGTAATATTGCACCATTTCATAGTACCCGCAGTTCGAATATTTTTGTTACGTCATTGGTAACAAAGCGTACGTAATGAGGTCACGGTCAACATTAGCAGCTGTTGGCTTGACTACACATATTTTGAGTTTAACAGATAATAATGACAGAATTTTTGAGATTTTTTAAATTTTTTTTCACCATTTGTCTATATTACAGTATAAGAACCTTCTCTGCAAATTTGGCCGGTAATTGCAAATTAACCCTGTATATCTTCAAAGTTACAATAACATCAAACAAGCTAAGCGAGTAACCTCGTTACTGAATTTTGGTGCAAGAATAAATTAAGTAAAATGGGCGCGCTGCTTGTCGTACTTCATTTGTCATATCCAATTGGCTAAAGCTATTTACGTAACAAGCAATTAGGTGCGATATCGACACACGAAAATGAGAAAATTTAAAATCGATGGCTCACCCTTAACTAGTAAAATTTCAGTAAAAATATATGCAACGCGCTTTATATCCTACATCAGAAGCATTCTAGATTCTCTAAATATCAAGAGACATGATGTTGGAAAGCTCAAACCAAGAATAAATCAGTTTTTCTTTCTCTCTGTGTGTGTATCTCTCCCTTTCTCTCTCTTTCTTCTCTCTTCTCTCTTCTCTTTCTCTTTATTTTTCAATATTGCATAATATTATTTTTACCATCAAAAAATTTTTACACGGATTCTGAGTTGGAATTTATAAGTAAATCAAGAAGTTAAGTAAAATAAACTCAGTGTGACCAAATGTAAGGTAAACCGTGTAGTGGCGGTGTAAGAATAATATACACTACCGCATATCTATCGTGGGTGTCGTAAGAGGCGACAGAAGGAAATTAAAACAAGATAGGCAGCAGATTCTTCCTGATAAACACTCAAAATAATAAATAATGCGGTTGCCAACCCGCTTGCCAGGCGTGGCAACTATGGCAAAATTCATCCTTGAGGCAATCTATGGGAGGGGCTTATGTACAGCAGTAGACTATCATAGGATGTCATGGAATGGAACCAAACGTGAAGAACGATAGAACTTGTTTTCTTTTTTTCTTCTTCTTCTTCTTCACGTACCTCAAGCAATGATTAAAATAAAATACTTAAAACGATCTAAAAATACTTAGCATACACATTTCTTTCACTGTTTGGACAATCATACATAGACAGTCTAACCTTGTTTACCCGTGCTAACAAGCGTAAGACCTACATATTTATAGAAGTAAATTGTATAGTCAAGGTGTTGTCGACTCTGTAGTTAATGAACATGTAATTACTTCTCCTACGATTGCTACCCTACTCGAGGCCTTATTCTGGTTGATTTGACATATTTTATCCTGATTTTAAAAATGTGACAAAAATGGCATATTACTCAAATATTATAAATGATACTCTATTAGTGTAGTGATTATGTTTTCTAAAAAAACAAAACGACAAGGTGAAAGTGAAAATATGTCAGATTGGAGTTTAGAAGGGAATATGCAGCTTTATCTTAAACACCGACCTCAGCTACAAATAGCGCATGGTGCTGATCCATGAACGGGACTCTTATCACAGTGCAAGGATATGTGTGCTTTGCACTCATAAAACCGCTTGCTCTGACAATGTACCAAAAATCTTTTTAAAGATGTCACATCCTTGGAAAGGCATTGCAGATCTGAAGATAGTTTTAGGTGTAACAATTTTATCTACGTGGTAGAGCCATGCTGCAGCTATATTATGGTTGTAGCACGAATGGGTCGGCTCGACTGGGGAAGGACCACGCTCTCACAGAATACCAGCGTAAAATAGTAGCTTAACGCTGCTGTGTTTCGTATGGTGAGTGTAGAGAACCGGAGACCGTTTTTACTGGAAACGAGGCATTCCATCTTAGTCCTCATGGGTGACAACGCATCTGCATTTTGATTCTTAATCGAAGATAGATGTAGATGTCTATGGGCCACAGCAACCACTTACCATCAGGTGGCCTGTGTGCTCGTTTGTCACCCTTACCCTATAAAAAAAAATATTTTAGGGACAGTTATTCCGTAATTTTTAATTCTTATCTGGGGGCACGGCAGTCGAGCAAAAAAGCGGCACGGCCGTATCATCCTTTTCTCGAAGCAGTTCAGACCATTTTCGAAACCCTATAACTTCGTTGTGGATGAAACTAGAAACCTGAATTTTCAGTAACCAAGTAGGCATTGTATAAACTCGATATATTTCATATTTCATTAAATTTGAACCAGTAGTTTAAGAATTATAACTAGTCAAAGTTAAGTTTCTTAATTTTGTCACTCACTGACTAACCGATCATCAAAACTCTAAAGAACTTCTAGCAGACATAGAAGCTACAAATTTGGAATATAATTATTGTTTAGTATATAAATCAAGGAAAAATTAAAATATTTTGCAATTTCGGTCCAGTTTTCGATATACACCAACTGCATAAATAACTTTGTAATCCCATATAAATATATAGGATTACAAAGTTACATTTGCAAGAATGAATCAGTTTGCCTATATAAGTATAATATATTGGAATAATAGGTGTAGATAGGTACGTTGATATAACTATCTACAAAAAGAAATGAGATGCCATGAAAAACATAACTTGTAAAAAAAAACCAAGTCTCGCAACTCAGTTCTTCTACCGTAAAAAGTTGTGAGATCCATGTAATACCAAGTCGGTTAATTTATTCATGCGATGGCCAAACCAATCTATTTCTTTAAAATATAAAAGATTTTTAGTATTGATGTGGTCACAATAAGATGTAGTTAAGTTAGCTAATTACGTAATAACTTAAGACAGAAGGATCCTAAAGTAGGGACTGGATAAATTAACCGACTTGGTATTACATGGATCTCACAACTTTTTACGGTAGAAGAACTGAGTTGCGAGACTTGGTTTTTTTTACAAGTTATGTTTTTGATGGCATATAACTTACAGGAAGAGATGGAGACAGATTATCTTGTGATATAGCCGAAATATCACTAAAACATATGTATTAAGCCATCATCACTGCAGTCCACTGACGGACTGATGGTCATTTAAGGCTGGAGTATCACTTAAAACTACTATAAAACAAGGTCCTGATCCAGCTGCATATATCGGTTCTAGGAATCGCCGAGTCACAGTCAATCTTCCATCTAGTGAGTAAACCTAAAACTTATTTAAGCTTTATCACGTTGTCTAATTTAAAAAAAAATGTTTGACCATTCAATAAAAACTAAATACTTAAATGTATTCATTAGGTTATAAAGACTTCAGAATTAACATAAAATTATAATTGTTTAATGATTTAAAAAGACAATTTATTAATAATAATAATTTTCTATTTGTCAACCAATGCCAAAATCTCAATATTACCATTCATACGTTTAAATTAGAATTAAAATACGATATCGCGGTATCGAAATTCGTTCCCTGAATAAGTATTTTCATTTACAATTTAATATTAATACACTGTCGCGTAGTTGTACAACATGCCAACGTATCGAGATATCTAATTAATATATAACAAGTGACGAGTAATTGGAACCGACGCGATGGCTGGGTAACGACGAAAGTCACGCCTCAATGTCGCTAGACTGAAACACTTGAAGTTGGCGCTAGCGCTCATGTGTTAAATTTAGGTTGCCAGCTCACCTGCAGAATATTGTGCAGTAAATTTAAAGCAAAAAAAAACCTTTGACTAAAAGATAACCGGTATAGAAGACTAAAAATTGAATGTTGAAGATAAGTATAGTATTTTAACATGATAATCTGTTTTATATATAATATTCCTATAAAATAACCAGGCAAATGGAAAGTCTCGTTTCCAGTAAAAAGGGTCTCCGGTTCTCTAAACTCGCCATGCGAAACAAAACAGCATAAAGCTGCTATTATACTCTGATATTCTGTGACGGCGTGGTCCTTCCCCGGTCGAGCCGACCCATTCGTGCAACAACTATACAATTAATATAGCTGTAGCATGGCTCTACCACGTTTAAAATTCGCGCAAGTGCAAGCAATAAGTTGAGAAATTTTTAGCGCAATCAAATGAACGGCATGGTGGCGTATAAAATACGAACAAAAGAACATTATTTTTTATATATTAGATTTAATGTACTACATATTATAGATATAGCCGCCAATTTGCAATAGAACAATACAATACACAATACAATACAAACACTCACGCCTGTCACCCATAGGGGTAGGCAGAGACTATAGAATTCCATTTGGCGCGATCCTGACACACTTCTCTCGCCTCCTTTACATCCATATATTTACGAATACACGCTCGTCGGTTAAGGGTACTCCTAATCTGGCCCATTTTCAATGTGTCGCCGATTTGGTCGATAAATCTTCGTCTAGGGCGTCCCTTCCCGACTTTACCGTTCAATAGAACAGAACGGCGAAACTCCTATTTTCCACAATCCCCTCCGAAATTATAAGAGAATTTCCAACTGCAAAACGTAGGCTGTTACGCCACATTTCTAAATAATACTAGGATGAATGAGTTTATTCATGAACAAAGACGGCTTCGTGGCACAGTAGCTTAGCAATGAGATGCAGCGCTAAGAGCTGCGGGTTCGAATTCCGCACGGAAGAAGTATTTGTATGGCCTTACAGATCATTATTCCGGGTCTATATGCTTGTCTCTGTGAAATTTATTTATGTAACCTGCCCACACGATACAGGCGAAAATCCTAGTGTGGAGGTAACTTTTTTTATTTGGAGATTGTAGGTAAGTTTTGGAGAATTTTACGTAACTATAAATAATTTTCCATATAAAAATGAATGTTTCTTTCTGTATCCCGTATTCGTTCTTCGACTATTTATCTAATTACTGAGTTGTTGTGATTTGTTTTAGTTTTATAATATAAGGATTAGTTACGTTAGCTTTTATTTATTTATTGTTTACAATTTATTGTGTTAAACTATATGAAAAAGCGGACATAAATGCCTTTAGGCATTCTCTTCCAGTGAAATAGCTTTGATCATAGGCATCACACCAACTCCTACCAGTATTATTATTATATGTATTATTACAGGCATTTCACCTTAGTGCCCATTAGTGACACCGTATCTGTGACCTTTTTATTTTCAACCAGCCAAATAGACCATTTCAACCAACATGCAAGGGCTAAGGCTACAGAAGTCACTGCCGGCGAAGGGTTAACTTATTTGTCAGTGTAATATAACAAAAAAAATGTTACAATACTTTCAAAGTATACATTGCTGTCATTGACAGCGTCAAGCGTGCGCCTTGCCTTAAGCTACGTGTACGTGTTCGAGGACGAAATTTGCAGTGACTACAGTTCTAATTACGATATGTACCATTGAATACGAGACTAATAACTAAAATTAACAAACTGCTTCAAACCGCGATTTGTATGCGATGTGTAATTAATGTCGTTAATTTATGCTTGATTGATGTGGAAATTTCAGCGCATAACGTACATTGAATATATGTACACTAAACGTACGGTGATATTAAATTGATAATTTGTATACGGAGATAAATAATTATAAAATATAATCATAAATATAGCACGCGGCCAGCTTCGGCTTTGTAAAGCATCGTCAGTCACTGTGATTCACATCCTTATGATGTTTTGTCGCTGACTTATCAATTATTGTACAATACAATACTTACAGGTTTAATGTTATTATTTACAAAGGAAGTAATGGTATCGCAACTATTAATAGATACTAGACCAGGCTGAGATTCTCAGAGATCTCAGATTTTGCATCTTTTCTACCGACTACAAAAAGGAGACAGTATTCAATTCGACTGTTTGTTTTCTTTTTCTACCGACTTCAAAAAGGAGACGGTACTCATTTCCACTCTATGTTTTTTTTTTCCTTTTTCGATTTAAATACAAAAACAAATTTCGATGATTTGTTTTTGTATTTAAATCTGGTGCTTTTCATGTGGTCCCATATAAATTTGATGAAGGTCTGACCAATAGTTTTTGAGTTATTCTTGATAATTTATATTGAAGTCGGTTGTATGAAATTTTAAATTATACTAAGCAATTATTGACACCGTCGGTGTTCTATTGAAACAGAGATGACGCCCTACAAAGATCTTTATGATTGATAATCTATATCGATGCATGATATAGGTTATATAATCTTTACCAAGAAAGGTCATATAATCATAGCGTCGAATTTAAGGAATATGTAAAAAAATATTTAAAAGAGTGCGCTTCACAGCCAAGTCTTTGCATTTGAGCAACAAAATTAAGACGGCTTCTAATAAAATTGAAATGACATGGAGTATAATTAATAGCGAAACTGGTAAGATTAACTCTCGTAATTCAAACTACCAGTTAAGTGTTAATAACAAATTAACCGAATCAGATCAGGACGTTGCAATGGTTTTTGAGAAATATTTTACTGATATTCCGATATTAACCACTAAGTCCCTGAATTCTTCTCCTGCCGTCGCCGAATCATTACTTAAACAAAATGTAAATGCGTGTACAAAGAATTTTACATTTCATAAAGTATCATCAAAAGATATTGTAAAATATTTTAAAACTATTGATGTTAAAAAAAACTGCGGATCTGTGGGGGATTTCCGTTAAAGTTATTGCGTCTATAATAGATACAATTGCGCCTCATTTAGCTATTATTTTTAATACTAGTATCGAATCTGGTGTGTTTCCTGATTTAATGAAGTATAGTAAAGTGGTCTTTACTATACTTTTTACCTTTACTTAAATCTGGTAGTACATTAGACCCCGCCAATTTTAGACCTATTTCTGTACTACCAACACTTATTAAGATTTTTGAAAAAATTATTCTTAATCAAATGTTAAATTTCTTTAATATAAATAATTTACTTCATAATAATCAATTTGGTTTCACAAGGGGTCGCTCGACAACTGATGCCGGTGTTGAGCTGATTAAATATATATTTAATGCATGGGAGAATTCACAGGATGCTTTGGGTATATTTTGTGACCTACCAAAGCCTTCGATTGTGTTCACCATGAAACATTAATCAGAAAACTTCAACACTACGGTGTAAGAAGTGATGCTCTTAAATTAAGTATTTCATATTTAAGTAACAGAACGCAAAAAGTTGACATTAACAGTATGAGTTCTTCCGGGTCGATGGTACAAATGGGCGTGCCTCAAAGCTCAATTCTCGGCCCCTTTCTGTTTCTTGTATACATTAATGACTTACCTTACATAGTAGGAGATAACCATAATATAGTATTATTTGCGGATGACACTTCTTTAATTTTCAAATTAAGTCGACAATTGCTAAAATATGACGAATTAAATAATGCTATATCTAAATTAGTAAATTGGTTCAATGTTAATAATTTGCATTTAAATGGCACTAAAACGAAATGTATGATTTTTTTTTATAGTAGAGGGGGCAAACGTGCATGCGGCTCACCTGATGGTAAGTGACTACCATGAACAACCGCAACACCAGGGAGGGAATTACAGATGCGTTGCCGGCCTTTTAAAAAGGAGTACGCTCTTTTCTTGAAGGTTCCTAAGTCGTATCGGTCCGGAAAAATCGCTGATGGTAATCGATTCCACAAGTCACACACGAAGTCGTGCAAGGAAGAAAACATCTTCTAAATCGCACAGTGGTGGACCGCCAATCATCCAGATGGTGTGGATGGTATCGGGAGTTCTGCCGCGATGTGCGTTCGTGAAATTTGGCGGCTGGGATTAATCCGAACAATTCCTCAGAGCACTCCCCATGGTAGATGCGAAAGAAAATGCAAAGGAATGGAACATCTCTTCGCAGTGCCAATGAATCAAGCCGATCGGAAAGGGCTCGGTTGTCGACGATTCGAGCCGCTCTGCGCTGGATGCGGTCAAGTGGAAGGAGCTGGCACTGGGGAGCCCCTGCCCAGAGATGGGAACAGTATTCCATGTGAGGCCGAACCTGCGCCTTGTAAAGTTGCATCGGTGTGCCGGCATGAAATACTGTCCCGCTCTGCTGAGCTTTTTAGACGGCAAGCTTTTTAGAGGCCAATTTGGCCTTGTCTTCCAAGTGACCACGAAACTGCACGTCACTCGATATGTCGACTCCGAGGATACCGATACTGGCTGAGGCAAGAAAGGGAGTGCCTTGAAACTGAGGAGATACGAAATGTCAAACAATTAAATTCTAGTGTAATTTTCAATTGGGAGAAACTGAGTCTTGTAGATACCACCATTTTTCATGGAATTACACTAGACGCGAAGCTTCAATGGAGCCCCCATATATCAAAACTAGCAAGCAGACTTAGTTCTGCAGCAAATGCCCTAAAAAAGATTAGAAGTCTAACTAGTGTTGAAACAGCTAGACTGAGCTATTTCCTTTAGCTATTTCCATAGTATAATGTCGTATGGTATTTTGCTATGGGGACACGCAGCTGACACTGAAATTATATTTGTTTTACAGAAGAGGGCCATACGAGCAATTTATGATTTAAAGCCTAAAGAGCCGCTGCGACAAAATTTAAGGAAATTAATATATTAACTTTGGCCTCTCAATACATTTATGAAAATGTAATGTACGTACACAAAAATAAAAGTAGTTTTACAAAAATAAGTGATATTCATTCTGTAAATACTAGGAACAGACACAAGCTAGTAATACCAGTTACTCGACTCCATCCAGTCAGTAATTCATTCTTGGGGCGATGTATACGCTTTTACAACAAAATTGCAGAAAATATACAAAATTTGACCTGCTCAAAGTTAAAAACTTTATTAAACTAAGTTTGTATAAAAAGGGTTATTATAATTTTAGAGAATTTATAGATGATAATAACCCCTGGAAATGAGGTGATCGCTACCAAGCTATTAATATTTTGTTGTGTTGTTAATTTGTGTAACATACATGATTGTAAGCTGTTATTTAAAAAAAAGTCCCGCTGGGTTTCTTGCTGGTTCTTCCCAGGACAGAGGTTTTTTTTTCGAACCAGAGGTAATTATACAAAAGTATTATTTATAATCTATATTGAATAAAAAAGTTTCTGTTTCTGATATTCTAAGTCACGATATATATATGATGCGAAAGAAAATGCAAAGGAATGGAACATCTCTTCGCAGTGCCAATGAATCAAGCCGATCGGAAAGGGCTCGGTTGTCGACGATTCGAGCCGCTCTGCGCTGGATGCGGTCAAGTGGAAGGAGCTGGCACTGGGGAGCCCCTGCCCAGAGATGGGAACAGTATTCCATGTGAGGCCGAACCTGCGCCTTGTAAAGTTGCATCGGTGTGCCGGCATGAAATACTGTCCCGCTCTGCTGAGCTTTTTAGACGGCAAGCTTTTTAGAGGCCAATTTGGCCTTGTCTTCCAAGTGACCACGAAACTGCACGTCACTCGATATGTCGACTCCGAGGATACCGATACTGGCTGAGGCAAGAAAGGGAGTGCCTTGAAACTGAGGAGATACGAAATGTCAAACAATTAAATTCTAGTGTAATTTTCAATTGGGAGAAACTGAGTCTTGTAGATACCACCATTTTTCATGGAATTACACTAGACGCGAAGCTTCAATGGAGCCCCCATATATCAAAACTAGCAAGCAGACTTAGTTCTGCAGCAAATGCCCTAAAAAAGATTAGAAGTCTAACTAGTGTTGAAACAGCTAGACTGAGCTATTTCCTTTAGCTATTTCCATAGTATAATGTCGTATGGTATTTTGCTATGGGGACACGCAGCTGACACTGAAATTATATTTGTTTTACAGAAGAGGGCCATACGAGCAATTTATGATTTAAAGCCTAAAGAGCCGCTGCGACAAAATTTAAGGAAATTAATATATTAACTTTGGCCTCTCAATACATTTATGAAAATGTAATGTACGTACACAAAAATAAAAGTAGTTTTACAAAAATAAGTGATATTCATTCTGTAAATACTAGGAACAGACACAAGCTAGTAATACCAGTTACTCGACTCCATCCAGTCAGTAATTCATTCTTGGGGCGATGTATACGCTTTTACAACAAAATTGCAGAAAATATACAAAATTTGACCTGCTCAAAGTTAAAAACTTTATTAAACTAAGTTTGTATAAAAAGGGTTATTATAATTTTAGAGAATTTATAGATGATAATAACCCCTGGAAATGAGGTGATCGCTACCAAGCTATTAATATTTTGTTGTGTTGTTAATTTGTGTAACATACATGATTGTAAGCTGTTATTTAAAAAAAAGTCCCGCTGGGTTTCTTGCTGGTTCTTCCCAGGACAGAGGTTTTTTTTTCGAACCAGAGGTAATTATACAAAAGTATTATTTATAATCTATATTGAATAAAAAAGTTTCTGTTTCTGATATTCTAAGTCACGATATATATATATATATATATATATATATATATATCGTGACTTAGAATATAGAATATCTAAGTCACGATATATATATATATATATATATATATATATCGTGACTTAGAATATCAGAAACAGAAACTTTTTTATTCAATATAGATTATAAATAATACTTTTGTATAATTACCTCTGGTTCGAAAAAAAAACCTCTGTCCTGGGAAGAACCAGCAAGAAACCCAGCGGGACTTTTTTTTAAATAACAGCTTACAATCATGTATGTTACACAAATTAACAACACAACAAAATATTAATAGCTTGGTAGCGATCACCTCATTTCCAGGGGTTATTATCATCTATAAATTCTCTAAAATTATAATAACCCTTTTTATACAAACTTAGTTTAATAAAGTTTTTAACTTTGAGCAGGTCAAATTTTGTATATTTTCTGCAATTTTGTTGTAAAAGCGTATACATCGCCCCAAGAATGAATTACTGACTGGATGGAGTCGAGTAACTGGTATTACTAGCTTGTGTCTGTTCCTAGTATTTACAGAATGAATATCACTTATTTTTGTAAAACTACTTTTATTTTTGTGTACGTACATTACATTTTCATAAATGTATTGAGAGGCCAAAGTTAATATATTAATTTCCTTAAATTTTGTCGCAGCGGCTCTTTAGGCTTTAAATCATAAATTGCTCGTATGGCCCTCTTCTGTAAAACAAATATAATTTCAGTGTCAGCTGCGTGTCCCCATAGCAAAATACCATACGACATTATACTATGGAAATAGCTAAAGGAAATAGCTCAGTCTAGCTGTTTCAACACTAGTTAGACTTCTAATCTTTTTTAGGGCATTTGCTGCAGAACTAAGTCTGCTTGCTAGTTTTGATATATGGGGGCTCCATTGAAGCTTCGCGTCTAGTGTAATTCCATGAAAAATGGTGGTATCTACAAGACTCAGTTTCTCCCAATTGAAAATTACACTAGAATTTAATTGTTTGACATTTCGTATCTCCTCAGTTTCAAGGCACTCCCTTTCTTGCCTCAGCCAGTATCGGTATCCTCGGAGTCGACATATCGAGTGACGTGCAGTTTCGTGGTCACTTGGAAGACAAGGCCAAATTGGCCTCTAAAAAGCTTGCCGTCTAAAAAGCTCAGCAGAGCGGGACAGTATTTCATGCCGGCACACCGATGCAACTTTACAAGGCGCAGGTTCGGCCTCACATGGAATACTGTTCCCATCTCTGGGCAGGGGCTCCCCAGTGCCAGCTCCTTCCACTTGACCGCATCCAGCGCAGAGCGGCTCGAATCGTCGACAACCGAGCCCTTTCCGATCGGCTTGATTCATTGGCACTGCGAAGAGATGTTCCATTCCTTTGCATTTTCTTTCGCATCTACCATGGGGAGTGCTCTGAGGAATTGTTCGGATTAATCCCAGCCGCCAAATTTCACGAACGCACATCGCGGCAGAACTCCCGATACCATCCACACCATCTGGATGATTGGCGGTCCACCACTGTGCGATTTAGAAGATGTTTTCTTCCTTGCACGACTTCGTGTGTGACTTGTGGAATCGATTACCATCAGCGATTTTTCCGGACCGATACGACTTAGGAACCTTCAAGAAAAGAGCGTACTCCTTTTTAAAAGGCCGGCAACGCATCTGTAATTCCCTCCCTGGTGTTGCGGTTGTTCATGGTAGTCACTTACCATCAGGTGAGCCGCATGCACGTTTGCCCCCTCTACTATAAAAAAAAATCATACATTTCGTTTTAGTGCCATTTAAATGCAAATTATTAACATTGAACCAATTTACTAATTTAGATATAGCATTATTTAATTCGTCATATTTTAGCAATTGTCGACTTAATTTGAAAATTAAAGAAGTGTCATCCGCAAATAATACTATATTATGGTTATCTCCTACTATGTAAGGTAAGTCATTAATGTATACAAGAAACAGAAAGGGGCCGAGAATTGAGCTTTGAGGCACGCCCATTTGTACCATCGACCCGGAAGAACTCATACTGTTAATGTCAACTTTTTGCGTTCTGTTACTTAAATATGAAATACTTAATTTAAGAGCATCACTTCTTACACCGTAGTGTTGAAGTTTTCTGATTAATGTTTCATGGTGAACACAATCGAAGGCTTTGGTAGGTCACAAAATATACCCAAAGCATCCTGTGAATTCTCCCATGCATTAAATATATATTTAATCAGCTCAACACCGGCATCAGTTGTCGAGCGACCCCTTGTGAAACCAAATTGATTATTATGAAGTAAATTATTTATATTAAAGAAATTTAACATTTGATTAAGAATAATTTTTTCAAAAATCTTAATAAGTGTTGGTAGTACAGAAATAGGTCTAAAATTGGCGGGGTCTAATGTACTACCAGATTTAAGTAAAGGTAAAAAGTATAGTAAAGACCACTTTACTATACTTCATTAAATCAGGAAACACACCAGATTCGATACTAGTATTAAAAATAATAGCTAAATGAGATTAAAAATAATAACCCCTGGAAATGAGGTGATCGCTACCAAGCTATTAATATTTTGTTGTGTTGTTAATTTGTGTAACATACATGATTGTAAGCTGTTATTTAAAAAAAAGTCCCGCTGGGTTTCTTGCTGGTTCTTCCCAGGACAGAGGTTTTTTTTTCGAACCAGAGGTAATTATACAAAAGTATTATTTATAATCTATATTGAATAAAAAAGTTTCTGTTTCTGATATTCTAAGTCACGATATATATATATATATATATATATATATATATATATATATATTAACTTACTTAGAGTGTAGAACATTTTACCCCACCCCACAATTAAGTACACGTACATGCTATATATTAAAATACATTAAGACGGCGTAATTTTAGTAGATATAACCTCATTTTTAAAGCGACGACAAATTCTTGAAGTAACGAGTAGACCCAGAATATTTCTGATTACCGCGTCTTGGGTTCAAATATCTTCTATCACGGCGAACATTCTCAACGGAGCAACGGATACTATTTATCTGCCTAGGTCAGGAATGTTGTGTACGAGTATATGCGCAAGCACAGTCAAGTCATAGTCCGATGGGACGGCAATACGACTCAACCGGAGAGATAAGGCGCAGGACCGACTGCTTTACGTGTTTAAACACTGCCAATTTTCTGACATCGGAATACTACTGAGGATTTCATGCCAGAAAACCCCAATAACATTTGGGTTGACCCGAACGAATCGAATTGGAAACTTGAATTAGGCAGCTGATGTCTAAATTCGCGAAGACTGTGGCGCCGTGGCTAGGAAACTTCTTTCGTTAAAAGGACTCTTCTTAAACCATAGATCACGTTTTGTAAAAAGGCGGCTGGGTCTCGTTTCGTGGTAAGAAGGATTTGCGATAGTAGACACGCTTGCCAAGATGGGTAGTTTTCGTAGTAGCAAACGTCTCACACACACACATATTTTATGTGAAAGGGATGTTTATACGGCTTTTTATCGGCGGCTATGTAATTTTTCTAGCTTTTCCAATAGCTGCCTCGTACAATATCCACGGGACTATTAGGATTCTCTCACGCCATCACCACACGTCAAAATTATTCTGAAGATATTGATATCATAGGCTGTCCAATGTAAAAACAAACAATCGCACTAGTGCGATAAGGAAAAAAAGCTTTGACGTAACGCCAAATGTACAACAAAAATCTAAAAGCAATTACATATCTGTACAAATATTTAATTACCTTTATATTCGAACTGACGATCCGCAAGTCAGCACAGAGCCACACAGCAATTTTCGAGAGAGCACAACATACTTACATAATTAATCCTACTTGTATGCATTACATATACACGTAATAATGTAAATTATTTACCCGGAAACGGCCCGACTGATTTGGATGAAATTTTTTATTTAGAAAATGTTTTACTGGCCAATTTTACCTAGATAGATTTCATCGCGGAGTATTTTTTCTAACGCCGAACAAAGCTCAGTCGCACTGGCACACTATAAAGATAATTTTTCATAATATTTCGAACTCGAATGAAATCTATCATAAAAAAAATTGAATACCAACAATGCAATATCAACAGTATTAAACACTCTCGTTGGTTGGATTGGTCAACCACTCCAACCAAAAGTGAAAATGCGCGCATTTGTAGTTGATCATAAAAGTGGTCAACTTTTTAGTTTTCACGTCAGAATTTTTTTTTAGTTTATTGCCAGCGGATACGATAGAATACGATTGTAATGGCTTCCATTTCTTAAATTACACCTTAATTGGTGACCCCATTTCACGAGGCACCCGTGTTTCCCTACGTGGAATATTCTATCTCTCCCTCAATAATAGATTCAGCTGGCTGCTCATCTTTAATTAATCGTGCTTAAGTGCGAACTAGCGCTCGCTCGCTGTAGAGTCTAGTCTACCCGGCGAGTTTAAAACTTAGGATTTACCTTTTATTTGATAGCTCGACTAACGAATACTTGATATTTTACCATTTGTTTCAATTAGTAAACAGAGATAAAAAGTTTAAATGAATTTAAAATGTTAGAATTTGAGAGAGGACGGATTATTCGTCAATATTTGACAGTACGTTTCTTTTTATATCCAGCCTACAGTAAATTTAAACTTGATATATTTTCTACCGACTTCAAAAAGGAGACGGTACTCAATTCGACTGTATGTTTCTTTTTTTCTTTTCTTTTTTTTACTTGTGTTACCTCATAACTATTTTCTGGGTGAACCAGTTTCGATGATTCTTTTTTTATTTGAAAGCTGGTGCTTCTCATGTGGTCCCTTATAAATTTGATCAAGGTCTGACCAATAGTTTTTGAGTTATTCTTAATAATTTATATTGAAGTCGGTTGTACAAAATAGTTAATTTTAAATTATTTAATCAATAAGCGCGAAAAACGAGCACACAATCCATTTAATGGTAAGGGGATAATGTGACCTAAAGACATTTGTCACCCCTGAGGACTAAGATGGAATGCCTTATTTGTCACGCATGCAAGATGGGCACTTCATCTTGCACGCGTGGCTCACGCACATCAGTTTGAAAAGTTTAACAGCTCCTGAATTTTATTGACTAATAATACAAATCATAATAATTTCAAAAGTTTTCTCGAATATACAAACCGGGCATTGGTCGTGGAAAAATAGTCAGCGTAAATAGAAAATGTGCAGTAGGCGGCCAATAAATACATAAATAATTTAAGCAAGTCGCGAAGTACTAAGCACTTTGAAATAACTTTTCGGATATAGAATAGATTTATTGCAATAGGATTGAAACACGTAACGCGAACTCGTAATGTACGAAACTATACAACGCCGGCTATAAAGCAAGATAAACAGGAAAATCATACATTGCGAACGGTTGGTCTATAAATAAAATTATCCGCAACACAATAACGTCATTAGCATTCCGACTCGAAGCCGTTCGGGATCCGCTAGCATTTCGGATTTAATGCATACGACACCACCGCGACACGATATGGAGATGGCATTATAAATTTTTAAACTAAGCAGAAATTTCTTATTCAGTTTACGAAAATTTAATCAGATTTAACTAACCACTCACTCAGAATCATCATATACATATATACACATGGTAAAGCTAGGCTTCATTGTAGGTCGACCGGGGAAGGACTAAAGTCCGCACAGAATGCTAACGTAAAATAGCAGCATAACACTGCTTTTATTTTTTTACCGTGGAGATAAAGCATAATATTTTTACCTAGCTTCTTAAAAAAAACGTTACCTTCACACTAGGACTTTCTCCTGTATCGTGAGGGTTAGTTTACATACATAAATTGCACAAGACAAACATCCAGACCCGGAACAATTATTTGTAGGCCATACAAATACTTGTTCCATGCGGGATTCGAACCCGCGGCCCTTGGCGCAGCAACTCATTGCTAAGCCATTGCGCCACCATCTCCAATATTATTCCAGTTATTCCCAATAACACAGCAGGTTAATAACTGGAACCTGAAACCATTTTAATAGTAAAGAGGCATTCAATCTTCGTCCTTTGTAGCTGATTAGTATTCGTCACTTCATCTAAGGGCTGCTGTGTGAGTAAAACAATTGGTTTTTGTTTCTTCACCATTGGTATGGGTTTTTCAAACTAAGTAATCTGTCTATCATCGTCACTGCAGCTTAAAAATTCTTTAAGAATTTTTGCTTTAGAAGTTATCGTAACAAAACAGCCATACCCACCTACCATAGAAATGAAGAACCTCGTCACTCACCATACGAAACACAGCAGCATCATGCTGGTATTTTACACTGGTATTCTGTGCGAGCGTGATCCTTACCCGGTCGAGCCGACCCATAACTGCTGCATGCAGCCATACGCTGCAGTGTCGCTCACAGAGATAAATTACTTCGAGCTTCCTTATTCATACGGCCAGCAATGAAAAATGCCAACTTATTGACTTCAAATACCTTGCAATACAGGATAAACCCTAATTTGTACCCCACCAACCTGTACTACTCATTGATTTATTTTATTATTGATTATTATATAGACACAAAAGCACGATATAAATCTCGTTACGGTATCGTGTCGTAATCGGCGAATACAAGAGGACTGTCTCAACAGGAACCGGGAATTACATAAATTCCGATTTGCCGGCAAAGCCAACTCCGTCGCATCGGATTCTGTGCCTTGATCGACGACCATACGGGTATGAATACGCATGAAGATCTAATGGGATATCGTACGTTGTATCTTAATGAGATACATATAATAGAGAACATTAGTTCGGAAGCTTCGCTGTCTTGTGCCTAGCTTGTGGCACTATGACAGTGTTAGTGATTTGGCAAAGTTCCGTGCCTTTATAAATGTCCGACTGCTTTTATTCAAAGCGTAAGAAAGCCAAGTTACAACTAGATTGTGAAATTCTGGGACTCATGTCTAATGAATTTTCATAGAATACCAACATATTTCTATATGACGATCGAGAAACCTGTTAGTCCTATTACCTGGATATAAGGTTATGTGATGAGAACCGAAAGCCCAAAGGACAATTAATCTTAATCCTCAGTTTTAATGGGTAGAAATTGCTTTGTCTCATATTCTTTATCAGCTTAAATATCAGCAATAAAACTGCTGCGTTTTCATCTTCACACTGAAACAACCGTATTCTTCACAAATATCACTCATCGTCAGGAGATTATGTGTACTCTTCTCTCATTTCATTCTAACATCATTTTATATGCAATATATATAACAGTATATTATACTACTATATTAAGGAGGTACGAGTATGTATGGCGTAAACCGTAAACGCCATGATTCTTAGATAGATTGCCGATCGTAATACCTGGCCACCATATTCTCTTCTGCCTTTTTTTCTTAAGAATATATTCATTTATTTATTATTAAATAATATACAGTAATGCTTTATAATAATAAGATGGCTCTAAATTCATTTGTTTATCACGACACTTTTTTCGTCACTCGCTAAAATCGATCTCACTTTTGCATGAGTGCAGGAAACCACAAAGTTATAATTATCTATGTTTATGGAAATAGTTATGAGAATATACAGGAATTTATGGATGATAATAACAAAAACAAAAATAAGGTGATCGCTACCGAGCTATTTCTAATTTGCTTTGAGATGATTGTAAACTGTTATTCGTTTTAATAAAACTGCCAGGGGTATTTTCCAAACTAGTTAATCAAACAAAAGAATGACTTTCAATAAGTATTATTTATAATCTATATTGAATAATATTAAAAAAAATATTGTTAGAAAAAATAAAATATTGGAAAACGGGAAATTATTGAAAGATTTTGAATTTTCTTAAGCTATCGTCACACGAGACGCTGATTAACTTTTGTCGAACATTTTTAAAGACTTTTACTTTTTAACTAACAGCCGAGCACAAGGTTTGCTAACTAAACAAAAATCAGCGAATTGGATGCGTGGCACAATTAGTAATCCGTGTAATGGAGAGTAACTGGATGGCGGTTTTGCCGTTGCTATTCCCCCGGGACGTAAACAAAAGCAAAATACTTTTGTTAAAATTCCACGTTAAATATTATCAACCGAACGCTAAATGGTTCAAAAACCACCAACGTTATTATAATTCAATAAATTATTCAATCAAACTTGCAAATTACACCGAAACATATTTACATATGCAAATAAATTAAACTGATTCCGTTTAAAAGATATAGTGTTATTTATTTTGTACTTTAACCTATCATAAAATAAAATAATAATCAAATATTATATTTTAATAAGTAATTTTAAAATTATTGTTTTACAAATAAAATAATATTGGGTTATTATTTTATTTATAAAACTATACTATAAACACGAAAACATTTTTGGTCAGTGGCTATAATAGTTCTCCTTATTGTGGAATCTTATTATGTCACACCTGCCAATGTTTGTAATTATGCCCATTCCCACAAGCTGTGGATTAGATCCATGTTCAGCTGTTAACTACTCAACAAGTTGCTGTTGCTTTAAGGTTAGGCTACGTATACAATATACATATGTGATTTCAGAAGTTAAAATCTCATATACCTAAGCTATGTAGAAATACGAAAAATGCTACATCACGCACACACATCGTGAGTAGCGACAGCTGTCCTCAAAATGATTACAGCAAAAAGCGAAGAAAGGTTTGGTCATTAAGAAACATTTTATACTAATTGCTGGACGTTGGCTATTATAATCACACTAATGACCTACTACTCAACTGCTACTCAATTTTAAGATATTTTTTTACAGGATAAGGGTGATAAACGAGCGCACAGTCCACCTGATGGTATGTGGTTGTTGTGGCCCATAGACATCTACATCTATCTTCGATTACGAATGAAAATGCAGATGCGTTGTCACCCGTGAGGACTAAGATGGAATGCCTCGTTTCCAGTAAATACGAAACACAGCAGCGTTAAGCTGCTATTTTACGCTGGTATTCTGTGAGAGCGTGGTCCTCCCCGGTCGTATCAACCCATTCGTGCTACAACCATAATATAGCTGCAGCATGGCTCTACCACGTATAATAAGATATCGTTAAGTTTCGTGGTGTCGCAGTCACTCTGACTTAAAGTGATAGAGACAGCACGAGTCTTAATGCCATCTTAAACTTGAGTAGCGTTTGAGTATATGGGCATTACAGAGCAAAATGCAACACTCTTACCTGACATTTTAACGACGCCCTACATAGAGCATAGGCCTATTAAACTACTTACTTATAAGTATTTATTGATCGCCAATTAAAGCAGCATATATGGTAAGTAAACTTCACTTTAAATGGATTACGAAGACTGACGGTTGCGATTACGTAAACGCCTTCGACGTGGAGTTCGATTTAAAATAAACTAAAAGTCTTCTAAACATAAAAATTAGTAGCAACTAGAACATGAGAAAATAATATTAACGGTAATTATGTGAGTTTCATAAGTCGTAGAGTCACACTGCAGCTATATTATGGTACGTAGTAGCACGAATGGGTCGGCTCGACCGAGGAAGGACCAATAACTCACAGAATACCAGCGTGAAATAGTAGCTTAACATTGCTGTGATTCTCATGGTCGTATCGTAGTCGCTCACTTTAAAGCGAAATTTTCCTACGTTAAAAGGCATTCGGTAGACAAAAAGTTACTTTATTTGAAACGTTTTTGCAAAGTTTATGAAATTAAGGATTTGAATAAAAAAGTAGCCAAATTTTTTTTTAGGATAAAGTGACAAACGAACACACAGTCCACCTGATGGTAAATGGTTGCTGTGACATCTACATCTACATCTATCCTCAATAAAGAGTCAAAATGCGGTTACGTTGTCACCCGTGAGAACAAAGATGGAATGCCTCTTTTCCAGTAAAAAGGGTCTCCGGTTCTCTACACTCACCATGCGAAGCACAGCAGTGTTAAGCTGCTATTTTACGCTGGTATTCTGTGAGAGCGTGGTCCTTCCCCGGTCGAGCCGACCCATTCGTACAACAACTATATTACTAATATAGCTGCAGCATGGCTCTACCACGTATAGCTTATGTGTATATATAGGTATATAATTAAGAATCCAATAAATGTTGTTGTATGTATGCCTTTCACGTATCGAAAAATAGTATATGGTTATCGCTTAAAAAACGAGACGTTTTTGTCGGCAATTAATCATGATTTTTTGGACGCGATTAATATAAAATATCTTAAAAATCCATTGAATACAGAATTTAATAGGTAAGACACACCATTTTATTTTTTACGGCAGATTTTAGCTAATTAATTTCCCATCTTTAACTTTTTAAACACTCTTAATGAAAAAAATGCCTATGCACTGCAGTGGAACGATTGAAGCTTCGATATAAAAATGCTTTCACACGCGATGCAATATTCAATCAAACCGAGCAGTTTTGTGTTGTTTTTCAGTTCGATATGACAAATTGAATGTGACATGTTTTCGTGTTGCATTCGATGAAACTATAGTTTTCCAAGAATCGAAATAAATTTAGTTCAAATTGGCAAAAAGCGTTTGTTAGATTAAAAATTTTTGTACTGACGATTTTGTATTGTGGGTAGGAAGCAAACTAAAATACATCAACCACCCTACAAACTAGTTATTAAACCACCTATCCACCCATCCCATAGTCTAGAAAAAATTAACACGTTCATGGCCCAGTAGTACTTCGGCAAATGCCAAGTGTAGAAGAGAATTCATTATTCATGACATCAATTTAATACGAGTATTTATAAGTAAATCGTTTGTCAAATGATAGAAGGGAAATAATAAGAAAAAAGAAGAAAGAAGGAAAAAAGGTTCTCGAGTGGCAACCTTGTAAAGGTAAGCGTCGTTTAGGGCGGCTTCCCATTAGATGAAATGACAACCTGGTATAAGATGAAGGAAGTCGATGGATTTTAAAGGCTAAGGAATGTGCTTTATGGCATTTCTTGCGGGAGGCCTATAGTTAGGAGTGAACTTATGGATGGGCTCTAATGATAATGATGAAGATGATGAAATAATAAAATATGTTAAAGATATGAATAAACCAATAACACAATTTAAATGATAAATATACAATATAATATATATATAAACATATATATTATATTGTATATTTATATTTATTTATATATTGTATATTTAGATACAAAGCGAAAACTTTCAAATTAATTTCTCTCAACAGTTCAACCTATTTAAGTCTCCTCAACACGAACAAGAAGTAGCTTCTTCCCGTCATTATTGCAGGTAGATAAACCAAGAAAAAATCTACAATCGCTCGTTAAAAGCCGTTCACAGACAAAGAAAAACCTTCAGAGCCGTTAGCGGCACAACCGCACGGCAACGAGGTCGGCCCATTGTTCTTGACCCCGGCCCGTTGCAACACCGCCGATAGTTGCCAATCAGTTACCAGTACAGCTAGTGTTTGCTGTTGTCAGGCGCTTTGCTATTGAAGCTTCGTTTGTATCTTGGTAATAAGTTGTTGTTTAAATAGCAACGAAAAAGAAAAATAAAATATATATATATATATATATAATTCTTTTGACTTACTGTGTTAGTCACTGAACTTCTCCTAAACGGCTGGACAGACGTTGATGTTTTTGTGTATTTGATTGGGTCCCTGGATGGTTTAAATTAACAATTAGACCCGATGGGCACTGTTGTCGAGATTCAGAAACCACCCATGCGAAGCCGGAGCGAATTGCTAGTAGGATATAATAAAATATTAGACAATGGGGTTGTTATAAATTAATTTGCTTAATTCCGCGTAAAGAAAGAAAATGATGTGTCCTGCCCAGTTTTAAGGGGACCTCCCACCCTCCCTCAATCGCGCGCACTATACCCGTCGCCGTCAATCCCAGCACTACCGGCGACGGCGACGGGTATAGTGCGCGCGATTGAGGGAGGGTGGGAGGTCCCCTTAACACTGGGCAGTACACATCATTTTCTTTCTTTACGAGGAATTAAGCAAATTAATTTATAACAACCCCATTATAATGGATTTCCGCAAAGTAACGCCTGATTCTATCAAATATTAGACAAACTATTGCCGTATAGTGGTGGCGTAGGAGAATCCATCAACCCGTATGGAATCCACGGTGAGATGTCGTAAGAGACGTCTATGGAATTATGTCAATTTGTTGCTTCCAATTGATGTCCGTATAACTATCTCGTTTTTGCCATACATTAAATAACCACAACGGCGAGGGGAGGCAGCGTCGAATGTGAAAAACGATGTATGTACAATCAATCCGCTTGCCTAGTGTGACGACGGAGAGTAAGCGTATTGGTATTTACTACTAAACAAAGTATGATCTTGATAAATGATAAACGTTTCTTTTTTATAAATTAAAGTTGGTAAAAAATTACTCAACGTACAACCGCTCGATAAAATAAAATGATGTGTCTTACCTAGTTTGAAGAGCACCTTCCGCCCTCCCTAAATTGCGTGCACTATCACCGTCACCACTAATCCCAGCAACACTACATCCTACACCACTACACTGGGAAAGACGCACCACCGATGACAATACAACACGAGTTTCGCCTCTACACGAGGCATCTTCAGGTGATCTAGACTCTGCGATGGCTGACCGCTAAGCGAGCGGCGAGCCACCGCATAAATTCATTTTATAAATTGAAAAAAAAAATTGTTATAAACATTGCTAATATTCCCTTTAGCCACTCTTAGTAAGCTTAAAATGCTTGCGTTAGGAGTGATTCACGACAATAGTGGAATGGCAGATTCGAACCCTCAAAACTAGTATTGAGTGAGATCACAAACTGAAATATGTTGTAGGGGTAATATCTCCAAATGCCAAACTCCTTTGCACGCGGTGCACCCAGCAGCTTGAGAGACGAAGCTTTCGTGACCGATAATAGCGGAAAATACATGCAAAAACGCTAAACCCAAAATTGTGAATTTAGGGGAACATCTTAATTAAGGGTATATCGCCTCTACGATCACCAACCGGCTTATCCAGTGTGATCAAAATGTCCAAATCGTTCGAGTAATATGATGCCCATTAGCGTATTCTTTAAAGTCCGATGTCCAGCAGTAAAACTTAAATTTTCAATGATGAGATTAGCATAAAATTCAAGATATATTTTTACCCGACTGCCCCAGAAGAAGCGTACTGTTTAAGTGTAATAATTGAATGTATTTATGTATGTCTATTTTCGGCACGCTCTGTAGCTTAAGTGACTTGACGGATTTTAACATAATAGGAGGTGTGCATTTCGTCTTAATTGTGGGAGGACATATGCTACAATTTTTTTTTCTTTTTAGTAAACATTTTTACACAACCGCGTTTTTAATACGCATATTTAGTAATACTTCGGAGAAAAATCCCAAACAATCTTTTTTATTAGCGCGTTAGCAGCGAAACCCGTTACGCGAAATTCGGTGAATCGCATACATAGATCTCGTTCCAATAACAGCTAAGCATATTTACACGGGAGAGGCAAAGAACGATTGACTTGCTCGTCAATATTTAAACTGAGGATCGGAAAGGATAAATTGACGTTAGTAGATATATAGATAGATAATATATACATACATATGACTGCAGATATATTTTGTATGAAACGAGCTAAAACATTTAATAGAATTGGTTATCGTCATATAGAATACTTTACGTTACTTTTATTGTTTTATCGTTACACGTGGTAGAGCCACGCTGTCGCTATATTATGGTTGTAGCACCAATGGGTCGGCCAAGATAGTACCACGCTCTCACAGTATACCAGAATAAAATGTCAGCTTAATGCTGCTGTTTCGTATGGTGACTGTAGAAGCCCTTTTTATTACATTTCTTCTTAGTGCTCAGGTTTAACACACATCTGCATTTTAATTCTTAACCAAGGATAGATGTAGATGCCTATGGGCCACAGGGTTCGCTTACCATCAGGAGGACTGTGTGCTCGTTTGTCACTATTATTCTATAAAAAAAAAATCACTTGAAAGATTTCGATAAAGTTTCATATCCGTATACATACAACGCTCACTTAATGTTTAGATTATCTTTGAATTGTAATAAAATCCAGAGAGGAGCCAGGAGACTCATATCACAGAGTAATTTAGTTTTGTTTCCTGTTTACCACAACAACTAAAACACTATAACATTTATAACTTACATGTCTAAGTTATAAATGTTAGGAAAGTGTGTATCAGAAATAAAAAGTTTATTTATACTTTTTATTATTTTTCTGAGGGCGTTGGACCACGAAGGACAGGGACGGCTTGGTAGCGAAAATGTTGAAAGTTTTGTTTTCGGCAATGCGGACTCGAATCCAGCACGGAATAAGTATTTGTATGGAGTACAAAAAATTCTTCTTTTCTAGATGTTCGTCAAAAAAAAAAATAGGACATTTATGTACGTAAATCGCCTCCACGATACAAGACAAATCTAGTATCGTGATAATGTTTTCACTTTTCAATAAGGGATAAAAGATGTGAAGCAGGGACATCTACAGCTATCATCGGTTAAGAATCAAAATGCAGATGCGTTGTCGCCTAAAGACTACGATAGAATGCCCCGTTTTCAGTTAAAATAGTCTATGGTTCTCTACACTCGCCATACGAAATAACAGCATTAAGCTGCTATTTTAGTTGTTATGAGGAAGACGCTGCTGCCCGTCTGCTGGTCTATTTTTCTCTGTCGCCTCTTACGACACCCACGGGACAATATGGGGTACTGAATATTCTTACACAACCACTACGCGGAACTCCTTTCTACCACGTATAGAGAGATATACTTTAACTTTTTGAAGTTTGTTTTTAATTTTTTCTCAAAGTTTATTTTTACTACAAAATACATTAATAGCTACTTTTCAATGATATGTTAGATCTTCTCTTTATATATTATATAATTGTTTGCTCCTTATTAATTATACTATTATTATACGATAAAAGTAAAACGACAAAAATTAATATTTCAAGAACCAACACCCAAAAAACGAACCGAAAGATATTCGGTAACTCCGCGATAAAATTGTTGTTTTCTACCGATTTCAAAAAGGATACTCAATTCGACTGTATGTTCTTTTTTGTGTGTGTTACCTCATAACTTTTTTCTGCGTTAACCGATTTCGATGATTCTTTTTTTATTTGAAAGCTGGTGCTTCTCATGTGGTCCTATATAAATTTGATCAAGATAGTTTTTGAGTTATTCTTAATAATTTATATTGAAGTCGGTTGTACAATATTTTTAATTTTAAATTATATGTATTTTTAATCATGTTCTCATCATTATAGTCCATCGCAAGTCTACTGCTGAACATTGTTCTCCACCAAGGAATCCAAAAAACAGTCCTGAGCCACCTGCATACATTGACTTCTCGTATCTCCTACAAGGTGGTCACTTCATCTTGTGTCCTGCCCTACACTCCACTTATCAGTGGGTGGCTAAATTTAATCGTATCATTTAAATAAATTTTATTCATTTATTTTGCCTCATATCGACGTATAATCTGTTATATACGACGTAATATCTTTAAACCATAACAGCAATCACTATGTACCAATCGGTCGGCATGGCATGCAATTATCTCGCTAGTCGATCGAACCAAGTCTGTGACTACACTTGAATATGTATAGAAATGCATAGGTGACCTAAATCTGCGCTAGAAGGCGTGCCGATCATTTATTCAGAGCTGTGTTTGCGAATGTGTGCTTGGATTATCTTAGGTTGCTAACGTGATGTGATATTATTGATGTCATCCTCAGTGATCAGGGTAATGAAGCAAGTGCCGAATTTAAATTATAGTTGGAAGACGAGAGACGGAGGGAAGGTGGTGCACCCTTTATTTAGATTTGCACCGGTGTGTTTTCACTGATATTGAAACGAACAATTTCAACAATTTTCTGGCGGTGAAGAAAAATATCGTCACAAAAGCGTAACTGATTGTAATATTATGTATTTTAGGGTGGATGAGTGTTAAGAGTCATCGTAGAGTGCAAATGGTATGTTGCTCTCTTTCTCTCTCATATTAAACCGCTAAACCGAATAGACGAGTATTATTTTGCTCCGTGGACAAATATTATACGATTATAACGGTGTTCGCCACTACAATGAAGATTTAAAAAATATTTGAACTGCATGTGAAGTCTCTCAAAGTCATCATGAGCGATGAAACTGTTTTATTTCCCACACAGGAAAGTTTTCTTGTGTAAACAGTAATACGGTTACTTCAATTTTAACTTTCATTGTATGCTAGCTAGGCTAAGGCGCGCTCGCCGGTACTCGAGCGACCCGGATTCGATCCCCACCGGCACCCATTGTGAAATAGTTAATTGGAATTTTAAGTGCTGATTTACCACGTGCTAGTCGGTGAAAGAAAACAATGTGAGTAAACCTGCTTGTCTCTCCTGAAGTCCGAAAATACACAATGGAGTAGCGCGTTGGACAAGTTGATATATAACAGACGAATGATTAATTGATATTAAAGGTTACAACAATAGCGCGTTTTAGAACATAACCAAGTTATAACTTTACTTTTAAACTCTGTATAATATTTTATTATCACATCACATCAACAGTATTTTTAAGTCTACTCCAGGGCAAAGACCTAGTCAAAACTGCACGTACTGAAAAGGCATTTCTTCTAAGAATTGCACATAAAACCCGGTGGGTAGGTGAGCGCAGAAAGGGTAACTACAAACAATAGGTCACGATATTCCCATCCATCAGATACCAACGGAAGCAGGTAAGTAATGAAAAAAGGTCACACATTCACACTTACTAAAAAATTTCTTAAATTATCCGATTGTTTTCTTTAGATTATTTGTACAGATATAATTAAGTAATACGAGCACAATAATAAGAAATTAAATAGGAGCAAAGTCCACTGCTGAACACAGGCCTCTCCATAGATTGCCTCATAGGCAAGTGCTTGGCAGACGGGTTGGCAACTTATAGTTTTTTTTTTAAATATTTTGAGTTTTTCTCAGAAACATGCTGCTGCCCATCTCCTGTTTCAGTTTCTCTACGTCTCTTCCTATGACAAACACGGGACTTACAAATATATGTTATCGGACCTAAAATAATCCAATCGATATCAGAAAGAAAGTACCAAGTGTTGCTGAACTGAACTGAATATAAATTTATAAATCTCTCAGTAAAAAAGAGTGCGAGGATCCTAACTCAGTTACGTTAGCAGTCTTAGACCAGTTTAGTTTCAAATAGTACGTGTACGGGATAGGAACACTGTTTGAATAAGAAAGGATCAGTTCGCGAAACTTCTAAGAAAGACGAAGAGATTTCTTTTGTGTTTTAGCGATAATTTCACAAATAAAAGGAGAAGTTCTGTAATTATTTATAAAGGCAGAGGAATTTCTCAATACTTTACTATGGTATAATGTTGTTTACAGGCGTAAGTAAATACAAGTTTGAACGTTTATATTAAAATGTAATTTCTTACCAATAGCTAGATAGATAAGTACTGGCCTGTTCCGTGTATTAGAAGACGATTAACGGAATGTCCAAAAATGCACTCATTCTCTTTGCTGTGTAACTTGATACAGGAGTATCGGAATATTGTCCGCATGCTCTGCAAGACAGGCCACTGATAGTTAGCATTAAAAGTTATACAGCCTAAAACTATATATAATATATATATATTAACTTATTTTTATATTCCCGACGTTTCGGGAATATAAAAATAAGTTAATATACGCGATAAAATCCGTAAAATTAGTTTTATTTAAATGTGTAGTGTTCGCGTAAATATAAGAAATCATTACATTTAATACATTTAAATGTCTTTTTTTATTTGATATTCAGTAGCTCTTCGCGGGGGCGGGGCTTTGCTTGCGTGCACTTCGCTCTACCGTCTCTGATTATTAGTGCTCTATAACAAAAAACGCAAAACGAATCGCTTATGAGATCACCTTGTTGCCTATCAAAATGTCTGTGAGTCTCTGATAAACGTGCTTCTCAGCGACTCTAATTTAACGTAGTTACAATTTGCAGTTGCCCAAACATGGACATGAGATATAAATTTGGAATTATGGACTTAAGGGATTAGTTTGGTGGAGTGAAATGGGGGTTTATTCCGATCTGTCCCCAGGCGCCTGTCTCTCCCTACAAACGGAGGCAGATCGAACTTTTAGTTTGATTTGTCCCCCAAGATTTACTTTGGAACTTTGGAGAAGTTAGAACTGACCTCAAAGATTGTATATTTTCTTTTAATCGAAAACATTCTATGTAATATATTTTTTAAATGTAACGTTTTATATTTGAAAAATATGTTCGTATATAAGGTTTCGAAAAAACTTATGGATTACAAAATAATAATATTTAATTTTTGTTCCATTTATTTAACATTTTTAACTACCTTTTAAATTGGAGCTCCCACGCCGTATTTCTAAAAAAGTGATTATTGGTAATAATATGAAATTATATTTAGAAGGTTTAATTATTAAACGGCATTTATTTTTATAAAATAACGTGGGTTTCCATTGCCTTTGTTAAGCAAGGGCGTAATGTTTACTGATAATATTTGATCTATGAAAAATACAGTCTCTTTACTTTTTCGCGTTTTAATACGGTTCGAACCCAGGCTATGACAAGCGCCATTTAAAATGTATACATATTACTACTATTCAAATTAAAATGAACTTGCCTTCAAACAATATTTTCACGGTTTTAATGGTTACGGATATTTTTTCAGTCAGTTCGTTTGCGTTTACTCGTCTGTGCAATGGCAGCGGATTGGGCACAAAAATCTGAAACCAACACAGTCATAACCCATAATAATCCCACAACATTATCTTCTCTTTTAGAAATACAGTTCAACAGTATCGTGTCTGTTATTGTACTGCAAATTATTTGAAATTATGATGATATTGAGAATTTCGATATAATCCTAAGAAGATCAATCAATACTGATTAAATTTATAGACGAGTATTTAAAAAAATAAACTCTAAATCATTTTTAATATCACATTTTTGAATTTTCGAACGTTACTACGTTTTAAATAGTGCACGTCAAGTTTTTTTAAGCAATTCATACGATTAAAAAGCATTTATAAATTTATTAGGCATTATTAATGTACCTGAGAAAAATATATTATCACCTTTGCATTTTATAATAGATGGCGGTGTTTTAAATAACGAACACGTTGATCGTCAGCGTAGCGCTTTATTTATTAAAAATTATGTGTTTACTCTGCATTTGAAAATAAATAATTTTCTTATTGTATATATAAATAAATTTTACAATATAAGTGTTCTACGTTATCAGTAGCAGCAATTATTATTTAAAAAATTAACTTTTAATGAAATATTTTTTTTTTATGCTTTATAATCGAATAAACAATAGCCTATTTTTCCCAGGTTGACTAAGCTTTAAATAAGGACTAGTTTTTTTGCATGAATCGTGGTCAAGTCAAAATTAAAATATCATTAATTTTTCTTTCCTTTTTTTTACTTGACAGTGAAGTACCGGCTCATTCGGAACGTTAGTCTTAGGCTACTGCGTTCACTATGTAATACCAGATAGAAGAAGCGTTTCTAAATATCGGCTCAAAATTGCAATAAAAATATATTCGGAATATTATGTTACGTTAATACGAGTACAAAAGCAAAGTAAAATATTAAACAAAAATAGCCCTCTTGAAAAAGAATAAGTCATAACTGAATTGACGTTCAGTTTGATTGAACAGTACTGTAAACGAAACAGTTGTCGTTCAAATTGAAAAAATAAATAAACGAAACGAACCAAATAAACCGTCTGAAACACACAGAGCTCATAACCTGTGACTGATTGAATGACGCATTTGGCCAGAGGGAGTAGTGCAGCATTCGAACGCAAGTTGCATTGCAATTTTATCCGTTGACTGAGCATCCAATTTCTTAATGCAATTGTATCCAATTGGAAATGCAATTAGTAGAGTACAACATGCAACTCGAGTGTTTAATACAAATGTGTAGTTTAACTAAGAGTTATCGGTAGACAAGCAGTTTGAAATTTAATAAGGCGGAGCAGGTGTCACGTAAACATGGAACATCTTTCCATGAATATTCATATAGAGAGTATGTTAATATTATGTTAATGAGTTCGCACATGACGAAGAAATATGTGTAATTGAATAGTTGTGACCCGAAGGGAATGAATTCATACACGGACATAGCAAATTTAATTATTACTGGTGATATTTAACTGATACATTTCTAAAATTAAACGACGGTATCCATATAGGTATGTATTCTTCGTTTAGTGACAACAACCCTTCTCACTTTTAAATTGTACTTTGGACATAGAAGATTTAATAAAAAGGGCGCTGACTTCTGTGCTTATTGAATACAGTTGTTCTTAAGAACATCATTCAAGCTTGGTTTAGCTAGCTCATCTAAGAAGTATTAAGTAATATTTTATTTATTTACTAGGTCAACAAACTGTTGTTACATCAAAATACCAAACGACTCCGCATGAAATGAACTAATGAAATGAATTAACAACATTTTGTTTTTTATAACAAAAACATGTAACATAACAAAAACATTTAACTTCTATTTTAACACTAATCTCATTTTTCTTAAATAGTCTAACAAATGTCTAAAGTTGTCTACAGTATCGCCAAAACTGTTTTATAGCTTCGAAAGATGTGATTTTAGTCAGTTTTTTCTGCCAACTTCCAAAAAGGAAACTGTACTTTTTTATGTGTGTTACATCATAACTTTTTACTAGGTGAACCGATTTCGATGATTCTTTTTTTACTTGAAAGCTGGTACTTCTCGTGTGGTCCCATATGAATTTGATCAAGGTCAGACCAATAGTTTTTGAGTTATTCTTAATAACTTATATTGAAGTCGGCTGTACAAAATTTTTAATTTTTAATTATTTTATGACAATGTGTGGCAAAAGAACTTAATTAATATATTTATTTAAGCTAATTAAATAAATATATTAATTAAGTTATATTATATATATATATATATATTATATATATAATATAACTTAATATTTGCTTAAACATTATCACTATCATTACAGCCCATCACAAGTTCACTGCTGAACAGTAGACCCTCCTTATAGATTGCCGCATAGCATGATCCTAAACCATCTACCATCGATCCTGAAATCGTCACTCCATCTATAGCAACGCCAAACACTACGCTCGCCAGTACGAGGTTGCCACTCGAGAACTTTTTTTTTTCAATCGGTTGTAGGGTGTCCGAGCTAAATAATAGTACATAAAAGCGTCACTTCTTGTTTGTTATTAAGTATTACATACAAATTTGATTTCTTCACCATGCAGATGTTTTAATTCATCACCATGCACGTAACATTTCAATCAACAGCTTTAATAGTACCAAGAGGATAAAACTCCAGTGGCTCATGTAACATGGAATATAAGTCGAGCGCTGATCTATATTTCTTTCTCTTTACTTTTTTCGAAGTGAACACTTCTTTAGCAGCGTTGTGATGAAATGAAACGAAAAAGCGCCACTAAAAAGAAACAAATATATATGTAAATATATAGAAGAGAATGAGATAAAATATATATATATAATAAATAAAGCGAAAAAGATTTTTTGTTTGTTTAAACACGCTTATCTCTGGAACTACCAGTCCGATTTGATAAATTCTTTTTGTATATGATAGCCAGGTTATCAAGCAGCTAGCCTTAAATATTGATTTTTATTAGGCAAGCTTGTATAACTCAATGGCGCTGGCTTAATGGTCAGTGATACCTAAAAAATATATATCTTTCCTCCATCTAAAAAAAAGTCCGGGGTACCATAACACTATTTCTTATAAACAAGTCACAATAAGATGTATTGTCACAAAAATATTAATAATTTAAAAGTTATTTATGAGCGTTATTTTTAGGCATAGCATAATAAATAATAATCCTTTTGAACGAAAGTTATTTCATCATCAAAAATTTTTTAAGATTAATTTTTCTCTTTATAGAATGTTATTTGGACGCGTAGTTTAAAAGATAATGAAAAATTAAATTAATTTAACACTAGGTTTGGCGCGTGAACGACGCCTAGCCACCCGATGAGAACCGAAAAAGAATAAGTGAGGTGTCATGTCGCGCGGGTTCAGGGCGTGATACCGCATAGGTAAAGTGTTTCCTATTATTTCGGTCTCCTTTGTGTGCGGTGCATTAAAAATGGCTAGTATAAGTTTTAAAATAAAGAATTAAAAAATTACAAATTTATTATCAAATAAATAAAATTAATTGTATTAAATAAAATTATCATATTCAAACCATTCTTAACAATCTACGATTTCATATCTTAACAATTTATATTAAATTAGTCTATTTTACGGACCACATTGAGAGACAATCAATATTTATTTACTTGTTCGATAAAATGATTTTACCTATAGAATTCATTTTAACTCATTTTATCGAACAAAAATTGATTGACTGTAGTAGACGTCGCTATTACAATGCAATTTTCGTCGAAAGAAAATATTATTGTGATTTAATACACTAAAATTTAGACTCTACATGTCTAAAAAATCTAATTTACATTTGTTTGCTATAAAATTAAACTTTTATGTTATATTACATGCCGAATTGCAAATTATCAAATTAAATTAATCATTTGTTGTGAAATGTTTTTGTTTTATATTTCATTTCCATTGAAGGGAAATTTATAAACTAATCTTGGATTATCATAAATCTAAATAACGGCACATTAATAGTATCTACCTATCCACGCGAAGCCAGGCGGGATTTTAGTATTAAATATGATATATTTAATATTAATGAAAGCAACATGAATAAATAAAAAAGAGTGAATAACATAAATATCAAGGATCACAGATAAGATCAAACAAATTTAGAACGTGATAAAGCTTGTAGGTCACGCCACGGAACCTCTACGGAACTGAGGTGGAGGTCGAGATGTTGACTTTAGGTTAAACCGTGACGAATTAAATTGAACGAGGTTACTGCCGTAATACAACAGCTACGATTCGTCCTTTCATGTATTTTAAAGGACACAAGAGATTGAAATGAGAAAAGAGCGATAGCGGTATGAGGAATTTTTTATATCACCTTGAGCCCAACATCATGGACCTGTCACAATATAAAATACAAAAACAATAAACAAAATTAAATGTAAATTACCATTTTCAACTACATGATCTACGCGTAGCAGCGGTGTTAAAAAATCCACTAGCCCATATCGTCCCTTAAGTAAAGTAAGAGGCGACAGAGGGAAACAAACCAGAAGACGGGCCGCAGGTTTTTCCTTATGACAATTAAAAATAGAAAACTGCGGTTACCAACCCGCATGATAAGTGTGGATTTTGTAGCAAATATCCCCGCCATGAGTCAATCTTTAGGAGAGGCCTATGTTTAGTAGTACGGTAGCCTAAGCCATGAGTGGAGAGCGTTCTTCGGAGCGTGCGGTGTAGCGTCGCGTTCGGTAATGCTTTATTTAGGCGAACGCTAGTTCGTATCCTGAGAGGAGTTCTTAAAATTAACGCCGACAGCATCGCAGCAAGGTAAAATACTACGCTCAATTACAGCGAGCACTCAGACGGTACTCGGTAAAGTGGAAAATGTTCGACAGACCGAGCGGCGTAGCAGTGTGTACAAAAGCCCTTTCGTCTTTCTTATTTGACGTAAAACGTCTTTAAAATCACACCGAAACATACGGTTACCGGGTCAGACAAATGAACCGTAACGAAAAGGTCAATATCGTCTCGCCTTAATAATTACAAAACCGTTAGTCTTAGAGATCTAAGTGAAGTGTCATTATTTAAGTTATGTAGTCAGCTTACTATTACGACCTTGAGTTTGCATCAGGGCCGCGAGGGCTGGCGTGGAAGGGGCAACGCGCAGATTGACCAAAACCAGCGATCTCTCTCCTTTCTAACACTGAAAGCGATTCGCTGGCAGTGCGCCGACACAGTCCCACCGGATTTCTTTTTAAACGACGGCCACACAGAACACAAATTTAACAGTATACGTTTTTCAAGCACGAAGCCGTCCCAGCCTGTCATTCAGTTTTTACACAAGTTTACGTCCGGCATAAGTATGATAGATATTTCACAGACATGTGACGTCCCCGAACACGTATGGGAAAATACGTTGGACTCTTTCATGTTGCAAAAACCTCTCAGAAATGAGCCTGTGTCGTAGGACATGATGAGATGTGAGATTTATATAGGCTGTTACTTCTTTTCTCTTTTACCCGAAATACATTATAACTACATCACAAAGTAACAAAGCGTAAGTGGATCGCTTTCCTTGTGCTTGTGAAAGCGATATGCTTTGAACGTGATTGTCAGTCCCCAAGCTCAGCGATAGTGCTTAGTGTTTCCAATTGCGATAATACTAGCAGATATTAGACTGTTACAGCAACACAAAATTAAACGAAAAAAAAAAGCAAACTATACCAATAAAGAAAAGGCAATACTTAGGTCATTATGACGTTTCTTCCAATTAACACAGCCTCTTGTACGGAGTACACTTACCTGGAAATAGAGAAATAAGAATCTCGATTAAGTTGCACCTTAAGGAATATAGTGAAGTAATAAATTGTAAATTTTTATTTAAATAATTTCCACATCACAGCTTTTGAAGTCGGTACTAAGGCAGTGTGTCGAAGAACTGAAGCCGCGACTACAGAAGCTATTATGTGGAAAGTATTTTATTCTTTTTAGTATTTAGAATTTCGTTTTTACACAATCAAAATCAAAATCAAAATTATGCAATATACATAATACTATATAATACATATTGAAAGTCATTTTTTACTTTTACCACTGGTTGGCAAAAAAAAACCTCTGTCCTGGGAAGAACCTGCAAGAAACCTGCGAGACTTTTTTTTAAAAAGCGCAATTGACAATATAATATTTTATAGAATTGTTATGAAAACATTTAGAAACAGCATGATAATGATCACCTCATTCCCAGGGGTTATTATCAGTCTTGTACTCTTTAGTAGTATAATATACCCTACCCTACCCTATAATAACCCTTACTAGACAATTTTTGGTTATTAAATAATTTAAACCTTTTGATAAAAAAGGTCTGCATATTTTCTGGGACTTTGTTGTAAAAACATATACATTGCCCCATGATCGAATTACTGACCCTTTGAAGTCGAGTAACTGGTATAACTAACATGTGCTTGTTCCTAGTATTTACAGAATACAAATATTTGAAATCGTTGTTTCACTTTTTAATGAAACTTCAATTTTTCCACTTATGAGGGGATTAAGGAATATTCGAAGTTCAAGGTAACAACAATAATTTATTTTATACATTAAACACTTCATACCCTTTCTATCCACCCAACAGGTTTATTTATAGTATAAGGGATACAAACGAGCACACAGCCCCCATGTTGGTAAGTGGATGTTGTGGCCCATAGACATATACATCTATCTTCGATTAAGAATCAAAATGCAGACACGTTGTAACCCCTGAGGACTAAGATGGAATGCCTCTTTTCCAGTAAAATGGGTCTCCGATTCTCTACACTCACCATACGAAATACAGCAGTGTCAAGCTGCCATTTTACGCTGGTATTCTGTGAGAGCGTGGTCCTTCCCCGGTCGAGCGGACCCATTCGTGCTACAACTATACTATTAATATAACTGCAGCATGGCTCTGCCACGTACAACAGGTGGAATATTTTCTTCAAATCACCTCTGAGGTTATTTACCTATTCAATAAAAAAGAATGATTGAAATCAGTCCATCTGTTTCACAGAAATCGGTGAACACGGTTTTTGAGCTATCTAACCGCTGTCCAAGTGGGGGTGTGCGGATGCCCGCCTCTGACTGCTTAGCAAAGTTCATAGGAACGAACGAAAGAATGAACGATAGGATGATGCCCTCGTGACTGGTTTTGGTCATGGCGACAAGAAAGCTGTTAAGATTAATTAAGTGCTACAAGTTTAAATAGTACAGAACGAATTAGTCTTTCTTCGACATACCTTTTATATTATGCGATTGGAGTTAAGTTATAACTGTGGCAAATATCCCCCCACGTTTTATTAACCAACCCTATCACTATTCCTATATTACATTTATATGGACGGGAGCGGGTGTGTTCAATTACGGTTCCAATATCAGCCATTCCCCTTGTCCTTCTTTTTAGTATTTTCTTATAAATGTAATACACTAAATTCGTATGTTCCCTGGCCGGAATAGACATGTTTTATTTCAAAGAGAAAAAAACTTTAATTTGGAAAACCGCTGTGTATTTTTTATTTTTTAAAACCTTATCGATCTATCATAACTTGACATGCATGAAAATGCATGCATGCCTAGTAATAATGTAAATAAAACTAGACGTTAAAAATATTTTTATACGTAGGTATTTTTTTATATTTTATAAATAAACAATATTCAAAATGCCTCTGCTTAAATGTTTCTGAATAACTTGTCGTTCTTTACCTACCTTAAAGTATTATTAATCAGAAACTTCAATCGTTTCAACATTTATTATACAATTTTTTTATAAATAAAAAGAAAAAGTGTGAAAGCACACAAACATTTGAAGGAGCAAACATTATAAAAATTGATAAATAACTAAACTAAAAAACCGTTCTATGTGTGATTAAATAAAAAAATTACTTTCAGTAAGTATTATGTAATAATCAATGTTGAATAAAAAAAAACATTATATTCGTTTCTATTCATTGCCAATTTTCTGCCGACTTCCAAAAAGGAGACGGTACTCAATTCGACTGTATGTTTTTTTTATGTGTGTTACCTCATAACTGTTTACTGGGTGAATCGATTTTGATGATTCTTTTTTTTTATTTGAAATCTGGTACTTCTCGTGTGGTCCCTTATAAATTTGATCAAGGTCAGAAGACCAATAGTTTTTGAGTTATTGTTAATAACTCAAAAAATTTTTGAGGCTGTACAAAATTTTTAATTTATAAATTTATTGTATAAATACCAAATTACCCTTACCCTGAGCACCCTTAACCGATGACCCTTAACATAAGTAGCTACTTAGATGTGAAAGAATCGAGAGGTGTGTCAGGATCGTGCCACATGGAAGTCCGTAGTCTCTGCCTACTCTTCTGGGTAAAATGTGTGAGACTCTATGTATGTACAAAGAGCTAGCCCAGACGCTATACATTTTGAAACATCTTATTTATAGTTTCCTCAAAAGTTTTCAGTAGGATAGATATGTTAACTATTCGAATAATAATGATCTTATCAAGCCAGTTTATGTAAAGTCCTTTCCTTTCCCAACGCTCGCGTACTTGTTCAAGACACGGGTCGTGCGGTAACTGACAGCGCTCTAATTATTTACGTTATTAACTATATAGATACGAGTGTATGAACATCCACTACCTCATATCGTCCCTTGGGCAAATGAGAGAAATTGAAACTGGAGATGGGCGACAGCATGTTCCTGGTACCAACTCAATAATAAAAACTTGTCAAGCGTGGTAACCTTTGTTTCGCAGTGGACTTTTATAGACAGTAATAGATGATGATATATGTTTCTTGACGTTAAGTGAACGCAATACATTGTAATGCTAACTCGGGCTCAGTGGTGAGTGAAAATGGCTAATGAGTGGAAAGCTATTGAAAATGTAATATGCCCTAATAAAATATCGATATACTATGCGCGCAAGATAAGAATTGGCTTGGGCTTACTTACAACTTCATTCTCATGACGTCAATCTTCATTTATCCCGCTCCCTCGAGATAGCGAGTCGGGTGTGCTTTACTGTCGATAAACTGTCATGACGCTATTTACCAACGTCAGATCGTATCCATTATTCATAAGTTTAATTTGAAAAACAAAAAACGTAATATCTTATAGATGTTAAAAATGAACTAGCTGAGATCCGCGTAATAATTATTAACATAAAGTGTAATGGATTTCCGCAAAGTCACGCCCGATTCTATTAATCAAAGAAATATCTATCTATTGCGCGTATAAAGAGTCATGGAGTGTCAGGATTTGGGCGCACTTTCCTTAAACGGCTACGCGGGTTGTTGCGTTGTTGCTGCGAGTTGATCACCGTCGGAAATAGTTGAATTTTTTTCGCAATATTAAGTGCGAATATAACATTTGAATATATTAACATGTTAGTTAAATTGACAATGTTATTAAAATATTTCAAGGACATATAAATTACAAAAATGTACAATGAGGCAGTGCGGTGAATTTTTTTATCCTATATTTTCATAACCCACCTAAAATCGTACGTGAACATACGAGGTCAGTGTATAACCAACAGTAGATATATAGGCAATTTCGTATTTATATGCAAGCCAATATCGCCGAGGTAAGTCGATTCTGCTGATGTTTTAATTTACCGATAAAGTGTAATTTCACAGTGGTCGCATATAGATTTCAACCATACAACACAACAATCAAAAACCGAAGTCGATTAACTTCTTTCTTTAAAGCAAACTGTTAACAGATTTAGGTACTTTGTGTATTGAAAACTACGCTGTGAAAGTTACGTTTTTAGGTTTCAGCCAATATACGTCCCACTGCTGGGCATAGAATTCTTATTTCTGCGCTGTATTGTATGCCAATTTACTTATTTAAAATAACGTTAGCCCCACAGTGGGATTTTCTCATGTGTCGTGGAAGCAGTTTACATACATAAATTGCTCAAGGACAGACTTTCAGATCCAAAACAATTATTTGTAGGACATACAAATACTTGTTAAGTGCGAGATTTCAACCTAAACGCTTAGTCACTGCGCTACGGAGCCGTCATTATTGCAATAGAGACGGCTAGTAACAACCATCCTCAACAAAGGTGCAGATCAAACTTCTAAATTATGTGCGTTGTTTTATTGACAACCGAAGACCCATGAAAGTATACGCTCCGCCCTTCAAAGCCCAACATTATGGTGATAATTTGTTGGTAATATTTGAGATGATGCTGCTTTAGAACATGTCCAAATCATCCTTCTGATGTAGGCTCTGACTGATAACATAGCTATATAAAAAAAACCCTTTCCGATCCGTAAAGGTGGTTTTAGGTATCGTGATATGATTTTGTTCGTGTAATCCTTTTCAGAGAACAAGTAAAATGAAAAATTCCGGATGAAATAAAGGGAATGGAAATGAAATGAGAAAACTTATACATAGCGTTAGATGCGGTGTGGACAGCCATCGGGTGCTGCAAAAATGTATGCAAATTGTAGTAAAAAAAAAAACAAGTATTCTAAATAACAAAAATATTCCTATATAATAATAAAATAATTAAATGTTTTAATTTTTTTTTTGTAATGCCATTGCGATATTTATGTGCGCTTTTCGGATCGAAAGGGATGATTTGTATATAAGTGTATAATAGTCATCATCAGCACGCAGAAATCCACTGCTGGATATTGACCTCTCCCGTTGAACATTAATGATCGTCTCTAGCCTTTGACGCTGCGACACGTCTGACGTAAATGAACCGTTATCTATCGGAAGGCATAAGATTTTTCCGGTGTTTCCTAGGTATAGTCGCCTGTTACAACACCCACGGAACGAAATGGAGTGATGTATTCCTTTACGCCGTTCTATATAATCATTATCGTTAGAGCCCATCACAAGGCTGAACATAGACCTCCCACAAAGAATGCCAAAAGGCACGGTCCAGGGCGACTTGCATGCATCGACTACCTGCATGTCTTACCAGGTCGTCACTCCATCTGATGGTTGCAGGGCGAGGCCTCGAGAATCTTCCCCATCGGTAGTGTTGAATAAGTTTATTTAAACATGGCAATAATAAATAGACCAGCGGAGACCAAAGTAAAAACGTGCGAGATATCTGGCAGTACTATTGTTGATTCGACTGCTAAATAACAAATGCATCCTGATGTGATAGGAAAATAAGTGTTATCTACAAGCTATACCATAAAAAGCAGTCGCCTTACAGTTGCTACGGAAAACTGTATCAGTGAATTTGATGACAAGTACAAGTCTAAAATGTAAATTTGTATTCCAAAGAAAAAGCACAAACTTAGGCAATATGGGGCGTGAACCGTGGCCTTACTTGGCGCCGGATCCTTTCGGGCTTCCGTATCTGCGACGATGCGCCCCGAGAACGTTTTAACGTTAACAAAGCTGTTTCCGATCGATTAAACCCGTTGAATACACACGAGTAACGGACTACGTTTACGTATTCTCAATATACGACTTCCAGTACTCGGGTAATGCAAACTAAAATTTGGAACTAACTTCTAAAAGGACTTTGGAATAAAAAGTAATTATCACTAGGAATTGAAATTAAATTCTAATTATATTTTAAGCTTCTTTTCTGCCGATTTCAAAAAGGAGACGGTGTCTTTTTACGATTAGATTCGACTGTATGTTTTTTTTTTTACTTTTTACTGGGTAAACCGATTTCGATGATTCATTTTTTATTTGATAGCTGGTACCTCACATGTGGTCCCATATGAATTTGATCAAGGTCAGACCAATAGTTTTTGAGTTATTCTTAATAATTTATATTGAAGTCGGCTGTACAAAATTTTTTATTTCAAACTATCTATAATATAGATAATATAGAAAAAACGTTGAGATAATCTTCTATATTTATTTAAAAAAAAATTGAACAAAATCAAAAACATGAAACTACACATATTAAAACAGTGCGATCTGCCATCTAGTGCTTCATCACCATTTACCACCAGGTGGTATTTTGCAGTTAAGCACTAGCTTATAATAAGTTAAAAAAACATATGCAAAATGTTTTCTATGTACGGCTTATGTCCAAAACTGGACATAGGCTTCAGCTAAAGACTACCATAACTGCACTGAGTCAACCGATTGTCATTCCTTCACCTAAAGACTGCCATAACACAAGGCACTGAGTCACCCAATTGTCATTTATCAATTCATTATTTAAGCCTGTCAAAAGGCCACTGCTGAACATTGACCTCCAATACAGATTGCCCCATAGGGTGGATATTTGTCATTGCTGCCACGGCGGGTTGACAGCCACAGTTTTTTTATTATTTTGAGTTAAAGACAATTTTTCATATTTTGAAAATCGATACCAGTTCGAATTTAAATACCTAATCCACATTACCTCCAAATGTTGTAACAGCATCAGAACAGGAGGAATATTAGTTAAGCTCTGGCTAATAATAATTAAGAAAATAACCGGGAAGTGCGAGTCGGACACGCGCATAAAAGCTTCCGTACGATCGTAATACACATTTCTAGTACGGGAGCCCCTTTTCATTTTTAATTTATTTAATTTTTATTTGTTGCTATAGCGGCAACAGAAATACACATTCTGTGAAAATTTCAACCGTCTACGTATTACGGATCATGAGATACAGTCTGCTGACAGACAGACGGACGGACGGACGGGCTAAAGATGTATTTGATATAGAACGCGACGATACACTCCCGCCTACGCAGGGATATTAGTTACAATAATACACGCACATTTAAATCGGAAAGTCAGTCTCAATAACCAAAGGCATAAGAGAATTTATACGTGGTAGAGCCATGCTGCAGCTATATTAGTAGTATAGTTGTAGCACGAATACCTCCACGCTCTCACAGAATACCAGCGTAAAATAGCAGCTTAACAATGCTGTGTTTCGTATGGTGAGTGTAGAGAACCGGAGACCCTTTTTACTGGAAAAGAGGCATTCCATCTTAATCCTCACGGATGACAACGCATCTGCATTTTGATACGCAAACGAGGATAGATGTAATGTCTATGGGCCACAGCAACCACTTACCATCAGGTGGACTGTGTGCTCGTTTGTCACCCTATCCTATAAAAAAAAGAATTATATATATACACATACACGTGTAGTCCATACAGAGCTATTTAAATACATGTAAATGCACCATCCATGAAAAAAAGTGTCAAGCAATCTGTCCATTATCCACTTACGCAAAAGAGAAACAGCTTTTTAAGAATAAAAGCCACAAATCCATACGCTCGTCCCTCGTGACACAACACGATCCCTTTGAAAGCCTTATAAGACGCGGGAATATCTTATTCAGATGGGTATGTATACATGTATACAAGTAACGCTACACTGCACTAATGCACTCGTGGACGAGAGGGGCGAGTGCTCTTTGACCGCCCGTAGCGAGCCGGCGGAGGCGTTATGACGTGACGTGTGTAAGTACAAAGGAAACGCCAATGCGGGTTTCTTTACTGCTAAAATATATTAGAGCGAGAACATACTTGAGAACAACTTGCTAAAGAATAGCACTCTTACTCAGGAACTGCAAAGTACATATATTTCTAAACGAATGCAACGTACGGTTTATGTGTGTTTGTTGTCATTTGGTCTGATGATATCATTTTTAATTATGAGTAAGACATTTCGTCTTTTACAATGCTTTTTAGGTTTTTTTTTAACAAAGTTTTAAAGCAAAAATGTTTCAATAAATAAAGAAATCATAAAACAATGTAAATTATTATATTTATCGTTCAAAGGCCTGTAACAGTCCATTCCTGGATCCCCACAGTTTGATAGGCAGATACGGCGATCGAAGAATCAGAAAACTCGCACTTTTCACGCGCATCAAAAAGGAATCGTTAAACCACCATCTGTCTGTGTGATTTTTCTTACATTCCTAATTATTGCTTCTTGTAACACCGACGGGACTAGTTGGTATTGGCTTTTAAGTTTCCACATTACAGCGACTACTCTCATTGTGTAATTTATTAGATACCAAGATACGATAAACAAAAATGTATACAGTTCAGTGTGAATGTGTGTACAGAAACAGTATGTATATTCAATTTTAAGATAAGCCATTAATTTGGCTTGTAGACCATCCTTTATTAAAAAAAAAAAATATTATTAATAAGGTCCATAATTCTTGACACTTATCCTTCTCCAGTCAGGCAGACCCATTACGTGGTAGAGTTGCTTTGCTTTACCATAGATGTTTCTGAATTTGTTAAAGTTCGAAGATTCGTTTGAATGCTATTATTAGCTAGCAGCCATATAATGGTATAAACGGGGAGATTACATCGTCTCGTTTCTATTTATCTCCATATCCGATGTTAGATCAACAAAAAAAGATAGGCAGAACACTACGTACTTTTCAAGTGACGCCGTAACCTTTCTCAACTTATTATAATAACACGCGCACATATGCACATATGCAACCAACATCATAGTTTTATGCACATATGTGTGCGTCCCGAAGTAAACTTACACGGGCTGATAAAGAAAGAAAAAAGAAAGAAGAAGAAATGTACTCTTACGAAGTGAATAATAATAATGATAAATCTACCTACCTTTCTTTGTTGGTCTGAGTATTCGAGCGAAAAAATTATGAAACTATTACGTAATTTATGTGTATGCATCAACCACATTAATGATTGTAAAAACCAAGTAGCGACGCATTATTTTATTCAATCCTTTACATCGTTATACAAGGCTTGCAAACATACAGAACCAGATCAACAACCCTTATCCTCGTTATTTAAAAATTGTAAAATTGCACAATCAATACAATTAGTCGGATCTCTGAATAACACTGCACGCTAGTGAACAAGCCAATTACAGAAGCGACACCTGCCGGTGACTGGCTACGATCTACTAATTAATTGGCATCGACGCGCTTAGCAACGGGCGGTCCATTGTCAGGGAAATGCTTTTGTTATCCGTATGCATTTCCTCTTGCAGCCTACAGATGCTAACAGCGTGCTTGACCTATAAAAGCCGTGTTTATTGCTTGCTAGGCAAAGCGCACGGCGCCGCGTCGTTAGAACTCTAAATAAGTTTTGTTCTTGATTCAGCTTGCCGAGTAATAAATGACAGTGCAAAAGAATTCAAGAAATCATTTTCCACAGGACAAACGTAAACGTTGACATATAATAGCGAATTAACAAAATCTCATACAACCTAAAATATGCCCAATCAACGGCGTCTTAATATGCCGTGCAAAAGAATGGCCTTCACGGAGTTAATTGTCACAAGCTTCATCCAAAGACTTGTCGTGTTATCCATACCGTTACAACCTACCAAAAGTCCACTGCTGAACATAGGCCGCCCCAATATATTGCCTCACATAGTCGTCATATTTGGCAGGCAGGATGGCAACAACATTTTTGGAATGAAGTTCTTTATTGGACGATACGGATTTGACGGATGGGGACTAGGCAACAAAAAGTGTAAGATTGTTCCGTCACGAGTCAAGACCCCTTCTGAGGTAGTTAGACGGCCTTGGCGGCTATAAGGAAGCGAGATCGAATAATATCCATCTCCCTCGCACTTTTTCTTATCTTACCATAAAGGAAATATAATTTTATTTTAAATGAGGCTTCATTTCAATAGACACTAGTAATTCATTTATTTGTATTTATTAATCAATAATATAATACGTTTATCAATAATAATATACCACGAAAGGAATTTCGTTCCAACCGAGTGTTCCACGACCCTCACGCATGTTTTTTTTAGGTTGTCATTAGAAAGACGCTACTGCCTATCTCCTGGTTTGTTTACCTTTGTCGCCCCGTACGACACCCAAAACATTACACTGCACTACAATGCATGATTTATCGTGTCGTCTTAGTTCAACGTTTTAAAAAGAAAGCACAGCTATCATACACAATAAATTAAATGTTATAATACAATAATATAAAATCCGTAAAACTAGTTTTTATTTAAATGTGTTGTTCGCGTAAATATAAGAAATCATTATGTTATAATAGTGTAAGGCATTTTCACTTAGTCCTTAGTGAAAAGACGCATCTATCGAGTTATTTATTTGAAGTTGTAAGCGAATATCCATTGTCTACAGCGTCCGCAACACCAACACAAATCCGAATAATTGCGAGCATCTGTCTTTCCATCTGATTACAATGTGAGTGTCTTCAAGGCAAAAGTGAATAGGATTTTGTTTTTTGCGCTTTACCTACCGTCTTCAACTCCATTACCATGCAGTGACAAAAAAATGTGCGAGATATTAATCCGCGGTCCGAATCGCCGTAGCTAACTCGACTACAGCGTTAACGACTCGTTATTTTATTGACTATGAAATTACAATCAACGATACACGACACTATTCAGTTTATATTAACTAGCCACCAATCTACGCCAATAATGTAAAGAAATTCAAATTCATTTATGCGTTTGCTCAATTTCTACAAAATGCATCCAAACAAATAAAATAGTATCTCTTCGTCGCTAACCGTACGAAACACAGACTATGGCTGCTATTTTACGGTGGTATATAAATACCTTGAGCCGACCCATTTGTGTCTGCGCCCCCTTTTCCCTAAAGGGGGTCGCTTCCAATTCGGCAGAAAGGCCATACAGGCCAATCCCAGTCCCACAGGTGGTGTTTAGTGTGTAGGCACTTCTTAGGGAGTCCCACATAACCAGACAGCCGATTGCATGGTATGCTATGAGCATTCACCACCTCCCTCCCCCGCTTCCGGAGGGTAGCCTTGCTTTGAGCGCAAAAAAATAACCATTCGTGTCACAGCCGCAATACACAACAGCGTTGCTCCAAAAAGTAATATTATGAATACCATCTTCAATTTTATTCTACTATTTCAATCCTATCTGATCATAAAAGTAAGCGGCATATAAAAGTTTTCGATACAAAAGAGTCCTTCACCAGTTTTATTAAACTTACATCCGTTCGCGGGGACTTCGTATATGAAATAGGTTATAAAGAAACTGACGTATATTTTTTTTAAACTTCTAACCCATCAGAATACTAATAGCATTATAACTACAAACGGACGTTTCAATTTTATTTATTCACACTAATTGTTCCAATTTTGTTGTTGTACGGAACGAAACTGCTACCACTATTGCTTTCGTATTCCTACAGTATAAGCAAAATTCAGCTTTATGCTTTGCCACCTAAAGCTTTTTATTGAGTTGGCTGAACTGCATCATTCCCATTGCAATTACTGTATATTTTAGATATTGTGCTGCAATACTATAAATGTGAATCAAAAATGTTAACAAGCATAGACTTACGGTATATAAAATATAAGTAGGTAATGTTTTGATATGATAAAATATTTCATATGTGATTTTGAATAATAAGAGCTAAGTGTGTAATGACAGCGTAATGTAATCCATCAACCTGTGTCATCCCGCAAGTGTTGTAGATGGGGAATGTGAAAAATACGAGGAAGATCGTATGACCTCAGTTTCATAAGCATAACAATGACGGGGCTGTATCCAGTACTGGGACCTACATATATGCTGTATCATTACCTTTTTCCATACAACCATCTATTACAGTCTATAAAAGTTTTAACAAGTGGTAGAACCATGCTGCAGCTATATCAGTAGTATAGTTGTAGCACGGTCGGCTCGACGGGGATAGACCACGCTCTCACAGAATATCACCGTAAAATAGCAGCTTACTGCGGCTGGTTTTGTATGGTGAGTGTAGAGAACCGGAGACCCTTTTTACTGGAAATGAGGAATTTTATCTTAGTCTTCACGGGTGACAACGGATCTGCATTTTGTTTCGTAGTTGAGGCTGAATGTAGATGTCTATGGGCCACAGCAACTACTTACCATCAGGTGGACTATGTGCTCGTTTGTCACCATTATCCCAAAAAAATAATTCCACCGTTTAACATAGGCCTCACCCAATGATTATTTTCATTTTATATAGGTAGTTATACTTTATTATTTTATAGAGTAAGAGTGACAAAAATGTACACAGTCCATTTGATGTTACGTGGATATTGTGGGAATCAAAATGCTTTGTTACCTCTGAAGACTAAGATAGAATGCCTCGTTATCAGTAAAAAGGGTCTTCGGTTCTTTACACTCATCATACGAAACACAGCAGTATTAAGCTGATATTTTATCCTGGTATTGTGTGAGAGCGTAGTCCTTCCCTGTTCGAACCGACCCGTTGGAGTTGCGACCATACCTTGCCTAATAAGGAGATTTTTGCTATAGTTGCTATGCTACGCTTGGGTTGGCAATGCATTTATACAATAGCCACTATACGGCGTACTTTTTTTCTTTTTCATATAAATGAACAACCTATTTACGTCTCACAACTGGGATTTCATAGATAATATTCCACTGAAAATTAAAAAGACGACTAATCGTTTTTAAAGGATCTATTGAAAGCAGAACGTGCTACGCTTATAGAGTTTTAATGAATACGGTTTTAAGAGGCATCGCTCGACGCGATATCGTCGAGACGTAACGGCGTCAGGGTTGTCAACTGTCACGTGAAGAGTAGCGAAATATTGCCGAAAATAAAGGTGCTAATTTATAAAATAAACGTGTTTCTGTGATTTGTAATTAAAATATTTTAGAACGTTTACTTACGTGTACAATATTCATTTTCTCATATTGTACAGAGGTACTGAGTCTTACCTTATTGCAACTTTTCTTATGAGTCAAATACCTGGATGTAGAACTTTCACGTTGCAGTAAAGATTTGTTTTATTCGTGACATTAGACAGGCGAATTAAAGACATCACGCACCTTTATTGCCGTCTAATTACAACGATAGATTGACGGTGTAACACCGTCGCCAGTCTAATTACACCGTTATCTATATGGCATTATCCATAGAAGCTTGTTATGAAACCCACGTGACTAAAAGTGATGATAGATCCTCTTACGCCGACATCTCACAGTTAAAATTCATATTTTTTTACAGTCTATTAAAGTTCGGTGTTGACTTTAAGCCTCCCTTCAGACTGCCTCAAAAGTGCCATAATAGCCATAGTTGCCTCACTTGGCATGCGCAGTTTTTATTTTCTGACAGATTCTTCCCAATAATATTAGAAAGACTCTGCTGCTCATCTTCTGGTTTCCCTCTGTCACCTTTTACGTTACCCAGGGGACGATATGAGGGTAGTGAATATTGTTATACCGCCACCACTTAAATACACAAATATTATTGCTAAATATTTCTGTAATACCCTATCTGCCAGACATCAACTGTTTTATGAGACCATTTTGCCAACCCTAATCATCGCCGAAGAAACTAATTGAAAACGTGATACGAACAACCTGAATGAGCCGCGTTCGTTTGAAATACGAGATATTGATTTCGGTGTAATATCCGAACGCCCCTTTGAAATAAAACGTTGCTATCCGAGCGTTTCGTCTTTAACGTTAATGGTGACGTGACCGCTTCCCTCGCTTAATATTCGACTTATGGCGCGTTCACACTAAGGCGAATATAGTGGAACGAGTTCGGTCCACTGAGTTGAACGCTTGTAAATTTTAATTTCAGTATTAGTATGAGATTACTGATTTCGTAATTTACGTCAAAATTATGATCCTACGCCTAATCTCACTCCGGTCATGTCCTGCGCCTCGTCTATATTCGGTCGTGTCGGATTACATTCCGGCGGACTATAAGAATAAGGAAAATAAAAAACTGCACGTCGTGCACTATAGTCACCGTTGAGACTGGACGCCATGACCGAAATTCGACCTATAGGATATTAAAAGCTAAGTTCATTCTTTAAAACAAACATGCACGCCTTTTCATGCACGTCTTTACGTAGAAATCATTCGACCTTGATTTTGAATATTCATGCCATACGAGTTTGATCATTGTTAAGGGTAATAGCAATAAGGTATAAATGAATAAAGGTAATAAGGTATAAAATAGAATATAATTTTTACTTCAGTCAAAGTACTCACACATAACAGTGTTCACACGGTAGATCTGCCATAAAAAGATTAGTGCTCGTAGTACGAACAAGTCGCTGAAATGTGAACGCGCCATTACATACGGCGCACGTACAGCTCTATTGATGGAGTGGAGTCAAACGTAATATCCTTTTTAATAACTGAGTTATTGTAGTTCATAGTCCATAGACTACAATATTATAAACTGAAAATGATAATCTATTAGCGAACTACCCCGGCTTTGTCTGGGTAGGATCTAATAATGTGACGTTATTTACATTTACTATAATCATTTTAAAAAAAAAAACTCCCAAGTCGTTGGAATAAAATATGGCCAAGATCACTCCCGGCATTTTTCTCCATCTGTTCGTAAAGTTTTATTATGATCGGGTTAGCCATTCCGAAATAATTATTCATGTCTTAATAACAAATAAACCCTTAGTAACACATAATATGGACGTCATAATAGGAAACGTTTTTTTCTGATCCGTACCCATCTTGGTTAAATTTATAAGACTGACTATAGTCTTCAAAATTAAAATTTTAACCAAAAGTAAAAGCCTACTTCAAAAGAATAAAAGGAATAAAATGATTTCTCACAACTTGTGAAGTACTTCAGCATACTTCAGATGCTAATGTGTGAAAATTATTTAATTCTTTTTAGTTCTCTTTTGAGTGGAGTAAGGCATACCACAAACTCATGATTTTTTTATAGGATAACGGTGACAAACGAGCACACAGTCCACCTGATGGTAAGTGGTTGCTGGAGCCTATAGACATCTACATCTATCCTCGATTACAAATCAAAATGCAGATGCGTTGTCACCCGTGAGCACTAAGATTGAATGCCTTGTTTCCAGTAAAAGGGTCTCCGGGTCTCTACACTCACCATGCGTGTTACACAGCAGTGTTAAGCTGCTATTTTACGCTGGAATTCTGTGAGAGCGTGGTCCTTCCCCGGTCGAGCGAACCCATTCGTGCTGCAACTATATCAGTAATGCAGCAGCAGTATTGCAGCATGGCTCCACCACGTATGATAAAGTAGAATGTCGTCTTAACAATTAAAAACTTCATCCTCTAATTTCATATCTTTAGGGGTAGATTTTTTCTACAAATTTATATGGGACCACCCCCGAAGTAAAATATAGTTATTAAGAAAAAGGAAATATTAAAATCGGTTTACTAACACAAATATAAAAAAACACACTGTCGAATTGATAACCTTCTCTTTTCTTTTTTTGAAGTCAAGCAGACCTCCCTTTACCAAATAAATGTGTCAAAAGGGACATAATATACAGGCTATGACTTTATTTATACCGCCATCTGTCGAATACCATAAGCTTTTCTTGACATTTTTTAACGAAAGAATACCCCTTGTATTGTATTTCAAAAAAAGACCAAACCGCATAAATTTAATAACATAACAGCGAAATACTTATTAAGTACCACCAATAAACGTGCAGACATTTAAGCGTTCATACTTACTTCTATCCGTAGAAGAAGAAGATAGTATCGAAGATTGGTAGGTATATGGCGTTGGAAATAAACTCTGCATAGTGCATGGTGGTGATAGTCATAAATCCACCAAATTTGTTGTGTTATATATATATATATATATATATATATATATATATATATATATAACACAATACAAATATATAAATTAGAGATTCGAACTTAAATCCCGAATCGGTAAACAGGTACACTCGTCACTGAGCTACGCCTTCGTTAAATCGTAAAAACATTCTTCTTCGCTTATTCTTCTCAGAATAAGTGAAAATAAAATCTAGAACATTCAGGCTTCAAAACCGGACGCTAATTAATCCCGCCTAATGTTGTAATAAACCCAGCGACAGAGGCGTCTTTGTCCTTAATACAGTCTCTCTTTACAGTTTACGTGTGCATTAGCGGAATGGTCATTTGGCCCCGTGCCACCGTTTTACTTACGGAACGCTTCCGAAAAGCTTCACTTTGGCAAAGGATTCATTAACATACGACATCCGGGCTAATTCCTGCCATCTCTTTTCATCTCCAGCTAAACTTAATAGGAGACGTTCTAGGTTTGGAATATAGTGCGTCGCATATAATGCCCGGTTAGGAAATACGATATCGTACAGATTGGGGGCGTCTAAAATACATACAGAGAATATTCTAGTATATATTTTTACTAGGATTTATGTTAAAGTTTTGTCGTAGAGATGCAACGTAAAATAAACTCGCTCGATTTCTTCCCGTGGGTATACTATTATTTATTCTGTGGTATTGTAAGAGGCAACAATGCATAATACCAGTAAAACATCAATGCCTTCGATAGGTGGATGTAATCCAATTCGTACATCATCAGCAGCCTGCGGCAATCCATTAGTGTAGGGAGTTCTCAGAACTGAAATAAAGACTAAAGAGAAGCGTCAAATTAACGTGTAGTGACGATGTAAGAATATCGACTATGCCATATCAGCCCGTGGGTGACGTAAGAGGCGACAGAGGGAAACAAATCATTAGATGTACTGCAGCGTCTTTCTAATAAAGAATAAAAATAAAAAATAAAACTGCGGTTGCCAACCCACTTGCTAAGCGTGGCAACTATGGCTAATATCCCCCCTATAAGGCAATCTATGGGAGAGCCCTATGTTTAGCAATGGAGTTTACAAGGCTGTAACGGTAACAGAAGCATCAAAGGTGCGAGAAGTCTAGGTACCTACTACGACCGCTTATCCGGGTACCAAGCGTGCAAATTCTCCCAACGATAGTCCCATGTCCAGCAGTAGGCTTTTGCGAGCTGTCGAAAAAGAAAATGGTATGGTGATAGGGTAAAATGCTCCAACCTAAAAATATTACTATATTTTGTATATTTTATTTTAAGACACTATATAATTATATATTATTAATCTATGTTTGCTAAGAATTATCTAAAGAATGTTAGTAGCGAAAATTACACCAAAAATATATCGTACAATTTAGCTTCCTTTAGAACAAATAAATCTAGTTTAGCCGGCATTCGAACCGACAACTGACTGATTCAGGTAGGCTGATATCTAAATGGTCGTTTTGCCGGCAGACAAAAACTCGCTAATGAGTCCATCCTGAGCGAGAGCTCCATTGATCTCGAGCCTTTTGTCTGGCAAATTTTTTTCTTCTTTCCGCACTTCTCAAGACGTACAGTCGCCAATCGACCCACGGATGCCGATAAAACGACGAAAGCTCGCTCATTAAGAAAATGAAATAAAATAAATTAAGAGTCAATGTCAATTTCATTTGAATTTAGGAGGCCTCGTTTGAAATTAGATAATGTAATAAACGAATTTAAAATATTTTATTAGTTTAATTTCTGCTTTTTGCGTTCTTTGCGAGAACAAATATAATTATGACAATAAACATTTTATATGTAGCAAAACTAAAGGGTATCGAACATGGAACTACTTACTACCACCAGAGCTTTTAGCTCTTACTACCATAAGAGCGTCTAAGATCGTACCACCCCATTTCGGGTTAAAGACATTTATTTCTCTTAAAGAACACATTGTTCCCTTTTACACATATTAAGTATACCTGTTTCTATCGTAAAGCGTAGGCGCATTGCTACTTCATCCGATAAAAGATAAGTTAAAATGCCTCATGAAGATCAAGGCAGGTATTTGCAGCAAACAAACTCAAATAATATTTTTTCGGATTTCGTTTTGGACACTTTCAAGGTAAATTGCTATTAATTACTTATTAACCATGCTTAGAGCCGTGGTAGTTCAGATGGTTAGCGCGTGACGTAAATTTCACAGTACGCGAGCAACCCGGGATAACTTAACACAAGGGAAATTGCAGATGCGTTACCGGACTTTTAAAAAGAAGTGAGCTCTTTTCTTGAAGATCCCAAGTCGTATCGGTCCGGAAAAATCGCCGATGGTAAACGCTTCCACAAATTAGTGGTGCGAGGAAGAAAACTGGAAATTTAATTGGAGATTTACACCGTTAATCCAGCAATCCTGATTCCCTATATTTTAAATTTATCAGTTATACTTCAGTTCTATTAGTTCGGATTCGACTTGTATTTCCTTTCTTTCAAAAGAGAATACAAAATAATGTGCTCGTGTAGCACTTGGCAGGCGCCCACAAGAGTCTGAACAAAAACACCGTCCCGATTAAACTTGATGAACGGGCCTCGAGAAATAACAACCGAACTGTACCACTAACGATCCCGAAGCGGCGCGGTCGCATTTTTCATATTTCGTGTTTTATAGTCGCGCTAGATAAGTTTTTTGGGCGTTTGACACGTACGGGCGCCTGATATATCGTCCCCGGGCGTAGTGCTTCTATCGACTGAGTGCTTTCTGATTGTATCCCTTACTAATGCTGAAAACGTCAATGTATTTTAAAGAAATTATAGTTCTCTCTTATTTTAAATTCAAAAGAAATATCTTCAGAAAATCAAAAACAATTACTCCTTTCGGCCTCTACCGGATATTTTAATCGTCACGCTTGGCTGCCCGATTAAGGATTGCAGTATTAGATGTATTTACCGGGAGGTAGAGAAGAACTCCTGAGAGGAAGTCCGGGCAAAGAGGATATCACTGAGGCCCACCCAACGCCCAAGAAGGGCAAAATACCTTTTTTTTTTTGACGCAGGTCTGAGTATTATAGGTATACAGTAAGCGAGAAGGTTTTTCCGTAATATATTAGAAAGTACATATAAGAATTATCTGCATTTCACCCAAAATAGGGTAATGGGATAATGTATTCTCTTACGCCGCTACCACAAGTATAAGTAGGTTCGTTATACATATTCTTTAAAAATAAAGGGGACCTTTTATGTCTTTTGAGAAATGGCGTGAAAATCCTCATTAACCATTTATTATGTCTATGGCTGTGGAAGGAAAAGGGGAGCTCTCCTGCCGGGCAAGGTGTTCTGCCCGGGGAGCGGCCAACGCTCCGTATTTGTTTCGGAGCTTCTTTATAAATATCGCGGTAGCTTCGGAATTTCGTTAGCGCGAGTTAGGCTTCGATATATGTTTCGCTTGTAGCGTGACGACTGCACCGCCACAGTCCATAGCTGAACATGGAACTCTACGTTTCTAGTATTATTTGCATAAGTAGTGCAAATTTACCGTATATTATGAAACATTTGGCGGTCACCTGCCGTCGATCGAGGTGTGCTTACTTGCCTGTAGCAAAAATATTCAGTTGCAAATTTCCTTTCCAGATGCATCAAACATGACAAAAAAGATAAAACTTTCTTTACAGTCAGGTTAATAACAAATATTTTTCTATAGATAATTATTTATACAAAAGATTGGCTCAAACTCTGGCCCTAGCTTACACAGTACGAAAAGTTTCCTACCACCAATTACTAGAAAAACTGTTCCCTATTACCACTTTTATAAGAATCGGTAATTTAAACAGATTTTCCGTCAATAGTCTTGTACCATACCCACACTTACATTTGAAGATGGCATTTGCAAAATAACTGGTATATTCCCCTGTTACCTACCCTTATTACTTAGGTGCAGGATAAAATGTTAAATGAAAACATTTATTTATCGACGGTAGGGGCACTAAAGAACGGCAAATGGACGACGGGGAGGGAAACCGCAAACGCGAAACTCGCGCTCTGAATATTTTTCTCCCCGACATAAACTCCCTAATGAGGTTGCCGGAATAATTGTTGCAACACTAAGAAGGTACGGACTACGTCGGATTAATTAAAACCGGCGCCGCAGTGGAGGGCCGCGGTCAGAGGGAAATGTTACGTAAATAATGAAACAAGAACCAACTGAAAGCGAAATATATTAAAATATAAAAGAGAAGCGTCCAAAACTTTCGGATCCCCCTTTCATAACTTTTTCGAGGAACCTTTTTTCACCCGACATTATTTCATTCGGCCTCATTTGACTGAAAGAAAGTCCGTGTAGAGTGAGCGTATTGTGCCGTCTCCATTTAAAATATGTATGGAGTTATTACCAAACCTTTCCCGGGGATATACGGCTATGAATAATACAATGCTCAAGTTACTTTTGCAACTTTTAACGCGTGTATTCCGGTGCACACTTCAAGTTTTGTTTGACAAGTTTCAGAACTTTGATCCGGAGAGAGTTTAATACGAACTGTCTTTTTTTGTAGTTGTAGTATGTTAGGGGTGACTCTAAATAATAGGGTAAGAAATCGTGTGATAAATGAAAAGTGTGGTTCGGAAGATGTTGTGTCCAAGATTTAGAAAATGTTTGGACATGAAGTGAGAAAAAATGGATGTAGAAGTAAATGACAGAATCGGCAAGAGAAGACCTATGCAGAACATCATCGACTAAATTGGCGATATAATATTAAAGATGAGCCAAATTGAGCATATACTTAATCGGCGTGCATGTAAGCGTGAATATATAAAGTTAAAAGAAACGGTGTATATCAAGATAGTGTCAAATGGAAGACCATAGTCTCTGTCTACCCCCCAAGTGACATGCGCGAGATTTATGTATGTATGTATTTAATATTTGCTTTCCTTTGTCCAGAGGAGAGTGTTTTTATGAGGATATATTATTAAAGATCATAAAGATACAACTTTTATAGTACCTACATAAAAAGAGGTTCCAAACAGCTGCACGGATTTCAATGGAAACGACTTACTTTTATCAATGCAAAACTTGGATGGTACAAATGTACATTGAAATGCCTAAAAACTATCAGCCAAAATCTTTACACGAATATCAACCTCGATTGACCATGGAGTTTCAACAGGTCCATGTTTACTCTCAGCTATATTAGTAGTATAGTTGTAGCACGAGTGGGTCGGCTCGACCGGGAACACGCTCTCACAGAATATCAGCGTAAAATAGCAGCTTAACACTGTTGTGTTTCGTATAGTGAGTGTAGACCCGAGAACCTTTTTACTGGAAAAGAGGCTTTCCGTCTTAATCCTCACGGGTGACAACGCATCTGCATTTTTATTCGCAAACTAGGATAGATGTAGATGTCTATGGGCCACAGCAACCACTTACCATCAGATCAGATGGACTGTGTGCTCGTTTGCCATTCTATCATATAAAAAAAAATTATATATTCGTACATACAATTAAAACGCATTTTTTTTTTGTATATTGTGTATAAAACTAACAATAATATAAATTTGTCTGTAAAGTTTTATTTTTAGAAGTGACAAACTTGTACACAGTCCACCTGATGGTAAGTCGTCCTGAGGCCCATAAACATCTACGAGTTCTATATTCGATTAAGAATCAAAATGCCGAAGCGCTGACACCCTGAGGACTAAAATGGAACGCCTTGTTTCCAGTAAAATGGGTCTTCGGTACTCTACACTCGCCATTCGAATCACAACAGCATCACAACAGGCCCTTCCCCGGAAAAAGATATTGTATCGATGTTCTTTTTTTTGTCTTCCTGAGGATTCTCAAACTTTGTGCCCCGTAGGGCCGCTGCATGTTTGCCGAACCTTTAAACGCAGGCCCAACAAAGTTTCACATAAGAGTTCCTAAATTTCGAGCGAAGCCAACAAAGCATAAAAATTATAAGCCTAGATTTCTTTAGAACAAATCCGCTAGAAAATTTGACATTTAGCAGAGAGCATTCGAGCAATCAAATTCAAATTAATGTAGCTGTCGCTTCCACTTCACCAATTCTTTTAGTTGTGTCAAGAGTAACTACAGTTGCCTTGAGAGGCGCAGGGGGAGAATCCATCAAGTTTAGTCTCGCATTACAGTAACGAGCGGTGGGCGGACGATTTCACCCGACCCTCCTGTGCCAAATAGGCGCTTTATTAGGGAAAATGGGAGGCCGCCAGAAACTTTACATACTCGAGGTCTCAGCTGTCAGCGGTGTAGCAGTAACCTGTCGCATCATCTATCCCTGTCGACATTCTATTATTTAGGCTGTTTGCCAATTTAAAAAGAAAAACTTATCTATATATTATTTTTTTCTATCATACAAGTCAAATCGTAGTTTACTTTTGTTTTCTTGCTAGAAATTTGTCCTACATTGTGGAGTCATTTTAATTTGTATACTTTCCTATTTTTTTTATTACGTACTACGGATGACAAACGAGTACAGAGTCTACATGATAGTAAGAGGTCGCTAAGTCCCATAGACACCTATCTATAGTATGTTGGCTTTATTCCGTCATAGAATTTTGCACTGTCGGTTAACTTATCGTATACGTGTACATAAAAATAAAATATAAAAATTTATCAAAAGACCAAATGTTCTAGAATAGTTCCTGTATATAAAACGGCAGAACTGTCCAAAACATATCCTTAAGGAACGAAAATCTATATAAAGCGCCCTCAATGGCTGATGACCTAAAAACGGTGTATTCCGCAATTAGGAACATCAACGTTGAGTAAATCGCTGTGTTAGCACGCAAATTGCGCGCTGCGAGGTCCCCTCAGGACCGTCTCCTCGCTCTTGCAGAGCATCATAATCTTTTGTGCTCATTGTAAGTTAAGTTAACTTAATTAACTTAACTCACAATGACAGAGCAGTTTGCTCTACCAAAATCCCACGGTCGTATCAAACCTAAGGGTTTATCGCTTGTATCCTTTAACATTCGCGGTTTGCGAAATAACCTCCCAGAGCTTAAGCTCTTTCTTCAAAATCGTGAAACCGATTTCCTCCTCCTACAGGAAACTAATCTCAATACTAAGGACACTAAAGGCCTTTCCATCAAAAACTTCTCTCTTCTTCGTAATGATAGACCCGACCGCCGAGGCGGCGGTACGGCCATTTATTACAAGAAGACACTTCACTGTTCTCCCATTTCTACTCCGCAACTTTCCAACATGGAAGCCACGGTATGCAGGCTAGCTATGACTGGACATCAGTCCATCTTCATAGCCTCCTGTTACATCCCTTCTAAAACCCTTCCCCTCAAAAAAGATTTTGAGGCTATTTTATCTCTAGGCAATTCAGTCATTATGTTTGGAGATTTTAACTCCAAGCATACTGAATGGACATGCCGTACTACCACCCGTAGTGGCAAGTTACTGCTCGATATCACGCAGTCTCTTGATATTACCGTCCACAGTCCTCTCGGTGTTACTCACTTTCCCGATAACACCGACTATGCCCCCGATGTACTAGATTTTGCGTTACTCAAAGGAGTTTCTCTCAACCTTAGGGCAATCGAGACACTAGACGATCTAGGATCCGACCACCGACCGGTCTCTCTCATTCTTGGCCATCAGCCACCACTCCCAACACCCACTACTAAAACCTTCACAAATTGGAAGGGCTTCAAGGAGTCCCTAGCGAAAGCTCTGGACTCACAGGACTCCCCCATCTCCCTATCTTCGGACTTAGACAGTCCTGAAAAAATCGACACCGCGGTCGATTCACTCTCCACCCTTATTAAAACCTCCCTTAAGGAGAATGAAAGGGTCGTCCCGGTTGCTAATAATAGTGGGCTTCCCCTGCATATTAGCAACCTATTAAAAGCCAAAAAAGCTGCTTTCCGGAGAGCAGCAAAATATCCCACGCCCGAATATAGGCGCACGGCCAATCGTCTTCAACGAGAACTCCGTTTCCGCCTCTCTGAATTTCGAGACCTCGAAAAGAGTAAGCTCATGGAGAATATCTCTCCCTCTCATACAGCGTACTATCAGATGGCAAGAGCCCTCCGCATAGACGCTATCTTCCACACTCCCCCTCTCTCCCGTCCCGACGGTACGGTAGCCTTCGAGGACGAGGAAAAGGCTGAGTGCTTTGCAGACAGCATTGCCGCTCAATGCTCTCCTAGCTCTCAACCCGTAGACCCCTCACACGTCCAGGCAGTGGAGGATGAGGTCCGCCGCCGGAACTCGCCCCCTACAGCCTCCGAACCTATCTCTGTGTCCAATGATGAGCTTTCATCCCTCATCAAAGGACTTAAGCCTAAAAAGGCTCCGGGCGCGGATGGCATCTCCAACCAAGCCCTAAAAAACTTTCCTGAGCAGGTGCTAACCCTTTTATCTATTATCTTCAATGCCTGCTTCAACCTTAGTTACTTTCCCACTACGTGGAAAGAGGCAACTGTGATTGGTATTCCCAAGCCAGGCAAGCCTCTTAATCTCCCCTCCAGTCATCGTCCCATTAGCCTCCTCAAGGCCATGGGCAAGCTCTTTGAAAGAGTCATTCAAAATCGCATGAGGCGCCATCTGTTTCCCACAGACGGTGACCCTCTTATCATTCCCCATCAATTCGGTTTCCGAGCGAAACACTCCTGCCCCCAACAAGTTCACCGTATTGTGGAATATATCCTCAGCGGTTTTTATCCCCGTCGTCATAAGACTATCGCGGTCTTTTTCGACATCGCCAAAGCCTTCGATAGAGTCTGGCATACAGGCCTTATCTACAAACTATACAAAATAGGTCTCCCCGATCGTCTAGTACGTCTCGTGGCCTCTTATCTTAATCATCGTACCTTTCGTTTTAGACACGAAGGCACGCTATCTTCACAGCGCCCCATCAAAGCTGGTGTCCCTCAGGGCTCAGTTCTTGCTCCTCTGCTGTACATACTGTTCACCAACGACATTCCCATTCCGCCGAAAGGTGTTCAGCTCTCCCTCTTCGCAGACGACACTGCTCTCTACTGCAAAGGTATCTCGCTACCTTTCATACGGAACAAGGTCCAAAAGTCAGTTGATGACCTAGGAGCTTGGTTCAAAAAATGGCGCATCGATGTGAACCCGGAGAAGAGCTCCGCCGTTCACTTCGATTATAAACGACGCCGTCTCAAAAACACTCCACCAATACGTATGCTAGGGACCCCTGTCCCCTGGCATACGTCTGCCAAATATTTAGGTGTCACTCTAGACACAGGGCTAACTTTCAGGCCCCACGTCAAAAGAGTAACCCGTCACGCACGTTTTTACCTGAATAGGCTCAACAGTATGTTGGGCCGACACAGTAAAATGTCCCTCAGAAACAAGCGTACCCTTTATAAGGTCTGTATACGACCAGTCATGTCCTACGCGGGCCCCATTTTCGCCCACTCTAACCCTAAAATTATTAATGAACTCCAAGTAGTTCAAAACCTTTTCTGTCGTCGAGCTGCGAACGCACCTTGGTACGTCCGCAATGCCGACCTTCATCGGGACCTAGAGCTCCCTACAATTCAACAATTCCTTAAAAAACTCTCTGAGAACTTCTTCAAAGCCTCAGAGTCGCATTCCAATCATTTTATTCGTGAGGCTGCTAATTATGCAGCCCCACTCCCCTCCCGCTATAGCGTCCGCAGGCCGAGGAACTCCCTCTCGGACCCGCCTAATAAACTTTCAAACGACCTGAACTGCCTCCTGGCGGCTCAGGCCAACTCTAATTAAGTTATTCATAATTAATTTGCCTTCCCAGGCACTCCCTCAGCGGCTTATAGCCGCCTGCGCCCTCTTTTCCCAAAAGAGGGTCGCTTTACGATACGGCATGTGAAGCTTTCAACAGCTGGTTGCCAGTCCCCAAAGGCAGTTTTTAGAGGGTATCACTTAGGTTCCCCCTTGTAGGTAGTGAGTCCCTCATAACCACGATGGACCGGCCATCGTGGTATGCGTAATGCATTTTCTGCCTCCCTTCGGGGTAGCCCTTCTCCAAATGCTTCGGGCGCAAAAAAAAAAAAATATAAAGCGCCGTCTTAATACCCGAAGTGAGTCGATAGAGAGTTAATTTATATAGCTTCCTGTCAATTGATCCCGTTAATGTCCCGCCCCGGGTTCCTAGCTGACGTGTAGAAGGCGTTGCGAGCGCTAAACGGTTTTCTTATTTCCGTAAAGCTCTTTAAAGACATCGCTACAGGATCTATTAGCTACTGAACTCAAGCATCGGTAATTAAAACTGTAGTCTGATATTTCTCGTTGCGCGTTATACAATTCTATGTAACTGGCTCATTAAAATTATGTTTAAGAAAAAAGTCCCGCTGGGTTTCTTGCTGGTTCTTCCCAGGACAAAGGTATTTTCAGAACTAGTGGTAAATAAAAAATAACTTTCAATAAGTATTATGTAATAATCAATATTGAATAAGAATCATTCTATTCTATTCTATTCTGTTGGTCTAGCGGTAAACGCGGCTGCTGGTTATGAGGTCCCGGATTCGAATTCCGGGTCAGGTCAAAAGCAGCCCAAGTGTTTCACTTCTGTACCTCGGAAAGCACGTGAAGCCTGCGCCTGATCTCTCTCCGGTGTGTCGGTTTGCCGAACCATCGGACTATTAAGGTAGAGTAAGGGAATAGAGATTGCACGTGTGCTTGCGCATACAATAGGGTACTATAATCCTGTGACCGAATTTCGGTTTGGAGAACGTTATAGTTCCATGTATCTAATGTGCATAGTATTTAAAACACATTTTTAAGGTCTCTGTAATTTAAAATCACCATCGAAATCTCGTAAACTGGACATGGAGCTCTCCCAAAATCAACAGATTGTTGCGCAACAAATGTTGACTGGAATTCAAAGAAATCATTACGTCTATATACGATTGTACTTATTTATATAACCACAAAAAATGCAAGAACACTCTCTCTCAATCGCTGCTTTCGACGCAAACAATTTGAGACGGACGACGGATTCACTCAGTCTATTCCAAAATCTATACAAACAAAGAAAATTTAAGTGTCTGTTTGTAATGTCAAAATAACAGCTTTTTACTAAATGCATATGAAAGTATTTACGACACTTATAACGAAAACACAATTTTAAAAAAATTTGTCGGTCTGTCTGTCTGTTTATTCCAGTTAATCATCAAATTAGCTAGACCTATTTTGCCGGGACGTTTACTGGCAGATAGCTGATGTTATAAGGATTAATGTGGGCTACTTTTATTTTAGAAAAATAATTAGGTTGCCCTAAATTACACGGGGTAGAAATCGCGAGGAGCAGCTAGTTAAAAACCAGCCAAGAGCGAGTCAGGCCTCGTGATTTGTTATGACCATTAATTGGTGTCGTTATGATCATGACATACAGACAAACAGACGAACAGAGAGGCAGTCAGACCGCAGAATGACTTTAATAGGGTCACACCTCAGTTTTACCCTTTAGGTCGTCGTCGTCGTTACATGAATAGCACACTGCTCAACATAGCCTTCCCCCACAGATAATATCCTGATCAGGATCACCGGGACAAAATAAAATAATTTTATGTTTAGTGTGTTTCTTTAGCTTTCTTAAACTATATGATATTTTACGCGTCGGCATTTTTATTCTGAACTAAGTCTAGATGTAGGTATATCTATAAGTCGTATGTTACGTATATTGGTTTTCTTTATGCCGTCACTACACTAAAATTCAATTGCAGTTAACCGATTTGTAAATTAAATAGTAATGTAGAATAAAATAATTTATTTTCTTCAGACATATTGTGTTCTTTTTTTTTCTAAATAAACTAAGGACAATTTAAAAATAAAAATGGCAACCCGCGCCGCGGCTGTAACAGGTTGAAAGGCAGTATAACTAACTGTAAATCAATTAATGAACAAAACCGAACCAAGTTCATCTTTATCACCATAAAACATGGCTCGAAATTGCTTGAACGGATAAACAAATAAATACTTTTACTTTTTAAAATTCCAGAGCACTTTCGATTTAAAGTCCTTTCACTTTCAAAAGCGAATTACAAATCAGTCCAGAGATCAGCGTCCTCGGGTTCAATGTCCTTGACGGGACTCGAGTTAATTCTCAGCATATACGTGTAATGAGCTTTAAGTTCACTTAAGCTCTTCGTTGCAAACCCTTACAAGTTAGATATATGATATGAAATAAACCTTATCGCTTTAGCTCCGTTACAATGTTCAGACGGATCTAGTATTTATGGCTAGAAATATACGACGTAACTGAAAACGTTATAACCAATAAAATTATTTCAGGCATTTCCTTTTTTTATAAACACAACAAATCATACTCCCCACGCATTTAAAAAATATTTAGAAGAACACAACAATGTATAATTAGTTGCTACGCTTGGCAAACGGGTGGGCAACCGCTGTTTTATTTTTATTTTTAGCCATTACTAGCTGTTCCACGCGACTTCGTTCGCGTGTTAGGGTTTTTATGTTTTTGCGCGGAACCCTAACCCTGTTTCTAAAATAACAGTAGCCTAAGTAACTCCTTATGAAATCAGCTATCCGCCAGTGAAAGTCCCGTCAAAATCGGTCCAGCCGTTTCGGAGATTAGCCGGAACAAACAGACAGACAGACAGACAAAAATTAAAAAAATTGTATCTTAGTAATAAGTACCGTATTTAGGTACTTTCATATGCATTTAGTAAAAAACTGTAACTTTGACATTACAAACAGACACTTCAATTTTATTTATTTGTATAGATTAGAAAGACGCTGCTGCTCATCTCCTGATTGGTTTCCTTCTGTTGCTACTTACGACACCCACGGGTTGATATGGTGTAGTGGATATTCTTACACCGCCGCTACACGGTATAAAAGTACCCTTTAAACCACCAAACATTTATATAAGTTTAAGGTGCAGATTTATTATAGGTATGCTCGGCGGTAAAAGAAAACATCGTAGGGGGCGTTCAAGTATTACGTAAGCAAACTTCCTGATTTTAGACCCCTCCCCCTCCCCCGTATAAGCAAAAATAAGAATATTGCGGACTCCCCCTCATCCAAATGATAAGACGTAAGAATTTTTTCAAAACTTATTAAATATTAGAGATAAAACTTAAAATAAACAAATATTTTTTTAAATTAAAATATTATGATTTTTGCTGTCCACGGGCTCCTTATCCAAGTTTCTACATCATTAACAAATGGTAGCTAATCTTCACATTTCAGTTTTAAATAAATTTTTATTGTTTTATATTTTTTTTATCTTATATAAGATTTTTAATATTCCCCATGCTCCATTTGTCAGCAAAAGTAAGAAAAAATTGAACCCCCCCCCTATCCCTAATCCTGCATACGTAACACTTGAAAGCCCCCATGGATAAGTTTTTATTTTCTAAGAATAATGGTCATGTGAAGTTAACCAACACGGTGATAGTCTTACCCCCGCTTCAAAATCATTTACAAGCATCTACTTTACTGCTGCAATATAGGTGTTTTTATTCGACGCGAAGTAAGGCGCGGACGATAAGCAGTCAAGTAAGATTTTAAATTAGCAGCGCGAGCATACACCATGCAGGCGTTGAGTTGACTCGAACCTGTGAGCGCCGTTACCGACACAGCCTATTGAAGTCCACTGCTGAACATAGGCCTCCCCCATAGAAGGCACAAGGGAGGGATATTTGCCGTAGTTGCCATGCTTGACAAACGGGTTAACAGCCGCAGTTTTTATTTTTAGTCGGTATTAGGGCGACTCTTCTGCCAATCTCCTGATTTGTTTCCCCCTGTCGCCTCTTACGACACCCACGGGATGATATGGGGTAGTGGATATTCTTACACCGCCACTACACGGCAAACGAGTGAGGGCAACTGTATTAAATTTTAAGGAAAGGAAAGTTAGTGCTATATTGAAAACTGTACCGTGGTAGAGCCACGCTGCAGCTATATTAATAGTATAATTGTAGCACGAATGGGTCGACTCGACCGGGGAAGGACCACGCTCTCGCAGAATACCAGCGTTAAAATAGCAGTTTAATGGTGCTGTGTTTCGTATAGTGAGTGTAGAGAAGCGGAGACCCCTTCTACTGCAAACGAGGCATTCCATCTTAGTCCTCAGTGGTGACAACGCATCTGCATTTTGATTGTTTATAAAGGATAGATGTGGATATCTATGGGCCACAGCATTAACTTACCATCAGGTGGACTGTGTGTTCATTTGTAATCTTGTTCTATTAAAAAAAAAAATAGTCTCAAAATCGCGCTTCTTGGATTACCGTGCCGCAACACTTGAGTCTGTGATCTATAAAGTTAATGTTAAATTTTTTCATAGGTACAGCCATATTAACAATCCTATTAACGTACTATAGCAGAGCTCAGACCTTCTCTCTCTCGATATAATAAAGGTGACTACGAATTTTGTAAGTTTGTGTTTAAGTGGAGTGTAATCTCCGGAATCACTGCACCTATTTGACAAATTCTTTCACCATTTTTAAGGTACATTATTTCAGATGGACATATAATATTGTACATGTATATATTACTACTTATAGCTATAAGTTATGATATCATATGATATCGTCAAATAGGAGACTCTTGAGAGCTTCCATGACGTGGTTCTAAGGATAAATCACAATAACCACTTTTATACAAAAACTCTCCCGTGGCAGGTGAGGAAATGTGGAAAATAAATTAATTTCAAAATCTCAGAAAAAAATGTGATAATTGTTCAACCTAGGCAAAGCCGGAGCGGGCCGCTAGTATGTAATGAATAGCACATCATATGTTTGATTACCTGCGACTATATAATTCGTTGTTAGTATTGATCGTTAATAAAAATAGGTCACATTACGCGTTCTGTGATGTTCAAATAACCGCTAATTGCTTACGGAAAACAACCAGCCAAAGTTCTTCATTAACCGATAATATTCACCAAACTATACAATTTAAATGTACATAATAATTCATTTAATGTGGAGCAATGTAATATGATCGCACTTAGTTATTTATAGTATTTGGCACAACAATAACGACGCAATTCCTCAGAATTTATACGCCAATAAAGTCCGAGATGCGCACAGATAAGAACTGAATCGGCACAAACAAGTTGTGCCCAATACTACCATATTTACATTACATTCGAGTAAATTTGACCGGACATCGTAGCTGTGCCAGAGACAAAACTCATCATGATAACGAGCAAAAACTAAGAGGTGACAAATAAATTTCAAATAATTTTACGTGGTAGAGCCATGCTGCAGTTAAATTATGGTTTTGGCATAAAATTGGATAAAATAGCAGCTCAACGCTGCTGTATTTCGTATAGTGAGTGTAGAGAACCCGAGATTCTTTTTACTGGAAACAAGGCATTCAATCGTAGTCCACAGGGATGACAACAACGCATCTGCGTTTTGATTCTTAATAGAAGATAAATGTAGATATCTATGGGCCACAGCATGCATTTACCATCAGGTATACTGTGTGCTCGTTTGTCAACCCTAATATATAAAAAAATGTTTAAAAAAAATGGAGAAATCAGTAAGTTTAGCAATAACTTATTACTTATTACGGATTCTCGTGGAAATCTCTACATCCTGTATGATCTGTTTACCCATCCATGATTAGCACTGAGATGTTTGACATCTTGATATCAAAGTTAACCTGGGCTAGTCACAGCTTTTAAATATTAAACCACTCAAAAGCAGGGAATACAAAATAATTTATAAAAATCACTACAAAATCCACGGGCAACAGAACAGAATAAAATATAATAGAATATTTTTTATTCAATATTGATTACATATAAATTCTTATTGCAAGTCATTTTTAACTTTTACCACTGGTTCGCAAAAAGCCTCTGCCCTGGGAAGAACCAGCAAGAAACCGAGCGGTACTTTTGTTTTTAAAAGCATAACTTACAATATAATATTATTGTATAATTGTTATGAAAACATTTAGAAACAGCATGGTAGCGATCACCTAACCATACTTCTTTAAGTAAATTAGCGTAAATATAAGAAATCATTAGTATAGAGATGTATTTAAAACGCTTATATAAATTACTATTATTGACTGGTTCAAGACCACTTTAAAAGCAGCAGGAGAGGATTTTTAAAAATATTTTTTTTAGAATATAGGTGACAAGCGATCACATAATCCACCTGGTTCAAAGTAGATGCTGCGGCCCATAGACTATTAATCCCCTGACTACTATAGGACGAGTTAATGGTCCACCTGGTTACTGTAGTCCATAATTGTAACCTACTTAGAATAAATAATGCTTATGTGCGCGTTTATCTGATGACTAAGATGGAATACCTCACGGCTAGCTCTCACTACCCTTTAAGACAAAATCTAAAATACACAACAGTTACTGCTGCTTGGCGGGAGAAATGAAGGCAGGTAGTTGGTACCTATAAGGACGACCTCCTAGGTAGAAAAAGTCATAACACCCAATAAACTTCTGCTTTCGATTTTATAGTATACTAGCTGGTACCTGTCGCGTTGCAATGATTGTGGAAATATCATTTCAAATTTGAAAGTTATATTGTTCATTTAGGAATAGGAATACAGTACAGTATATATATATATACTAGCTGACCTAGCAGACGTTGTTCTACCCTTTCCGACGACCATTTGCTTTCCTAAAAATAAAATTCCTGAGATTAGCAATAAAAAAATTGAGGATTACTTATCGGGGTAAAAACTATCCTTTCTCTCAAGTTGGACCAAACTTCACACAGTGTGCAAAATTTCTTGAAATCAGTTCAGTAGTTTAGGAGTTCATCGCGGACAAACAACGTGACACGTAATTTTTATATATAAAGATATATATTTATTTACTTATAACCAATTTGACAAAGTTTTAACGTGATCAGATGAACGGCAGTGACAGCGTATAAAATACGAACAAACAAATATTAATTTTTATATATTAGACATATAATATGTGTATTACATGTATGTTATAGTTACGCACTCTTACGACACTATTTTTTCCTCCGCAATAACTTGAGCTAAGAGGATTATCATCATTAATCAAATGTACTAATTAATATTCATTACTAGGTTATGTGATAAAATCAGCTAATACAATATTATCTCTTAGTCGAAATTAACAATACATATAAGTAGATCTCTTACGCCATTATTCGTTATGTCCCAAGAAAATCACTAATGAACAGTCCCTAACAACCTATATTAACAAAGCGTAATAAAACAGTTTCGTTCGGTCAAAAGAAATAAATAATATGATAATAAATATATTACATAATAAAGAGACGAGACACGAGCCGCATGCGATAATTAATCACTGTAATTAGTTGCGAGTTAACTGGAGTTGTAGGCCGGAGCAAGGACGGTCGCTCGCATTCGCAAAATAATAAAATACGAATCGCTATCTACGTCGAAAATGAGACAACATTATAACAGCATAATATATACATTCGAATGTATTATTTACTATCTGTACACGACATTCTTTGCAATACATTTTTTGTCAGAGCATTTCGCGGGCGGGCGCACAAAAAATTCACCGAAGTTTCATTATCAACTATTCATTCATTTAGGAGTGTCTATCGAAGTCCACTGCTGAACATAGCCCTCCCTTTAGGTTGCTTCATAATCTTCCGCATATTTGCCATAGTTGGGTTTGCAACCGCAGTTTTTATATTAGGTATTTACCTATGAAATTGCCGTTTTTTATTAAATAAATTAACGTAACGTAACTGTCAGTTTTATTACAAAAAGTGGTTGGTTCTTTGTTGGTTGGTTGGTTGGGGATCGTTTCTGGTTTAAACTATGGTTTAAGAAATTGCTTTCTAACTTAAAAAGTCCCTTAGTAGCGGTGCCACAGTTTACGCAAAATTTCACATTTGCTGCCAAATTCCGTACTTTATTACATTTTAGTTCACATAACATATCCCCGGGACATCTTTCGTGAAACAGATTGTAGTTCAAATCTGGAACTACTACTAAACTACTACTAAGGCAAAGCGGAGCAGGAATTTTTTTATTGCTTTGCATTTTTAAACTTAATTCCCACCATAAAAAGTTTTATCTCTATTCCAACTAAGATAATTTTAGGATCTTTTGAACAGTATTTGTGATTCGAATGTGTAGGTTGAAAAAGAAACTAACAGTCCACTTGATGGTAAGTAGCTACTGCAGTCCGTAGACACCTGCACCAAATTCAAACGAAGAAAGCTACAGGTGCGTCGTCGCTTCTCGAGGACTAAGATGGAATGCCTTCAGACCGCAACAAAGTAGTGCAAGCACTGCTATGTGGCGACAGTAATAGATAAGAGGGTGGTAACCACCAAGACGGACTCTTAGCCAGAAAAGAACGGACTCTTAGTCACACTGACGGCCGCTGAATTGTAAGCCGAAGAGATCTTAAGCCACAAGTATCGCCGCTCTCCACTCAGACCTTAGGCTTAGGCTATACCATTGCCGGAAATATAACTTAATCTCGTATCAGCGTCACTACAACGAAATAATGTAAAAGCCCACCAAAGGTAAACTCGAAAAACTTCCACCGGAAACAGCGTAACCTAATTATTCTCACAGTGTCGTAACTTACATCTCACACCGGCAGATTTATTCTTCACAAGTCGGCAGTCAGTCGCGGATGCTGCTTTTATGCCACTCACGTAGCGAACTTGGCGCGTTATGTCATGAAATTTTATATTGTACGAGGCCGGTATCGTGCCGCAAGGGTCGTACTTAGTACGGGTTAATTAAAGGTAACTTCAATTAGTTTGTTTAAAATCAAATAATGACTTCATTAAGAATATTATAGTGAAAGGCGAAAATTATTGAAATTTTAAATAAACAACATCTAATAGACAACAGCAATCAGCAACTTTGGGAAGTGTCGTGGTAGTGTAAGAATACTGACAATCCCATATCATTCCGTGAGTGTCGTAAAAACCGATAGAGGGAAACTAAAACAAAGATGGACAGCAACATCTTCCTGATAACAGCTGAATAAAAAAATCTGCAGTTGTCAACCCGCATGCCAAGCGTGGCAACTATGACAAAATCCCCCTATGAGGCAATCTATGGGGGAGACCTATGTTCAGCAGTGGACTTTTATAATAAATAGATGTAGCTGTAATAAATAGACCACAAGCAATCATTAACGATAGTTCATTTATGAAAAAAAAAAGATTGACTTAAGGCGAAGTTATAAAAGCCAACTACGATCGGAAAACAACATTAAGACAATCGCTTGATCCACAACGTATAAAGCAAATAGAATTACAGAATTACGGAGAAAAAGGAGAATTACAGACAGAGATTTAAATAATTAAATTTTGAGCTTTAACATTATATAAACATACATACATACATATAAACAAATACAAACAAAGTTATTACTATATCGTGTCTTGGCCGTTACATGAAAAATCTTAGGCATCCGTGTTTCTTCTCATTCGCTCGAATAATCCGACTCCAACGGACTAATTACATTTGTCCCGTACTCATGCATAAGTAATGTAATTAGATTTAAAAATGTCCTTACAAGAAATCACTGCATAATGCGATAGTAAAATTAAATGAATTACTTTTGTAAACGTGAATTGCTAGTCTGCTGGGCTAGCTAGTTAAATATAACTTTCTAAATTACAGTCATCAAGTTTCTACCTACGCTCTAGGTATATATAACTAAATGTCCAACGTTCAAAACCTTGGACAGGACACGTTTGGTGCATTATCGTTACATTTCCGTCGCCGGTTAATCAGGAATGAATCCCGAAGTAGGACACTGTGAAATAGAACTTATCACGGTTGCACTGAGTCATCAATTTGAATTCCATAATGATCGATTAACATATTGAAGCATCAACCCCAATATTAATAAGATCACATAATGATTTCTTACACTTATATACGCGAACAAATTTTACGAATCACGTTTAAATTTACTTTTTAATTCTAGACGTTTCGGTTCATTCAAGTTCATTTCTAGACGATAGACATCGTTTATTTATTTATTTACTTATTATAAGCCTACTCGTACGTTTAATATGACTGTAATCCCATCTAGTGGCAAATGGTGATGAAACCAAATCATAGTGATGAACCCACCAAAATTAAACCATCTAAGGTAAATCGCAATCGTTTATTTTTAGTACGCGTTTCATCAGGTTGTTAAAACTACGCTGTAGACAAATCTACTTATCTCAAATACTGGCAAAATGAACCGTGGGAGAACAGGCGACCCCGTTTGCGCTAGACAAGGAGGTCGTAACGAAAAACAATGCGGTGTCAATTTACGGCTCTTACACGCGATTAAATGACGCATGCGGAGCCCGACACGCCGGAACCTGCGACGCCTATTCACACTAGCCGAATAGAAAATGGACATCTAAGCGGGCCTGTTAAATCGATAGAAAGTATGGAGTAGATTTTAAACATTGTCCTACTGATCTGTTTACGTAATGAACGGGTTGACCGAAACAATAAAAATCAAATAATATTCCATTTCAACATATTAAAAAGTTTATAGAAGATTTGATTTACTTATATATCTGTAGCCTTTTTTGTTGTAAATCAGCTGCAGGTGTCCATGGACTATAGAAATCACTTACGATCAGGTAGCCTGTAATTTGGTTTATCACTTCATTTTTATGAAAAGAAAATCGATGCTCATTTCTGTTTACGCCATTCAGCTCAATCATTTTAGCTGAAAAATTGGCAAAATTAATGGAGTGCTTTTATCTATCGGCATCTGTACGTTATAGAGCGAAGTCAAATTTTATCCAATCTCCCTCAATCTGTCCATTTTTATCAGTGTCCCAAAGCGCGGTTTTTTTCCAAAATCAAAATCAATCAATAAAAATTTGAGTACAAGTAGCGGCACGTAAGTCTAGCGGTGACCGTATTTGCGCATAAGTCGCGCTGATTGGCTCTTGCGTATCGTTCGCACGCGCTCATTGGCTCCCCAGTCGCATTCCTGCAATTCAATTCGTGCGCGTCCCCTCCACGTTTCGTTTAGCGCTAGACTTACGTGCCGCGACTTGTGCATGTAAAATCATGCACAAGTCGCGGCACGTAATGCATCCGGATTTTTTTTACAGTTTTCCTCAGTTAGCAAAACCTCATTTTGAAACGGTAGTCATTTCGATAAAAATATTCTTTGACAAACAATTTTTTTTACGAAGAAAAAATAAATTTTTCATTTCACTTCAATCTACTAAAACAAGAAGAAATGGCATAATTAAAAAAATGCAACGCAAAGCTAAGCGACTGCCGTGTTTCCTAATTAGACAGGAGTTGCGATAAAAACGGAATAACTCATCGCCTGTTTCAGGTTTCCATCTCATCCCCATTCCATTTCTGCTCGGGGTCGGACGATTTTCACAGCACGCCGCCTGCCATCAATCAAGTTTAGTCTCGCATTAACGTAATGACCGTTGGCCCGGGCGGATGTCGCCTTATTTCTCCGTTTTTTTTTCCGCCAGCATTTCCTCCGAGGCAATTTGGTACACGATACTTTGGCACGAGCCTTTCCGCGCTGATGGAAATCTATGAACGATAACCGCCTCGAGTCTCCATTTTTATTATTTTCAGTAAACACATCCCGCCACCGTGTTATCAATCTTGTCGGAAAACGTTTCGTAAGTAAGTGGCAAAAATACCATTACGCTGCCCTTACATTGTAAGATTAAGCAAGGTCAAATAAATCACATTAAACTCCAAAGAAAGCGTTTTGTATTTTGCCACGCGATTAAGGATCGTAAAGAAGAGAAACGGCTCTTAGTTTTGATAAAGTAACACTAGAGCCATTCATTATTAATCTCAATCTTGCAAAGTACAAGGTATCGAATATTTTATGCTCTGCAACTTATTAAACTTGTAATATAGGGCATTTTATCTGGTTTTCTCTCAGTAAATGTATATATTTGCCGTTTGTTTTTTGATTTTTGAAACTGAGCGTAAATAAAGGTTGATTATGAACTATAAATATTTAATTTCGTAGAGTAGAATTCTCATCGGCAGATATAATTTTCGCTTTTTCTTTTCGCAAATCTTTCTAACAGTTATTTTTTGTATATTAATTTTCTGTATATATTTAATTATTTCAATTTAATCGACAGCTTACCAGTACCGAATACGAGATGTAGAATAGGGTCAATTTTGATCATATTCTACGTCTACGTCTAACATGACAAACATATAAAAAGAAGATGGATATGCTTTTATGCAATCTTAGGCCAGGATGTAAACAGACGAAAGTTGTGTTATTCACACAACTTTCGTCTGTTACATCTGATAAATACATCACTGAAATTTTGCGGATTTTCCTAATCTGAAAGCAGAATGGTACAAGATTTAGTAATAGGGAGACTTTTTAACAACTTATACTATATGATTTCTTACAAGTATATTAACGCAAATACTACACATTGAATAAAACTGATTTTACGGATTTTATTGTATTTAATATTAACATCCTTAACTCTCGACGTTTCGGATACTTTACAACACCCATGGTCATGGGGGTAATGAGGGAAGTACACGTAAAACAAGATTAGAAGTACGTAGAAAGAACAAAGGGAAACAAAACGCAAACGCACAAAACGAGTGATCCGATCCAGTATGATAGACAGCAATGGGAGCTGTCAGTGTTGTCAGTTGTCGCTGTCAGCTGTCACTACAGCGATAAAAACACTACTAGTGGATCGATTTGTAATGGTAAATCAATTTTAAGATTTCTCCTTAATAAATAGATCTATTTCAGTACTGTTCAATAAATATATATAATAATGGATAATGGATTTATTAAATTATAAAAAATAATCTATAAAAAAAAATCGTATAAAAATAAAAATAAAAACAGTTTTAAAGGATTTTATCGCGTATATTATTTTATTTTTAACTTATTTTCTATCTCTAATTCTTCGCTCAAACGTAGGGAATATAAAATAAAATCAGTAAAAACTAGATATAATTTAAACTAGCGATCCGCCCCAGCTTCGCACGGTTGATTGCTGCATCTTGACAACTACGCTACCTACCGGATCCAATTGTAAACTCTAATTAACGTAATCACACACAACATTTCGTCAAAATCGGTCCAGCCGTTAAGAAGGAGTACAGTCATATGGTACATACATACACACGGACAGAAGAATTATATAATATTTTTTTATAGGATAGAGTGACAAACGAGCACACAGTCCACCTGATGGTAAATGGTTGCTGTGGCCCATAGACATCTACATTTATCATCAACAAAGAATCAAAATGCAGATGCGTTGTCACCCGTGAGGACTAAGATGGAATGCCTCTTTTCCAGTAAAAAGGGTCTATATAGGTATATATATATATATAGGTAATATGCATGTATTATACACGTAAACCTTCCTCTTGAATCATTCTGTCTATTGATGAAAACCGCATCAAATTCCGTTCTGTTTGCGCCGAACTGTCAGCATCAAATTGCGTCAGACGGCGGGAAGCGACTTTGTTTTATACTATGTAGAGTCATCACTTTAATCGATTATCTATTTTACAAATGGTCAAACTTACTTTTTAGGATTGTTATATAGCAGATTGTGGATTGAATTGGCTTGACATTTAAATTTTTAAATATAAAAATATAACTCAATTTTAAACCATATCTACTAAAACTTATTATAATTAAGCTCAGAAATTTCCGTCTCTTTTATCACGAAGCATTCACTAAGCCATTTTACAACAGATTCAGCTTGAAAAGTTTTATTTTTTAAACATTCCGTTTTCTTTTATGCTGCTACAAAAAGTACGCAAATAGCTAAATCCGGGCTATATATTCAGACTTGATAAGAAAATTGGGTGTGAGCGTGCGCCTCTTGCGAGGAATTTTAAATTCAACAATGCATGCATGCACAATTAAACGAAAAAAGCAAAAAAGCACAAACAACTTACGTTAAATCTGAAAATTTATCACCTGAACAAACTTTTTTTTTAATTGTAAGAAGTGACAAGGAAGCAAACAGACCACCTCATGGTAATTGCAAACCATGAACGCTTACAACCAAATCCAAACAGATAAGTCCACAGATGTTGGAAAGTGCAGACCTCATAGATTTATTCACCTCTTCACATATGATATGGTTTACTTATACGAAATGTTATGTTAGTTATAAATAGTTTTCAATTATAATTAACATTTCGTAAAAGTACAGATTATATAATTTGTATGCGTGAAATGTGATATAATATGTATTCGTTAGATCACTGCAGTAGGTTTTTAAAAATAATTTATTCTTTTTTTACTTTATGAAAATAGAAGTCCACCTGATGGTAAATGGATAATGTGGCCTATAGAATTAGACATCTACATGTATCCTCGAATAAGGATCAAAATTGAGGACTAAGTTGCTATGCCTCGTTTCCAGTAATAAAGGTATCCGGTTCTCTACACTCAACATACGAAATACAACAGCGTAATGCGGTAACTTTGAGGGAGTGTAAGCCTCCCCGGTAAAATAAAATTATCGTTTTAAAATCAATAACCGCCGATGTAAATCACACATACATACGTCTGCGACTTATAACATTATTTGCCTTAGCCACCGGAGCGTAATCCATTTCGCGTTAGTTTTGATTCATGATCCACTGGCGTGATTACCGCGAACAAATACATTCGTTAAAGCCGAATAATCCGTAATTAATGCTCGTGTGTTTGCGTGCGTGACTAATCTATAACCGTCGTGCTGCAGCAAATCGAAACTAATTTGACGTTTGTTTTGAAATGTTTGGTTTATTCGTCACGCGGTGATCTATGACCGCAATCAAACACGGTCTCCAGAATCTATCACTATTTTTTCCGCACCTAGTGAAGCTATCGATTGCGCAACTTCATCATCATTTCATCATTACAGCCCTTCACAAGTCCACTGCTGAACATAGGCCTCCCCCATAGAATGCCACAAAGCACGGTCCTGAGCCACCTGCATCCATCGACTTCCTGCATATCTTACCAGGTCGTCACTCCATCTAGTGGGGGGACGCCCTACACTTCGCCTGCCGGTACGAGGCTGCCACTCGAGAACCTTTCTTCCCCATCGGTTGTCGGTTCTTCGAGCTATATGGCCGGCCCATTGCCACTTCAGCTTACTAATCCGTTGGGCTATGTCGGTCACTCTAGTTCTACTGCGGATATCCTCATTTCTGAGTTTATCACGCAGAGAAACTCCGAGCATAGCCCTCTCCATAGCTCGCTGAGCGACCTTGAGCTTCCTCATTCGGCCAGCAGTGAAGGACCACGTCTCAGTTCCGTATGTCATCACTGGCAACACGCACTGGGTGTACAGTCTGGTTTTCAAGTTTTGAGGTATACCTGACGAGAAGATGTGCCGTAATTTCCCGAACGCTGCCCAACCGAGTTGAATCCGTCGATTGACCTCTCGGTCGAAGTTGGACTTACCTAGTCGGACTATTTGTCCCAGGTAAACATACTCGTCAACAACTTCGAGCTTAGTGTTCCCAACAACTACCGGCATAGGTGTGACATGGACATTAAACATGATCTTTGTTTTGTCCATGTTCATCTTAAGACCTATCCGTTGAGAAACACTATTGAGGTCATTGAGCATAGTGCTTAGGTCCTCCAGCGATTCTGCCATAAGGACTATATCGTCGGCAAATCGAAGGTGAGTGATGTACTCGCCATTGATGTTGATACCGTATCCTTTCCAGTCCAGAAGCTTGAAAACATCTTCCAATGCAGCGGTAAAGAGTTTCGGGGATATGACGTCACCCTGTCTTACACCTCTCTGCAATTGGATAGGTTTCGTACTCTGGTTCTGTACTCGGATAGCCATCGTAGCCGTACTGTACAAGCACTTCAACACTTCGATATACCGAAAGTCAACTTGGCATCGCTGAAGGGACTGCAGCACCGCCCAAATTTCGACGGAATCAAAGGCTTTCTCATAGTCCACATACGCCAGACATAGTGGCAAATTGTACTCCTCGGACTTCTGTACAATTTGCCGAAGGGTATATATGTGGTCTATGGTGCTAAAGCCTTTTCGGAAACCGGCTTGTTCGGGAGGCTGGAAGTCGTCAAGTCTGCGCGCGAGACGATTCGTAATGACTCTCGAAAACAGCACGTAGACGCGGCTCAGAAGGGAAATCGGTCTGTAGTTCTTCAAGAGAGCGTTGTCGCCTTTCTTGAAGAACAAGACCACCGCACTTCTGCTCCACGCCTCCGGTGTAATGCCACCATGGAGGACGGAATTAAAGAGCTTCTGAAGGACTTCAAGTACCGGTTTTCCACCCGCTTTCAGAAGCTCCGCTGTAATTCCATCCTCGCCTGGGGCCTTGCCGTTTTTAAGGTGCTGGAGAGCCATTCTAATCTCGCTCAGACTGACGTCCGGGATATCATCGGAATAATGTCGGATAAGACTCGCTCTTGGATCGTTACTCACACTTGCGTGCGGCTCCAACGATGACGTGTACAGCTGCCCATAGAACCTCTCAATCTCACTCAAAATCTCAGGTGCCCCGGAAACGATGCTGCCACATTCTGTCTTCAGCTTTGACAGTTGGCGCTTTCTGGCAGACAGATCTCTGGCAAAGACTTTGGAGCCTTGGTTCCGCTCGATCGCTTCTTCAATACGAGCTGTATTGAAGTTGCGTAAGTCCCGCCGCATGCATTTGGAGATCTGTCTGTTCAGTTGCCTGTATGCTGTCAAATCTGTTGAAGAATGTAGCTTCATCTCCCGTCTAACAGCCATGAGATTAAGAGTGTGATCGGAGAGTTTTTGTGTTCTTCTGCCCCCCATGAGCAATGATTGCGCAACTTACATTCTTATATTAAACAGCGTGCACATAGGGACACTGATTGTTTAAAATCCGATCTTAACGAAGAATATTTACATTCAACAGTAGCAGTACAACATGAGGAGACTTTCATAGCTGAGAAATTCAAAACTATAGTTCTAGTACATGTGAAGTCCGCAAGAACTATCGAAGAAATATCGTAGTATCAAGGCGCTTTAAGGCGTGGCCACATTAACTAGTATCTTTTTTTAGTTTGATCAAAAATAATGATTCGCTTCCAAAACTATTTTGACGGACTTTGTTCTCAGTTTCCATTTAACTATGTCAATATTAAAAATTTACTTCAGAGCTAATTTGTCTATTACACTCTCAATCTATGCATACGTTAATACCACATAACAGCTTATAAAATTAAACTCATCAATATGATTGCAACGCTGCTTGAGTGCTCAAGGCGGTTTAGATCGCCGCAACATTGGGGTCAACACGTTAATTTTAGTATATATTGTCGGCTTCTTCTTTATGGGGCCATAAAAGTCAATTAATGGACATGAGCCTCTCCCATTGTAGAGGAGGTTTGCCTGAGGTTTGTCGACACGCTTGGCAGGCTAATCCTGTAGTTACAGAGACAGCTGTCTCGAATATTTTTAACGAAGCTGTATTAGACTGAACACATACAGAGTCTTTTTATTACACATCTAGATATAGGTCCTACCTAAAATTCCCCTATACAAAATAAGGCTGTACCACAATTGTTTATAAAATAAACATTGAAAAGAATGTTAAATATAAAAAATTGCATTTACTCTGTATTGTTGGCTCCGATATAATTTAATTTTTGAAAAACAACTATGTCTTTTTCCTTTCAACAAAGTTCACTGCTGACCATGGGCCTTTCGATAGAGATATTTGCAATATTTGCCACGCCTGGCAGGCGGGTTGGTAACCTCAGTTTTGAATTTTCTAGGTGTTATTAGGATTTCATTTTTCTTAGAACGGCAGAAAGGCGACGAAATGTACGACAACATGTCACTGATTTTACATTAATTTTTCGATATTTCGTCTAGTATAGAACACTCTTCTGTTTTTCACTGGCGCTCATCAGATTTCTTCACCTCCACACAAGTAAGAGCTAGAGTAGCATTCCAATCGCATATTTCTCTTATTCCGTCCGTTTCCCCGTTTCCTTGCCAGGCGGCGCACGCTTTACCGTCGCGTCGCGTCGTCGCGAAACGTGCCATTTGCGCAATCGACTTTCATACATATTTAAGTACGTGTGTTTTTTGTTTCCATGACTATAAACCAGCCAAGATAGAGACACGTAGACCTCGAATTTTGTCAGTCATATCATAGGTCTTTCTATAAATTTTTTATTACTTTGTGTTCTATGCATATAACACGTAAAAGTGCGTCATTCACTAAAAATATAATATGCAGTACGTACGATTTATGACCTTTTTTTACAACGGTCAACATACATATATCATCATCATCATCATTATCAATACAGCTCCATTACATAACAGCCTTCACAAGTCTACTACTGAACATAGGCCTCCCCATGGAATGCCACATAACACGGTCCCGAGCCACCTGCATCCATCGACTTCCTGCATGCCCTACCAGGCCGTCACTACAATTCGCCTACCGGTACGAGGGTGCCACACGAGAACCTTTTTTCCCCATCGGTTCTTCAAGCTATATGGCCGCTCCATTGCCACTTCAGCTTACAAATCCGTTGAACTATGTCGGTCACTCTGGTTAGAACGCAGTAGACTGCGGATATCCTCATTTCTAAGTTTATCACGCAAAGAAACCCCGAGCTTAGGCCTTTCCATAGCGCATACATATATACTACTGCCTTTTCCTAGCAGATTTTTTAAATTTGCATATTTAAAGTAAATGATGGTTCATTTCTTCCTATTTATTACTAACACAACCCACGTCTGGGTTGCCACAAGTGCAGTATTTAAACAAACATTATGCATAAATTGTTATTAAAGACTATATAGTTGCAAAAAGATTATATAGTTACCAAAGCGTTGGTAGTTATTTTAAAGTAAAATTTTGAGGGAAATACTCTTAAGAACAAAATTGTACATCAAAATCGTTGCGTGAGTCGAGAATAAATATGAAATACTGCTATACACAGCTATTATAATATTGTTGAGTAACTACTATTGCTGACTACGGACTGAGAGCCAGTTGTTTCGTATCTGCCGTTGACCTTCCAATTCCGTTATTTAAGTACCAGAGCCGATAGATAAAATTCTAATACAATTAATTGTGTTATGAAAAAATTCAGTCTCCTAATCACATCATTTTAAAAGCGGAAAATTTGATAACTGGTACCAAAAGTTATTATTTACTCTGATGTTATAGGGATATAAAAAATAAGGCATTCAGACAACAAGCTCAAATAAAACCGGTACCAGTCATTTTTTATTTAATGCCACATACAGGATAAAATATTTTTTTTAGGATAAAACAAAAAAAAATCCCATATAGATCACAAATAATTCTTATTGAAAGTTATTTTTTTGCTTTTACCACTGATTCGAAAAATACCTCTGTCCTGGGAAGAAGCAGCAAGAAACCCAACGGGACTTTTGTTCAATGAACATTTTCAATATTATATTTTATTGTACTTATACATTTATGTATAAATACAATACTATAAGAACGCAGGTTGTACAAACTATTTACAAAACTTATTTAAATATGTATATCATGGTAAGTGGTTGCTGCGGCCCATAGACATCTACATCTATCCTCGATTACAAATCAAAATGCAGATGCGTTGTCACCCGTGAGGACTAAGATGGAATGCCTCGTGGATATGAGGTATCCAGCATACGAAATACAGAAGTTAAGTTAAGCTAAGTTAAGCTGCTATTTTACACTGGTATTAGATGGAACGCCTAACAGCTCGTAACAGATGGACCCCTAGACAGGTAAGGGACGCTACTACCCAGTTAAATATCCTACTTATTAGGCAATCTATGGGGTGGCTTTGTTCAGCAGGAAAGTTTACTGGTAGGCTGTAATGAAAGAATGAATGAATGTTTATTTCTAATTTACATTACAAAGCGAGAGAATATGCGGTGGAAACACTTACACGAGATAAAATAAATCTCTTAGCATAACCTTCAACCTTTAGTCTTTAACCTTTCACCTACCCGAGTAAATTTAAATCTCGCTTGCCAACAAATCCAGTTTGTGGTAGCCATTTTGAAATTTTATTGCTATTGCAAAATTTCGCTCCAAAATCTGGCTACTGTTTAATTAAAATACAATATTAATGAATAAGTGACTCAATTAGAATAGAATATATTTTACGAGTTTTGCGTTTACCTATCGTAATAGACTTTTTTTTATAGGATAAGGGTGACAAACGATCACACAGTCCACCTGATGATAAGTGGTTGCTGCGGCCCATAGACATCTACATCTACATCTATCCTCTATTAAAAATCAAAATGTAGATGCTTTGTCACCCGTGAGGACCAAGATGGAATGCCTCATTTCCAGTAAAAAGGGCCTCCGGCCACCTGCACTCACAAAGCGAAACGCAGAGGTAAACCTCTACTTCACGCTGGTTTTCTGTGAAGTCGTGGTACCACCCCGGTTCGAGCCGGCCCATCCGTGCGACAGCAAAAGCTGCCGCGTGGCTCTACCACTGTTAAAGACTAGAATATAAGTTCTTTATCAGACGGTACGGGTTTGGCGGATGGGAGCTAGGCGACAAAAAGTGGAAGATTTTTTCGTCACTACGCCTTGTGTCATAGTGCAGACGGCCTTGGCGGCGAAATAAGGAAGAGTCCCTCGCACTTTTTCTTATCTTTTTGTTATTGTTGGTACTGGCCTCGGGTGTGGTGTTGGTATTTCTGCTCTCCTTTGGGTAGAGCGTGCTCTTTCTCTATATGTAGAGCGGGCTCTATTTTCTGATAGAGCCCTTGCTGGCGCTCTACCCGTGCTGGTCGTCTGTTTGGTAACCTGCGCCTGGGCCATCATTACCGCTGGGGTAGGGGTAGAGGTTGCTGCCGCAGCCTGAGGAGGTTGTTCCTTCTAATGACGCTTAATTTTAATAGACGCTAGTAATTCATTTATTTGTTATTGTTAATCAATAATATTATAATACCTACGTTTATCAATAATAATATACTACGCAAGGAACTTCGTTCCAACCGAGTGTTCCACGACACTCACGCATTTTTTTAATATAAAACGGGAGGCAAACAATCGTGCGACCACTGCCGCCCATTAACATCCTCGTATATGCAGAAATATACGCAAAATGCAGAAGAAAAACGAGCACACAGTCCACTTGATTGTAAGTGGAGGCTGTGACCCATAGATATTTACATTTATCCTCGAATTGGAATCAAAATGCATATACGTTGTCACCCCTTAGGACTAAGATGAAATGTATCGTTTCCAGTAAAAAGGCTCTCCGGTTGTCTGCACTCATCATGCATCGCAGTACAAATAAACTGCTATTTTACCGGTCGATGCTACAACCATAACATAGCTGCAACAAAACCTACTACGTAAAAAAATTGATGATTAACTAATTTATACGTTTTTTTTCATACGTGGTAGAGCCATGCTGCAGCTGTATTATGGTTGTAGCACGAATGGGTCGGCTCGACCGGGGAAGGACCACGGTCTCACAGAATACCAGCGTAAAATAGCAGATTAACGCTGCTGTGTTTCGTATGGTGAGTGTAGAGAACCGGAGACCCTTTTTACTGGAAACGAGGCATTCCATCTTAGTCCGCGCGGGTGACAACGCATCTGCATTTTGATTCTTAATCGAAGATAGATGTAGATGTCTATGGGCCACAGCAAGCACTTACCATCAGGTGGACTGTGTGCTCGTTTGTCACCCTATCCTATAAAAAAAAATACGATAAAAATTTTAAAAATATGGTAACTCAATCTGCAAGCCAGTATGCTATGCACTGAATATTTACCCTAATTCAACTCTAAACAAGTAACAGCCTTTAGGCACATAATGCTAAATAGTACAAGTACTTATATATTCAAAATTACTGTAACTGCAATAAACAAGTTAATAGCCGTGTAAAATTATTAAACAGGTAACGAGCTAAAATAACATTTTGAAAAAATGAAGATAATACCAGCGTAAAATAGCAGCTTAATGCTGCTGTGTTTCGTATGGTGAGTGTGGAGAACCGGAAACGCTTTTACTGGAAACGAGGTATTCCATCTCAGTCCTTAGGAATGACGACGCATCTGCATTTTGATTCTTAATTGAGGATTAATATAGATGTGGATGCTCGTTTGTCACCCTTATTCTATAAAAAAGGAGCCCAACCGCAAAGTAACTAATAATATCTCAACAAAGCACAATTGTGTGTAAACAAAACGAATGTTCCAATTCTCGTATTCCAGTCTCGAAGTGCAGCATCACGTCCATTCGCGATACGTCAGTTGGCAAAGAGTGACGTTACACAAGACACTTGGCTCTGGAAACTCGTTCGCCGCTGACACGTTTTCGGAAAGCGGGACACGAGCCGGTTATGTAAAACACAATGTGTCCCCGTTCTTAAATGGCGATTGGCGGGCGAATGTAGTGTGGCTTTAGAGCGAATGTAACACAAATATCGATCTCGTTATGGTGCTCGATTAACCGAATTCGCAATGTAGCCTATCTAATTATAGCAGAGTAACGGAATAAAAGTATTCGACTACAAACAAAGCTCAGGCCTTTCGAAAAAATTACATCGACGCATATTTATTCGATTTTTTATGGTAGTTGGTTCCTTTGCATTATTTTTAACTCTCAGCTTTAAGAAAAATTGTTAGTCATAATTAAGGTTGGCAATTTCTATTGTCCCAGTAAAAAAAATGTGCTTATATGTGAATTAAGTTTCCATAAATGGAGTTTATCTTTCTCTTCCCCATTTATATTGTAACAGTCACACGCGACTTAGCTACGTATTTATTTGTTTTTAATGTAGGTAACACGTTGTTATATTAACAGGAAATCGGACAAAAAAGGGGATAAATAAAATCTATACATTTTTTGTTTAAGTTCTAAGTGGACGAACAAGAAGTCGCGAGTAAAAACTAGATTTTTTTTATAAGTGATAAAAAATAGAAAAGATTACTGTCCACCTGATGGTAAGTGACTGCAGTCCATGGACAATTACTTCCGACTTCATATAAAGAAGGCTGTAGATGCGTTGTCATACCTGAGGACTAAAATACCTCAAAGCCTTTTAGTATAATGGCTCTCTATACTGTAATATATTATGTAGGGTAGGTGGCATTTACTTATAAGAGAGATAGATTTTACGTGGTAGAGCTGAAACATCGAAGCCTAAATCGTGCTAACAAAGTTCCGAAGTTAAAGCAGCATATATAGAATAGCTCCGAACTACCAATCGGAGCGTTGGTCACTCCCCGGGTAGAACACCTTGCCCGGCGGGAGATCTCCCCTTTTCCTTCCACCGACTACAGAGCTATGCTGCAGCTATATTACTGGTATAGTTGTAGTACGAATGGGTCGGCTCGACCGGGGAAGGACCACGCTTTCACAGAATACCAGCGCAAAATAGCAGTTTAACGCTGCTGTATTTCGTATGGTATGTGTAGAGAACCGGAGACCCTTTTTACTGGAAACGAGGCGTTCCATCTTAGTCGTCACGGGTGACAAAGCATCTGCATTTTGATTCGTAATCGAGGATAGATGTAGATGTCTATGAGCCACAGCAACCACTTACCATCAGGTGGACTGTGTGCTCGTTTGTCACCCTTATTATATAAAAAAAATATCAAAAGTGTGCAAATGGTTGGACAAGGCTTGTGAATAGACGTGGAACAATCGAGAGTTTTATTTTACATATACCCTCCAGTTGCACTACTATTTGGTGCAAGAAATAGGTACGAGTAGATTAATATTACGTATATAGATTACTATTACTCTATTACACACCTATAGACTCATAAGTAGAAACAGAGTGCTACCACTTGGTAATAACTGTCTTTAAACTGTGGTAGTAGTCGTAATAAGTATATCCAAATAACATGGTTCATTTTTAAGAGATAAGCAAATTGCTAAGAACTATCTATGTGTGGCGAAAGGAATGTTGATGCAAAACGTACTTCAGAGCGCTTTCCGCTCTATTTAGCCAAATCATACATCAAGTCTACATTATATACGCAATTCATATAACTGTTTGTACTCAGTATTCAATTTAATATAATATAAAAGAATTGTATTTCAAAATGTATATTTCTGTAGCACTTTGGTTTTATTACAAGCAATTTTCTCCGAGCATCGGAATAAAAAAATAGTAAATGGATATTACTTTTCAAAGTAATTAGTATTTTAGAAAAACATGCGTGAGTACCGTGGAACACTCAGTTGGAATGGAGTTCCTTTCGTAGTTCGTAGTATATTATCTATACTTTTATAATATAATAAAGCGGAAGAGTTTGTTTGTTTGTTTGTTTAAACGCGCTAATCTCTGGAACTACCAGTCCGATTTGAAAAATTATTTTTGTATATTATAGCCAGATTCATGTGGAATAGTATAGTCTATCTATCACTAAGCTACATTACTCAGCTAGCCTTAAATATGGATATTTGTTAAGCAAATCAGAAGAAAAAGCGCTCCCGAAATGATTTATCCGCGTATGCTGGTGTTATGGTTAGGGAAACGTAAATACAATGTTCTAGAAAAATATAGCTCTTTACTCCGTCTAAAAAAAAGTCCGCGATACCATATGTCTATTTCTTATACATAAGCCATAATTAGGTATTTAGTGACAAAAAAATATTGAAAATTAAAAAGTGATATATAAGCGTTATTATTAGGCATGGCCTATTTATCCCTACGAACGAAAGTTACTTCATCATTAAGACAATTTTATGAAGATGAACTTTGTTCTTTATACCATGTTATTGGGACGCATAGTTTAAGAGATAATGTAAAATTAAAATAATTCAATACTTGGCTGGGCGCGCGAACGACGCATAAACCCTAGCCGTCAGGTGAGAACTGCGAGAAGCCAGTATTGAAAGCTATGAGCGAGGTTAGTTCAATCATTATAGCTAAAATAAATTCAAAATTAATTGAGTACTTTTATAACAATGATTAGTTACATCTTTATTTCTGAACTCTTTCATTTCACGTTGCTATAGTATTTTGAAAATTTAATTGATTAATAAGTATAAGAGTTTGATAGCAAATTTATCAAGAATCATTTCATGCCTACACACTTTTAATGTATCGTGTACGGTTTTCTTTAAAACTGAAAAAAACGCGCTTTGGGACACTTTCTGGCACGTGATGGGGGGGGGGGGACGCTCAACCGGGAGGGGAGCGAGGGAAAATGGATAAAACTTAACTTCACTCTACATCATACATATGCCGACAGATAAAAGTACTCCATTAATTATGCCAATTTTTCCATATATTGCATCAAATAAAATATTTAATTGCAATTATAAAATGCTTGAACTAGGTGTCATGTCATGTCGCGCACCTCGGACACGTGATGACGCGGGTGAAACCGCGGGGCACAGCTAGTTATTGATAAACGTATTATATTATTGATTCACAAATACAAATAAATGAATTACTAGCGTCTATTAAAATGAAGCTTCATTTAAAACAAAATAATATTTCTTTTATGGCAAGATAACAAAAAGTCCCAGAGAGATGGATATTATTCTATCTCGCTTCCTTATAGCCGCCAAGGCCGTCTATACTATGTCAGAAGGGGTCGTGACGGAAAAATCTTACACTTTTTATCGCCTAGCCCCCATCTGCCAAATCCGTACTGTCCGATAAGGAACTTCGTTCCAATAACATAATTTTATCCATATCCTTGGCAATATTTTTTTTAATTTTATTTTTTTCCTTAACAAAAAAGAAGTGTGTAGAAAAGTATTTTTTGTTATGTGTTTATCACACGAAGACTGTTGTTGTCTAGTGGCATTGTAAAATTGTAAAAAAATGTTAAATTAGATGAACTAAAAAATAAAGTCTATCCAAAATCCGAATCTGGGTCAAGTCAAAATATCAGGGACTATTTTTCATTGTTAAATGTAACCAAAAGCGCCTGATATAGTACAAAGTCAAGCGTAGTTTCCCGCGTTTTGTTCGAGCGCTAATTCTGACGGATTTATAGCAGAGTACTGCAGCAGTGTTGCCACCAGTAAACGACGAACAATAAACTTTTTCAATAAAATTAATATATAGGTAGGTAACTATCAAACACGTGAAATATTGTACGCGGCGTATTGATTCAATTGTGCACCATAATAAATTTCCAACATCTGATTGACAATTAACTAAAATGCTCGTGGAATATTTTTATTCATAGTACCTACACTTCTGGATGTGGAAAAAAAGCGGCCAAGTGCGAGTCGGACTCGCGCACCGAGGGTTCCGAACAAATCCGCAGTTATATAAGTTTAAAATTATTAAAAGTATATTTATTATATGATGTAACTAAAAATTTATGCTTTTCGCAATTTTTCCTTTATCTGTGCTATAATACGTTGCTTCGTACCAAATTTTAAGATTCTGAGTTCACGGGAAGTACCCTGTAGGTTTTGATTCCCTTGCGAATGTCGAATATTTGCGGCATAAACGGCTGTATCTTTTGATTGTGTTGGCTTAGAAGTTTGATTTTTTCAAAGCTCCAAGGGCCAGTAGATTTGAGTATTTGATATGAATTTCATCTTGATACCTCCACGCGTTCCTGAGAAAAAGGGTCTTGACTGATAGACAGACAGACGGACAACAAAGTGATCCTATAAGTGTTCCGTTTTTTCCTTTTGACGTACGGAACCCTAAAAATAATTGATTTAATTTTTTACCTCAATGAAAAGCATTATTTAGTTGATACAAAATTTTAATATTAATATTTTCTCTTTACAGTTATCAAAATAAAGTTACCTAGCCGAATTTTTTCATAGTAATATTTTAAATAGTATAGCTATTTTTTGAAGTTTAATTTTGTTTGAGTTGAATTTCATACAGCAATAGAGCATTTTTACTACTATGAAGTAGATCTCCTACTCTGCTTAGGATGCCGTCACCTATATCTACCACCAATCAGCAGTGCGCCCCCTCCTATGTAGTTACGATTGTTAGGCGGACTGCGGATTGTAGTACAATGCTGGCACCTTTATTACGGCCAGCAGACAGTGGTGGTACCGCCATCTATCGGAGGTCATAAGATGTTTCTGGCATTTCTTTAATCACATATTACTTATTGAAAAGAGGTGATGGATTCTCTTGCACAGCCAGCACATGGCGACAACTAATAAAGTCCATTTATTATCAAGTATTTATACTTATTGGAGACTATCTACCTTAGCTTTCAATTTTAAAGATAAAGTAAAGCATGATTTTCGAATGTCAGCCTCGTAACGGTAACGATCTAATGAGACATGCGGGAAATCGATGTACGAGTATACAGATGGCTCAGGACCGTGCTTTGTGGCAGTTCTTGGTTGGAGGCTTATGTTCAGCCATGAACTTTTAAGAGGCTGTATGATGATAGTGAAGAGTAAAATTTTAAATTGAAAAAAACAAACTTTGTCACATAATTGTTTACGGAATGGCGAAACTAACAACTATATATTTATACGCACACTTTCTTTGTGTTGATGTCACTGCAGTTGCGTAGATATTCCAACTTTCCCGCCAAATTATATCATATACATATATGTAACTAGTACAGTAGATATCGTGTGTTCCGCTTGTTCACAGATTTGTTTGTTGAATTTTCGGTAGCGTAATCATAACTTAGTTTCAGTAGTTGCTAGTGAGACTGTAGCTTTGAAACGGGTAGTGAAATTGGTAGTTTCGTTAGTTCCGAGTTAGTTTGTCTGATTTGTTATGTTGTTTAAAATGTGTACGCCGCTCTTATTTCTTGTTGTGAAATATGCCACTAACAAACGTGTGACATCAAACTAAACTGTACAATGCGCGTAAGACTTCTCTCTATTTCCTAACTCAGTCTCTAAACGACAACAGTTTAGAAACGTGAATAACACCATAATGACCATTCCGCTATTTTAAGTTTAATATTTAAAGGAAAATACAATGAAATTCGATCAATACCGGTTTTTTTTATTTTTCTGCCGGCTTCCAAAAATGAGACGGTACTCAATTCGACTGTATGTTTTTTTTATGTATGTTACCTCATAACTTTGAACCGGGTGAACTGATTTCGATGATTCTTTTTTTATATGAAAGCTCATAGTTCTCGTGTGGTCCCATATGAATTTGATCAAGGTCAGACCAATAGTTTTTGAGTTATTCTTAAATAACTTATATTGAAGTCGGCTGTACAAAATTTTTAATTTTAAATTATTTGCATAACCTACACAAAGTAAGAAATTGAAGTTAGTACAGCTCGAAACGAATTTTCAATTTGACAGTCGTATTCTTATTATGCGCGTAAGTTTTCTCTACATAGCATAAAACAAAGTCCCTTCCCGCAGTGATCTTTTAAACTACTCCACGGATTTTGATGAAATTTTTGTGTGTGTTTGGATGGGTCTAGGTAGACGGTTAAGATTCCCATTTGGACGCGTTAGGTGGCGCTATCGTCGAGATCCCGAAATCGTCCGTGCGAAGTCGGGGCGGATCGCTAGTAGCTTATAATATGCGAAGTTCGCCGTTTTGCTAATCATGTTATCTAATTAGACAGTGATTCCCAACCAGTGGTCCGCAAGAGCTTAAATATGGTCCGCGAAAGATTTAAATATTTTACCTACCTATTCGTTTTAAATAACACATTTATTATTGTCTTGTCAAGCTGACAGTGAACACCACGCGTCACGTTAGTAAGTACGTACAAACTTTTACAATAAATACTCAAATAATACCGTTAGTGAATGCTTCTTTTCAGTTTATTATATAATTATATTAAAAGTTGTAATTATAATTTTTTGTTAGATTTACACAGTTTTTTTCTTTCAGCTTGTGGTCCCTGCTAACTAGGAAAAAAATCAAAGTGGTCCCCGGTCAAAAAAAAAAAGGTTGGGAAACTTTGAATTAGATGGTCAAAAAATTATGAACATACGTCTATTTCGCCTCTTCGTTTATTACAATAGAACGTGTTCCAATTTCTAATTATATTTTTTTTAAAGTAAATCTAAAGCATCTACAAAAATATAATGTAGATAGAAAATGTACTGTTCTTAATTGGCATAATATAATAACATATAATTAACTATGGATTTTGATTAATAAATAAATATATATATATATATATATATATATATATATATATATATATATATATATATATATATATATATATATATCTACATGGTTACTTAATATATTTATCCATAGAAATTTTCTTTATTTTTGCCTCATGGTGCAAAACAAGGAGTGGTAAATTTTACGACACCACAAGACGGAGAGCCGAGTCTGTTGTTTTGGCTTTGTCAGCTTCGTCGCTCGTTTAGCACCACCTGGGGGACGAAGACGAAGTCGAAGCCTACGGACGCGAGCGGCCCGTCCCCCCTGCGTCAGGAACGTTCCAAATGGAAGTCCGTAGTCTCTGGCTACCCCTCTGGATGACAGGCGTGTTGATATATGTATGTTATATATTTAAACAAAGCTTTCTATTAAAATTTCAATCATAATTTGCATCGGCGTAGCTTTTAAAATCAAAGCAAAATGATTTATATAAAATTATTTTAAAATCCTCTTCAAAAGTTTAAGCCGATCCGCAACGCGTACTAATCAATGGCGGCTTTACAACGACGATAAAAAATCGCAAAAATATAAAAACAAAATACTAAATGCAAAACGTATTTGGCTCTCCCAATAAGCCCTCTGCATAATTCAAAAGAGCGAATGGATTTCGGAGGCTTCAAGCTGAATTTAATTTAACCAGTAATTCACCCGTGACGAGAGATATCCATCGAAAAAACGTATCCATTACTTAATCTGGTTATAAACAAAACAGGTGGGGGGACGCGAGAGAGATGATATAGCCCATCTAAATTGAATTAAAACGAAAGCATTTAACGTTAAGCATTATCTAAAACAAAATGGATAACGTAGAGCTAAATCATAGCACACAGGAATAAATGATGCCTTTGACCTTGCTGTATTCCATTAAAAAAGGAAAATAGGTAAAAATAAAAACATTAAATGACAAAAAGATCCCTGCTATAATAAATAAATGAATGAAATATACCTACTTCATTATACACCAGAAAAAATATGAGAGAAAAAAACAACAAAAAAAAACATAAGTAAGAAAGGAAAACAACAAAAAAACATGCGTAAGTGTCGTGGAACACTCGGTTGGAACGAAGTTCCTTTCGTAGTATATTATTATTGATAAACGTATTATATAATTGATATATATATACATATATACATGATAACAAATACAAAGAAATTAATTGCTAGCGTGTAATCCCGCCTGACTAACGTGGTGAATGGGCAAATGAGGGCTAATATTTTTACGCTCACAAGATGACCCTAGTTAGGACTAAGGTGAACTTATTTGTTACGCAGGTTGTGACACAGTGTCATCATCATTGATAGATAACTACCAACATTAGGAGTAAATTGATTGCTATTGCTATATCGAAGTCTGTTTCTATGGTGTACGAGGATAACATCAGTTATTATTACTATAACGAGATTTATTCCTTCACTACAAACAATAACCCAAATGCTAGAATACATAAAACTACATAAAAACCGAATACAATATGTAATCACTCGTTTTACGTAATTAGCTAATATCGATGCACTAAATCGATTTGACATAACTTTATGCACGGCTGCGTTAGTCAAGCTGCATTTTCTAGCCAAACAAGAGAGGCGCAACCTTTATTTAAAAGAATAAAACCGTAATTGCTATTGTTTTGAGCTTCCATGTACTTGAATCGATCATCGTTGAACCCGACAGGTCGAGCTTATAACGTTACCAAAGCCTGCCTATGAAAGTATTACGTCATACTAATAGGGAATCAGAAGGCGCGGGTTAGCGAAATTACGCTTCTCAAGATTCTTTTATAGAATAAAGGTGACAAACAAGTACACAGTTTACATGATGATAAGCCGATGCTGAGGCCCATAGATATCTACATCTATTCCTGAATAAAAATCAAAATGTAGATGCGCTGTCACCCCTAAGGACTTAGAAGGAATGCCTCGTTTTCAGTAAAAACGGTCTCCTGTTCTCCACACTCACCATACGAATTACAGCAGCAATAAGATGCTATTTTAGGCAAGTATTCTGTGAGAGCGTGGTCCTTCCCTAGTCGAGTCGAAAAATTCGTGCTACAACCATACCTAATATAACTGCTGTATTACCACATTTAATATAAAAAACATTTCTTTATGTTAAGTAGTATTGTAGGCTTATAGCTAAATAAAAGCAAAAACGAATCGATTCATTTATATTGGACAATGTGAACGTCACTAGAATGGTTGCAGCGAGCGTTGTGAAACGTTACAAACGAGCTAACATGCAGGAATCGACACGATACAATTTCGCAATTTCGAAAGTTGTCGCAGAATTGTTATCCCTTACGCGGTAGGTATTAAACGCCAAGAATCAATATTGTATTTCCGTTATGGCCACTATCTTTATTACGTAATTGGCAATTAATCTGTCCAATCATATTTAAATCCTTACAACTAATATTTAGCATAAAATTCTAAATAGTTATTCCACCTTTCTTCTTGTTCTTCACCTATTTGGTATCTTCCCTTGCAGGAAGAACAAGGTTTAATTGTCACGCTTGGTACGCATAATGACGATCGCAGTACCTGACGTCTCGCACCAATGACGCAGCTGCTTGTAGCCGGTCTGGGTTATATGCGTCTGACTTAAGCAAAATGGTTATATCACATATCTATCAAATTCAACTAAATCTTTCTAGTATATACCCTAGTCGACTCATACGACGCCAACGAAACAAAATGGGGTGCTGGATTCACTTAAGCCGTCAAAACAGAAGACAAGTTATAAGAGTTATTCAACTTACTTAATATATTTAAAAAAGTTTACTGTCTTAATATGTACTACATTATGTTTAAACGATTATTTTGCATTGTAATAAATATAATATAATTTCAAATTCCGTACAAAAAAAAATAATCAAATCCAATACTTTGTATTATAAGCTTTCGGCATTATAAACTCGAGCTGGCAAGAGTGGTTATAAAAATAAAACTTTTTATTTTTATAAACGCGTTCAAAATCTTAAAAAATATTTCCACATAATAGCTTCTGTACTAAGACATGCATCGGGTAAGAATTACGTATATTGGCCCGACTTTTTAGGCTTCACAGTCATCATCATTACAGCCCTTCACAAGTCCACTGCTGAACATAGGCCTCCCCCAAAGAATGCCACAAAGCACGGTCCCGAGCCACCTGCATCCATCGACTTCCTGCAAATCTTACCAGGTCGTCACTCCATCTAGTGGGGGGACGCCCTACACTTCGCCTGCCGGTACGAGGCTGCCACTCGAGAACCTTTCTTCCCCATCGGTTGTCGGTTCTTCGAGCTATATGGCCGGCCCATTGCCACTTCAGCTTACTAATCCGTTGGGCTATGTCGGTCACTCTGGTTCTACTGCGGATATCCTCATTTCTGAGTTTATCACGCAGAGAAACTCCGAGCATAGCCCTCTCCATAGCTCGCTGAGCGACCTTGAGCTTCCTCATCCGGCCAGCAGTGAAGGACCACGTCTCAGTTCCGTATGTCATCACTGGCAACACGCACTGGGTGTACAGTCTCGTTTTCAAGTTTTGAGGTATACCTGACGAGAAGATGTGCCGTAATTTCCCGAACGCTGCCCAACCGAGTTGAATCCGTCGATTGACCTCTCGGTCGAAGTTGGACTTACCTAGTCGGACTATTTGTCCCAGGTAAACATACTCGTCAACAACTTCGAGCTTAGTGTTCCCAACAACTACCGGCATAGGTGTGACATGGACATTAAACATGATCTTTGTTTTGTCCATGTTCATCTTAAGACCTATCCGTTGGGAAACACTATTGAGGTCATTGAGCATAGTGCTTAGGTCCTCCAGCGATTCTGCCATAAGGACTATATCGTCGGCAAATCGAAGGTGAGTGATGTACTCGCCATTGATGTTGATACCGTATCCTTTCCAGTCCAGAAGCTTGAAAACATCTTCCAATGCAGCGGTGAAGAGTTTCGGGGATATGACGTCACCCTGTCTTACACCTCTCTGCAATTGGATAGGTTTCGTACTCTGGTTCTGTACTCACAGTACTGGCTTCACAGTAGTTTATAGAATATAACAAGTTCAAGACAACAACTGGAATATCGTTTAAATAGGCACATTAAAATCTTCATCCCCTATTTTACTACTTACAGAAATAGATTTGTTTGTATTCATATGAGACCAGCCTTGATACAAATTATTTTTTATAAAAAATAAAAAAACAATAATTTAATTCGGCCCAGCCGTTTCGGAGAAATCGATGAACATACATAAAAAAAAAACATCGCGTCGAATATAGAACCTCCTCAAAAATGAAACATCACTCGAATGCGTTATTTGTTACTCAAATCTTATATTTACGATCTCTATATCGTAAATTAATGCCTTTTCGTTTTGCTAGCTGGTGATAAGTAATATTTTTGAACATTCATTGAATAGTGTGTTTAATTGATAGTAGCTCAATAAAAGCTTATATCATTAGTTTTTCCACCACTTTTTTTCTATATGATATTTGTTTATACCTCCGGCCAATAAAGAAAGAAAGAAAGGCGTTGCGTACATTTCATATGACGCAAAAGCCAAGGTAAAACCATACTCAACTTATTGTAGAACACACATTCATGTACACATATGCATATGCAATCATTTGTGACCAACATGGTTTTAGGTGCATGTGTATGAGTCTAGCAGCAAACTTTGTCGGGTTAATAAAGAAAGAAAGATGTGTGCGTGAATTTGTGTCAAGAAGTTGAGCATGGTTAACGTCATCAATTCAAAAATATACAAGCGCGACGTCTGTTTCTTTGTTGGTCTGAACTTATTATTAACAAATTCCATTTTATTTTTATTTTCCTAACAATAATAACTGATACATATCTTGTTAGGTACATTTTTATAGAAGTAAGGTTATCAAACAAGCAATAAGATGAACTTTTTGTAAAGTAAATGTGGCCCATAGACCTACTACCATCAAAACATAGACACAAGACATAGACCTACTACCATCAAAACACAGATGCACAGATATCACTCACCATTCGAAACACAGCAGTATTTTGCTACTTCCATTCGTACTGCAGCCGTAATAAGGCTAGTCGTATTAAGAAATTATAGAACGCCTCGGCAGACAACTAAATGGTGTTTACCAAGTGGTAGAGCTTCGCTACAGGTGGTAGAGAACATATTTAAATTTGAACTCTTAATCAAATATAGATGTAGGTGTATATAGGCCCTATCCATTTACTATCATGTAGACTGTGTGTTAGTTTGTCACCCTTATTCAAAAAGAAATGATAATTTTAAAATGCGTTCCTCTAAATAAGTTCATGAGTGTATATTAATATAGAATCAAAAGATACTATCGCATTAAAATTGCGCTGAAAATTCAAGATGTATTCTATAATAATGTTAATACGGGAACAAGCATTAAATCGATTGCAATTCTGCCAACATTCGCGCTGTATTTCCTTTTGGTTAAATCCACTCCCATTCATTTCAAGCTTTGATCGTTTTAAACGCAATCCTAGATGAAAAATCGAGTGTATTTGTTCGCTGCTGTCACAGCACGCGGAGCGAGACTGCGGTCCGTTTGAAGTAAACCGATCGCCGAGTCGCGCGGGAAATCTAAGAGAGTCTACTGGTATTTGCGCGGTATAGTTAACTTGTAACATGCAGAAGTTGCCTTTTGCGTCATATGGTCCATTCAAACGCTTTAATGTATTAAAGAAAACTGATAAAACTGCTCATGAAATACCCCTCTTCTGAGCCCAGACCTTACTTTATCAAAAGAGGACGGAGGGAGCTAAGATATATTAAAGAATCCTCTACGATGGTTCTATTTTTATTGACAATCTTCACATGTTCTCGAAATATTTTTCTGAATTTTTTATAGAATAAGGGTAACATTCGAGCACCCACTCCACTTAACAGAATGTGGATGCTATGACCCATAGATATATACATCTATCCTCGATCAAGAATCAAAATCCAGATATGGATGAGGACTATGACAGTATACCTTGTTTTCATTAAAAAGAGGCCTCTGGTTCTCTACAAAACACTATACGAAACACAGCAGCCTTGAGCTGCTATTTCTCGTTGGTATTCTATAAGAGCGTGGTCCTACCACCTCTCTCTCCCTCCTGTCTCTCTTCTGTCTAGTTGTACGATTCGTGAACTGTACTGAATCATGATATAGCCGCAGAATTATTGTAAGACGCGTGACTTCTTCGCAATGTTAATCTTTGCCACCGAGCATCCCTTAAATCAACATGCAAAATTGCAATTAACCATTTCATTGGTACTTTCATATTATGAATTGAACTAATATCAGGAGTACCATAACTTCATAATTGTTATCTTTTTATGAAACGAAGTTTTAACAATCGTAACCGAGAAGCGGACGTGCTTAGTAATGCATGAATCATTGAACTAGCTAACTGTAATGACACAGAGTCGCAAACTACGTCCTAATAATCTTATCTCTTCTCTACCCCGGTCGAGCCAAACCATGGCACTTCCACGTAATAAAATGTGTGATTGTATTTTATGTTTTAAGTTTGTTAAAGGTACTGTAAAAATAAATGTAAACAAACTTTATAACTTTCTGTATGTAGATATAACACGGATATTAATTTCAATATAAAGCAAGAGAGGTTAACTTTCAAAGCTGCCAGGATTTTGAGGAATTTAAGGTACCTAAGGGTGTTCCAATTAGATGTCTCTTTTGCGTAACAGTCGGTTAAGGAGCGTTTGAAACGGAATACGCTTCGGACCCGACTCAACAATGACGTCGAGCAAAAGGACCCTTAACAAGGTGTCGGCTACCTGAAGTTATTGTGATACGGGACGATATATTCACGTCCCAATAAACCGAACGTATTACCCCGAAGGTTCAAAGGGTCCATGTTATATGAAGGTATCTAATTCGAAGCCCGCTGTCGGTATTATGTAAGTTGGGTTGCAAGGAAGGATGGATTGGCTTTCCAACGAAGTGGATTAATTTAAGACAAATATCTCTGTGTTATTAACAACAGAGTGATCGATATTCGTGTGAAATTATGTCGTTTATGCTCACATTTAACTATAATATCCTTTCATATTCAAAGACTTACTTTGTCAGCTACTAGGTAATGCAAAATTTGTCTTTTGTTTCATTGACAAAACGAATGAATTGCTATCTAGTATTACTCTCTCTTAATTGTATAGATAAAGCAAAATCGTTCATCTGCGTCTGTCTGTGTATTCGCTTAGAACTTTAAGGCTACTTGATGAATTTTGTTGCGGTTTAACTATCGCATAAACAATATCTTGAAACAGATTTTCGAACAGCATATTTTATGTAAGTTTCAAGTAATTTCAGAGAAGATAACAGACCGGTTAAAACATCCGTTCGAGGCCGTGCGAGGCCTTGTTTGTGAGTACATATGAGCCGCCATTTTACTCATAAAATTATTAACTATTACATAACTCTAGAATACGGTAACTAGTCGCTATTAAGCATTTGATTGTCAAGAACCGTTTATCATCTTTCAATAAAAACAAAATTTTAAAAAAAAACCTTTTAATTTTGAAATGACTCTTTACACAATGAAAAAAATTGGGAGTCTTTTAGTAATACGCAACTATATGTAAACGTCATCATCGTGTGATCCCTTCACAAGTACACTGCCGACCACAGGTATTCCCTTTAATACCCGTACCCGATGATAAACATTGTCATTTCTTTTTAGGATTCTGTTAACATATTATATAACGTTAAATTGCAACTGTTGGAAGAAATATACTCTACTTATAAGGTTCCTCTAAGACCTCCTCACAATGTGTGGAAAAGAATCTTTTTGTGGCGAACACTTTCTTTCGCCATAAGAGGATTCACATGTATACATGGGAAAGAGGGGATGATAGAAGCATGATAGATTTCATAATTGTGGATGTAAGAATGAGGAGCGCAGTGGTAGATACAAGGGTTTACCGTGGGTCCAACGTAGGGACGGATCATTACTTGGTCTTATGCCGAATTAATGGTCTATTCAAGCGTTGGCGGCATCGGACATCTGTGTCTACCACTGCGTTACAGCGTATAAGAATAGAGAGGTTACAAGATGAAGGTGTGAAAGAGAAGTATAAACGCAGACTGAGGGAAAATATAAGTGTGTTGAATGAATTATGTATGAATGATTTAGACTTGAAGAATGTATGGAATAAAGTTAAGAATGTTTTGGTTGATACAGCCACCGAAGTATGTGGTGTAAGTAAGAGAATGAATAGTAATACGTTGTGGTGGGATGATGAGATACGGATGGAAGTTGAAGCAAAGGAGAGCATGGCTAGATTTACTAGCAACCAAAGCTGGTAATTCTGGCGGTATGAATGATGAGATTGAAAGAAAAAAGGCAGACTTTAGACGTATAAATAAGAGAGTAAAAGAAGTCGTTGAAAGGAAAAAGCAAGAAAGGATAGATAAGAATGATAGAAGAATATTTGATAACTTCCAGGCAAATATTAAAATGTTCTGGAAGCTCGTAAGAACTGCCAGGGCAAATTCAAAACACCTAGAATGAATGCTATACGACACGAGAATGGCTGCATGCTGAATGATGAAGTTTCGAATTTAAAGAGATGAAAGGAATACTTTGAAAGCGTGTTTAAGAGTGAAGAGTCGTCTGAAGTAAATGAAATAGAAATTCCGGAAAAAGTGGAGAGAGGTAGGGAGATAAGTGTAGATGAAATAATGAAAGCAATGAAAAGCAAGAAAGCAGGTAAGGCAGCCGGATATGATAGAGTATCACTCGAAATGCTAAGGGCTGGAGAGGATGTGGTTGCAGGCCTGCTGTACACCCTGTTTAATTTATGTTGGGAACTGAAGCGGGTACCGGAAGACTGGTGCAAAGCCGTTATAGTCCCAATATATAAGGGAAAGGGGTCGCAGCAGAACTGTAAAAACTACCGTGGTATCAGCTTGCTTAGCATTGTGGGTAAACTGTATGCTAAGGTGTTAATTGAAAGAGTTATGGAAGAAACTGATGGATAAATTTGGGATGTGTGATGGATTTAGAAAGGGGATGGGGTGTACGGATCAAGTATTTTCCATGCACATGATTGCGGAGAAATTTTTGGCCAAAAACCAGAAGTTATTTGTGCGTTCATGGACTTGGAGAAGGCTTATGACAGAGTGGACAGGAGCGTGTTATGGCAAACACTGACCTCATTTGGGTTGAGCGCTGGTCTAATACAGACATTAAAGTCTCTTTATAGGGACTCTAGTGCTTGTGTCAGGATCAACGGGGCCTACTCGGACTGTTTTGGCATTCAAAAAGGTGTCAGACAGGGCTGTGTAGCTTCTCCGTGGCTGTTGAATCTATTTATGGACAGTTGTTAGCAAACTTTGAAAGTTGAAGAATGTGGGTTGAAAATGGGTGAGTTAACCGTCAAATGCCTTTTGTACGCCGATGATCAAGTCATATTTGCATCGTCGGCGGCGGAGTTGCAAATGATGGTTAATTTAATGAACTGGTCGTTAAAAGAAAGGGGTATGAAAGTGAACGCAAGTAAGACGAAAGTGATTGTTTTTGAAAGAGAAGAAAGTAAAACTTTATGTGAAATAAGAATAGAAGGGGAGTTGATTGAGCAAGTGGATGAGTTTGTATATTTGGGATGTTTATTTAGCAGGGATGGTAGATATGATGAGGATATAGAACGACGAGTGAACACAGGAAATAGAGTGAATGGGGCTCTACACGCTATTATGAAGAGTCAGAATGTGTCAAAGAAGGCACGTATGGCAATTCATAATGCTGTGTTAGTCCCTACTTTAATGTATGGTAGTGAAAGTTGGGTATGGCAGATGAAGCATGAGAGTAGAATAAAGGCTGTAGAAATGCGGTCATTAAGGAGTATGCTAGGGCTGAATTTGAATGACAGGGTGATAAATAGTGTGATAAGAGAAAAGTGTGGTTTGCAAGATGACGTTGTGACTAGGATTAAAAAGGAATGCTTCGGTGGTTTGGTCACGTAGAAAGAATGAACGAGGAAAGAGTGACAAAGCAAATTTATGTTTCAGAAGTGAACGGCAAAGTCGGGAAGGGACGCCCTAGACGAAGATTTATCGACCAAATCGTAGATACATTGAAAATGGGCCAGATTAGGAGTACCCTTAACCGACGAGCGTGGAATATATGGATGTAAAGGAGGCGAGAGAGGTGTGTCAGGATCGCGCCAAATGGAAGTCCGTAGTCTCTGCCTACCCCTATGGGTGACAGGCGTGAATGTTTGTATTTGTATTTTATAAGGTTCTTGCCACTCAAAAGTTCTCCCAAAGTAAAAGCCAATTTCGAATAAAAATATTTGACTTTTACTTTATCTTAAAAACAAATGCTGAATTGCGTCAGATTTAAATAATGACCGAGGACTCACGTAGACAAATAAATCAGTAGTATAATATTTAAAAATGATACAAAAAAAATCTTTCAAAATATTATAAAGATTTCATTTAAGGCATTAATAGGCTCACTGAACCTTAATAAGCACGATTATCAAAGAAAGCAACGGAAACACTTCCAACGTTGGCATTCATACTGCATTAACGTTAAATGTCGACGCTTAACCCCAGTGAAAGTGAACGGCACTTGAATCTCGATACCCCCCAATGCGTAACTCCATAAATAAAACGGTACGCAGCCCGGGAAGGCGAATGGTTACCGCAATCAACTTATAAATACGAGCACAGATGTTGGAAACCAAAACTAATGAAGCCGAGTGCTTCTTGTATAGCTCATTTTCTTAATGGAATGGTACATTTCATCGCTAATCGACGATTCGAATCTCGCAAGAGCGATACGTTTGCGAGCGTAATTGCACGCTGTGAGCACTTGAAAATAATTTATAATTATCTAGATTTTTAACTATCAAATTATAAATTGTGTTTATTCTTATAATTATTTCAAGATAATTTTATCACATCTCTCTAATGTACCACCCTCAATCTCAATGCCCAATATGGACACCGGCCTATTTTCAACGAGAAAGTTTCTTCTTTCTTCCTTACAATCGTCGTAATTTTATACTCGTACGTGGTAGAGCCAGCTATATTATCAACAGTATAGTTGTAGCACGAATTGGTCGGCTCGACCGGGGAAGTACCACGCTCTCACAGAATACCAGCGTAAAATAGCAGCTTAACGCTGCTGTCTTTCGTTTGGTGAGTGTAGAAAACCGGAGACCCTATTTTCTGGAAACGAGGCATTCCATCTTAGTCCTCACGGGTGACAACATATTTCTGCATTTTGATTCATATTTGAGGATAGATGTAGATGACTATGGGCCAAAAAATCACTTACCATCAGGTGGACTGTGTGCTCGGGTCCTTATCCTATAAAAAATTTTTTTTTCATACTTTAATGACGTACAAAAAAGGGCCATCAACGTTAATGCTATGTATTTTTAGAATGTTTTGATTCGTGAAAATGTGTGCATATTTTTGAATACCATTACAATTGAAGCGACAAACGAGCTAACAGTCCACGTGATGGTGAGTTACTACTGCGAACCATCGATACTAGTAATCAACTACAAATTGTCGCACCTAGGGACTAAGATCGACATCCTCACTGGTTTACCATTCTCCTCACACCTAATAGGCAGACCCTTAAGCAAAAAGAGGAGTCCTAAGCTACTCCTTATAACATCAGCTCTCTGCATGTGAAAGTCCTATCAAAATCAGTCCGCCCATTTTGGAGGTTAGCTGGAACAAACAGATAGACAGGCGAAAATTTTAAAAATTGTTTTTTGTTTATAAGTACCGTATATACTTTTAGTAAAAATATGTTATTTTGACATTACAAACAGACTCTTCAATTTTATTTATTTGTATGTATAGATTAGCAAGTAGGTATTACTCATTAACACACTCCTAGATATCGACAACCGATGGGGAAGAAAGGTTCTCGACTGTCAGAGTGGTCCTGGCAACAACAATGTAGGTAGTCAATGTATTATGATGAGTGATGAAGAATAATTGATAGTCAATTGTTAAAAAAAAGTATTAAATGCTATTAATACTTTTTATGAATCTATAGCTTTTATGTTATATAAAAATGATGACAGGCGTGCAAACACGATAATTTAATTGCAAACCGTCTCTGTAATTTAGAGTTGTCGTTTGCAGATTGTGTGATTCATCATTATACAAACGGCGTCGTCCGTTTGCAAGTGACTGCTGGTTTGTAAAACGCCGAAGGCAAATTGTAAAGTGTGTCGTAGTTCAATCGTTAAATTGGGTAGATAGTCATCTGCCCTTGGCATTTCACGATACGCCGCCATTTTATGATTTGGCCGATATTTTATCCCTCATATCACTTTGTGCCAAAATTATATATCATACTAGCTGCTCCCCAAGACTTAGCCCGCGTGTAATTAAGGGTTTTATTTATTTTTCGCGGAACCCTACTTATTTTTCTAAAATAAAAATAGCCTTAGTTACTCCTTATAATAATATCAGCTATCTGTCAGTGAAAGTCCCGAAAATTCGGTTCAGTCATTACGGAGATTAGCCGGAACAAACAGACATACAGACAAACATTTTAAAAATTGTGTTTTTGTTATAAGTACCGTATATACTTTCATATGCATTTAGTCAAAAGCTGTTATTTTGATATTTCAAACAGACACTTCAATTTTACTTATTTATATAGATAAATCACAGAAAACCCGCGAAGGTTTTCGCAGATCGGCAAAATCACGAAATGGCGACGTATGATTAAAAGCGATTGTTCGTTTTTTATTATGAACGGACGACGTCTTTTAAAAATGCACACGTTTTGGAATTTGCCTGCGTTTGAATAATTACCACCTAAATTGTTATTGATAACGCGCATTCGAATAGACAAATATTTTATTTGATTGAAAAGCAAATAGCAAAAGGAAATAAAAAAAACAATAATCGTAAAAATATTTTGTTTATTTTTTAAAACGGTGATTGTAATATTAACTACACTATTACTCATAATGATAAATATAGTAAAATCTAAGGTAAAATTAATAAACTAAGACCCGAGTAAAAATAAATAAAAAGTCGGTCAAGTACAACTCGCACTCGCGCATGAAAGGTTCCGTACCATCGTAAAACACTTTTCTAGTAGGGGAGCCCCCTCTAATTTTTTATTTATTTTTATTTTTATTATTTGCTGTTATAGCGGCAACAGAAATACATATACTGTGATGATTTTAACTGTCTATCTATTACGGATCATGAGATATAGTCCACTGACAGAAAGACAAACGGACAGCGGAGGCTTACGAATAGGGTCCCATTGGTTATCCTTTGTGTACGGAACCATAAAAAGATACGTCTTACCCAGTTACATTACCTAGTAACTATCTTTAATATATTGAGTTTCCGTATAGTAACGCCCGATTATATTAATTCACTATTTCTGTTGTTCGTGTTAAAATTTGTTTAGTCATCTCTTATATGGAATTCGTAGCATTTGCATTATTTTCTCACGGCACGTGTATGTAGCTAAATTCGTTCCATTAACGAAAGGTAAATTGGAACACTAGTCGACAATTTAACTCCGACCAACGCGGTTTACCAGCTGGTTGGTTGTTGTATGGCAAACATTTTCCGCAATACTTATTATAGACACATTAGATGCAAATTACGGCGATCACAAACATCCCAACGTGCACCGCAATTATAAACGCATTAAGTTGTATCATAGCATAGTAGGGGAAATAAAATATAATGCAACACTGTTTAAATTCTTAGCAATATGTATAACAATGCAGTCCTTGTAATGATTAACTTGAAGTTGTTCTATTTTAGGGCGTACACGCAAGTCAATTATTAGGAAAAAACACTCGAAGTCAAAAAAGATTAAAAAATATCGTATTTACTCGACCTCAACAGAATTTAATGCAGATGTATTAAGAAGAACTGGAGTTCCAATGAAAGTACAGAAGTCTTTCACTGGGTTAGGTGTTCAAACCTGTAGGAGTCGCTCGGAAACTTCGCTTGTGCAACTTAGATCTAGGCTTTGTTTTGTCCATATACTTCATTGTGGTGCAACAGTAACAGCGCTGTCACAAAAGTATACAATAGAGTATGGCCTTACTTTGCCGAAATTGTATACGTTGTTTTACTTTGAGGACATTCATTGTATTACAGATGTGAAAACCAATTGACTGAGATTCCAGCAGGCGGTAACATTTGTAAAAAAGCAATGGTTTGTGAACGCACGTTCCACAGGTTACATTGAGGTGATTATTATATCAGACTACTAGCTCGGCCTCTGTCTGACTGATTTTTGCATAACCAGATAAAATTTATTTAAAATAAATATATAAATGTAAAATCTATATAAAATAAATATATTACACGATGATGACTACGCGCAACCGCGACCGGCCATTTCGGCCGGTCGCGGTTGCGCGTAGTCAGTTCGCAACTCGAACGGTCGGAGAGAGCGGACGTGCTCGGAATAGATATTCGCTTAAATTGTTAATTAATATTGTAAAATGTAATAAGAGGTTTATAATACAAGTTTTGTTTTGAGTGTATTTTTTTATTGAATTTTACTTCTGGCCGATAATAATAGGGTTTTAGTTTTTACCTAAATACTAGGTTATAGCCTGAACTATTAACATCAGAAAAAAAAAGATACACCTCGTCTACAACATACAGTTAAAACATTTAAGGGCAGGCAGGCAATAAGCCCCGGGGGTCGGACGTGCTTGTGTAAATTGAATTAACTCCCTGCGGCGACGTCACCTGAATCATACCGACGGCGGTGAGCAGTATAATAGCTTTCAGCATACATTTTGTAAGAGAGATCGACCTTTAATGGAAATAATAAAAACGCTACATTACAAAACACTCGAGAGACTTATTCGTTCGTTGGCGACTAACAAACAATCGTTCGATTTCTAGTCGAAAATAATATCAGTCAAACCAATTATCAGTCAAGCGTTTTTAACTTGGTGATGGTGATGACATTGTGACGCCTCATAATTATTATTAATAAATAATAATTAAATTCATTATACAGATATTTAAAAATGTCATAGAAATTATAATTTAAACAATAAAATGCAAATAATAAGCATATAGTTCAAAAATATCCATTTGGAATATTGAATATTATATATATTAGTAAACGCATAAAATGTCTCAAAAAATCTCTAAATTTATTAAAAACCTGCTTAAAATGTTCAAAATGTATCAAATCATATAAATACAAGGCGATTATATTGCAATAACAAAGATAAATAACATTTGTAATATAATAGAAAAAATGGATTAAAATTTTCTAAGTTGATGAAGGTGTTCGTGTAATAATTGGAAAATTTCTAAGTTAATGAACGTGTTCTTGTAATGTTCCCTTATATTGGGGCGTTGTCGGAGACACATACCCAAGGTTGTACATATATATGGGGTGGTCGGCTGACCGACTGCTAGTACTAAGGTTGCACAATGACTAGTCCTATATTAGGGACTTAACATAGTAAGGTCTGACGAACCAAAGCATTAATATAGAAGGTCTCTATGATGCATAAGCATTATGATAGCAGAGTTATGACTTGAAGTCCCATATGAATAAGACATACAGTAGTATGGTCTATGAAATAAAGCAAATATGTGGAAGGTCTCAAATATGTAAAAGCATTATATTGAAAGAAATGGGACTTGAAAAGGATTATTATAGTGGCGTGTAGGTTGCTTCGCAGCCTCTGAGACCGAGGTAAACTTGGACTCACTAACCGATGTGTCCTAGACATATCATCTTAGTGCCGGTGGTAAGCGGGTTTGTTGTAGCAATACGACTTGCCCGTGGACATCGCACACCCTACCGTTTGTGGGCGGCGTCTTAGCGCATAGCGTTATGATACGTCGGCTATCTTTCGGATTAGGGTGAGTGTGTTTGGTAGTACTTTTAAGTGCAGCAAGCATACTCAACTTCATGTCTTAGTGCAATAGCGCTATGATACGTGGAGTTTTGGCTACTGACGTCTTAGTACCGTGCTACTATGATACGTTGGTGGTATTTTTAGTTAACAACATTATCAAATTTTGTTACCAAAGTCGATAGGGATCATGTGGGTGTGTTGTGAGGGGGCGCCATCCGTATGATAGTTGCATTGATGCTTACTGCTACTTGCAGTATTGTGTCTTGTGATGGATCTGCGGGTGTGCTGCACCTGATTCGATGCATCTTGTGGTTCTGGTCGATGGAGGTATGCGGGTGGTGATGTCTGCTGGGTCTGTATGGGGGACCTTGGGATGGTGTAAGCCCGACGATAGTCGTATTGATGCTTGTTGCATTCTGTAGCATTGCGTCTCTACGATGGTTGTTTGGCGGGTCGCTATTCTCAATGGCGCTCTCTGCGTCTTGGTTTGACTCACAACCTAAGTAGCTTTGCCCAAGTCGGGTCCCTTCATTGCGGGGCTGCAGACTGTCTGCCCTCCATGATGTTTTATATAACAACTTAATAATATATCTCTATAAAGTTCCCACCTTTGAGAGATTGAAGGCAACTTGTTGGTGGGTGAGACAAACATGATCGAAAAATGCATATACTCAACGTCAGTGACACAAACCCTTTCTGATGGCGAATTATTAATATTATCTTATAACTGCCTATTGGCTATATCTGCCATTGTATTGGTTGGTGGAGCATATGTGTTGACCTCATGCGGGTGGTAGCTGGAGGGAGAATCTGAGGAGGCTCTCAAGGCTGCGGCCGAAAGCCGCGCAACGTGGGACCCCATTCCCTTGAGGTGAGCGGTAGACTCATGACACGCTCTGCGGCCAATTGGCCGTGCTGACCATGCAATTGGTAGTGATGCCTTACACTTACATCACGTCTGCAGAAACGGCGGTCTGGCAGGTGGTGGCGCTCACGGAGGGCTTTTTATGGTCAGTGTGCCTATTGTTGCCTAACCCGTGTGACGTACATTCACTGTGGCTGGATTTGATCGTATTCTTTATGGCGTTTACACGCATTGACATGCGCGACTTCGGTCGATGTTTGTGCTTACGCACTATCAAGGGGCCAAGTCCTCTTTTACTGGTTCGCCAGTTATTTTGCTGTGGACTACGGTCCAGTTCCCAACTTTGCGTACCCTTCGGGGGGAGCGCATTAAAATGGTTGGCGCTCACCGTGCGCGGCGTGTGTGGGGCCGTGTACCTCCTCCACATTTTTTTTAAAATGTGGGAGAGCGAAGCCCTTGTAACTGGTATTTGATATAAATATTGTGAGCCTTTTCCAAGCGGGAAGGGATTAATTAATAAGGAATTGACTGTTGTGAACCAGATACAAGTGGAATAGGGACAATTTATTGTTCTTAACCTTTTTGAGCTCTGTCTTCGTGAACGGGGTTCTCTAGCTTATAAGACTCTACCAACAGCTTTCGATTGCTCTCGTGAATATTCATTCTTCCAAGATACACCTAAAAGAACTAAGTTACTATACAAACACAACGTAAAAAAGGGTCCTAACTAAGACGATCACGCCATAAATTTATTAAACGGCCTATATTTAAACCTTTAGAAAGATCAAGTTATACTGGTCACGCAAATTAGACATATTTATATATCTTACAGATATAGATTCTAAAGAAATACAAGTATAAGTGGATATATAGTAGAAGAGAAAAGAGATGGAGATTAATAGACAGAAAAAGTAACGAAACAAATTTAATTTAAATTAAGAACATTCTGTATAAACAAGACAGATCTTATATACATCATGTCCGCATTAATATCTAGAAATAAACATTCAAGCACGATTACAAAGAAAAAAGTAACTCTTTTCTTTGGCAGTATAAGTTTATGTCACGTGCGAAATTGCCGAAACACAAAAGAGTTCTGGATCGACAGCACAATGGACGACACTCGCGGCACAAAAATTCTTAGACAGTACAGTATACGTTGTTCATTTAAGTGCTACGCGGACAATGTAACAAAAGCGGAACGAGTAAAGCTGAATGATCACAGAAAGAAAATTTCAAAAGAACTTCAAAATAAAATTTTAAACGGACAAGGCAGTTTAAAAAATAACGATAGTAAAATAAAGACTATCGCCGTTTTTTATAATATGGGCTAAAAAATATTCTTTAATAATTTAGTAACATGTATTACATACCATTATAGTGCTGTGTATTGGCGACGTAATAGAATCAACTACCCTATATAATCCCGTGGATGTCGTAAGAGGCGACGGAGGGAAATGAAATAGGAGATGGACAGCACCATATTCTTAATAACAGCTCAAAATACTGCGGTTGCCAATAATTGATCGAGATGAAAAATCGCAAAAAAATATTTTCAAATTATATAACTATAAATTAACTCCTTTCCTTTACTTGTTATATGAATACTTTCAAATTTCATGAGTCTATGTCATCGGTAGTACCTCTATAGTTTTTGATGAGCAAACTTTGAAAAAATCCTTTTACGGTACAGAACCCTAATAATTTAAAATTAAAAATTTTGTACAGCCGACTTCAATATAAGTTATTTAAGAATAACTTAAAAACTATTGGTCTGACCTTGATCAAATTCATATGGGACCACACGAGAAGTACCAGCTTTCAAATAAAAAAAGAATCATCGAAATCGGTTCACCCAGAAAAAAGTTCTGAGGTAACACACATAAAAAAAAACGAAAAAAAAAAACATACAGTCGAATTGAGTACCGGCTCCTTTTTGGAAGTCGGCAGAAAAAATTAAAAATGACTCACAGCTTTAAATTATAATATCTCACTACATTGACTATACTATATCATAGTATATTCAATGGTGGGGGCCGTCTAGGATATGATCACAAACTGCAGACTTCTCGGAACGTTGGTGTTTAACGTCAGCTATGTGTTCTTTTACGCGGGTTCTGATAGATCGAACAAATAGCTGACGTGAAACATCAACGTTCCGGGAATTCTGCAGTTTGTGATCATATCATAGATGGCCCCCGCCATTACATTAGATTTGATAAACCACAAATTCTCGCGGAAGACCATCGATTCCTGGCAAGGGTGATACATGAGGCTATTGAAATTAAAAAACATCCTAATTTTGAAATTATGGCTGGTAGTACCCAGCCTCCCTCTCTATTGATAGAGAGGGAGGCTGGGGATCCTGTAACTAATCAAATTAAAACTAAACCCAAGCATACCACTGCAAGACTTCAAGAAACAGTAAGTTCATTCTGGGTAGATCGGACCAAAATTAATAATTAACAAAAGCTGAAGGTACTCCGGATTAACTCTGACATCCGGACGTCAATCACCTCAATTCCCTGTTACCATGGGTGCTGTAAAGTGCCCGTAACGTCGGGAATTAATAAAAAACAAGATAACTAAACGCGATAAAATCCGTAAAAGTAGTTTTACTCTTTGTCAACTTATTGCTTGCACTTGTGCGAAGGTTATAGGCACAGTACAATTAACTTACAGTAGATGGCGCGCGTATCGTACCTAATAATTTAGTTGGAAGTTATATATGATTCAACTTCAATAAATGTATAATACATTCGTAATTAAATATATATATATATATATAATAATATAACCTCTTCCAAATTTAAAACGATATTTCCACAATTATTTCTTCTGTGGCAACAAGGCGCCGGGTAGTATAGGTAATATAAAATTAAATCATTCATACAAAATCATGTTGCATAGAAAAGCTCGTCGAGTACATAGATATAATTTAATACAAGCATATATTATACAGGGTTAAATCATATGTGCAAATACACACAAAAACCCTATGTCACGATGTTCATTCATGCTGATCTCCGAAACTGCTCAACCGATTTTAATTAAATTTTGTAAATGTGTATCGCTTCCTCCAACTTGAGAGATAGGATAGTTTTTATCTCGATATTTGATTCTCAATGTTTTTTTTATTTAATTTTTATTGGGAATTAGTTTTATACGGCGATATAGCTTAAAGTGACCATATTACCCTCACGTACCTTATATATTTATTAATTTTTCAATTGAGCGTGAATGCGCAAATTCGAAACTACGACCAATATTGATAATTGTTCAAAGGACACATTCTGATGCCCTGATTTACATGATTACTAAATTGCATCAGTTTCTTTGCGCCTGCTGTATGAGAGAGTGTAATACTAGTCTGTTCGGAATCTAGTCGCATTCACATGTTTTTAAACAAGATTTTTCTAACTCCCTTCGTCTCTTCTTAATCCGACTTAGTAGCATTCAGTGGTGTTTTACTATATGTAACTCTGTGGCAAATTGTGATTAACGTTTGAAAAAATGTATCAGTATCAATTATAAGTCGATACCTTTTTACATAATGTTTAATTTTAGACTAGAAGTTTTATCATAATGAAAAACATAACTTAGTTGCGGAGTGATTCTCAGGTCGATCCATATCAGGATACACGGTGCGAACTAATCATTAAGTCCATTCTGTTTGATGAATCGAACGAGTTCGCTCGACTTTATCGAATTACGGCCTCGCGTCAAATAGTTGGCGGAGTATCTCAATTTACCTCAGAAAAATAACCCTTTCGCCCTTTTAGGCTGTTTTTACGATGTTCAACGTAACGAAGTATAGTGTTACATTCCTTTTCAACGTTAAAAGTCGATCAAAACATTTGCATAACTGTTTAAATAGATTTAAGATTGTGAAATAACTACGATTAATTATATTATTTAATCGAATAAGGAACTCAAGAGCTATAAAAAGTCCACCGACATTTTGAGCAACGTTTGAAAGTTAAAGTAAAATTTAACGTAAACTGCTGTGGATGATATGCTATTAGCCATGTTATTATTTACAGATATTCTATTGTTTATGTACAGATATGATTCAACAAAATCTTTACTTTTCATTTAAGCGTCATTCAATCAATGTTTCTTCGTGGGAGAGCCAAGCTGCAGCTATATAATATAGCTGGCTATAGCACGAATGGTCGGCTCGACTGGGTAAGGACCACGCTCTCACAGAATACCAGCGTAAAATAGAAGCTTAATGCTGTTGTGTTTCGTATGGTTAGTGCAGTGAACAGGAGACTCTTTTTACTGGAAATGATTCCACATTCCCTCTCAGTCCTCAGGGGTGACAATGCATCTCCATCCAGCATCCACTTATAATTAGGAGGATTGTGTGCTCATTTGTCACTCTTATACTATAAAATATATAAATAAATAAATATAAATCATATAATACAATAATAACATAGTGTTATAATTGTAAGTAAAGAATTATCGACAACCTCAAAACATATTGTTCCGACAGACGCTCGGAATCAATCGCGCCCAATAAAACCTCAGTGATCACGTGCTATAGAGTAGAACTTCAAGTCCAGCGAGCTAGATTGCTAGCTCTCGCTCTTCAGAAGTCGTTCGAACCGTCAAGGCGGTTCTTGCTACTTTTTCAATAGAGCTAGCACTCTCCTATTTTATTGTAGCTCTAACGCGACATTGATGGCCGCACTTATTGCCTTCGTGCGCCTTTCCAACCTCACCCTAAGTCCGGAATTACCCGCAACGAAATTGAACTCGTTGACACCGCTTGTCGATTTCTCGTAATAAAACCGACGTTGTTCGACAAATTTCATCTATACTGTTCGTACGTACCTGTAACAAGAAAGAAAATATATTAGATTAGAAGTAAAATATTTGGTATAGATCGTGTTTTTATTACTTTTCATATTAAATTGAAGACATTATCAAAATTGACTAATTTAATCGGTTCAATTTACTATTAGTTGTACAAATTTATATAAAAACCAAATTAAACAAGAACGTAGACATTCAAGAAACATAGTTAAGAAATAAATATGTATACCTTAACTACAGTAGTTATTATCACACATGTAAATCTACACTCTTAGAAACATATTAGAGTACATAATAATTTAGGTACATATCTAACATAGATATGCCGTTTAAATCTTAACCGAAACAAATCTTTTGCCAACACACATCTTGCCTGTGTTATGATCTGCCTCTCCAATCTTTTCTTTGTGTTCATTATGCTACATTACACCTCTAATGCCTGGGTGTTTGTTTGTATATTCAAGAAGTCATTCTCTGTGTTACGATTCGTTGTAATTAATACAAAATACGTGTTAAAACTGTTTTCAGCTAAACACACTTTAATATAAATTTACTTTTAAACTTACGTTGACTTAATACACAAACAAATTTAGAAAGGTATTTATCAAAAGTATTATCAAAAAAGTGTATAGTATATGTATATTCAACACCGTATACCAAATATTAGTACCATAAGTAAGGAGTTAAAGAGAAAAGAGTCACTATCACAAAAAAACTATTAGTGCAATATTCTTTTATACTCTACATTAAATTTGTTACACTTGTATCTTGTTCTTAATGTATTTTTAAAGTACAAATGTGAGGCAGTTAAAATATCAATATCGTTAAAATAGTCGTTATATGATTGCACTATGCATCTTACTGGTTATAATGTCTCAAAAGTTTTCGTTCTATATCACCAAAAGTTACATAAGATCACTTTCACGTACACTTTAATAAATTTAAATTTATTCTATAGTTCAACCTAATTGAATTAAAGCGGATCTATCGGCAAAATGAACGTTTTTTGAATAAAGGAATTCTAATGTAAGTGAGAGTGCTTGCCTGTACAAATGATTGTTGCAACCTGCGGAGCCGCAGTAAAACGTTTAGGATACCGAGACATATATTCGTAGTATAGGAATCTATTCTCGCATAAAGCAAGTATTACTTTTGTTACGTAGTTGTGCCATGCTATCATGAGCATGATGGCTTCAACTGTAGCAAGAACGATCCACAACGATCTACCACGATTGCATATGATAATACTTATTATGAATTAATTAATATGAAACAGTAGCACAATGCTGCTGTGTTTCGTACTTCCGGGCCAGAGTCCCTTTTTACTGGTAAAAAGGCATATCTTTAGCCCTCAGGGCCAGGAGTACAACGCACCATTCTTTTTGGAATAGGTGTAAGTATCGGCTTCTTTGTTCAGCTTACTTCTATGAAAATTACTCCCTATAAATAATTGATTAGAGTCTGGATGTTTGTCCATGTGCAAGTTTTGTTTGTACACTGCCTTCACGATACAGAAGAAATACCTCGTGGGGGTTAGCTTTTAAAAGACTGTATATTATCACATAACAATTACAAAAAGTTCTTAAAGTGATATTTTTGTAGATTTAGTAAGCAATGTTCCCCATCTTAGCTCAGTAAGGCTGTGACATGATTTGTCACCCTCCTGTGACTTTTCCAATGTGGTCTACTTAGAAAACATGTAATTAAAAAGACTACATTTTAATGGCAGTAGCACTTTATACGTAGGACAAAATTATAAAAGAAACCAGTTTTATTATTCATAATCGATTACAGACACGATTAGTCGCTCTTCTGTGCACAGCCAACCAATGTAGCTTTGTTAATATCATATACTTATTAAAAAGAATCTAATTAATAAGACTGCATTAGGATGGCTATAGTACTACTATTATACATATGTCAAAATTATATAAGCGACACAGTTTTATTATTCAGAATCGATTACAGATCTCAAAACGTCTTAGAGGCCTGCCGCAGGCTAGCAAAATGCAGAGCGATACCACAAACAATAAACCAACAACCTGCTAACTCACTGTGATTGTTCCTCAGGACTCGGGGATACCTTTGTTCAGCAATTGACTCAATATTATTTGTTGCTAATCATTTCAAAGGGACTTTAAAATAATCCACAGTTGACATATTTTCTGTCTCATAGTGTTGAATGCAGTGCCACACGTCTCGCCACTTTAAATATATATATATATATATATATATCAAGTTCAATGATGTTTGTCAAGCCTTAGGTAATTTTTATAACATTAAATTTGTGCGCACATTATTAAAAATTATATTTTACAATTGCTTAGTCGAAATTTTACAGAGAAGTGGCAGTGTAAAAATATCCACTGCCCCATCTCGTCCCGTGGGTATGTAGTATGAGGCGAGAGCGCGAGAGAGAGAAACAACCCAATAGAGGGGCAACAGCGTCTCTTTAATGACAACTAGAAATAAAAAACGGCGGTTGCCGACCGGCTCGCTAAGTGCGGCAGCTATGGTAAATATTCCCCTATGAGGCAATCTATAGAGGAAACCTATATTCAGCAATGGACTTTTAATGCGCTGTAACGGTAACAGTAACCGAATTTTTTATAAGCTTTAAAACCAATCGAACAGCGACTGCAAGTGCAGACATCGCCTAATCCTAACGCGTCCCGTATTCAAATGTCTGGTGTAAATAGGCGGACGTCCGAAGCTCGCTACAACAACGGAGTTGACGAGTTTAATCGAAAAATAAACGGAGCATAAATATCGCAGCGTACGGGGACGCCTAGTCGGACCCTCGCTTATATCCGAACGTTACAGTTTAACTCTGGTTTTACTGCGCGCTGTTTAAAACAAATATGTTTGCTACACGACAGAATAAACGAATACCTATGTTTTTAATCAGTATTTTTAAACAAAAAAAGATCTAATTTAACGGCTTAAGCGAAACTGTGTTTACCTGTGCACAGTAACGTTTGGTTTATGTTAAAAATTAGTTTTTCTCTGCCGTTTTGCAAAATGTAAATTTAAATTTAATTTCACTTATTTTTATTTTTTATTATAATTTACCGTGTAAGTGAATATATAGCGCTCATGAATTGTTTTATGTGAAAAGGCAATTGGAATTTTATAAAAATGTTAATGTTTTATGACTCATATATTATTATCTATATATGTATATTAATACATGAGCCATGGTAGCTGAGAGGCGAAGCGCTCGCTGTAAATTTCATAAAACGCAAGCCAAATTTGATTTCCGCCGGTACTACTGTAGTGTTAATTGCAATTTTAAGTGGTGATTTAGTACTTTCTAGGCGGTAAAGGCCATTTTGAGGTACCCTATATGTCTGAGAAATGAAATATTTTATGGGCAAATGAAGTTCACCAATACGCACTGGAGCAGAGCAGCTTTATGAGGCAAACAAAATCCAGTAACTGCTGAATAACCCTTTCAGAAATAAGAGGTCAGTCCCCAGCAGTAGGTCGTATTAGATTCAGTAAATTCAACATAAAAGTACATAAAACTCATATCGAACATTATAACTATACCTATAAAGGTTTGTACTAATTTAAGTACAAATCAGTTTATATTTTTATTTTGCTTTTTTGGATCGAATATCTCCTTGTGATATTAAAAAGATGCTCAATTCTATTTTGTCATTTTGTCATTTATTTAGTAAAATTTTAATTCGCTTACAACACATACACTTGTTAAATTTGTCAGCAATATTTTTTTTAATTTTTATGTTTATATAACATACGTGGTAGAGCCATATATAGTATAGTTGTAGTACGAATGGGTCGGCTTGACCGGGGAAGGACCACACTCTCACAGAATACCAGCGTAAAATAGCAACTTAACACTGCTGTGTTTCGTATGGTGAGTGTAGAGAACCGGAGACCCTTTTTACTGTAAAAGAGACGTTCCATCTTAGTCCTCACGGCTGACAGCGCATCTGCATTTTGATTCTTTATTGAGGATAGATGTCGATGTCTATGGGTCAAGGCAACCACTTACCGTCAAATGAACTGTGTGCTAATTTGTCACACTATCCTATAAAAAATATCTACGCAACTTAGAGAGTCATGATAGCTTCTTATTCTTTAGCGGGTACAAATCTACTGTTAGATGACCTCTACTGTTATAGAGAGGATTTTCCATTCTAGACCACCGCTAGCTGGATTAGCGATCGCTCTCGCACCTATGACGCCACTCCCCACCATAGCCAATTTTCTAGTCTCTCCCACAGTTTACTCTTACGACAACCACGGGATGAAATGGAACGGTGGATTCTTACGACGGTTGTACTACCATACGATGTGTATGGCTTAATAGCTGAGCAGCTTTAGAGAACGTGAATGAGATTTATTCTTCCGGCGTTATTGTAACATAAAGGAAGAAGGCTTACTTCCGGTACTGCTATATTAGGACAACTTAATGCCTGTGATTGCGCCTTCTGACATTTAAAATTTGTCACCGTGGTGATCAACACAAAATAAAAATAAAAAATCATCACTACAGTTGAGATACTGGCCAGAAGGAAAAAAAATGTTATCAAAAAAAAAGAAAAAGAAATCAAGAACAAAACCAGGCATCAGCCAGTTCCTCAATTACTGGTTTTTGTAGACGACCGAAATAAATATGCCGAGAACTTTGCCTAACTAAAATTTAATAATAGTTGTAGGCTTTCACATGCTAAGTCAAGCTAATATTAATATAATTAAAATATACGACAATTCGGCTTTGTTGTTCCCTTTTCAAGGCTTCGGAAAGCCTCAAGGGTAACTAACTTGGAACGGAGCTTAATTGAAGTAGAAGTAGGGCGGTGTTTAAAATAAATTATACTATTTAATCCCACTCGAATCCCTTTTAAATCCCTAATGTAATTGATCCCATGTTTTATTCCGGAAAATGGTAATATTTATAAATTATTTACTTATTTTTGTTTATTGGAAAGCACACGCGAACAATTTCTTGATGAATAATTTAAAAGTAAATTTACAGACTATATACGTCCCACAACTGGGCACAGGCCTCTACTCATTTCTAAGGGTTCAAGGAAAAGAAAATGTCCACCACGCTGCCCCCAATGTGTGTTAACGAACTTCACATGTCTTCGAAATATTTTTCAATATTAGTTATATAGTAATATTAGTTATACTTAATAAATTTTGTTTGTTTGTGTATTAATCCTTTTATGTTTTTTTTACAGACTTATTAACTTACATATTTTATTCTAGCGATAATAATTGCTTAAGCTTAAAAGTCAAGTTGTTCTCTTGATATTTGGGTTATACATTACCATTTTGAAACAAATACTAATGGATGTCGACGGTGGATAATTCTTATAGGCCGGTTTTTATATTAATACGTATTGTAAAACTCAAAAGGCATCAGGCTTATTCATAAGTGTTAGCAATTAATATTAATGTGCTTTTGCACACGCGTTAGTAGTATGTACATAATACGATTTAATGAAAACGAGACGCATGACTTTCACAGATCAACAATAAAAACTGTTAATTTGTCAAGGTTATTTTACGTGGGAGAGCCATGCTACAGCTATATTACCGGTATAGTTGTAGCACGAATGGTTCGGCTCGACCGAGGAAGGACCACGCTCTCACAGAATACCAGCGTAAAATAGCAGCTTAACGCTGCTGTGTTTCGTATGGTGAGTGTAGAGAACCGGAGACCCTTATTACAGGAAACGAGGCATTCCATCTTAGTCCTCAGGGATGACAACGCATCTGCATTTTGATTCGTCATCGAAGATAGACATAGATGTCTATGGGCCACAGCAACCACTAACCATTAGGTGGACTGTGTCCACTGACTGTTGTCACCATAATCCTATAATAATAAAAGACCAACCTCACCGCTTCGCGTCAGAAGTATGCTATGATTGATTATTTCAAATTATAAAGACGACAAAATATAATAGATGCCTCACTTTGATACTCTAAAATGTTTTAGAAGTACTTTTTTATTGTGCTGTCAACTTAACAGTACGTACATACGTAAAAATGGTGGACGGACGCAATGCCGTAAGTCAACGCAAGTCAGGGAAGTATTTGCATGTCCGTTCTATCCGTATACAATATAACTGCAACGGTGGGATACAATTACAAATGTAATCAACTTTTACGAATTTCAGACATATTAAGATATTTGTGACAGTACTGGTTTTATAGCTCATATGTAATGTATGTGTAATGTGTATGTATGTAAATGAACAGGCTCTTGCGGAAAAATATTTTAATTAAAGAAAGCAGATTTTACTTAAACAACGGTTCTTTTTATTTTACTTGTCAAAAACGGTAATCAAACTGATTAAAACTTAAATATCATGGTACGTAAGCATTATTATATATTTTAGCATATATTTTTATTGCAATTTGAAGTGCCGATTTACCACATTCTCGACGGTGAAAGAAAACCAGCATATCTGAGATCCTATCCCAGTTGATGTCATCCTGCGTTGGAATTAGCACAGCGAACACTTTTTTGGCCAAAAACTCTGCGGCATGTGCCGAGTAGTGACATGTATGTAAGCTGCTACTTTTTTACTTTTCGTGGGGCAATATATGCAGTTTTTATATAGCGTGTTGATGGTTGCCATGTGGTAGCGGCGCAAGTGGTTATCACTCCATTTCGTCTCATTTCGTGGATGTAGCACTCGTAAGAGACGACTACGGGAATCCCCAGAAAGATCTCATGTGTTTCGTCGATAGATGGCAGAATAATCATCACGGTATAATCATCAACGTAAAATATGTGGACCTGCGATGCGCTGGTAGCTACCGCAATCGCCAATTCACCTATCAAACGTGGCGATAAAAGCACACGGGAAGGACACGTGACCAGCTGTGGGCTTTTACGGGATGAGATGATGATGGGTGTTGCAAAGCACTCAAAAAGTGTAAACTATAAAATTATTTAAAATAAACGGTTAAAAAATTAGCATCCACATATACATTAAAAAGTTAAAGTTACAGCCTACATACGTCCCACTGCTGGGGCACAGGCCCGGGCAGTGCGACGTATTTCATTTTCTGAGAGGGTTTTAGGGCAAGGGATTGTCCCAATGCGTGTTGGCGAACTTCACAGGTTTTCGTTCTTCACATTTTTTTCTTATTTCTCAGACATGCAGGTTTCCTCACCGCCGAGCACTTTCATTAGTGCTGTCGACGATCGAATAAATCGTCAAATTTATAGCGAGCGATTAGCCCCTGAGCTACCACGTAACCATTATCTGAAAACAATTATCTAAGCGTTTTAACAATCAATCAATCATAAGTGTGTTTCACAAGTGTTAACATCAGTTCAGATACAAATCTAGGTCCAATGAATGAGCAGGCAAGTATACGCTATAACAAAGCCACGCTTTCGGCAACATGTCAACATGTTTTATAATAAATTCACATTTAACTAAACGCCCCAATAACATAAACCGAAAATAGTTCAAGTCGACTGTTTTATCCTTTAATTGAATAAATGTTACGGTCAGCTTGTGAATTTCCATGAATTTCAACGTATATTTTTATTTATTTAACTTCATATACCCTGTAATGTATAGTCGGAATGTCTGAAGCATTATCTACCAGTGTAGCTTAGAGTAGTGCAGAGATAAAATAAATAGGTAGGTGTAAAAAAAGTAAAGAATGTATGTAATAACCAAACGGCATACTGGTATATACGACAATATCCAATGCAATTGATATCAATAAATAGCTCAGAGAGTAGGTACGTAGTGCAATGCACCATGCCAGACTCATTCGGTAAACAAGAGCGTCCATGGAGGGCGACGCGTCGCGTCTCCCGCTACAATATTGGGTACAATGCTCGGGCGCGTCGCCAGACCGCAGTGCCAACCTGCACCGCAGCACTAATGATAATGGGATCCAACTGCCGTTGTCACCTAATTTGGCGGGGGAGGTGAGAAAAAGTATACACGAACATAACGCACGGATCTTGTATGTAACGACATTTTCATGATTATTAAAAGTTTCTTTGTAATAATTCATAGAATCAGACGTTCATTCAATGAGGCTTCCCGTATAGATTGCTTCGTGATTAATATTTTGGCATAGTTGCCACGCTTGGCAGGCGGGTTGGCAACCGCAGTTCTTTTTATTATTGTGAGTTGTTATAGGAGATCTTACAGCCCATGTCCTGTTTCTTTTATTTCTATCGCTCATTACACCTACTAACAATGGGATAGTGTATTATCTTAAGAATCATGTGAATCTAAATTGATAAAGTAATTAGGGCCAACGTCGGAAATGAAACAAATTTAATATTAAAACGAAACAATCCATTAAATTCGTTTTATTGAAGCTGAATATCGTTACCGTTACATTCTATTAAAGTTCACTGCTAAATAGAGGCCTTCCCCATAGATTACCTCATAGGGTGGATATTTGCCATAGTTGCCATGCTTGGCAAGCGGGTTGACGCTGACGCTGCTGCCCATCTCCTGATTTGTTTCCCTGTATCGCCTCTTACCACACCCACGGCATGATATGGGATGGTTGATATTCTTACACAGCCGCTACACGCTTGACGATGAAGGTGGATATTATCTAATTAATTTACAAACCTTTAAGATAATTTATCATTTAGCTTGTTCGTTTTTCAGAGACAATTGTAAGACAATAACTATGATCATGTTTTCTCGTATATGATGTTTCGGAACTTTTGTTGAATACAATACCAAATGGAATAAATAGAAACTCCTTTTTTTTTTATAATTATCACACATAGCTAATTCGTTAGTTGTTCCGCTTTAACCTAAACCATTTTTTATTAACTTAGATTTAGTTTAATTTTTAAATAATGACTTTAAATAATGTTTACCTATTAGTAATTAGCAATGAGTATAAGAGTGTATATTATACGCTTACAATTTGTAAGTTAATTTGTAACAGTTACAGGTAGACTTTTGAGTAAATAAATAAATAAACGGAACCTTTCGTAAATTCACTTATACGTGGGACTCCCCCAGAGGCACTGTTGCAAACACGATCCTGAGCCAGCCGCATTTATAAATGTCTAATTCGATTTACGACAATTCACTCTACCCAGTGGGGGCTAACGACATTTCGGAAAAAACTATTAACTAACACTTGGATGTATGCCTCTCATGTTATGGGTGTATAATGGTAAACAAAGAAGACAATACGTGAGATTTGTATACATTGCGAACATGGGATATCTCACATTTAATAATTCTTTTAGCCTTCAAACCGAAACAGGCTATTGATCTGTTTAAGAGAATATTTTTCATATAAATAATGATTTCAAACGGGAACACAGTTCCCTGATGGCAAGGGGATGCTGTGGTCCTACGTATATAGACTTACATAGGCATCAACATCTATCTTCGATCAAAATGCAGATACCTTGTCACACATGAAGGCTAATATGGCATACCTCATTACAATCCTCCTTATTTACGTGGTAGATCCATTATGCAGCTATATCACGGTTGTAGCACGAATGGGTCGACTCGACCGGGGTGGGACCACGCTCTCCCAGAATACCAGCGTAAAATAGCAGCTTACTGTGTGAGTGTAGAGAACTGGAGACCCCTTTTACTGGACACGAGGCATTCCATCATAGTCCTCAGGCGTGACAACGCATCTGCATTTTGATTTATAATCGAGGATAAATGTAGATGTCTATGGACCAGAGCATCCACTTACCATTAGATGGACTGTGTGCTCGTTTGTCACCCTTATTCTATAAAAAAATATAAAAAAAATAAATAGGGTCTCCGGTTGTTTTCACTAACCATAGAAAGCAGTAGCATTATTCTGTGCGAAAGTATTCCGTCTCTGGTCGAGCCGACCCATTCGTGTTGCAGCCCATATCCAAGTGTTAGATGAACTCCATCGTCCATTATGTTTGAAAGCAATTAACAACAACAAATAATTCTATATAATATTTTATTAATGACGTATTTATTGCTAGTTTGTAACTTGTTTTAATATTTAATCGATTTTTAACGGTTACAGCATGCGACTGTTTAAATTATGAAATACCTACTTCTCACTTAAGCAACGTCAGGCGATAGAATTCAATGTCTCGTGAAATTGCTTATTATAATTAATATCAAAATAACGCATATCTATGCATAATTTACAATCGGCGATAAAATAGCTTTTAACGTTTTACAAACCAACGTTTCGCATGCGAGCACATTACGCAACACTAATCTAGCATCGTGAAACAGTATTCTAAATTTTCATAAATCAACTTGTGTATAATCGGCAGAAAGCTATATTGTAATAAGTATACCGCTCTTCTAGAGCACGCAATCTGCAGCTTAAACTATTTGCGGTTTATTTTATCTTTATAATAAGACTGTAATCACATTCCCAATGCCATAGTTGTTACTTTCATGTATATATATTGTATAGAGTATTAGGTGTAGGGAGGGTAAGTCCTTTCATCTTTCGGCTTATTGAATAAAAAGGGATGATGGAATAATTTATGCCGTCACTGCTAATGAAGCAAAAAAAATACCTCGAACCATATTGAATGTAAGTAATATACATCTACACCAATCAAAGTAAACTACGTTAAACTAAATCAAAGATCCAACCAAGAACACGAATGTGATAATGGTGCCAAATTCGGCTTCGCCCGAACGTCGTTTGTACCGAACTTTTAACATTTATGTTTTTAACCTTTATGTTTTCGTGGGAGATCTTTTATTTTATTAAAACTTATTAAATGACCTTTAAGGTTTTCCTTTCATTTTCGCTTCACTGTTCTGTATTTTTATATATCAATAAAATTTAAGTCTCTATCTATGATATCGAAACTGCCTTTGAGTTTAGGGAGTCATTAATCATTTTTTTTTTTAATTTTGCCTATCTTACTGTCCGGGCTAACTTTCGGAATAGCTTAACCGATTGTAATAAAACTTCACGAACACATAGAGAACAATGCCAAAAGTGATATAGATATTATCCAAAAAACTTACGAGATTGTAGTGAAAAAAAAAACAAAAAAAATTATTAAAATAATAGTCTTTGATGAGATGACCAATGAAAAAAGCTCACTAATATTGGAAAATTAGAAATTTACAGGAATTAAGGGTAACAAGCTCATAGTCCACCCGATGGTAAGGAAGTGCAAGTTGTGATCTTTGAGAAAGGAGTTTTTGCCCGCTCGATTAGATTCATTCGTATTAATATTACAATTAATATTACGTAAGTCCAGTAACACCGAATAGGGCCCTTAAATAATTTTATAAAGGCAGTCAACTGGGTAAAACCTCAAGCAAGAGCTATTGGAAAACAAATGACCCCTGGCACTAACGACATTAGCAATTCAATAAAACGAACACACGCAAAGTGAGCGAATGGCAGTCGGGCGCGAGCCGGACCATTCTAAGTGATTTTCCCATCGATTAAGCCTCGCGGGTCGCAATTGCATGGAATATTATATATTCACCAGCGGTGGTGTGGGTAGTTAGCGACAACAGTCGGAAACGAAATTAGCACGCTGTATATTTATGGCCCATTGGATTAACATTTTAATTAGACTTTACCTCCGGCAGTACAATTAGTGATTTCCTTTTTGAAATCGGAAGGACTTGGTATAAAATTTACAAAATAATTATCATGTATAACAGCCCGCTGAGTTTCTAGCTGGTTCTGCCCAGCACAGGACCATTTTCAAAACCAGTGATAAACTTAAAAAAAATTCTATTAACTTCTTAGAAAACAATCTTACATCATCATTACTTCCAGTAATGTGCTAACTGGCATTCATTACTGGAAAGAAACTGTCTAGTTACTTTAGTAGATGTCTATAGTTATATCTTTATATAAGAAGGAATATCTTAATTTATTACATTTATTTAGTATGTAGAGGCAAATATGGCAAAATTAATACTTGCCGTGACTTGACTATATTAAAATAAAAAGAAGAAGAAAACAATAACGCAGTTAAATGAAAGGATTCGTAAGTGATTCTAAAAAAAGTTCCTGTCGACATTAACAGATTTTTGGTTACATTGTCACCCATGAGGAGTTAGATGAAATGCCTCGTTTCCAATAAAAAGGGTCTCCGGATCTCTACACTCACCTTATGAAACACAGCAGCATTAAGCTGCTACTTTACACAGGTTATCGCTCTGTGTCTGTCTTCCTCGGTCGAGTCGACCCATTCGTGTTACAAACATAATATAACTATAGCTTGGCTCTACCACGTTGACTCCGTGTTCCTAAACACTGAATATGCCCGTACCATCTCCCTCATAATGTTACATAATACACACTCGAATATGAAATGTAAGTCACGGTCGGCTTTTAGGTAACCTATGCGGAAAGAAAGTGGTAACATTTAAAAGGGCATCCGGTTCTTGTCACTCTGAATACGAAACACTATTATATGCTGCTATTTCAGCTGGTGTTTCGTCCGAGTCTCACATATTCGTGTTATGCGACGTAAAATTTGATTCTCAGATTACAAAGTGTAAAACCAGGCCTCCCGTACTATAGACACAGAAATAAAAAGGAAAAGAGAGGACTTATTTTAGAGCACAAAAAAACTTAAAAAAATATATATTGGCGATATACGAAAATTTATATGTATTTTAATTCATCATCATCAATACAGCCCTTCACAAGTCCACTGCTGAACATAGGCCACCCCCAAGGAATGCCACAAAGCACGGTCCTTAGCCACCTGCATATCTTACCAGGTCGTCACACCATCTAGTGGGGGGACGCCCTACACTTCGCCTGCCGGTACGAGGCTGCCACTCGAGAACCTTTTTTCCCCATCGGTTGTCGATTCTTCGAGCTATATGACCGGCCCATTGCCACTTCAGCTTACTAATCCGTTGGGCTATGTCGGTTACTCTGGTTCTACTGCGGATATCCTCATTTCTAAGTTTATCACGCAGAGAAACTCCGAGCATAGCCCTCTCCATAGCTCGCTTAGCGACCTTGAGCTTTCTCATCCGGCCAGCAGTGAAGGACGACGTCTCAGTTCCATATGACATCACTGCCAACACGCACTGGTTGTACAATCAATTAATTTAATAAAAATAAAAACACAGGTAAAATTTTCAAAATAATGTGAACGGTTATAATCATGGTTATTAAAAAGGTCTATCGTGCTGCAAAATGAACCAACCGTTAACAGTGTTACAACAATGTGACTGAGAGTTGTGAGTTCGCAGCTAGAATTACATCCCAGAACCCGCGACATTATCTTCTAATTCACATTGTTTTATCATGTTCGTGACTTCATTTTAAGAAACTCACAGGACAAAAAGATTTTCTGCTTCCCAGAAATGCCCGAAGCTAACAAACATTGCAAAAACCGACTCAGCTGTGAATATTCTTTTTATGAATAATGAACAACTTATTTGACATTCCACGCGCAAAAGTGAAACCGTATCAAGTTCTTTAAAAAAAAAAAGTCAAGAAAGATTCACTTTCACTTGTGTCGGTTTTTGTACTTTCTTAAAAAACTACATTATATCTGAAATCTGATCAGATCTTAAAATCCTTTTTACGGAAGTATGTTTCGCATATTCTTAATTAAATGCTTTCACATTATAATTCTACAGCAAATGGCACAAATATGTAGTCATCTCTCGAGAGACTCTTATATTATATTTTATTTCAAGTGAAGTTCCTAAAGGAACTCCATTCGCGGCTGGTCGTTGCTGCTGGTGATAAGAGGGCTGGTTCTTCTCTCGCTCAAAGGCTAAGTATAGCCATTCAGCGAGGAAACGCAGCCAACGTTCTTGTCACGATAGCACGGCGAGTTGAACTGTATGATAATTAAGTTACTAATTTTTTTTTTTATTGTTGTTTTTAATATTGTGTATAATAAAATATTGTATATTATGTTATGTAAATAAATGTAATAACTTTATAATGTAGCGATTAAAATTCATTAATTTATTTTATAAGGTTTTTATATTCCTTATTATTTTGGTTCTTAGCTATTATTATTGAATAAGATTGTCAATTTTTTTTATTATAATTATTAAATAAAAAAATAAAGTATCAAATATAAGAGTATATAATATGATAATGTATCACATATTCAATATTCATCCAACCATCCATTGCAGCCTATAAACGTCCACTGATGAACATATTGGCATAGTTGCCACGCTTGGCAGGCGGGTTGGCAGCCGCAGATTTTATAATTTTGAATTATTACCAAGAAGATGCTAAAAGATACCGTTTCCTGTTTCAGTTTTCCTCTGTCGTCTAATCCACTGCGTAATCAAATGTAGTTTTTATAAGATACTATATTCTTAAAAAAACTACATTATATCTGTAGTTATTTTAAGAAACTGTCAGATCAGATATTAAAATCCTTTTTAAGCTCGTGGGTGTCGCTTACGAATCAGCGTAGTGTATATTCTTACACAGGCGCTACATAGTTAATATAATTAAAATGTAATATATGTTATAATATGTAATGTAGTATCATATTATAATGTACATAAATAGAATATATAACAAATAAGCTTTTGAAATCTTCTTTTTCGTAGAACGTAAGCTATTTTAGAGCGGAATAAAAGGGTTGTACCGGGGTTGGATACTTGTCTTAAAGTTATATGGGTGTCGAGCAAACTGGGTTCGATTTAATGACTTTTTAAACGTTGTTCAGTGGTGAAGGGAAGTGTTGTATGTAAACCAGCATATCAAAGAATGAAACAAATCGACGAAATGTATATGTGTGTATATATATATACATATGTGTGTGTGTTTATATATATATTATACATAAAATAGTATAATAATATGTGGCGGCGGTTACTTTGCTTTACTTTTGAATACGTTGACATACCCCTTCACTTCGATCACAGATCAACAAGTACTTATAATTATCATTATGTTACCAAATTACGATAGCGGGATGGAAAATTGAAATTGAAGAGCATGCTGTAGTTGCGGGTAACCCATACATTTACATTTAGTACAATGGCCGTCTTCACTGACAGCTCTGCTCTATCAGAGACTCGTAATTGGCAGACATTCGACGCCTTTTGCGATCAAATTGTCCCTGGGGCCCGTCTCCGTCCATTTAATCTGAAATCGCTCTTTGATACACGTAACGTTACTGAGAAACGTTGAAGTCAATACGATGCGAATACTTAATCAAAGACCGCATAGCCAATACCGATAACATTAAGTTTATGACATGAGTTGTTAGGTATTCCCACTTGCATTATCTTATCTGTTCGCTATTGTGAGAGCATCTCACATTTAATGTATTGGATAAACAGAGACGATTTAAAGACCTCACACCACACAAGATATATTAACAAAGTTTTCGATATACATATATATCGTGTATCGTGTACCGTGTAGTGGCGGTGTAAGAATGTCCACTACCGCATATTATCCTGTGGGTGTAAGAGGCGACGGAGGGAAATCGAAACCGGTGATGGACCAGCAGCGTCTTCCTGATAACGGCTAAAAATAAAAGACATCTATGAGACAATCTATGGGGGAGGCCTATTTTCAGCAGTGGACTTTTATAGGCTGAATGATAATATATATATATATATATATATATATATATATATATATATATATATATATATATATATATATAATATTAATAAATATATAAATACGGTTGTTGTAAGAAAACGGATTTTATGAAAATTTGTAATTTAACGGTGAAAAATTACTGGGAAAACTATAGAAAACTACGGGGGCAATTGATCAAAGTACAAATGAACACCATCAGGTCGCTCCCGCAAATAATGCGCGGCTGGTACTAACTTTACCATGAGGCAAAGGTAGAAGAGACTCTTCTACGCATGGGCGCTACACCTTTTTGCTTGCCTCCATTTCTCCACGGCAAGAAAACACACATCGCTAAATACGTAGTACTTATAAAAATAGTTGTTTCTTAAATCTTTAATACCTTTATATTAAATGAACATATCGCAATATATTTTTTTTTATATAAGGGCTAAGTGCCTAAGAAGTAAAACTTAGAAAACCTAATTGAAATCTATCCAGTAGATTTTCTATCATTCTATCATTTCTCTATCATTATATTAATATACTACGTTTATAGACAAATAAAACATAGTTATTAATTTACTTTTTGCTATAAATTTTTACTTTTATAATTTATTACTCTATGCTCTATGTATTAGATAGACCGGAGGTTAAGACGAATCACCCATACAACGCCAATCGATCGATCGTCGATTGATGTCGATCGATTGGTGTGATAGCTTTAGCTGATCGACGGATAGTTGTCTATAAAACGTTCAATCATCGATCGACGTCGATCGCCAAATGATATGGTTGTGATGTGGTTGTGGACTCATCATCAGTATCATTCAAAATGTATTCAGAAGAGATTTTTGGCCAGTACGCTCTTGCTCGTATTATTATTACGGAGATGCAAACGCAGACTCTGGATGCAACCGTTTAATGTCTTTTTTGTCTTTTTTGTTTCTTTAATGTCTAGAAGACATTTTAAATAGCGGTGGAGCTGGGCAGTTTCTCAAATAATCAAGTAGCTCGATCGACGTCGACTAATCCATCCTACCATCGACCTTTGGCATCGATCGATCGGTGAGGTAGAAACTATCGATCGACATCGACTAATCCAATTGACAATTGATCAATTGGTGTGGTAACGCCCTAAGACGTACCATTACGATGAGTATTATTGAGCAAATTGTTTTATTTTGTTTAACATACTTAATATTAAAAATTTAAGTAAATTGAGTCAGAACGACGTAAAGACCCATTCCCATCTTAATATTAGCAAGTGGCAGTCTTTACATATGGCTCTGAAATGAGATATGTTACCGTAATCACAGAATAAATAATAGCCGTAATCAAGTTCTTGGTAACCGATTGATTTGTGATCACAATACCAATTAGCATCTCACACGCTATCCCTTGAACTAATCTCATGTATTATTATTTTTATATTTTTATATTGCTCCCACTTTATTTTTTATTATTATTATTACTTATATATTATTTTTATTACTTCATCAAAAATATAGGAATTTAGTTTATCAATAAATCTCATTCGTTCAATCATCCATTAGGAAGATTCATAGCAGTACTTTAAATACACTTAACCGCTTCATTGAGAAACGTTAAACCGCAGTCAACCTTTAAGTTAAAAAAGGAGCCCGGCGAAGATCTGTCGACAGGAATAAAGAGAATTTTCATAAAACCAGTCGGAGTAGAGACGCGAGGCGGGCTTAGAGCAGCCCACAATAGCTAACCGCAGTATAATTGCTATCTACGTCTACGGTAGAGTGCGCCGGCATAATGCAATTACGTCCCATTGATGCGCGTGTTACCGAACTCCATTGCACATTGATCCAAATCGCCCGACCTTAATATTATACGCGGTTTATGGAACAATAATTTGAATTTGCTTACTTTTTCTGAGACGACTACATGGAAAGCTAAAATTATTATATAAAAAATCAAATAGATCGCTCCGTGTTAAAAGTACCCTCTGTAACTAAAAAAGAACCATCTATATCTTCTATGTTAAAAGTAAGAATCCCACGGATGATTAATACCAGCCAAGTTTAATCATTCCCGTGAGGATTGTTGAGTAAAGAAAACTGCCGCCACGTCTAATTGGGTGCATTTCTTATTCGTTTATAGGTAATAGCATGTCTAGTTTCCCAGACATGCGGGATGTATGCAGAGATGCGAGATTGCACCTATACCAGAACTTTGAATTTAAATATTGTAATATATAATCTATAACTAAAACAATTATTATGTTTCTTTTTATAGGATAGGGTGACAAACGAGAACACGGTCCACCTGATGGTAAGTGGTTTCTGTGACCCATAGACATCTACGTCTATCCTCAATAAAGAATCAAAATGCAGATGCCTTGTCACCCGTGAGGATTAAGATGGAATGCCTCTTTTCCAGTAAAAAGGGTCTCCGGTTCACAACATTCACCACACGAAACACAGCAGCATTAAGCTGCTATTTTACGCATTATTTTAAAGTATTCTGTGGGAGCGTGGTCCTTCCCCGGTCGAGCCGACCCATATAGTTGCAGCATGGCTCTACCACGTGGTATATTGTTACTTTAAATTAAGATTAAAAATTTCCCTGGTTATCGAACTCGAGTCCAAGTAATAGTGAGTATATAGAGTGAAACATCTTTATAGATATTAGCCAAACATGATGTTTTTAGTGTGACTGGAAAACCTTCTTTTTATAATTTATATTAGACGTATAAAGTAGCTGATGCGTGTAGACACGTATAACAAACCTTTAACAAAGAATGCGATAGGTGCGATGTCACTCCTGAAGAGTAAGGTGGAATACCTCACAGTCTATAATCATGCTGTCCTTAACCTTAAACCTTCAAACTTGAACACTGTGTAAGCTGTTTAGTGGTATAGTTATTCTATCTCACGATGAAGTTTTGACTTTGGTTGTTGTTAGCCGTGCACATACACATTGCGTTAGTGTGCGTAGGATGCGGGCGCTCGGGAATAGCGCTATAGCAGTAAATAAGAGATTCTTTCCAACCTAGTTGTAGTAACCTAGCCTGCGCCTCCTTTTCCCTAAAGGGAGTCGCTTCCGATTCGGCAGAAAGGCCATACAGGCCAAAGCCAGTCACACAGGTGGTGTTTAGTGGGTAGGCACTTCTTCAAAGTGAGTCCCACATAACCACGCAGCCGGCTGCCGTGGTATGCTATGAGCATTCACCACCTCCCTCCCCCGCTTCCGGAGATTATCCTTGCTTTGAGCGCAAAAAAAAAACCTAGTTGTAGGCCTTGGTAGAAAAATAAGCCCGAAGTAATTTGGGCAATAAAAGCTTCCAAATACTACCTTAGTGCAAATACCATGTCACGATGACAGTCTTTCAACACTAAACAGCCATAAAAAGTTTATTCCTAAAGCTATTATACCTCATAGCAATGTTACAGAATTTTTTATTACTTTTATTGCACATTTACGATACGTAAATGTAGGATATTACTACTTACATTCAACCTAAATACCCTATAAATTATATTTAACATCGTTTCTGCAACATAGGTTCAACATTTTGTTGAGAAACTGTCGGCTATGTGTGCTATATTTGAAATATTAAAAAAATGATTAAAGAAAAATGTTATGTCAATTACGTCCATCAATAAGGCACGCAACGATGTGTGCTTGTTTTATTTTGTTTACGCCATGAAACCCTATGACTTTATTCATCTTAAGAGATTTAATTTTTATAACATAAAAACTAAGCATTAAAATTAGTTAAAAAATATTGTCTTACTATATTAATATAATTTATGTCGCAAGTAAAATATCTGTCTGATTAGAAATTATTTTAATTTGACAAGTTTTCAGCGCCCTTGTGTATTTGTGTATTAACCAACGAATCTTTGTCTTTTTCTTTTATTTTTAACTCAAGTAGCGAACTAATCTGATCGAGTAAATGACAAATAAATTAAAGTGCACTATAAAAAATTCCCGATCTGGAATATAGTACAAAAATGTCCATTAACAAGGTCAAAGTGTCACAACAACCACTGTTAAAAGATTGAAAGGAACTACACGATACAATACATAGTACAAGTATAGTACTAAATTGTATGTACGGACTACGGAGCCACAATAACATATCATTAAATTGCGATGTAACTGCGCCCAAACCCGAAAGAGTAAACGTTTACATAATTGTTAAAAACACTAATTGGTGTTTCTGAATACATTCTCTTGATTGCTATAATACATGCTTTTGCTATTGAGTAGTCATATTATGAAACCTTTTAATTTTTTACCCGTCAAATCTGCTGGCTCTGGCACTGTTAACCACTAATAAAATAAAGTTCTAAATGCTTGTACTAAGAGAAAAACAAATAGCGAGTGGCGGATTGGAATCCAAGACTTTTTCGAAATCCTAACCATTAGGTTACCACACCATATTTACATAAAACAGCATTCAGCGGATACACTGACAGAGTCGCAATTCACACCAAAAAAGCTTTAAAAATAACTACTGGGTTAAATCGAGGTCTATATGAGCAATTGTAACTACTTTGAAATCTATGGCAGGTAAGTTGTTTAGCGCCCAACTACAATTCTATTTTGGTATTGAGTCTCGGCGTACATCCACATAGGTCATAGTTTATTATTGGCTAGACAAGTTCCAAGCTACAGGAATATGACAACTGTTCCCGTATTATATACAGTGCAAACAGTACTAAATGATTTCAATAAATAAGATACAAGTATATTTTTTTAATATAGCTGCAGTGACTACAGATAAGATGCATTGTTAATCTCTTTTATACGTGGTAGAGCCATGCTGCAGCTATATTAATAGTATAGTTGTAGCACGAATGGGTCGGCTCGACCGGGGAACCTCCACGCTCTCACAGAATACCAGCGTAAAATAGAAGCTTAATGCTGCTGTGTTTCGTATGGTGAGTATAGAGAACCGGAGACCCTTTTTACTGGAAAAGCGGCATTCTATCTTAGTCCTCACATGGCTGACAACGCATTTGCATTTAATTCGCAAACGAAGATAGATGTTGATGTCTATGGGTCACAGCAACCACTTACGATCAGATGGACTCTGTGCTCGTTTGTCATCCCTATTTTATAAAAAAAAATCTCTGAGAACTAAGATTAAATGCCTAACACAGCCTGCAATTATACTGGCTCTACAGCTTCAGATCGAAATACGCGCTGTATTTGGCGGCAGGAATAGATAAGAGAGTACCAACCTAAACGGACCCCTGGTCCTAAAAGTAGTCGTACTCTTACCCACTAATGAAAACAAATATATAGCTAGTCGACAAGTGAGGTGTTTTCAACGAAGTTGCTTTTTTTTTCAATATCATCGAGACTGAGCAGAAGTACTTGGCCATCGTAGCATTACGATGGCCAAGTACTTCTGCTTGCACACTATTTCCCATAGAAGTTGGAGCCCTTGCACTTTTCTGTCAACAAGCAGCAGTACATCATGCTGTATTTTGATTTTAGTCCTCAGGGGTGATAATGTATCTGTTGAATTCTTCGCCTTTAGCTGGTAGTAAATGTAACTGACAAATCACTTTAATATTATTAAAAAAAATTAAAGGTCTCCGTTTGAATGCTAATAAAACTAAGGTTCTGGTATTTGAAAGGGACGAAGAGAGAACGAAGTGTGAAATATGGGTAAATCAGGAATGTCTAGAACAGGTAAATAAAATTGTATACTTGGGGAGTGCTTTTAGCCGGGATGGAAGATGTGATTTAGATGTGGACAGGCGTGTCGCTGCCGGGAACAAAGTCAATGGTGCCCTGACTGCGTTAGTCAAAAGGCAAGGCGTAGCGAAGAGTGCACGCCTTGCAATACATAACGCAGTGTTGGTACCGACTTTGTTATATGGCAGCGAAACCTGGGTATGCCAGAAGAAGCATAAAAGTAAGTTAAATGCAGTGGAGATGCGATCTCTTCGTAAAATGTGCGGCGTTACTATGGCCGACCGAAAGCGAAACGAAGAGATTCGCAATATGGCAGGTTTGAAAGATGACCTTATCACAAAAATTGATAAGGGCGTGCTTCGGTGGTTTGGGCACGTTGAGCGAATGAGTGAAGACCGAATGGTGAAGAAAATATATAGCGCGAAAGTTAATATTAAAAGGTGTCGAGGTAGACCGAGACTAACTTTCGAAGACCATGTGAGCAAATTGCTCGAAGAGGGTAGGGTCAAGAGTACTCGGATACCTAGACGTGCATGTATGAAGAAGATAATGAATCTGAAAGAAGCGAAAGAGATATGTAAGGATCGTGACACTTGGCGATCTGTTCTCTCTGGCTACCCCGTCAGGGATTGTGCGTGAAGATAAGTAAGTAAGTAAAAAAAATATTGTGGGGATTATCTTTAATATTTAACCAAAAAAAACATAAATTACTCTCAATACTCGTACATGGCAACCCTACATACAGGTTCGAAAGTTTGAACACGATGTCCGCTATACACGTGACAACTTACCTCACACCAACGGCACAAGTTAAGGTGAAACAATGAATACGTAATTATTGTAGGTATCGCGCTTAACAATCTTTAAATTCAGTATTTGGAGTTAGTCTGACTCAGTTCAAATTGTCAGTAGCAGCCCGGAGTCAGGAAGCCGTCGGTGATTAATCCCGTGATTCGAAAATAGGATATTCTTCTAATCGAAATGTGAGAGTGAAGGAATCGTGTACACTTATGCTTGCTCACACACTCGTGCACTATAATCAGCACTAAAATTTCAATAGTGCCGGTTGGGTTTGAACCCGGGTAGCTCGCGTACATTTGATAGTTAATACGTAAATTTGACCTGAGCTACCATGACCCTCTGAACAATTAAGACTCATGGTAATTATGATGATGATCTATTACATATTATTCCCGAGTGGATGGCTTATTAACGATGATTCTGTCGCTACGTAAACACGCGACTTTTTTTATATTTAAGCATGAGTGCAACGTAACTCTGCAATGACTATAAAGACAAACATCACAAAAATAGTTTCAGAATAATATTGGCCAACGACAAGAAATGTCGGAAAGCGTAACATAAAATTCTAACTTTTATGTCTTTTTTTTTATGAGAGGCTTATGTGACTGTTGTTGTATTAATTTTGTATTAATTGGTTGCCGCCATTATTGATTTCTTTCCTTAAACGAATACTACATAATATTCAATAATTCATCATTTAAGTTTTCTTGTATTTATAAACACTTACAAGCTTAACTTTATTTTATAGTAAATAAATCCAAATTGCATACACGGCTCACAGCACAACTTAGTTGTGTTAGATCGTTTTAAGTTGTTTTATGAGTGAAGTTTTGTACTTGTTTTAGGCAATTAATTTTTTCAAGTGCAAACCCAATAAAACCAAATCAAAAAAAAATAATATTAAAAGACTGAAGGTAGTCTGAATTAACTATTACATCCGGACGTCAACTTCAATTCAGTCCCACGCGACCATGGGTGCTATAAAGCGCACGAAACATCGGTAAAGAAAAATACCTTAAAATTAAACGCCATAGAAATCGTAAAATTAGTTTTACTAAATGCCACCATTAAGTTAATCGCCTTTTTATTTCTTAAAGGTACTTTCTCTGAACTTTTGTTCTCTAATTAAAAATTTTTATTTTTTTTTTCTCTTAAAATTTACATTATTTTCCAGCCTTCATATATCTTATAAAGCCACGTTATATTAGAACATTCTTCAATATATCTTTACCCTATTAAACTTTATATGATTAGCAAGATGTCTTTGCATTTGACACATGAAACAATTGAAAAGTAAAAAAAAAATCAAATGTATTTTAAATATACTTTGCTCTTTTTACGTAATGAATCCTGTCAGATAAAGGTTCTCCATTTCGATACACATAACAATTATTATTTTACAAATGCATACCTATCTATGAAATATGTTGCGATCCTTGTTATGACGTTCGTATCAAACTCTAGAGAGGACGTCGTTTTTCAACACATGCATTTATTTCCAAACTGCACATCGCGTCGTTCCGAATATGAACTGCACAAATCGTTTGCTATTTACTCCTAGAGTGAGCTGCGGAATGGGTCCCACATCGCCGATAATGTATTTTTCGTACACCAATACAAAAATTTACTTATTGGTTAAAATTTTAACTTGAAATAAGATATTTAATATAAAGCAAAAGCCGACTCCAAAGTACAAAAAATTATAAATATAACAATTTTCCCTTAATAGCTTCAGAAGTCGGTGCTTAAGACAGTGTATTTAAATTCAGCAGTGGAATTGTGAAGGGCTGTAATCGTGATGATGAGCTCGACCATAGCTCAAGATAGCTCTACCACATAAATAGCAACTACATTCTACAGCTACAGTCCTATGAAGAAGGATCAGCTTTAAAGGCGAGGAACTGCTATAACCATTCTGTTTCATGGGTAGCGATAAAATCGCGGGAATTTCTTACAGATTTGTCGTCAACAAGCCAAATATACATTTATAATTTTTTATTGTGGAAGGTTCATATACGCGATTATTGAACATACTTATATACATAGATAGGGTCGTAAGAAGATTTATCATCCTATTTCACCATATAGCTGTTGTAAGAGGCGTCTATGGGAAAGACCCCGTAGCTCCGATATATGGAAGTATACCATCTCGTATATTATAGATGTATATTAACCTAACTGGCTACAAATAATTTTGAAATTAAAAATTTTTGCAGCTGACTTCAATATAAGTTATTAAGAATAACTCAAAAACTATTGGCCTGGCCTTGGCAAATTCATATGGGACCACATGAGAAGTACCAGCTTTCAAATAAAAAAAGAATCATCGAAATCGGTTCACCCAGTAAAAAGTTATGAGGTAACACACACATAAAAAAAAATACAGTCGAATTTAGTACCGTCTCCTTTTTGAAGTCGGCAGAAAACAGTGTCAAAGGTACAAGTATATGGTACTGGGAGTACGAACACGTCCGAGAAACGTGGTGCTTATGGCCACAATAGCAGAGACCTATGTCCAGCATTGAAAGGTTACAGGATAAAAAAGAAAAGGTAATTAATTTAGATGGAAACATGCACTGGGGCAGCGCGACGGATTTGCGTGCCCTATACCTAACACTCTCAGAAATGATAGGTCTGTGCACAGCCATGGGACGTATGTACGCTGTAACTTTACATTGTTTAACTTTAGAATATCTTTTATATTAATACTAGCTGTGCCCGCGGCGTAGCTCGCGAATATAGGTTTTACTTAAAGAATTTGACGTTTAGGGTAAGAGAATATTAAACGATTTATATCATTACTGTATGAATAAGTGGTAAGAAAATAAATCGATACGCTCAAAGTTCTAAGTCGTTTATGATAGAGCTTCCGTGTAAACGACGATAGAAGTAGACTTAGCCGGGGCGTACAGAAAAAGGTTGGCATAGAGTTGACCATGTGCAAAACAATCAGTACTGGGGTCCACTCCTACAACGCGTAAAGTTTGACCTTGCGCTTTATTTACGATCGTCGCATAACACACGCTGAGTGGGAAACACACTTAAAATAGGGATGTTAGATGATCATCGATGTTAAAAATTAAAACTTCGATGTTTTAACATCGATGTTGACACATGTCAAACATCGAAACATCGACGTCAATGAACCCATAATCGATAATTGGGAACTTGCAAACAATGCGAACTCGCGAAATCAATATCAACTAAATCTTGCATCTGCTCTGAAGATTAAAAATTTTGAATAATTCAGAATTCCTGAACGCATCGTTAACCTAAAAAAATGTCAGTATGGTGAGTCAAACTTAATTGTCAAGTGTCACCTGTGATGTCACAATGGTCACTGCTTTCGCTTTATTTTGTAGTGTCGTTGTCGGTTGTCGCATAATAACTATTCTACGTAAATTGATATTCAAGTTAATTGTTACTTTTCCCTTGATGTGTATACCCACATAATTTTAAAACAATGTGTAAGTATCTACACATATACAAAAACCATCGATAATGGTCATCATCGATGTTTTGAGTAGCCTAAACATCGAACATCGATGTTGAGCTATCGATGCCAACATCGATGTCATCATCGATGTTATTATCCCTATCTTAAAACTGTAAGGAAAGTTATTTGGTATTAGAGGTTTAGCGGGATTCTGAGTATAAAACAATATCACGACATTTATTGCAAATTTACTACTTTTAGTCGAGTTTTCGAGTTTTGTTGAATAATTTCGACGTACGTACGTCTCTTTTATCTGTTTCTGCCGGTGTTTGTGCTTTGTGTTGTTAGCCTACACGGCTCTAACAGCTAACAGGCTTGCAGCTTCGTCGGACTCATGAACATAAATTTTTTCAGTGAGTGTCAATACGATTCACCTGCGAAAAATCTTAACACCGCAATTCAGAAAAGGTTGTAATTTGTACAACGCCATCTATTACGTTCTTTGTGAGAAAACATCCTTTTTTAATTTAAGGAAAACATATTTTTTTTTACTGTGTTTTAAGTATAAATATATTATAATAGAACGTTTTTTTTTAAAACACGTATCTTTTTATTACTATTTCTGAGATTTTGTGGCGCCATTAAACAAATTCGAACCTACATTTCAAAATAATAATCATAACTTTTGATAGAATTAACCAATTTTAATAAAACAAAGATTAAATGTAACTCGAAGATACGCTTTATGATTTTCTTAACGATTTCTTTGAAAAAAAAAGATGTTTACTTTAGACGTGATGCTTTCATATAAAAACAGACAAACAGACAGAAAGACAATTCTAAAAATTATAAAAATGTACTTATTTAATTATTTTTAGTTCCCCATAATGATTTTAGTCACCATAATATATATATACAATGTACAGAAAGAGATACAACATGTTATCATCATTTTTATTATATGTATATATTTAAAGAGAGATGGCGCTGCTAACATCAACTTGATGACTCAAACAAAGCCACCGTTGAGCAAATTCCCTATCCATACTTCAGAATATTTATCATAACTTTTGATGGAATGAACCGATTTTAATGAAATAAAGACTAAATGTAACCCGAAGGTTTACTTTATAATTTCCTTAACAATTCTTATGATATAAATTAGTACTTTAAACGTGATACGTTAACAAACAAACAGACAGACAGACAGACAGACAGACAGACAGAAAATTCTAAAAATGGTAGAAATGTATTTAATTACTTATTTTTAGTACCCCTCAATCACTTTTATTACAAAAATATAAAATGTACAGACATCTGCTATTTACAGTTTTATTATATGTATAGATAACTGTTTCTTGTATTGTACTTTTCTACATAAACATTTGTACGTATATTACAGTGAACTGAAGCTTTACAGATAAAAAATACACAATTCTACGGGATAATATAGATGAAGTCATTCATTCGGCAAATTCCTAAAAAGTGGCCCCCAATTACGCGGACCGTAAGCGAATTAGGTTGAAACGTCCCTTTTTTGAAGGTTAAAAATTGGGGACAGACGAAACGAGGTGGAGTTACCATACGACAATAACATTGTGGATTAATCTTGAAATAAATGATGATCTTATTCTTAGTCTCATTGTTAAATACAAATGAAATGGTTGTGTTACTCAATTCTAACTCGCTAAAGTGAAGAAATTTGATACGAATGTATTCTGAAATAATGAAATGAGGTTACTAAATTATTAATTCTTATTTCACATATAGTTTTAATAACGTCTTACTTGCGTTCACTTAAATTCCCCTATCTTTTAATGATGCATTCATTAACGTAAGCATCAAACTTGTAACTCGTTCGCCGACGAGGCAAAAATCACTTACAACAATAGGCATTTGACGGCTAACTCGCCTATTATTAACCCAAATATTTCGACTTTCAAAATTTACAAACAGCTTTCCATAAATAGATTGAACATCAACGAGGAAGCTACAGTCCTGTCTGACAAATTTATGAATGACAAACCAGTCAGTGTAAGCCGCGTTTATCCTAAAACAAGCACTAGAATCCTTATAAAGAGATTTTAATTCCTGTATCAGCCCAGCGGTCAATCCAAATGTATAGCTATCTTTACCATAAACGATTCCTGTCTACTCTGTCATAAGGTTTATCTAAATCTTTAAAAAAAAACAGAAAACTTTCTGGTTTTCGGCCAAAATCTTCTCTGTTTAGTGCGCATACAAAAAACCAGATCCGTAGACCTAATTCCCTTCCAATCTTTAGCATTTGTAAAAACACCAATATATTCTACATTACCTGCTTTCATGTTTTTTATTGCTTTCATTATTTTATCCATACTCATCTCACTACTACTTTTCTTTTCTTTCGGAGTTTAGTTATACATAGCTTAACTTTTAATAAAAAGTATAAATAATTTTAATAACTAGTAAGACTACTTGGTAAGACTACTGGAAATAACCCGAATTTTTGTAATTTCAAATATTTATTTTTCAATAGTCTGTGGAGTGTACGTGAAAACAAAAAGCGTGTACATATTTTATATTTTGTATATTATATACCTGTAAAATTTCATGGATTAATGACAGACTTCAACCACATGGCGACCATTAGCATTTATAAAATCCATATCGTAGAATTCAAGAAGTCCTGATATTTAGTATGCTTCTGGTTATCCTACGCGAGGACAATAGACGCTTTAGCATTTTCCGAGTGTCGGGATGAGACTTTGACAAATGAGACGCTTGTACCGGCGACATTGAAGCAGGTGATCCGAATGACCATTTACTGTGCCCTAGTGGGTGGTGGCTGGAGTAGAGCTTGAAATAAACTTAAAACGATTTATCGGCGGAAAGTATCTTCGAGGGGATTAATTTTGCGACCATGATGACTTTGAGTGATTGAACTTTCAATACAAAAGTATAAAGCTTTAGTTAACTATGATGCAAAAAAATACTAATCACTGTAAGAAGTTTAAAGGTAAATATTTGTATATATAATTTTTTTTAAAACATGCGTGAGTGTCGTGGAACATTCGGTTGGAACGAAGTTCCTTTCGTAGTATATTATTAATGATAAACGTATTATATTATTGATTAACAAATACCTACAAATAAAAAAAATGTTTTTTAGAATAAGGGTGACAAACGAGCACACAGTCCACCTGATGGTGGGTGGTTGCTGTGGCCCATCTATAGACATCTACATCTATCTTCGATCAAGATTCAAAATGCAGATGCGTTGTCACCCGTGACGACTAAGATGAAATGCCTCTTTGCCAGTAAAAAGGGTCTCCGGTTTTCTACACTCACCATACGAAACACAGCAGCATTAAGCTGTTATTTTACGCTGGTACTCTGTAAGAGCGTAGTCCTTTCCCAGTCGAGCCGACCCATTCGTTCTACAACTATACCATTAATATAGCTATAGCATGGCTCTACCACGTTAAAAAGATAGCAAGAAAACGCTGATGCATGTAAAGATGTCAGCAATGCCTATTTTTTTTTTCGGATATATCAAAGTACCTACGACTTGTTAATAAGGAATAGTGTAATAAAATAATATAATAAGGCGCTGTGGACTCTTCCCTCCCCCAAAACCTTATGAGTAAATGAGAGAAGGTCTGTGTACAACTGTGGGGCGTATGAAGAATGATGCAACCTTAAAGCAACTAATGGTGGAAAATCTATAAATATATAAATCTCCCGGGTCGATGATAGGCGTGGAGGACAATAGCACCATCCTCTTTTAAAGTGTTCTGAGCGGCTTAAAATGTATACCAAAAGGGTAGCTAAGCCAAACGCTCTATACTAAGGCCTTAGTTACAATGACGCTCACAACACAGTAAGTTGTGATCCGCTCTAGATAAATCTTGCAATTAGATAGTAGAAAGCTGAGGTAGCTCTGGCCCCTCTGGACAATTATAGCTTTATTATTTTTAAGCGAAATTCAAAAAAAAAACAACACATCAAGCCTTGAACAACAGTTTCGCCATATTAATCATTCACGAGCGATTCATGTTTGCGCAACGGACGCGCGCGCTACTAGTGAAAGTGGACTTAACTCGTCCGGCAACACATCGTTCCGCCCGTCACCCAACCGGTTGGATGGCACAACATCTTTACATACAGGTAACCGTTCTTTGACATTGAGATAGAAAGGAAGCAATTAATATGATCTTGAACAGAAATACCCAATTTAGCAAATTAAAAATATCTGCGATCGGAAAACTGCTGCCAGGCGTAGGACTTCTAGCGAAACCTTTTACGAAGTAGAGTCACACTGCACACTATTATGGTTGTAGCATGAATGGGATATCGGCCGGAGAAGAACCACGCCCTCACAGAATACCAGCCTAAAATAGAACTTAATCGTGCTGTGTTAAGTATGGTTAGTGTGGAGAACCGAATACCTCTTTTACTGAAAACTAGGCAGTCCATCTTAATTCTCAGGAGTAACGTACCTACATTTTTAATCCTAACAGAGGATAAATGTAGATTTCAATGGGCCTTACGGAAGAAGCTTAAGCCTACTTGACGTCAATTAATGTCACAGTAAGTTTCACGACTGGGCACTTACCACCTCTATTTTCTGAAACGATTACGGAGTAATTAGTCCGTCACACTGCTCTAGTACGAGCCCCTCTCCCCTTCATCTTATTTCGCAAGTAGCGTAAAAAATACTTAAGTCTTCGACAGTCCATTTTCCCTCAAAATGAATACAACAATGTAATGTATATATTTATCCCTACCCTTGGGAAGTATGTGTTTGCGGATTATCTCGAATATTCTCAAAAGTTTCAATGTTAAAGGGTTCGGTTTTAAGCGAAAGTATTCAGTAAGAGTTTCTTTTTCAATGTCTTTTTTTTTCATATTTATACGTGCATAATTTAAAAAGTTAAGGCGAGAAGTAGGAGAGTGTATGCTACGTTAAGATGCTTGATATTTCGAACGAAAAGTAGGCAATATGAGTATACAGTAGAATACTCATAATGATTTCTTATATTTACGCGAACACTACACATTGAATAAAACTACTTTTACGGATATTATCGCGTTTAATTAAATTATTTTATATTCCCGACGTTTCGGTTGCTTTCCAGCAGTCCCCCGTGACCACGGTTGCTGGAAAGCAACCGAAACGTCGGGAATATCAAATAACTTAATTAAACGCGATAAAATCCGTAAAAGTAGTAGAATACTCGTAATTTAAATATAACTGTAAGCCACATTAAGAGGGTTAGCAGAAACCTCTCGCAAAGGAATTAATATAGTAAATCACCCGAAATGTCGGAAATTAAAATAAGTAGAAAGAAGTCATATTACATGCGGTGAAATTCCTAAAATTGGTTTTATTTAATGTATAGTAGTCGTGTAAGTAAGAAAACATTATATGAGAAATTTTATAATATTACATTGCTGACCTAGTTGCTATGTTGGCAACATTCCTCACATATAGTTGTGAAGAGCGAACTACAGCTAGTAGTGAAGTATGCAAGGGTCCGAAGTCGGCTGCTGGCTGATAATTGATAAAGTTCAACATTTAATGTGGGATGCGGACGGCGTGGCAAATATTGGTAAAACTCTCTGACAGCGCTTCAATTCAAAGTTAAACGAGTTTAATGGCACGTTCTTCGCATAACTAGAACTGCCCGGCGTGTCCCTTACAATTATGGACGTCGAAATGTATTTTTTAGCTTACTTATTTTCTAGACGAATTATATCAACATTATACAAAACAATTATAGGTATACATACAGTTTTTATGTATACTATTAAATTTATGACTAGCGAGTAGCGACCGTCCCAGCTTTGTTTCCTTTAGATTTAAGATAATCGTCAAAGACCATTTACCTCATATATTTTTCGATTTCTCAAAATAATCTTTTTTTTTATAGGATAAAGGTGACAAACGAGCACACAGTCCACCTGATGGTAAGTGGTTGCTGCGGCCCATAGACATCTACATCTATCCTCTGTTACAAGTCAAAATATAGATGCGTTGTCACCCGTGAGGAGTAAGATGGAATGCCTCATTTCCAGTAAAAAGGGCCTCCGGCCACCTGCACTCACCAAGCGAAACGCAGAGGTAAACCTCTACTTCATGCTGGTTTTCTATGAGGTCGTGGTACTACCCCGGTTCGAGCCGGCCTATCCGTGCGACAGCAAAAGCTGCCGCGTGGCTCTACCACTGTTATCTAGCAAGTTTTTGTAGATAAAATATAGCCTAGATCACTTCTAGCATTGCTCTCTTTCTGTTCGTGAAGTGTCATTATAATAGGTTTAGCCATTTTGAAGATTAGCCCGGACAGGCTGATAAAAAATAAAAAATAAATGTTATTTATTTTAAGGCTGTTATTTCGATATTACAGACAGACCCTTTAACTTTTTTTATATGTATAATATGTACAGATATAGATAACTGATATAGATATAGTATATACAGTGTAGTGGTGGCGACAGAGGGAAAATGAAACAGAAGATGGGCAGCAGCGGCTTCCTGATAACAACTACTCAAAATAATAATATTATACTGCGGTTGCCAACCGCTTGCCAAGCGTGACAACTACGGCAACAACCTTCTATGAGGGAGGCCTATGTTTAGCTGTGGACTTTTATAAGCTGTAATGGATGGATGGATGACATTATTTGCATAGTAAACAAAATATAATATTATAAACACAAAAGAAAAATTATTTTTACTATCAATGTATTACATAATTAACATAACTATCATCATCATCATCATTACAGCCCTTCACAAGTCCACTGCTGAACATAGGCCTCCCCCAAAGAATGCCACAAAGCACGGTCCTGAGCCACCTGCATCCATCGACTTCCTGCATGTCTTACCAGGTCGTCACTCCATCTCGCGGGGGGACGCCCTACACTTCGCCTACCGGTACGAGGCTGCCACTCGAGAACCTTTCTTCCCCATCGGTTGTCGGTTCTTCGAGCTATATGGCCGGCCCACTGCCACTTCAGCTTACTAATCCGTTGGGCTATGTCGGTCACTCTGGTTCTACTGCGGATATCCTCATTCCTAAGTTTATCACGCAGAGAAACTCCGAGCATAGCCCTCTCCATAGCTCGCTGAGCGACCTTGAGCTTCCTCATACGGCCAGCAGTGAAGGACCACGTCTCAGTTCCGTAAGTCATCACTGGCAACACGCACTGGTTGTACAATTTCGTTTTAAGGTTTTGAGGTATGTCTGACAAGAAGATGTGTCGTAGCTTCCCGAACGCTGCCCAGCCGAGTTGAATCCGTCGATTGACCTCTCGGTCGAAGTTGGACTTACCTAGTCGGACTATTTGTCCCAGGTAAACATACTCGTCAACAACTTCGAGCTTAGTGCTCCCAACAACTACCGGCATAGGTGTGACATGGACATTAAACATGATCTTTGTTTTGTCCATGTTCATCTTAAGACCTATCCGTTGGGAAACACTATTGAGGTCATTGAGCATAGTGCTTAGGTCCTCCAGCGATTCTGCCATAAGGACTATATCGTCGGCAAATCGAAGGTGAGTGATGTACTCGCCATTGATGTTGATACCGTATCCTTTCCAGTCCAGAAGCTTGAAAACGTCTTCCAATGCAGCGGTGAAGAGTTTCGGGGATATGACGTCACCCTGTCTTACACCTCTCTGCAATTGGATAGGTTTCGTATTCTGGTTCTGTACTCGGATAGCCATCGTAGCCCTACTGTACAAGCACTTCAACACTTCGATATACCGACAGTCAACTTGGCACCGCTGAAGGGACTGCAGCACCGCCCAAATTTCGACGGAATCAAAGGCTTTCTCATAGTCCACATACGCCAGACATAGTGGCAAATTGTACTCTTCGGACTTCTGTACAACTTGCCGAAGGGTATGTATGTGGTCTATGGTGCTAAAGCCCTTTCGGAAACCGGCTTGTTCGGGAGGCTGGAAGTCGTCAAGTCTGCGTGCGAGACGATTCGTAATGACTCTCGAAAACAGCACGTAGACGCGGCTCAGAAGGGAAATCGGTCTGTAGTTCTTCAAGAGAGCGTTGTCACCTTTCTTGAAGAACAAGACCACCGCACTTCTGCTCCACGCCTCCGGTGTAATGCCACCATGGAGGACAGAATTAAAGAGCTTCTGAAGGACTTCAAGTACCGGTCTTCCACCCGCTTTCAGAAGCTCCGCTGTAATTCCATCCTCGCCTGGGGCCTTACCATTTTTAAGGTGCTGGAGAGCCATCCTAATCTCGCTCAGACTGACATCCGGGATATCTTCGGAATAGTGTCGGATGAGACTCGCTCTTGGATCGTTACTCACACTTGCGTGTGGCTCCAACGATGATGTGTACAGCTGCCCATAGAACCTCTCAATCTCACTCAAAATCTCAGGTGTCCCGGAAACGATGCTGCCACATTCTGTCTTCAGCTTTGACAGTTGGCTCTTTCTGGCAGACAGATCTCTGGCAAAGACTTTGGAGCCTTGGTTCCGCTCGATCGCTTCTTCAATACGAGCTGTATTGAAGTTGCGTAAGTCCCGCCGCATGCATTTGGAGATCTGTCTGTTCAGATGCCTGTATGCTGTCAAGTCTGTTGAAGAATGTAGCTTCATCTCCCGTCTAACAGCCATGAGATTAAGAGTGTGATCGGAGAGTTTTTGTGTTCTTCTGCGGCGGGTCTTGCAGAACTTAGCTCCGACCGCATGGACAGTTTCCACGAGCTTGTCATTCATATCGTCCACTTCATTGCAGTCTTCCAGGCACTGAAAACGGTTTTGTAACTCGAGCTGAAAGGTTTCGGGACTTTGGAACAGAGCACGAGGGGGACGGAGCGTTGAATTCATTAGACGAGACCTCTCCAACTTAACGTTTAGGTTCAGTGTGCCTCTAACCATTCGGTGATCGCTACCAGTTTTCACCCTCGCGATCACGGAGACATCACTGAACAGTTGTCGTCTGGTCGTCATAATGAAGTCAATCTCATTTTTTGTGGAACCGTCGGGGCTCGACCAGGTCCACTTCCTGTGGGGCCGCTTCTGGAAGAAAGAGTTCATCATAAAGAGTCCCTCTTTCTCCATGAAGTCGGCCAGCTGCTGGCCCCTTGGGTTCCGTTGCCCTATTCCAAATTTCCCTACTTTCAGCTCACCGTTCTCTCTTGTGCCTAGTTTTGCGTTGAAGTCTCCCATTAACACCGTATATTGGGTTTTGGAGGAATGCATGGCTCTAGAGATATCCTCATACATTTCCTCCACCTCCTCATCGGGGTGTGCCGAGGTTGGTGCGTAAACCTGTATGACCTTCAGCGAATACCGTTTGGTGATTCTGAGTATAAGGTACGCAACCCTCGTCGACACACTCCCGATCTTTACAACGTTGTTAACGAGAGACTTGTGGACGATAAATCCGACACCTCCTTGGGACAGATGGTCGCCCTCCCGGTGATAGAGCAAGTTGCCGGATTCGAGGATTACCGTGTCCTCCCCCTCTCTTCGGACTTCGGATAATCCTATAATATGCCAGCGCAACTTGTCTATCTCTTCTTCCAGCTCCACGACCTTCTCGTCAGTCCTCAGGGTGCGTGCGTTGTACGTTGCCAGGTCGAGTCGTCTAAGGTGGCAACCGAACCTCCACCGGAGATTCTTAGCACCCCCTGCCCCGCCGTTACCATGGTCGCCACCGTAGCCAGGAATAGCGGGGCCGCCGGGGACTGGGGGCCGTTTCTTTGTTGCTGTCATTCATAGGGGGGTATTTGCCATAGTTGCCACGCTTGGCGAGCGGGTTGGCAACCGCAGTTTTTTTATTGTAATTTGGCTATTATCCGGAAGATGCTGCTGCCCATCTCCTGCCTGTTTCCCTTTGTCGCCTTTTACGACACCCACGGGAGGATATGGGGTAGTGGATATTCTTGACCGCCACTACACCGCCTCTACATAACTATAACTGAGTTTAATTACATTTAAGCAGAAGTATAAAACATTTTATAACATTAAAGAAATAACTCTGAGCCAACAGTTCACCTGATGGTAAATGACTTTATTTCCATGTAGGGATTGAACCCGCTACCTAATACAACTTGTCTGCAAAAAAGCGACTGTTGATGAATTCTTAACAAATGGTTAAATTTAAAAAAAATATTACAACCGACTTTAATATAAATTATTGAGGATAACTCAAAAACAAGTGATCAGACCTTGATCAAATTTATATGGAACCACAACATACGCACCAGTTTTCAAATAAAAAAAGAATCATCACAATACGTACGTACAACATATAAAAAAATACAATCGAATTGAGTACATACTCCTTTTTGAAGTCGGTCGGTCATCGATCTTAAACAGAACAAACGCTCAAGCTATCTACCGACGAAACTATCCGTAAATAGACTTAACAGCGTGGCAACCCTACAATTTGCTGATTAAACGGTAACTACATACTGCACTGACCGACGCCATGCGGAGTCGACACGTTGAAGCGTAAAATCCGAATCTCGACGGAACAGTCGTTTGAAACAGCTCTGTGGCTTCTCCATTTTGTATCGGCTACGATAATTAACTTGCCTACCTCCAACACCGATCGTTTATTACTTTATACAATTTATACTTGTACTTTTCTCTGTTTTCTACCGACTTCAAGAAGGAGACGGTACTCAATTCCACTGTATGTTTTTTCATGTGTGTTACCTCATAACTTTTTACTGGGTGAACCGATTTCGATGATTATTTTTTTATTTGAAAGCTGTTGCTTCACATGTGTCCCATATAAATTTATCAAGGTCTGACCAATAGTTTATGAGTTATTCTTAATAATTTATATTGAAGTCGGTTGTACAATTTTTTTTATTTATAATTATTCAGCAATCGTTTTTATATATTTAGGTTTTATTGTTATCATATTATTTTCAATTACACTTATAAAAAGCATACTTGATAACATTTGGGATTTAATCACAGTCAACACACAGTGTGGACAAATATAATGGTAGGGTTTAGAGGAATAATCCTTAGATGAATATTTTAGAACAATATTAATAGTTTTAAACAATTTTTTTTTAATAAATTTTAGGCACTCATAACATGTAATAATTAGATTAACATGTTTATATATAAAATTCCGGTGTGTGTGTATTCGTAATTTCCTACACGGCTGCAACGATTTTGATGTAATTTATATGCAGTAGGTTTTGAGGTTTTGCTACCAGCTGATACCAAAAAACTTCATAAGAAGTATCCATAACTCAAAAATTCAGTGATGGAGTTATGTTGGTGTCTGTCCGCAATCACTAATGACGCATACGCGGCGATTCCGTCGACTTTTCTTTGAAGTGACCATGTATGGGTCGGGAGTGAATATTTTTTTTTATTAATAAAAATGTTTCCATAAATTAACAAGGAATCAGTAACAGACAAGGAACGAGTCTCACCGGATACTATCCATCTGCACAGGATAGTATTATACACACACTCGTGCACTACGAGATGTGATTAAGGCGCAGGTTGAGCAAAATGTCGCGCTAGTCGTTATTTGTGCTGTTTTTAGGAGCTATCTACTTTTTATTTAAAAGATATATCAACAAATAAAAAACACATTATATTTCTACATAATCTTGATTCCATAAAAGCTATATCCAATTTTTTTTTAAACGAATAAATATTAATATAATCTCCTTACAACGAAACCACATAAATGTGAAATTATTATTGATAACATGCATCTCCTCGTAAAGTAAGTATTATTTTATTTTGCGATTTACACCAATGGATAGGCAATTTATTAATGAACATTTTTATAGTAAATTTTTTTTCAAAAGACCAAAATTTGATTTTATTAAGAATTTATTTTAAAATCTGGGCATATTCACTGCTCACGGACTTGCTGAAGTTAGTGAGCCCTGAGCTCTTCGACGAGCTTCTTCGTTCTTCGTTCTTCTTCTTCGAGCGTCGACCAGCACATACACTCACGTCATATTAGTCGATAATAATATTACTTATTAGGTTATTTATAGGTAGTATTATTTGTTTGTTTTGGGTATAATTTTTCGTATTAGTTATACATATATTTGTTGTGTTTTTTACTGCGCGATGAAGCTTTTTGCGTGTATTTTCTTTGAAGTAAATGCAAATAAAAAAATGAAGCACCATTAGCATGTAAGGTTCGAATCCATAATTAAAATTGCGACAAATATTATAATTTACACTATAAAAGGCTAATTCAATATTATCACCCAACCACAATATCTTATTAAGTATAGTACCGCCTCGTTGGTCTATTGGTTGTAGTAGTGCGAGTGCTGATCATGAGGTCTCGGTTTCGAATCCCGGGTCTTATCAAAAAGTCAGTTATGAGTTTTTGGCCCGTTTTTGTTTTTATTTATTGCTTGTTTTTTCTTCTTTTTCAAAAAAATAATAATTGAGTACATAAGATGTTCTATACGCCAAATGTCAGAGAGAAAAGCTAGTACATCTTTTGCTAAACTTTAAAATCTAAAACCAATTTTAAAACAGACGAATTGATCATAACTCCCTTAGCTATAAAATAAGCTATGATCTAATTAATGGTATTTATTCCAGTTTATGGCAGCTCTGATTTATATTACGTGGCTGAAATTAGGTACATCTTATTAGGTACGTCAAACCAAATAACAGCCGGGCGGCTGACATTATGCACTCCATACATTTCTTATATTATCTAATTACAGTCCCATTAATTTCCACTAAAAGAAAATAAATAAGTTGTAAATTCAAACAAAAATAACTGCATTACTATGTCTATAGTCATATTCATACAAATCAAAAAGCCTATATATGAGATAATGTAAAGTAAGCATAATTTTACCGGGATCATAACTTGTCAAATAATTAGGAAAATGATCGTTTTTCGTTGCGTACCTGTTTTGATTTTAACACTGTTAGGTTTAAAACTGCGAGGTAATATTTGAATAAATGTAGTTTCCTCTAGGTACAAAGAATTTTTTAGATGAAAATATTTGTAGTTAAGACTACTAGAAATCTTATTTATGGAGTAAAAAGGCGAAAAGACTGCAATTAGGGGCATGACTGGTATTAGGGGTTTCTACCCTAATTCGGTAAAAAGTATCTAAGTAGGTATTAATATACCTACTTTTTACTATAAACTAAAATTTTTTTAAACTAAATTTAACTAAAAAAAACTAAAGTGACCATTTATTTTTTAACTCAAAACAGGACATGGGTTTATTTACACTCTAAAAACTATAACTTTACACAATTAGTGTTCAATATAAAATTATATTCGGTATAGACGGTAATTATTAAATGCAACATATTTTTTTTAATTATTAATTACATTTGTCAGTGGATTAAATTTGCTTTAATAAAGTTGGTGATAATTTTAAATAAGAAAAAAATTCTGCTTAAGTTTTTTTATTGTTACCTTTGTTATCAACATCGCCTTTAGAACTGGAACCGTAAGTGTTTCTTTCAGACGTCCACAATTTGTTCAAAATAAAAAAAATATTCTTTCTACTGGAGCATTTGTACCAGGGAGACATAAAATATATTCGATTAAAAAAAAATTATGTTGAAGATTGTTGACTTTGAATACTTCCATCCAACGAGTTACGGGACAATTTTGTGTCTCGGAGCTTTGTTTGGGGACAATGGGACAGGTGACTGAGAAAAGGGACAGTCCCGTTCAAAACGGGACGTATGGTCACTTTAGCTATAAACCGGCGACGGCTCCGTGGCGCACTGGCTTAGCAATCAGTTGCTGCACTGGGGGCCACGGGTTCGAATCCCGCACGGAACAAGTATTTGTATGGCCTACAAATAATTGTTCCGGGTCTGGATGTTTGTCCTTGTGCAATTTATGTTTGTAAACTGCCTCCACGACTCTCATTCTATATTACTCTCACTCTGCGAAACATCCTATTTATTTATTTATTCTTTATTGCACCAAATATTTGTACAAAAGGCGAGCTATCTATCTATTTACCTATAGTGAGTAGGTATCTTTTAAACTCACAATTTTCAATGCTTCATTTTTAATATATAATTAATTATAAAATTTCATAATTAGATAATATTATATGAGAATACATAACTCTAATATAATGCAACTAATATACCGAATAAAAAATTTGAGATACATTTATCGTTGTACGCTGTGTGTATTTCCATAAAATAGTTTATTGATGTTGAAAAAATACTACGTTCTTACAGTAGGTGGCGCCTTACATATTTCTTACGTGATATTATATTGTAGCGAGTCGGCGCGGCACACCAAATGCTCAAGGTCGTTCGCATGGAGTAGCTCCTTAAGCGCTGTTACCAATCTATTCCCACACTCTTAGAGTTCAATGGGAAGGCAATCCGATACAACCGAAGAGAAATCAGACGTAGGAACAATGACCTTTCGTAGTTTCCGAAGCACGGGGGGAAACAGTGCCAACTTACTGTCTCCGTTACTGAGAATTTCTTGCCGGAAAAAAGCAATAACTGATTTTGACGCGGCCCGGGATCCGAACCCGGGACCACATGATGAGCGGTCGCGTTAACGACCACTAGACTAAAGGGAAAGACAAAGGTATATATTATCGTATATTCAAAGTACATATTATGCCTTATCGATGAACTAGGTCCTCAGCTGTTATAGCACAATTTTATTGGTTTAGGATTGTTAATTTCATTGTTCGAGGTCGATAAGTTGTATTGAGTTTGCCCGAAAAAAAGTGTGTGTTATTTGAGTTGTCCAAAACTAATAACAGGAGCATAGAAGGGATCGCACAAAAAAAACAGCGCGGTTTATCTCGGGGCTCGAATGGCGCCAGTTAACCGCTATAATTGTTATTGTTCTTAGAAAATAGCCAGTTGTTTGTTGTTATTAACAATTATTCGTAATGTTTCCTCGTTTTATTTTATTGGTGTATGGACACCAGTTATTGTTATGTGATTTCGATGAATTTGGGGGAGTTCCGTTTAATGAAACCGCCGCATGAGCAGATAGCGATATACGAGTTTTTCCCTTTAGGTACATTGTTTGCAAAGTCATTAAAAGAAAAAACGTCCATTATTTGCTAACCGCTTACGGGGAATGAGTATTATAAAGGTCGTTCCAATACATTATTCAATATTGTACTTGTCTATGGAATCCGTTGAGTTATAAATAGTTTTTTTTAAAGCGAATACTTCTTTAGAATAGTTGTAATTTGAAACACGATGAAACGAAAAAGCGACATTAAAAAGAGATAAACATACACATTCAGAGGATTTAGCCTGCGAGAGAAAGAGATAGAATACAGTATGCAGTGTTACTTATTATCTCGGTCTCAATAAATTAATAATGCAAAATGGATTAATAATATTTTTTAATAATGCAAAATAAATAAGGTTTCACTTCTACCAAACGCAAAACGGCAAGTTTGAATATAACAGTAAGCAAAACGTGTCACGTTTTGCTTACTGTTATATTCAAACTTGCCGTTTACATACGTTACAAATTACAATATGGTTTTCAAACCAAATTTCACAAACGCATCACATCCACACCATCTGGATGCTTGGCGGTCCACCATTGTACGTTTTACTAGGAGTTTTCTTCCTCGTACGACATCCTTCTGGAATAGTTTACCACCGGCGATGTTTCCGGACCGAAACGACTTAGGGATCTTCAAGAAAAGAGCTTACTCTTTTTAGTTTTAGTTTAGTTTATTCATTTATAATCTAATTAATATAAAATATAACTAATAATACGGAAAGGAATATTAAAGTTTACATTTTCCTAAGAAATTATCGTCCCCGCTATGAAATCTGCCAAATATTTTAGCTCATTGTAAAGTGGCGCCGCCCTGGTGGCAGAAAAAGTCCCCTGGTGTTGCAGTTGTTCATGGGTAGCGGTAGTCACTTACCGTCAGGTGAGCCGCATGCTCGTTTATCTCTATCCTATTAAAAACAAACTAGAACACGATCTATTTATAGTAAGAAATTTTTTGAAGTTCGTTCTGCCCTAAACTATTGCTGTAATATATTGGCATTAGAATTATACTATCTACAGTCTACACGTAGGCGACCTTGCGACGTCACTCGGCTGTCACGCCCCAGTTAGTACACGCGAGCGTTGCGTCGTCACGTGCTGCGTACACTTAGCCCGCTCCTACGTGATTACGATGCAGGTACGGTTGACAAAATCATTAGACAACACCGGAAATGTGAACCCTCAATAAAAGTGAAAAATGTTCTATAAATGAAATATGTATAAAATATTCATATTCACTGGAAGTACTTATTAACGACTAACAGTCATTGTAGTTATCACACTGACCGCAGCGTTATTGGTTTTGCAGGAACATAAACATGGTTTCGAACTCCAGGCAGATGTCATTAGGTAAATTGTTAACCGACTTCAAAAAGGAGGAGGTTCTCAATTCAAGTGTATCTTTTTTTTGTATGTATGTTACGCGATACATTCGCAGATTGTTAACCAATTTTGATGATTCCTTTTTTATTAAATAGCTTTTACTTTATGGGTGGTCCCGTATAAATTTGAAAAAAAAAATTCCACCCTAAGTCGGTTTTTACTTTTTGTTAAAAGTTATAATTATTCGCTTATTGGTTTCTAACGTCTAGTATAACAGTAACCTAACTTTTTGTATTCTTATTTATTCGTATTCTTGAATTATTTTTCATGCTCGGGGCTGCTCAAATACACGATACAAGAGCAAAACAACGTGTGGTCTTAACGTTATTAATAAGAAAATATAAAAAAACTTCAACTGAATATATTCGACTACTTATGGCACCCCTATTGATCTTTACAGGTAGGAATAAATACATAGCCTTACCACATTCCCATTCAAAAATATTTGATAACCTTTAATGAATACAAAAATACATGAACTATGTCTTTCAAAAACAGTGGCAGCCCTAACGTTAACAGAGCCTAATTCGTTGCACACGGTGTTTAAAACGTCAGCCGTCGTCACTTCGCGATGCAATCTTGTTTACTTTAACGCTGCTACGTGAATTTTTCACTCGCTGACGGAGCAATTTGAATATTTATAATTACAACATGTATTTGCATGGCGACATAATTAAAACTACTCTCAGCGCATTTCAAAGTACACGAACTCGCACTAACATACACACACACACATAATATCATAAATCAGTTGAGGTTCACACAGAAAACATTTAGTACATGTATGATAAATTCCGAATATGAAACCATAACATTTTGTTAGTTATAACGAGGTTGAAAATGAAATTATAGGTCCGGCGTAGCTAACCTTTAATACCTATTCTTTAAACTAATACGTAAATGTAACCGTAAAATAATCAATTATTAATATTTTATTTAAAAAGGCACTTGTTGGAATTTTTTTTTTAATGTCAAGAGGTATTTCGTATAGATAACCGTAAGAGCGAAAGAGTGGGACATATAACCAGTACGATGTAAAGACGTAAGCAACTTCAGATTATCCGAAGAATGGAGAAAACAATTTAAATTTCAAGGGAGCACAAGGATTGTTCAGAATAGTGAAAAGAGTGCAGAGCTACTTCCTTCCCCGTTCGAACCGACCATTTCGTGTGGCCACCATAACAGAACTGCAGTGTGGCTCTATCACGGAAAATTATCCCTCGTTCTAGGAAACAACAATGCATTTAAAACAAACAAATAGCATTCATAAATTTAACATTAATAAATTAACGTCGGCATAAAACTGTTTAAAAACATGGATGTCATAAAACAACCTCGATAATTACCTTCGAAAGTAAACAGCGGGGTGGATTTTAAACGTAATGCAACCATTCATTACACGGCAAAACATTTATGATTCAATTTATTAGCGCACCGATAAAAGCTTTATGGAAGCCGGGGTCTGCCGGTGGGAAATTTATTCCACTACGCGCTTGCAGTGCCGGCGACCGCCGATAGATGCCGCGGTCGGCGCACCGGCAAGATAAGCCACAATTCGCATGTTAAATAAATTCAGATGTGAAAATAATCCCGCATATACACACCTACAAGATTAATGTAATTCATTTTAAGTCAAAACACATCAACCCTTTTGTCATTTCTGCAACACTATCCTATCGAAATGATTACAACTTGACTTATGGTCAATAATGATATTGATGCAGTAACGATTCCTAAAAATACAGAATATGAAGTCGATGTCAACCTCGGCGAAATGTTTTAAATGTAAATGTAGTTACAATTCGAAGTTATTTCTTCCGTAGCTTCTTTCTTTTGTAGCAGTTACTAAGAGTTTTCCTCACGATGATTTCTTTCACCGACAAGGACGTAGTAAATCAGCACTTGAAATGGCAGTTAACAATTTCATTAGCGCCTTTTTCATATTTTATTATTTCATAGGGGATCGAACCCGTGTTACTCGCATACTACCATGGCTCAACTCAAGCAAAACTTTTAAAAAATGATAAGAGGCCTACGCTCAGCAGTGGGACGTATATAGGGTAGCTTTGATACATTATATAATTTCTACTGTCATGTCTGTGATAAAGGTAAGCCAATGATGGTAATCAGATGGTGACAGAGATAATGATTTAAGAGCCAGTGAGCGGCAGACGGTTACGGTATTTCAATAAGCTTCACGTTTTCTTCAGTTAATCCCCTATACCTGAGTTACATGAAATGGGGACTCTTTAGTTTGACCCGCCCTCAAGGGTAGGATGCAAAAAAGACCGCATCCTATCCCAATCGGCCGACCTATATACTATACACGGCGGCAGCCTGCAGAAAGCAAGCGCGATTTCAGCGTGAGTGGCACCATACTCCGGGCTAGACAATAGTCCGAGGAGCCAAGAGGGGCGTCGACGGAGACCTGACCTTTGTCCGGATGAGAGGTCAGCAGAAGGTCCAACAGAGAAGGTGCATGATCCTCCACATCTGGATTCCGCGTAGGCGTAGTAACTGTGTGTCAGACCATATGCCAAGGCAAAATCATGAACAGATCTCCCCGCATGATCGATTAAACGTGAACCAAGCCATTCAGCGTGGTGGGCGTTAAAATCACCGAGTATCACGATCTCTGCGGATGGGACCTGTTGCAGCACGGAGTCTGCAGCCATTTGGACGTGGATTGACCTATAGAGGCACCCGTAGACGCGCGGATGGTCGACGCTGGCCACGCGTAGCCAAAGGATGGATAGGTCCAAACGTTCAAGACTGCCGAGGCGTCGAGAACAGATGTCCTCTCCGACGTACACGTAAACTCCAGCCCGAGGCTAAAAGGAGTGTTCTAATTTGTACACCGGGCAGGAGAGATACGAAGTATCAGCCGGAGAGAACACCTGCGTCTCGATCAGAAAGAGGAAGGGTGGCTCCACCGTCTCGAGATAGTAGTTGCAGAAATTCGCGGATAGCGTGGCTAGTCTTATTGCTCAGTTTGCCCCGAGCAGTTATTGTTTTTATCTCAGGAGTGGAGTAGCTTGGTCATGGATGCTCAGCGAGGGATTCTCCAGGAGTACTGGTAGTACCTCCTGGTCCTGGGGTAGTCTTTCATTTAATTCCACTACCTATTGATGGGGGGAGCACTCCCCAGACGAAACGCAGAAGCAGAGCTTCCACTTCACGCGGGTATTCTGTGAGGTCGTGGTAACAGCCCGGTAATAACTGTTGTATGGCTTCTAGTAATTCGTAAATGTTGTCATTACTCATTAATTTCATACATATGATGTTTGTCCGCGTGCAATTTATGTTTGTAAACTGCCTCCACGATACCGGAGAAAATCGTAACGTTTTTAAAAAAAAATAGATTAAGATATACTCGCTCGTTCGCTTCTTCCGACGCGTCTGAATGGATCATCAATTAACGATGCCGATGGTAAGATTAAGCGTTCCAAGGTCTGAGGTCGTTCTTGACACGTATGCCCAGCGAATTGGAACAGAGTCGTTGACAATTGCAATTGGCTGAACGTTATTACGTTGTTAAGACATCATCACGTGTTGATATTGTGACAAATAGTTCCGTGCCGTAGTTCCACGTGTGCCAAGTGTATTTAAATGATCATGAAATATTTTCGGCGTCTATTTAAATATTCGCTATTCTTTCAAAATTCCAAAAAATGCCGTTATTTGGTTTGCGACAGTAGTCGCATAGCAAATTCGAACCCACGTCCTTTTGAGATTCGGAGTCCGTAATCTTAGGCCTTAAGTATAAGGCTATTGTCTCTAGGCTGTTGTGAACGTACACTCTGAATATTTGACAAGTTATATTTGAATAATTTGTCAGCGGCTGCCTTTCCGACCGATTACAATCTGGATCACTTCAAGAAAAAATAGAAAAGACTTAAGTTACGCAAAGATAACGAGTTACCATCTAAGGCTTCATCACCGCTTAACACCAGGTGGAATTATTATAGTCAAGTACTGAATCATAATAAGTTAAAATAAGAGCAAATGCGTGTCTTGAATTCAATTAAAGCAGAAAATGTCTGATCATGTATGTATCAGAAAATTTCACAGTCACCGTGGTCGAAAATTATAATGGAAAAGGAAGTGTCTACGCGACGTTAAGTGAATAATGCAGAAGAGCTCCTGGTCTGGGTTTTTTACGAGTAGGTATATATCGGATACCGACATCTATCGGAGGCCATGAGATAATGCGCATACTTCCTATATTCTTACGACACCTTAAGAAGGTGATGAGGTGAAGGATTATATGACGACGCCACAACACGTCAAACTGATTTCTATAATTTATCATCATCATCATAATAACAGTCATTCACTTATACACTGCTGATCATAAGCTTTCTCTAAGGAATGCTACAAACACAGCACATACCTAAGCCACCTGCATTTAATGACTTCTTGCATGTCTTACCAGGTCTTCACTCGATCTAGAGAAAGGCTACCTTTAACTTCGCTTACAGGGAAAAGGCTACCACTCGAAAATGTTTTTCCCTTGGTCTTCTGTTTGTATGTTTCTATACATATATATACGTATATACGTGATAGATGCGTGCTGCAGCTACATTAGTAAATAGTTGTAGCACGAATGGGTCGGCTCGACCGGGGAAGGGCTACGCTCTCACAGAATACCAGCGTAAAATAGCAGCTTGACACTGCTGTGTTCGTATGGCGAGTGTAGAGAACCGGAGACCCTTTTTACTGGAGACGAGGCATTCCATCTTAGTCCTCACGGGTGACAACGCATCTGCATTTTGATTCGCAAACGAGGATAGATGTAGATGTCTATGGGCTACAGCAACCACTTACCATCAGGTGGACTGTGTATTTGTTTGTCACCCTATCCTATAAAAAAAAAACTAAATTATAATTCATTAGTACATTGCCAATGCAAATATAACAAAAATTACACGACAGTTTTTCCGCCGCCAATTAATACACATGCAAAGTAAATAGGCAATATGAAACCATATATTGAGTCAGAGAAATGAACGATCGATTATAATTGGTAAAACAATGCAAATATACCGCAGTGCAACCGCAGAGGTATAATTGCATTCATTAAAGGAAATAAAACAGCGATTTACTCAACTCTAACGTATTATCCGAAACTGCGCTGCAAACAAGCATGTGGCTACGAAATAGGGTTGGCAATTTAAAAAATCTACTATATAAAAAAGGAAATATTAAGAAAGAAAAGCATGAATAAGGAAAGACGAATCAAATTTATGCTCCAGAAGTGAGAGGTATTAGAGATAGAGACGGCAAGTGAAAGCAACTGAAGATGGAAGTTTTTCAACCAAATTTTCAGTATATTGAATATGGGTCAAATTAAGAGTACCCTTGCACGACATAATATACATATGGATATATGGAAGTCAATGAGGCGCCAAATGGAAGTCCGTAATCTCTGCCTACCAATTTGGGTGACACGCGTAACAGTTTAAGTATGTATAAAAATGAGTATCTGTTTGTTTGATTATTTGTTCGTCTTAAATGCATTCCTATACCATACTTCCGAATACGATGAAACTTTGGTGATTAGTTGTGTGCGTGGCAATTTTTTTGGTAGTTTGTTCGTATTCTATGCGTACCTATTACCATTCGTCCGGTCACCATAAAACTTTGATGAGCAACAACTAATAAAGGACATTGCAATGTACGCTGGGTACAGCTTCAATACTATTATATTTAAATGAAAACAGTAAAAATAAAATATTATACCCACCTACCCAAAGGAATGCCACAAATTACGGTCCTAAGCCACCTGCATCCATTGACTTCCTACATATGTTAGTTACAATGGAGAGAAATAAGTAAGATAATTAATAAGTAAAAAGAAAAAAAAAGAAAATATTTAATGGTGAAATAAAAAAAAAGAAAAAGAAATGAGGTACAACTTCGTTGAAACAGCGTCGTTGGCAACCATGGTTAAATACACGCCACACTTTTCGTTACGATAATGAAACAAGCGCAATACATTCAGGATGCTTTTTATTGGACAGTTATGATTTGGATAAATAGCACATAAATTTAACATACTCGTACTCATAACACAATTGAGACCCGCGGTAGATCATGGGCTAAGCGTAAGCGTATCACTGTAAATTTCAAACAACGCTAGAAACCCGAGTTCGATCACCACCGACACCAGTGAAATAATGAATTTTTCTTAGAATCATAAGTACCGATTTAACACGAGTTCGGCGGCGAAGGAAAACAACCTGAGGAAGACTGCATGTCTGAGGAATATTACATTTCGAGGAAATGTGTAGTCCACCAACATCACTGGAGCAGCGTGGCGTACTAATTGCGCCATAAGCAAGAAAGAAGACCAATCTCAGAAATAAAACGAATATATAGAAATCTCTATACACCTTTTAATTTGCTTAACACAATAATGACGACCGCACCGAGTCTTTTTTCTGAGATCGAATACTGGTTAAAAATAGCAAGAAATAATAAATAGTGGAAAATTAATTGTTGGTTTTCGGGACTGGTTGAATTATTGTCCTCGTGTCTCTGACACATGCACCGCACCTGCTACAACTATCAATGTTATAAGGTCTCCTAGGTCTAGTGGTTGTAAGCGCAACTGCAGAACTAAGTTAAAGTAGGTAATTGAAAATAAAGACAGAGGCAATATAATTATTTGAGTTTTCCTGTGAAGAATTTCTTGTAGCAGGCTGGAGTCAGGAAGTTGGCAATGTTTTATCCCCGTTGTGTTAAGACATACAAAATGCAGTATATTTGTCCCATACACGAAGGAATAATGTAAGAGCGGTACAACATTTTGACATGTTTTTTTAATGGAATGTGGGTGACGAGCATATAGTCCACCTGACTATCCGTACTCACCTGGACTCACCATACGAAACAGCAACATTACGCTGCTATCTTACGCTGGTATTCTGTGAGAGCATGGTCCTTACCTGGCCGAGCCGACCCATTAGTGCTACAACCATAATATAGCTGCAGCGTGGCTCTACCACGTAATGCGATACGATAAATCAGAAGAATAAGAGAGAATTTACTCGAAGTTCAGGTAAGAAAGTGCTATATTAAAAAAAAATAAAAAACACACTAACTAACCTACTGGAAGCGACTCCCCGCGCACAATTGTACCAATCGCATTAATTTACTAACACAGCAGACCAGTAATGCACCTACTGGCAAAATTCCAACTCTACCCTACCATGACCGACGCCGACTCAATTCCCCAGTGGAATATCTCACGGCCGGCAAAGGACTAATGACATGAAAACTTTGTACATACGTTTCAATGTTAGGTTTAACATGTTTTGAATAAAAAAATATCGTCTTAAACAATGACACTTAAATAAAACGAAGTGGTTATTTTGTAGTTTCGTAGGTACTTATTTTTTTTAAGTGGTTGTGAAATAGAGAAATATATTAAATGAGCCAATTTCTTAATATAGCTGGAATATATAGTTCAAGGTAGATTTCAATAAAAGCAATTTATTTCGGTGGTATGTATATGATCTATTTGTTTGTTCATTTAAAAATATTTTGTCACCCCTACTAAAATGGAGTTCTCGTTAATCACCACACCACCAAAGACAGCAGCATTAAGTTGGTATATCACTTGGTCTTTCCCCAGTCGAGCCGATCCATCCGTGCCAAAGACAATACAGGTGCAACACTTTCCCGAACGTCAGTCTGAGCGAGAATGGCTCTCCAGCAGCTTATAAAGGGCAAGGGCTCAGATGAGGATAGAATTACAGCGAAGCTTATGAACCAGTACTTAAAGCCCATGATAAGCTGTACAATTTTTACGCATTAGGTTATAACCTGTAGTGGTAGTACATACGAGTATGTATGTTAAAATTAATAAATAAAAATAAATAAATAATTTCGTCGCCCATGGTAGCGTGTGGTAGTGAAAAATCCTTAAATATAGTTACATTTTAATGATTCGTATTCGCATAAATAAAATAAAAACTAAAATATTTTACTTTCTTTCGAACGCATTTTCATACATTAAATATCAAATATTACAACTGTCAAAATATTTAACAAAATGAACCCTCCATCTATCCCCGCTTTGAAATCCTAGGAGCACAGAATTCACAAATAGTGCTACATACTAGAGAGTATGGATATTTTTTTTATCTTATGAATCTCCGGACGTAAATGGATACAGGTGGCTTTGCAATATTCAAAAGTTTATTTGTGATAGATTATGTTCTGCTTGGATTTCTGGGAGTCGATTTGGTTTAATATTAAGACTAAAATATAGCAGAAAATAATTATAAATAAAATAGAAATGATGGTAGCAGGTGAATTGGCTATCGCAGTGCCAGATGCTTCGCAAAACATACGCTGCTTAATGCCAACAGCTTACATGTTTTAAGTAAGGTTATTATTAAGATGATTATTCCGTCATCTGTCCGTAAATACAGGAAAACAAACACTTTTAATCGCAAAGAGTAAGAAAATTTGAAAAGAAATCCAACCACATTAGGTGCGCTCTCAAATGTAAGACTCGAAACTTATTCTAGTTTTACGTTTCAGTTTCCAACACGTAATTGAAACCCTGGCATCGTTTCAAAATTTAATATTTCTCAGACAAATGAACCCGACGCCGTCAGGCGCTTATACTGTGTTAGAAAACTTGCCGACTCACCGAGCTACATTCAACAAAGCAGAAACGCGAAGAATCGAAAAAACGATATCGGCAAAAGTGCAACAAAATGACATCGAAATACCAGTATCGATATAGCTAGATGTTGACAACGAGTTTCAGCCAAGCATTTCATGATGATAAGTAACAGAAAAATTTCAAAACAAAATTATATACATAAGTGATATGAAGTGATAACCTTTTATCGATACACTTCGTCTTGGCCCTCAGGGGTCACTCCTGTTTTACAAATTATTTTTGATTCTTTATCGAGAATAGTTGTAGGTATCTATGGGGCACATTATCCACTAACTATTAGGTGAATAATGCTTCTTTATTACTTTTACTAATGAAGAGAATTCGAATGGAGTGTATGGCAAACACTTCTAAAGTCAAAGTGGTAGAGCCTTGCTGAAGCGTACTATAGGTGCACCTCGAATGGGTCTATATAAAATAATAATACTGCTCTATTTTGTATGATTGTGAGTGAGATATGTACAATTATTATGTTATTATTATAGTGTAGTCCTAAGAGAATCATTAGGCTCTACTAAAGACTGAACGAACACAAGCCTTGCATAAACATTTTATGATTTATTATTTGTCAAAAATGTTAACGTCTGGTATATATATATCCCTTTTGCTACACACACAACATTTTCTCAAGAAGAAACAAAACGTTAGTGAACGAAAAAATTATAAATTTATAATTGGTTTCATGTCGTCATTCATTTTTTGATGGCATCGTTTCGCTCTATTTGCATAAAGCAGTAAACATCATGTAAATTACACCGAATGCTTGAATTAACCTCACTATAAAACGGCCAACAACGCTACATAGGCAACAATTTACTCGCAAACGACGGAGAGCGCCACCCAAGAGCGTAATAACAATCAATGAACATTTAATTTCCATCCGCAAAGTAATTAAATGGCCAACATCACGTAGTAGATTTAACGAGCTCCATAAAGCCACTGGTAATTGTTTCCATAATAATATAGACCACGAGCAATAACTTAACCATTATTAATTGAATCCACAATACTAGCACAGACTTGTCCAATCCTGATAATTAAAATTTTCTTAACTTATTAAGCCGTAACAGTTCACAAATGGACATGGGTATTTCGCATAGTGTATAAGGCTTCTTTTACAGGTGGATTGGAGATCACAGTTCCAGACTTCTCGGACCATTAGCACTTCTTTATTCACCGCCTTCGGAGGCCTCAAACCGACAAATCCTCGAAACTAAAAAGAAAAGCGTCTAGTACTTCATTTTCGTTAATCGGCCTGTCTGAGCATGGCTAATCCTCCCCATTAATATACCTAACATCAATAATAATAGAAAATGTTTACAGATCAATCCATCTCTATTCTCTTTGAAAGAGCCAATGACCACGAGATGAATTTTAGTTTTTTTTTTTATAGTATAAGGGTGACAAACGAGCACACAGTCCACCTGATGGTAATTTGTTGCTGCGGCCCATATACATCATCATCTATCATCTGTTACAAATCAAAATTTAGATGCGTTGTCACCCGTGAGGACTAAGATGGAATGCCTCATTTCCAGTAAAAAGGGCCTCCGGCCACCTGCACTCACCAAGCGAAACGCAGAGGTAAACCTCTATCTACTTCACGCTGGTTTTCTGTGAGGTCGTGGTACTACCCCGGTTCGAGCCGGCCCATCCGATCCGTGCGACAGCAAAAGCTGCCGCGTGGCTCTACCACTGTTAAAAGTATGCAGAGATACTCTTATATTTGCGTTCAGAGATTATTAAGAGCCATTGTTTGATTGAAATTACTTAGGTCAACTCGGAGCATCTTTATAAACACAAAACTGAACAAATACTCTGTACATGACAGCTTTTTAGTATGATCAAGAATTTAAATGCAGCCTACATACAGCTTGCGTGCTACTTTAATCTTCTCCGTCATATATAGCTATCAGCCACACCCAGCATTATGAAATGAGTTCAATTCATTACCCATAAACTATCGGGTAAAACTAACATAATGGTGTTGAGGCAAATTGCTTCCGACTTGGAGCACGCTACCCGACCACGCGAGCTTTTAACCCTCATAACATATTAACTAATAAAACGTCTTGCGAAGCGGTAGATATGTATTTCAGAAGATTTGAACGATAAGTTTCATGATAAAAATTTAGAATTCATTATAATTTCATTTTTGTTGTTTTAAAGAATTGATTACAACGCCAAAAGACAGGAATAATCTATTGTTTAAGTTTCTTTAACTTTTTCCGAAAATATTTTAAAATTTCTACATTAAAGATTTTTAAAATAAAGATTACGCATTCGTCAAAATATTGTTTTTGGTGATTATTGAATCATAGGTACAAAACTCAATAAACAATAAATAAACGATTGTTTAATTTTTTTTTATGTGTTATTAGTTTTAAGACCGTTCTCTCCGACCATTACAAGTCTTTATGTATCGTGGAGACACCTTTTACGTAAATATTGTAAGTCATACAGCGGGCATGCAAAATACTGTTTCCGTCGAAGAAAAGGGATAGGTACTAGAAAGAGTTAAAATAGAAGTGTGGATAGAAGCTGTAACCCCTACCCGTTTGAACAAAATTAAATTCGTTGCCGGCGCCGTGCTGGTCAACTTCGTCAGTTATTAATTCAGTTATCGTTTTTTGTTTACTCAGCTAGAACAAGAAAAGAAAAGTTTACTACGGTAAAGCTGACCAGAATACATAGTGGTGAGCAATGTTACTGTTGGTTTCCATAATTAATCTTTTTTGGTGTTATCTTAAAATGACATTCATCACATTACCGAATTGTGACTGACAATTATTATTGTATGGTCCAATTGTAATTGCTGCACTAAATGTGTAGTGCGTTACGCTGTTTTCTTGATTCATGATTAATTGCGTAAACAAGTTGAACAGCTCCTTCACACTATATAATTTTTTACAATAACCTATTATCGTGTTTCTTAAGCAGCTACGCATCATCGCTACAGTCAAATATATATATATATTAATACATGAGATTTATAAATAATTTTCTCACTACTTTCATTGCGTTCACTACTCTTATCATAATGTCTAAGAAAGACAAAAATTGAAATAGCAATTTCATCCATAACTATATTTACATAAATAATTCAGCGGCCAGATAGATTTTGCATCGGTAGATTTTTAAAATATTGTTACCACTTTATTGACGAGTTACAGAGGTCAAGCAACTCTCATCTATGATGATCCTACACTTACTAATCCGTAACCACCACAAATTTCACGCTAACCGCTCTTCAACGGAGTCGATAAGACACCACTTACTTCAAAACACTTGATAATTAAATATGCATGAATCGATTTCATCAATACCGAGGTTAATGGAACCATTAAACCGCCATGACTAATTAACATCAAATGTCGATAACTATTTTTTAACGCTATTGACATCTGTCGCGTCCGTCAAGAACATTTGGTATTTCATAAGTAATTTTCAAAAATTTAATAAAATTAATACATTATTATAGCTTCTCAATAAATCTATGAAAATTTGTGTATAAACATAAGAAATTTCAAAGTAATGTAATTAATTATCAGTAATTTATTCTTGGGTCAATGAGTATACGTTTTTAAAACAAATTCCAGAAGATATATTATGATACAACTATTTTAGCTTATAAATAAATAGATGGAGTGAGGACCTTGTAAAACATGCAGGAAGTCGATGGATGCAGGTGGCTCAAAACCATACTTTGTGGCATTCCTTGGGGGAGGCTTATGTTGAACAGTGGACTTGTGATAGGCTGTAATGATAATGATGATGATTTTTTAGGGTGATCCTATGTAAATTTTACGAACAAATGAGTTCATCACGCAAAAGCTGCATGCATTTTGCACTCAATAATATCAGTTGTCACACAGACATACGTTTAAAAACGTAGAAAACGTAGATAAACCTATGTATGTAGTATTGTAAAGTGGCCTTCCACTAGATGGAGTGACGACCAGATAAGACAAACAGGAAGTCAATAAATGCAGGTGAGGGTCTATATTAAGTTGGTATAATTGTAAGGGGCACTGATACTTATTAATTCAAACGTCAACCGCAGCCTTAATGCGGTAGGCATGAAAATAAAGTAATAAAAGTATTCACAGCTCAACGACAAACAATTCACTTAGATAATTCAATCTACCGAAAGAACACTACTAACAAAAATATCTTCCTTTAATCTACTTAATATTGATTCATGATTAATTAGGTCAGGTAAAGCGTAAAGAAAGTAATTTAAAGGAACGACGCTATCGCCATTATTAATTTCCTCAGTATAAAGGTATAAATAAAACTGATACGTGACAACGCATCAAACAAAGCGCTTCAAAGCGCTCCTTTCGTATCGGTAAATCACTTCTTAATTAGTTTCAGGATTAGATTCCGTCCGTCTTCGGACACTTTAAGACGTAGTAAAAACAAAATGGCGCTTGTTTTTCGCTCAGAGAAAATATTTAGACGGGAACGTTTTTCTTGATCCAGTTACTCTCACGTGAGATTAAACGAAGTTAAACGAGCCAAGTAAACAAATAGGAGCTGAAAGAAAAAACGCTACGATAAATTTGAATGAGGAAATTCTTTTTGCTTCGTTATTGGGAGGTTCTCTACGGAAGTAAATGCTGTTCGACGAACGATTGATTTACGTCATTTATTTCGAGACGAACATTTGAAAAAGAAAGTATTACATGTTATACATACATGCCTCAGAAAAAATGTATTCTTGCTCTTAAATATGCGATTACGAATTAACTTGAATGATCAATGTAGGAAATCTATATCTAAATGGTGCTGCTTGAAATTACAAATTAATTCTCAAGTGAAAGTAATTTGTAATTTCAAGCAACAGCTACAAGCAGAAATAGGCATGGGTGGATACTCTCGATACACCAACGTAGAACTATATAGTCAATTCAACTGCCTGCTTTAAAACACTGGTTTGCACGATGATACAGCGAATTCAACTGTGGAAATGTTGCATCCAGCCTTACGATTGCACTACCAAATAAGGTAGTTAAAGAAAATCCTCATTAAACACCAATGAATTGTGTTATTCCTCAGGTGTTACATCGCATTTGCATTTTGATTATTAATCGAGTACTGATTAATCGAGTATTGTCTATAACCCACAGCTTTATCTTACCATCAGGTATTAAGTGAATGCCGAGTCGGTGGTAATAATCTCGTTTCTCATCCTTACTAATTAGCTGGATATTAATTATTTATATAGGTATAATATCATAGTTTTATATTTTTCGTTTAAAATTATATTTAAGATAACGACAAATTTATGAAATAAAAAAGGAAAACCTCAAAGAAAATAGAAATGCGGAAAAGAAACAGGAACCGATTTTAAAATGAATTGAAATGAAATAGTCTCAACAAAACCCGTTTCTAATCATGCAGCCATCTATTGCTCTGTATACGATTGCAATAACCAACCAGTTGGCCCGTTAGTGGCAATGAACGAGGCGTGCAAGCGCAGCGACGGCAAACAAGCAGGCGCTCCGAAGACGCCCGCAACGCAATTCGGAGACGCAATATGAGAACGCCCGAAGGCGCACTGCTAGCGAGGCCAATTGTTTAATAGCGCAACTTGTGCGATGCACACCCGCCGGCGAGTGAACTTTAACCACGCCTGATAGGACGTACTCGGTTCGCTTAATGTGTGTTCATACATCATACATATGTCTTAGGTAATAGACATTTTTAAATTCATTTTATATAGGCTAAGTATCGCTACTGTTGGAGTTTTTTTTAAGTAGCAAAACTCTTCGCACACTGTATATATACATACATATTGTACATATATGTGTGTAATATGTAAGAAACTGGAATTTAAGTTCCTTCCTCCGTTAAATATATAAAATTATAATAGGTAGAGTATAACTAGGTGTCAATTCTAAAAAAAATATATATAATATTTCATTTTAGGGCTTTATATAAATTTATTTGAATTGACGGTTGAATTGTAGGACGGAACGGACCAAGCGTTTCTTTGCAACTGTGAAACCTGTGTACGATTATTTCAGAGTAAAACTTAAGGCTTATACTTAATTATTCTAGGTTTGTTCGTATGTAATTAAAGTTTTGCAAAACCCCCCTACAACATTGGAGTATTTACAAGCATAGTGAAAAATCTACAAAAAAATGAATTCTAGCAATTAATAAATTTTTACACTGTGGATAAAAAAGAAGAAGAAAAGTAGAAATTATAATCCAAGAGGCTTTTATCATCAAATTAACCATATTTTATGATAGATAACAACTCGCGAAGCTTCACTGGTCGTCGCCACGAAACCCAACAGGCGTATTAGTAAATATTTACAACAACAGCAGAAAACTAGTGATACTATTTGTACCGACATACATCAATGTGAACACGGTCTATCATCAGCCGGCTTGTCGGCATACTGCACACTACGCTCTCACGTGTAATTAGGACGCGTCTGAGTTCCACATTACACGGTAAATTGAGCCTAATGCTCCTGAGACCCAAAACAGCATCTCTATTAATACTGTATATTACCAAAATTGTCGAGGATTACGAACCAAACTGCATACTCTTTATATGAATATTATCTCTCATACATACGACATAATCGTATTAACGGAAACCTGGTTACACGCGGATATCAGCGATAATGAATTTATAGACGATAGGTATCATGTTTTTAGAAAGGACAGAAATCGTGCAGCGACCGGCCGGCGAGACGGCGGAGGCATACTGATAGCAGTGCACCGATCGCTTTGTGCTGTAGCTCGTCTCGAAATGCACGAAATGCTGACGCATGACTTTGAGCCCCTCCCGCCTCTTGTTGATTATTTATTACTAGATATACGCATTGCAAATCAGGTTTTTATTCTCGCAGCCGTTTATATCCCACCTAATCAAAATTTTGATACATATAATAGTTTTTTAAATTTATTACAATATCAATTATCTGGGTCGACCGCAAGTCTTTTTATAATTGGTGACTTTAATCTGCCGAATCTTGGCTGGAATAATACTGGCCAGGGCCTTGAACCTATAATAGATTCGAACTTGAATTCCTCATGCTGGAGCCTAATTAATTTTATATCACTCATAAACGGTCATCAGATGAACCATATTCTTAATAAAAATAACAGAATCCTAGACTTAGCCATAACAAATACAACCAAGTGCAGCCTATCATCAATGACGTCACCGTTGATACCTCCCGATGCTCTTCATCCTCCTTTTGAAGTTTTCATTACTTTATCAGAATCACAAAAATACCTAGAACGTAATACAACATTTCGACAATGTTATAAAATGGCTAACTATGATAAAATAAAAGATGAAATTATGAACATCAATTGGGAAAACCTTTTTTTGGACAAAGGTGCTGAAGATGCCGTGTCGTGCTTTTATGAGACAATTTACAAAATTATTAAAAAACATGTGCCATTAAAAGAAGTCAAATCTAATCATTTCCCTTGTTGGTTTACGCCTGAATTAATTCAGATATACAATAAAAAAAACCGGGCTTGGATAAAAATGAAAAAATATCGAAGTGAATCAAATTACAGCATCTTTTCCATATACAGGAATAAATTCAAAAAAGTTTCAGAGCGTTGCTATAATAACTATATTAGTAAAGTAGAAAGCAGTATTAGGGATAACAGTAAATTTTTTTGGACTTATTTGAAAAACCGTAAAAAAATCTCTGATATACCGAGTACTGTAAACTTTAAGGATAGGGTGGCTACAGGTCCTAACGAAGTATGCTCAATATTCTCTAGCTTTTTTCATTCGGTTTTTGAGCCAACTATAGTTACTGAGGACTTTGATATTCAAGATATCATTGTTGACGATATTAAAACGCCTGATATCCTTATAAACGATATCAAACTCACAAAACTTGAAGTCACTAACCAGTTAAAGATGTTAGATGTAACAAAGGGCGTCGGGGTGGACAATGTCCATGCTCTGTTTCTAAAAGCTGCTGCGGAGGTTATTGATGAACCGGTATATCTCTTGTATAATAAATGTTTGCGATGTGGAATTTTTCCCAAAATCTGGAAAACTGCTAGAATAGTGCCCGTACACAAAGGAGGGTCTAAGAAATTAGTTGAAAATTATAGACCCATCTCAATACTACCTACGTTAGCGAAGATTTTTGAACGATTAGTGCATAACGCCGTTTATCCGCTTTTACGTAACATTATATTGCCACAACAGCATGGTTTTGTTAAGAATCGATCCACTGTGACTAATTTAATTATTTACTCGACCTTTCTATTTGAAGCTCTTGATGCACGTAAGCAAGTTGACTGTGTCTATACAGATTTTCGCAAGGCATTTGACCGGGTGGACCACAAGATGCTACTAGAAAAAATTGCCTATAATGGAATAAGAGGTAATCTATGGCGGTGGTTTAAGTCTTACATCTCAAACAGAATGCAAAAAGTGGTTATTAGGGGTCACGAATCTGAATGTGTACCGATTACTTCAGGCGTGCCACAAGGATCTATTATTGGTCCTTTTCTATTTATAATATTTATAAACGACATTAATGAGTGCTTCCGTTCAAGTAGGTTCCTTTTATATGCTGATGATTTGAAGGTATACAAAATTATCAAAAACACTAATGACCACTTAGAATTACAGGATGATTTAAACCGTTTCACATCGTACTGTAACAAAAATAAGTTAGAACTCAATCTTAATAAATGTAAATCTATAACTTTTACAAAAAAGAAAAAAACCAGCTCCTGCATTTATTATTTATGTGGTACCCCCCTATCTCAAGAAGTGGCAATCAGGGATCTTGGAGTAACTTTAGACACTGAATTACATCTAGACATACATATTGAAAATATTATTAACAAAGCTTATAAGATGTATGGTTTCGTTATCCGATCTGGTATTATGTTTAAAAATCCCTTGACTTACTTACACCTTTATAGATCCTTAATACGATGTCATTTGGAGTACGCAGTGGCTATTTGGAATCCTCTATATAAAAAATATATTGATAAACTAGAACTTGTGCAGAAAAAATTTCTTAGATGTATCCATTATAAATATGCCAGAAAAAAAAAACCGTATAATGAACTCATGGCAGAGTATAACCTCACTACTCTTAAATCAAGGCGTATAATTCTTGAAGCAATGTTGTTTTATGATCTGTGTCATAATAGATACGACTGTATGGAAATAATTGAGAATATAAATTATAGGGTACCTACCAGAGCACATCAGCGCGTGGCCCATTCTCATAAACTTTTTTCAACCAATTTATGTCGGACAAACGCGGGACGAAGGTCCTCTTTATTACGTATGATGCACTCGTACAATGAGAATTTCAATGCTATCGATATCAATGTCACAGGACGTGATAAATATAAGAAGATTGTCACTGAAAAACTTAAACAAGTAGTCATTGAATAGATAGTGGAATATAGGACACGTCTATTTAGAAAAAAAAAACTAATGAGCAGTGGTGTAATATATCCTACAATAACCCTACAATACTTGTTAGTCGATAATAAGTTTCTTATTTAAAAATAACAAAACATTGTCAATGTATACTATGTAAAAAGCTTCATCTATCTTTTAAAATTGTAATACTTAAGTTAGTGACCAGCGTTGCTGAGTTCATAATAATAAAAAATGTGTAGTAATTACATTAGATAACTTGATAATTGTGAACTTGTTTGTGGTCCGAAGTTTAATAAATTGAAAAAAAAAAAAATAAATTGAAAAAAATTGAAATACTGGATCAGAAGGAGCTCAGAGGCGTTGGAACGTTAACTGCGTTCGTTATCCGTTTTCCGTGTATGCGATTAGCATGTTGATAGTAACAGTAATTCAATTTTTCCACTTTCGATACAGACGTAGAGCGGAGTTCAAAGGTGGTTCACACCTTTATGTTCTGTTCACACCACAAAACTTTTAATTTTAAATCTATATGTAATGTGTAATACGTAGGTAGCTTCTCATCTGTGTTTTAAATTGTCGGACATGATCTAAAGAACGAAAACACAGCCACAGCCACACAGAGTTGACTCGAAGTGTGGGCCGGACTTAAAATCAGTGTCGTGATTAAAGTTAACGCTGAGTCACGCCCATTTCGCGGTTTCATCAGGTTTCATGCTACAGAACAGTTTTTTAAAAAAAATCTAATTAACTTTTTTATCAAAGACGTTCAGTCCGTGACCTTGATGCGAAACTGTTACGCGAGACATTACAGGGTTTGTCAAATCTTGACAATTCAAGCATCTGTTCGAGCAAACACATCTGAATGACTTATGTTTTCATATTATAAACTAATAAGCTTGTGTAACTATAATTATAATATTAATAGCCTGAACTATGCACACAAAAAGAAAGCAGTGTTGTAATCATAGGTTACTAAAAATAATTGTAAACATCTGAATTTAATAAAGGAAATACAGTTATGATAAATTAATTTCTTCATTCATTGCAGAGCATCAAAAGTCGACTATTGAACACAGGCTAACTATAGATTGCCTCATAGGGCAACAGATTTGCCATTACTCCGTCGCTTGGCAGGCGGGTTGACTACCGCAGTTTTTACTATTAAGTCATTATCAAGAAAATGATGCTGTCCACCTCTTGCTTCAGTTTTCCACTGTCACGTCTTACGACACCCACGGGATGATAGGAGAAAATGTTTTCTCTTAAACTGTCGCTTCAAGGCTAAATTTTATTTATAACTTTATATACACACGTGGTATGTGGGCGGATTTAATGCGTGAAGCATTCTCTACCTGTCCTCTACCTTGGGGTGATGCAGCGATAGAACGAAATAGGTGTAAGAAAAAAGTTGATTTAAGAAAATACATACATACATACATACATAAACACTCACGCCTGTCACCCAGAGGGGTAGGCAGAGACTACGGACTTCCATTTGGCGCGATCCTGACACACCTCTCTCGCCTCTTTTACATCCATATATCTACGCATACACGCTCGTCGGTTAAGGGTACTCCTAATCTGGCCCATTTTTAATGTATCGCCGATTTGGTCGATAAACCTTCGTCTAGGGCGTCCCTTCTCGACCCTGCCGTTCACTTCCGCAACATAAATTTGCTTTGTCACTCTTTAATATATTAATATAAATATGTAAACGTAAATAAAAAGCACGTACATATATCATATACTCCGTAAATAAATATTATATTATAACAAAGAACATAAAACTTAAGCATATAATTAAAATAATAAATATTTATGATTCATAAATACATATTATATTAAATGCTTAAACTCGTGTATATTATATACATATACTCACAAAACATACAAATATATATATTTAATTCAGATAAATAAAAAAGAATAGAATAATTTTCATGCAATATTGATTATTACATAATATTTATTGATAGTAATTTTTTTTATTTACCATTGGTTCGAAAAATACCTCTGTCCTGTGAAGATCCAGCAACAAACCCTTATTTTTTTTTAGATATACATCTATCTAAACGTAATTTTATTATAACTTTGTACAATTTTTATATGAATTACAATAGAACCAGCATGGTTCATGGATCATGGATCACGTCTTTACCAGGGGTTCATTCATGTATTCCTTAACCTATAAAAACAAATAAAACTGAAGTGTCTGTTTGTAATGTCGAAATAACAGCTTTTTACTATATGCATATGAAAGTATATACTTACGGTACTTATAACAAAACCATGATTTTTAAAATTTTTGTCCGTCTGTTTTTCTGTCTGTCTGTCTGTTTGTTCCGGCTAATCTTCGAAACGGCTGGACTGATTTTGACCGGACTTTCATTGGCAGATAACTAATGTTATAAAAAGTAACTCAAGCTACTTTTATTTTGGAAAAAGAATTAGGGTTCCGCGCAAAAATTAAAACCCATGAAATACAATCGTAATAAAATTAACGCGCGTATGTACAATTTTTCTTTAATGAAATGTGTGTAATAAAAATGGATGTGTGTGTATTTATTTTTTTAAATATTCTACAATCCTGAGTTTCTTTTTTAATATAATCGAAATTCAAAAGATAAAATAAAATATTTTTCCACTTTAAATTTTTAACATTTCAAATGTGTGTGGCTGGGACACGCCGGCGAGACTGATAGAAGACTGATGAACGCATTCACCGACACTGTCGAAAATTATCAAGATATTTATAAATCCGTCAGTTTGGTCCGTAGTCCATCAGACAGTAAATCAGATCAGTTCTTCGTCAGTCTGACTAGACTGATGGACTGAACGAATGACAAACTGAACCTACGTCAAAGTGTGTTCAAGTGGGGTTTTTATCAATTTTCTTTTACTACTTGTAAGTGTATTCTGTATTATGTGCGTAAACCACAAAAGGTGTTTCTAAGTAGTTTTCGGTATGGTTAAAAAAGTGTCACCAAAGCCCAACCATACGCCGAATCAAAAAAAACTGTCATTACGAGAATTTCCTACCAATCGTAACTCAATAAGCTTAAGTATAACAGATCTATTTTCTTATATTTAAATACGTTTACAATATCCATTCTAAGTAAGAGAAACTGATTGACATTGGTGAAGAAAATATAATTTTTATCGCAGTTAAAATACAATATATCCTTTCTGTCCCAAAAATACGATCAACAAGGATTTCATGATAAGTTTTTTTTTAAACAGAAGAGGGGGCAAACTAGCATGCGGGTCACCTGATGGTAAGTGAGTACCGCCGCCCATGAACAACTGCAACAGGTGCAGGTGCGTCACCGGCCTTTTAGAAAGGAGTAAGCTCTTTTCTTGAAGGTCCCTTGAAGATTTAGTAAAATAGTAAATATCTACAATATATAGGCGTTTTAAAAACCAAGTAAGAAATAGAAAAAAGAGACGATTTCAACGAACTCATTTAGATAAACTTCTTGCGAACTAAATAAAATTAATTCTATCCAGCAACCGGAAACCAGAACGAGATTGTTCCCATGATTCCTTTTCTTGACTTAACTTATTTAATCATTTAGTTAAATCAACAATTTCCGTAATGCTCAATGTTTAACACTAGAAATTATATATATATATATATATATATATATATATATATATATAAATATATATATATATATATATATAGTCTATTTCGTAATGCAATTAGTAGCCGTACTCCGAGTTGAAGGGCCGACACGGCGTGACCACTCCGATTGAGCATCGCGAGCTTATTACGGAAGCATGTTGATGGACTGCGGCGGGAAGGGGGTCTACAAAGAAAGGGAAGGACTGCTAGCCGACAATGACTGTTAGCCGACTCTTGAGTCGGCTAACCTGTCATTGTCTACGTGAGGAGAGCATTCTTAAGCATTTCCTCGTGAAAAAAGATTCACGATCAAAAACATCATGAAACGTATAAGTATTATTTTCTTTTCTATCTAGTAATCCATCAAGGCTGGTTCCACATTCATACATATTTCTGCCGCCAAGCGGCGCCCAAAATGATGGCAGAAAATCCAACCAAACATGAATCTTAAAAACCAGGATAAGAAGCAACATTACCAATGCCAAATTATCTAAACAAGAAGCTCAATTTGCAGACGCTTTTTTTTTATAAAATTGAAGTGACAAATGAACTTACAATCCACGAAATGGTAGATGGCTACTGCACGATGAACACTTGCAACCAACTTAATGCAAAGAATGCCACAGATGTGTTGTTACCTCTGAGGACTAAGACAACTTGAGCCTGCATAACGAGCTCTATACAGCCTTCAGACCGGAAGGGAATTAGAATAGGGAGTCAGAACTTGTGCAAAATTTTAAGTTACGCCCTGTTAACACATACCTGAAACAGTCATAGCGACGAATTAACTACTATAAACAGAAACAGACTCCAGTGCTTCAAACAGTAAATTATTGCTACAGGTATACACTATTTTCTAGTGATATCAGAATATTATTATTCGCATATATATTTCTGTTTAATAATCATTTTTATTTTACCATAAATAAAATAAAACAAACACAAGTACCATTCTTATAAAAACTATTCCAATGCCGTACGTATAAAATACATAATATTGCGTCTTCTTTACGAACGCGAGTAGGAACATTAAAGAAAATAAACAATCTCGAACCGGGAACTAAGAACAATAAACAACACAACCGTATACACCTTACACCATAATATAAGACTATTATGTGTAGTCTATTTTATAACTCATTCTTAACTCAAACTCGTATTTATATTAGTTTTTTTTAGTTAATCATTCCATATATTATATCCTATATACATTTTCAATAGTAAAGCGTTTCAACAGCGAAATATTAAAACTATAACCCGAAATAAAATCACATTTTCGACTTTCTTCAGCCTTAACATAACAACAGAAACAACAAAGCAAGCATTTTTAATAAGAACTTGGACAAGATAAACCTAGAAGTCAATAAGTTCTATTATTTATGAGCCTCAATAATTGCATGAAAAATTCAAACCAAATGAAATGAGTGACTACGATTCTAACTGCAGAAAAAAGTCAATAAAAGACTAAATCACAAATTCAAACAATTTTATCGATTTTTCACGATTAATTTCTATTATATTACTTCGAGGTGTAAGAATAGATAATAAAAAAAAATATAATTTAACTTGACAGGGTCAAACAACAAAAAGATAAAAAGAAGTGAAAATACAACTCGAAACCCTCACTCGTTTCAGCAGTAGTACAAAGTTCGACGCATACGACGTGTTAGATGATTCCGTAAAAGTTATTCTAATATCTCGTTTTCGATATTCTTTTTTTACGAAACACCAGCACCAGTGTTACATCGTGAGTATCAGCGCTGTTGTTAGTTTTTATTTGTATACTAACAACAGCGCTGATAATTATATTAATCTATATGATGATGATGAATAATAAATATGATAATCATATTTATTATATTACATCTGTGAGTGTGACCAACACGTATGACGGAATTGTAATCGCGCTACGCTGAATGTGTAATTCGTTACGCTGTTTTATTGTTGTTAATGATTAATTGCGTTACAAGGAAACAGGTTGAATAGAAGCACTGACATTTTAATATTTTTAACTATAAAATTTTAGTATGTCTCTAACGAACTGAAAAAGAGCTTTAGCTGAAGCCAATATTTATATAAAAATAGAAATTATAGCTCTAAGGACCTATCAGCAGACCTAGCAATATGGCCCATTTATTTGTCAGTCGACAATGAACAAATAATTTGGCAATATCTCATGTGCGACAACCTGATCAAGTAAGGCCATAGAAGAAATACCTATGGGGATGTCCATTTACGAATACAAGTCGCGGTTTATTAAATCTTTGGTAGTTAAGGGCTGGATGCTGACCTTTAATTAGGTAGTACACTTGAAGCTTGAGTCGATTCCCGCCGGTTCTATTGAAATTACTAAAGACACCAAGTGCACGGCGGTGAAGAAAAACATCGTATTTCAAGGTTACGGACTTCATGTCCACCAACATGCATTGGAGCCACGCGTCGTCTCTTCCTGGTACCATAATCCATAACCCTCATAGAAATGAAAGAAGCCCTGTGCCTAAAAGTGCCCAGAAAACCTTTTTACCTACTTAATATAAGGGAGGACAACAAAGTAAGTTACATAATGATTTCCTATATTTACGCGAACACTACACATTTAAATCACACTAAGTTTACAGATTTTATCGGATATATTAAATTATTTTAATCTCCTGAAATTTCGAGTACTATACAGCATCCACGGTCACTGGGGGAACTAAGGTGTTCGACGTCCCAATATCATAGGTAACCACGGCTACCTTTAGTTTAAAATATAAGTTAATATACGCCATAAAATCATTAAATACTTTATGAAACTGACATATTCATTATTATTGTCGAAATTATTTAATAATAAATCAAGCTGCGTGTAAAATTTACATTTCATAATATATTAACAAAGTACGCCCCACTGCATCTTGGCGGCGCATTTCATGGCCGATAATTTCAAGGCACATGACCCGTTCACAGCCGCGTATGCTCACGACACACGTCAATGCAAACAAGGGGACCGTCTGAATAGCACTGAGCGCATAATCAACCTGACTGTAAAGCCGCATGCACAGCTTTATATGCTACCTTCTCTTTAGTCCTAACAATTGCCACTACTTAACTTGCTAATTTATATAATATGTATTATGTATATAAACTTAAAATAAAAAAAGACTGTATTAGCGTAATTTAACGAAAGTAGGTTGCCAGTAAAAATTTATGCAACAAGTAAAATGATGTTACTAACAGTATTTCGCAATCAGTAGTAGTAAAAATGATTTAAGCGCACTGAGTACTCAGTACATTACAGTATTTAGTAAAATGTCTAGTAAAATTTACGGTCGAAAGTGCAAATAGACAAAAACATCTCATATCTATTTAGGAAAGCTATTTTCTGTTATAGTAGAAGACAAATTAGTAAACATGAACACTATAAACTCATGATAAAGAAACATTCTTTAAATTTCAAACTCGCCGCACACGCTGCACTCTGCTGACTCTTGGACAAAGCTCTCGTGGCCAAATGATGGCGATAAGCCTTCAAAAATGCCAAACTAAAAGTCTACAAACCGGCGATGGGAATCAACATTACCGAGCGTTATCGGTTCTGCGCTAAACTCACCCTCACCTGCTTAGCTTGAAGAGTATGTACAAAGAGAGTGTGACTCGTATATTTCTTTTAAGAAATATACGAGTCACACTATCACAACAGTCCATCACCAGTCCACTGCTGAACATGGACTAGCTTTATAGATTGCTACAAAGTACGGTCCTAAACCATCTCAATCCATCAACTACTTGTGTGTTTAATGAGGTCGTCACTCCATCTAGTGGAAGGGAAGTAGCTCGACACTGTGCTTGCTAGTACGAGGCTGCCACTCGACAACCTTCCTTTCTCATCGACTGTCGGTTTATCGAGTTACATGGCCGGTCCATTACCATTTCAGCTTGCTGAACCTCTAGACTATGTCAGTTACTCTTAATCCCCTACGGTAAATATACGAGTACAATATGTCTATTGGAAAATTCATAAAAAGACATATTCATTCACCCAAGAAGAACAGTTAAAAAACTAAGAAAGATGACGTAATGATCATAATTTCTATAGCTTTCAGTACACAAGAAAACTTAAAGATGGATCTGATGTAAATGGTGGACAGGCTCGTAAATGCATTCAGTTGTTTTGAAATAAATTAATATTGAATACATTGATATTTTAGAATCTGTAATCACCCGTATTTGGCAATATGGAAAAGTTTGCAAGCTGCATATCGTTGCTAAACATGTCTTTCAAAATGAGGTTTTCGGGTGGCAGCCTCGTACCAGTAAAGGTGAAGTGTAAGGCGGCCCCTCACTAGATGGTGTGACGACCTGGTAAGACATGCAGAAAGTCGATAGATGCAGGATACTCAGAACCGTACTTTGGGGCATTATTCCTTGGGGGAGGCCTACGTTCAGAAGTGGACTTGTGAAGGGCTGTAATTAATTATACATCAATGTAAAAGAAATTTGAGTTTGATTTCAAGAAAATGGCAGTCAGGTTTAACATTTTACTAAAAGCTTTTAATTACGTAGCAATGATACTCATAATTACCGTGTTGTGACGTACATATTGTGAAGCGGCAGTGTGAGTGACACGCAGAAGAGTCATGCTGCAGCTATATTATGGTTGTAGCACGAATGGGTCGGCTCGACCGGGGAAGGACCACGCTCTCACAGAATACCAGCGTAAAATAGCAGCTTAACGCTGCTGTGTTTCGTATGGTGAGTGTAGAGAAACGGAGACCCATTTTACTGGAAACGAGGCATTCCATCTCGGTCCTCAAGGTTGGCAAAGCATCTACATTTTAATTCTTAATTGAGGATGTCTAAGGGCCACAGCATCTAATTACCATCAGGTGGAATGTGTGCTCGTTTGTTACCCCTATTCTATTAGAAAAAACACATCAAGATTTTATAAATGGATTACTAATAAGCAAAATAGCCGATGAACCGTCTTCTAATGTAATATCTTTAAAATAAAGTTTTCGATACAATTTTTACAACAATGGTGCGCCGCTCTTTATGTCAGCACTTCCGTTAGTCGTCCTATTCATGTAATAGTCTCACAGATTTTACTATGACGTTATTGTTTACAATATGAGCATTATATTAAGGAACCGTATGTGCAATATAAACTCAAACAAATCTTCGCGCTACAAAGAATCCGTATTATCTTCCCTTCTCAAGCAGTTACTACATAAATTGATTTGAATTTTTAAATTACTTAATGTCTTAATGATTTCTTATATTTACGCAAATGCTACACATGGTGTAAAACAAATTTTACGGATTTTATCGCGTTTAATTTAAACTTTTTTAATTCCCGACGTTACTTAATGTCTTTATGGTGATAGTAATTTTAATTTCCTAGTAAACATTAATAAACGTCACGTCGTATATAAGAGTACTTATAAGAACTCCAATGTTTAATGGAATAAACGTTACAACTTTCACCGCCCGTATTTAATATCGCCAGGCAGTGGCGAAATAAGAGAATTCCTTATCTTATCTAGATGCATGTGTGTAGAAAGAATCACCAAGTTGATTTAATGGTTTCTCACAGTCAGTAGTATATACCAATACAATTACATATATGCCCAATATAAAACATTTATATCGCCAGTAGTTACGAAGTACCGCATTCAAAAAACATGTTTCATCTTTATTAACTTAAGGTTGACACTGAAAATCAGGGCTAGGGTGACACATCTTAGCATATCCTTTTAGAACATTTCCCATAAAACAAATCTTTAAGGTTAGCTTTTCGCTTTTTTTTTGGCTTATTTTGTACCTATCTGCATTTTTTCACAACGATTTATTTTTCATTGTAAGTGTATAATAAAATGTAGTTATAAGCTTCGCTCATAATGTTTTTGTTTTGAGTTTCTAATATCAATTTGTTAAGAAATGGGGCCAAATAAATATCTTCCTTTCTTGCCTTCTAAAATAAAGATTTAACATATAATAACGTAATATGTCCCTATACGTATAATATAGAATAGAATAGAATAGAATGATTTTTTATTAAATAATGATTATTACATAATATTTATTTTTAAAAGTCATAATAAAAATAACTGGGAATAGTAGGAACCTTAGCAGGAAATCTTTGATGGAAAAATCTATCTGAGCAACATGTTTTAAACACTTGTGTGTGTGAGTATAGAGAACTGGAGACCCTTTATACTGGAAACGAGGCATTCCAACTTAGTCCTCAGGGGAAACAACGCATCTGCATTTTGATTCTTAATCGAGGATATATGTAGATGTCTAAGGGCCACATTAGATGGACTGTGTGGGCGACATACAATAAAGACATCTACATCTAAAATGTTTGTCACCTTTATTCTATAAAAAAAATCTCATGGTAATCGATATTTTAATCTATTCAGTAAGTATAAATACCACGAAAACTATAAATGTGATAGTGGGCCCAGTTCCGTTCAACCTAAGCTCGTGATTATTTACTTTAACGCCCTCTTCTTTTCGGACCTGGGCCGCTTGACACTTCCATATGTCTAAATAGGCTTATGTAAAGCCGCTTACCATTTTCGGCTACATGATCACCATCAAGTGGAATAGCAGTCATGGCTTATAATAGATTAAAAAAAACTCCACACTAAACAATATATTTCAATGTTCATGACTCGATGTGCACGCGGACTAGGACCAGAGCACGGAGCGCTGTCGACGTCGGCCGCACACTTCCGTCGCCACCCGTCGCCGACGGAGACGTATCACGACGTGTTCAACTAGAAAACTTTACATTTATCGTCGCTGTTACCAGCAAGACTTCAAGCATCGAACAGGCCCCTTTTATACTATCCGGATATATTTATGTACGAAATATATTTATACATACTTGTACCTCTTAGTGCAGTCGATAGTGCTATGGTTAATAAAAGCAGAAACAAGTGATGGGCTTGGTGGTCGCTAATCTTGCTGATCATAAAAATCATACTATGGAGTGCTATGCTCGGAGTTTCTCTGTGTGATAGATTTAAAAATGAGGATATACATGGTAGAACCGCAGTAGTCGACATACCCCAACGGATCAGTAAGCTGAAGTGGCAATGTGTTGGCCATATAGCTCTAATCACCGACAAGCGGTGGGGAAGAAAGGTTTTTGAGTGGCAGCCTCATACCGGTAAGATAGATGAAATTACGACCTGGTAACAGATGCAGGAAGTCGAAAGTTACAGGATGGGGGGGGGGGCTTTTTAATTTCAAATTCTCACTATTACAAGTTCAATTCGTAACTTTCAAGTCTTAATAATTACCGCGTCTCGTATTTGTCGCTTAAGCAACATGGATAGATTAGGGCAATTAAATATTGAACATATGTAATAACTAATAATACATTGTAGAAAATACGAATCTATCATCATCATCATCGTAAAATCTTATCAGATGTCTTGTTACTTTTATTATAGTATAGTATAGTATAGATAGATAGATATAATTTAATTCTAAAACAGCCAGTTAAATAAGTCGTCTAAGTACGCCCACAATAAGTAGAAATTACATTAAATTGACATTAAAGCGCTGCAAATCGTTTATTAATAGATATTTTTATTTGTTCTCCCGTTATCGAAAATACTTCAAGGTAAAGTTCACAAACTATAACATTTAAATATGAGTGATCGACGTAAAAAACTACTATAATAAAAAATGCTATCCGTACACAATGGAGTTCCGTCAAAGATAACAATAATTGCAAGCAATCCATTTGATATTTTCAGAACAATTGTTTACCGATCCTGTATACGGTTGTGTAAATAAAAATATGAACACGATGCTGCACATGTGAAAAATACACGAACTCAACCGCTGAATAAAGATTTGCAACCCCGAGGAAATTCAGATGATTGAAAAAAAAAACATAAATAGCCGTTCGTTCGGAATTAAAAATGTATGGCAGATATATAAAACTCTCAACGGATACGTATTGGAGTGTTGCAGCTGTCGAAAAAAAAAAAGGATGTACCTATTTCAATAGCGGATCCGACTAGCCTCGATTTGAGCCGCTGTGTAGGAGGGATATACACGCGGGGATATATCCCCTTTATACGTCCATGTTTGATCAGAAACATTGTTCAAGCTCAAATCTAGAAAAAACCACTCTCAATAATCAATCGCGTGCACTACGGGATGTTTGTTTATACATTTTACTGCATATTTTTTCAAGGAACTGTTCAAAATAGACGTAGCACAAAACTTGCTTTGTTGTGTATATTTTTTAATAATACTGGAATATAGAACGAATAGGTGCTAGGTGGCTACGTGGCTAATGTAGTCCATGAACACCTGGAGCCAACTTCAAACAAAGAAGTCTAAAGATGCGTTGTCACCTCTGAAGACTACGATGAAGTTCCTCACAGCCTATAACTGTACTGACTCTCCATACACTTCAGACCGCAACACAACCGTGCAAGCACTGCTATTACGCGGCAGAAATAGCTAAGAGTTTGGAACCTACCCTGATGGACTCTTAGGCAGAAAAGGAGTTCCTTTATTTAGTAAATTGTGTAATACTAATGTTTCCGATTTCCTTGAGCGAAGTTTTTTTAAGATTAAAATTTTCGCTTGTTTATCGATAATATTGCTCATAACGTAATTATGAATAATTTAAATTAAAAAATATATATAAAAAACCCCGAAACAAAAAGAGCTGATGATGTTCAAACAATTGAAAAGATTTCATTGAATCATAACTAAGAACACTCTCGATCAAGTCAACTTTCAAATAAATAAAAAAAAACTAAATCTAAATCGGTTCGTCCTTTTGGGAGCTACGATGTCATACACCACGTTAAACATATAACACGCCTCTTTTTCATCGGGGGTTAAAAATCAAAAATTTACGTATACGTTATCAAGAACATATATCAACGCAAGTTATAAGTGTGTTTAAATGAGAAATATAAAAAAATGCTTATCACCAATAAATTTAAATGTATTTAGATTCTAAATCGAGTAAAACTTAACTGTGTTCGAGCTTTGTATGAATTTGAGAACAAAATGTCGATGAACGTTTTGTTTACGCCCCTTGGGATAATATCTTATTACCCAGCGAGTTACAAGTTTTGAAAGGGACTAAGTCACAAGCACGGTTCTGAAACGCGAATAACTAGTAAACGTTCGCTTGCTTGCAGTCAAAGGAGAAGCCAAGCTTCGTCGTCGACACTGTCAGACACATGCTTCCGCAAGCCTTTGCATTGACACTGTTGTTGCGACCGTACCAGTACGTTGTACACACTGGTGTTACTTCTTGTTACTGACATAGGATTAGCTGTTGAAAATGTTATAATTTTTAATTTAGAAACTAATTAATCTTGTTAATCCACAGTCTGTAAACGATCAAATACTGACCAAGTCCTTTTATATTTAGACCAATTAATATACAAGTATGACTTATACATATGTATTTATTACTGTATCTAAACTGTTAGTAGGTGGATTTGTATTCAACGAACAATTCAAATAAAAGTTTCCCATGCAATTGGAGTAGGAAATCTGAGAGAATTATACTGCCAACAGTCGGAATAAGCATTTCGACGGTCACTTATTTTCACAGCTTTTCCCCTAGGTATCATATACGGTACCCGCAGGGCGGACACCGGATACATTCTTCTTTAACGTCGCCACTATGCTGTATAATATACTTTATAACGAAATATTTTTCTTGAATAAGATCTATAGTGCTTTGAGTGTTTACTGCTCTAAAAATTACTCAAGTATAACATTTTTTGACAAGAATACTATAACATATAACACATAAAATCTCATGCCTGTCACCCAGAATGGTGAGTAGAGCCTATGGACTTCCGTTTGGCACGACCCGGACACCTCTCTCGAATCTTTCACATCCATATACATACTCGCACATATACTCGTACATGCTTATCGGTTATGAGTAACTCTTATTTACCCCACCCATATATAAAATACAGATACAAATATAATTGCTCAACGTAGAAAATGTTATTCGTCATTCCTCTTTTAAATGTGAGACGAGCATTCAGCACGATCGAAAGGTCACAAGGCGAGCGAGTCTCACTATGAATGTCAATTGAGAGCCTACATGTTTCATAACATTTCAATAGAATAGAGCATCGATGAAATAGACAACGTTGTATTTATTGCCTGTTGTTGTCATACATTGACCCGCAAGACAATGGTTGTTTTAAATCGTGCTGCGTGTCCCACGCCTTCCCTCTCACCTAGTATGTGTAAACATACAATACATTTAGATAAGTACTTCTAACTTGCCTTATTGAATTAAAATCGAATAAGCCAGAAGTCTTGTTTTGTACTACGGAAAAGGGGCATCACGTACCTGGAACAAAAATAAGATTTCTTATTAATTTTTGTCACATTTTATTCTGTTTTAATTATGTAATACGTTTTATTAATATGTATTACGTTTTATTACGAAGCGTGTAATGGCGGTGCGGTGTATATCCACTAGCCCCTATCGCCTACCCCATATCGTCCCGTGGGTTTCTTAAGAGGTGACAGAGGGAATCAAACTAGGCGATGGGCATCAGCGACCCAATAACAACTAGAAAATGAAAAAACCTTCCTATCACCAACCCGCTTGCCTAGTGTTAAATTCCCCCTCAAGGGGCAATATACGGGAAGGGCTATGTTCAGCAGTGTAATGAATGCAATGAAAATATAAAAATTATACGTGGTACAGCCATGCTGCAGCTATATTAGTAGTATACTTGTAGCACGAATGGGTCGGCTCGACCGGGGAAGGACCACGCTCTCACAGAATACTAGCGTAATTTAGCAGCTTAACACTGCTGTGTTTCGTATGGTGAGTGTAGAGAACCGGAGACCTTTTTTTTACTGAATAAGAAGCATTCCATCTTAGTTCTCAAGAGTGACAACGCATCTGCATTTTGATTCGTAAACGAGGATAGATGTAGATGTGTATGGGCTACAGCAACCACTTACCATCAGGTGGACTGTGTGCTCGTTTGTCACTCGATCCTATAAAAAATATATATATATTATTACTATGGTTGAAGTGCTCGCCGTTTATTTCGTACTACGAAGGTAACCCCGAGTTTGATTCCCGCCAGCACCAATAAAATTTTAAATGTTAATTTATTTACTACGTGCTCGGGGATTAAAGAAAGCATCGTGAAAATAGCTGCTTGACTGACTTAGAAGTAAAATTATAAGTTGTACTAACTGTTCCACAAAATAACAATGGCCTATACCCAGCAGGGTGAAATATAGACTGTATATACATATATTTATTTCGCAGATGACGCTAAAATATTGCCTTACTTGCCTTGTGAAACGTCAGGACACCAACCATCACAGGGCCATACATAAGGCTGACTATTTAACGTCTTCAAAATATAGCAACGAGTCAATTAAAATCGGAATCTAATACGGCAAACGTACTAAAAGTGCATGCATAGTGGGAAGTAAATCATAAAGATAAAGCGGGAACACAATAATGACACAACAGAATGGCCCGCTTGTGTCCGTACTCACTTACTTCCCTCGCCTACACACGCAACATGTCCTCACATACACACACATACAACGTTATTGGTGGCAATTTGACAATTTTATCGCGTCATAAAACCAGGCAAGCGGCAAGTATGGCGCACGTTAATTGCGGGATTCGCTAAATGCGTAAAATTATTTAATATTCATTCGCTCCCACACCGGGGACTATCAAATCCGAACACTCAATTGCATTGAAGCGCTCGTGTCTTTTAATTATAAATGAGTTAGATAACAATTCACAACGATTTGGTTAATTACATTTATAATTCGAAAATAGCCCGTCTCTAGAGTAACGGAGTACTACCAACAATTTCAAGAGCGACAAATAACTTTGTTTTTTTTTTATAGGATAAGGGTGACAAACGAGCACACAGTTCACCCGATGGTAAGTGGTTGCTGCGGCCCATAAACATCTACATCTATCCTCTATTACAAATCAAAATGTAGATGCTTTGTCACCCGTGAGGACTAAGATGGAATGCTTCATTTCCAGTAAAAAGGGCCTCCGGCCAACTGCACTCACCAAGCGAAACGCAGAGGTAAACTTCTACTTCACGCTGGTTTTCTGTGAGGCCGTGGTACCAACTCGGTTCGAGCCGGCCCATCCGTGCGACAGCAAATGCTGCCGCGTGGCTCTACCACTGTTCTACGTGAACCGATTTCGATGATTTTTGATGATTTTTATTTGAAAGCTGGTGCTTCTCATGTGGTGGGTAAGGTCTTACCAATAGTTTTTGAGTAATCCTTAATCATATACATATATTGAAGTCGGTTGTCCCAAATTTTTAATTTTAAATTATTTTTTTAAGTCAACAGTACAGATAGTGTTGGCACTTGAACAAATACCTTTATAGGTGTTGGCGCCACGTTGCAACGTTTTATGGAATCAGCACGCATGGGTCGGCTCGGCCCAAGAATGCCTGCCTATACAGGATTTTTTTCCCATTCTTTACAGTCTATCGAAGGCCTCCCCATAAATTGCCTTATCAGGGGGTACTCGCCATAGTTGCCACATGTAGCAGGCGGGTTGGCATCCACAGTCTTTTATTTTCTAGTTGTTATAGAAAGACGCTACTGTCCATCTCTTGGTTGTTACATTATCGTGTCTTGCGATACCTACGAGACGATATGGGACCGTGGATATTCTTACTCCACCACTATACGGTGACCTACGCAGAATGCGAGCGTGAAATAGCAGGATATTTTACTCTTTGTGCTTAACGTCCAGAAACGGAGATCCTTTTTACTGGTATAACGAGGCATTTCATCTCAGTCCTCGGAGTTGACAACATATCTGAATTTTAGTTTTTGTACGAGGATAGACGTGGGCCGCGGCATCCATTAACCATAAGGTAAGCTATGAACTCGTTTGTCACCCTTACTTTTATAAAGTGGTAAAATTAAAAAATTTGTACATTTGATTTCAATACAAATTACTAAGGATCACTCCAAAACTACTGGTACTGGTACTGAGAAGCATAAGCTTTCAAATAAAAAAGAGTCATCAAAATCGGTTCACCAAGAAAAAACAATAATGAACTAACTGAGGTAACACACATAAAAAATACAGTCGAATTAAGCACCTTCTCCTTTTTGAAGTCGGTTAAAAAAACAGTCAACTTACGACGACTATGTGTGAACAAGATCATAATCTCGTACAGTGTAGATAAATATCATATATATACTCAACTCATAGTAAAATAAAAGTTAAGCCCAAAAATTTTTAACGAAAACAAACAAACTGTTCACGCAGCCACAACGATACAATATAAAAGATTGCATTGGAGTTTATTATGGATATTGGCGCTAAAGCTCTAAATATTGAAACTAGGTTTACACGAGCACAAAGGGAGCCTAACGATATTGTGTAACGACTTTTAAAATCCAATATTCATTAACGCAAAGCCGGATCACAGCAACGTATGGATGCCGTTTGTTTTATGTACTGCCACCATCAATTTAGGTTTTTACCGGATTCGTCCAATTGGATAAGTACAGTGTCATTACGAGAGTTTTTTTTTTGTTTCTATTTATAAACGTTTGCATTTTTGTATTAAAGTAACCACAATATTTTGTAATTGCAATAATATTTTATATCTTTTAAAAATTCTAACACATGATTTTATAATACGAGTATAAAATGATAACTGTGTAGGCTCAATACGCAGAATTATAAAGGGAAAAATATAAGCGCTTTGGAAAGTAATATCTGGATCTTTAAGACTATTTAACATACAAAATATAATTAAAATAGTTCAAGTTCGTTCTGATCGTAATGATCACAGCCCATTTGATGTAAAGCGGTTATTCAGACACATACATCTACCCTCTCATTGAAAGTATTTCACCTTCGATGAACTCTATTAATATTTAGAAATTAATTTTCTTCTTTTAGTGCTTTCTTGCCAAAAAACCAATGCAAGCTTTTATCGGTCAACGCGAAACAGAGCTTAAATCCCCGGACTTTACCAGTCGTAACCAGCGCTTCATTTGTGGCACATGCTGTGTGATATTTTAGACGATCTTGTAGTGTATTTTACTTTTACTTATTTTATAGTGTTGGGGTTTGTATTAAGTGATGAACAACTTATTTAATTGTTTTATTGTATAATTTAAAAACTGTACTAATTATGTATAATTGCGTCTGTACTGCACACGGCTCGCCAATAGAAGAGAGAAAAAATGTCGATTGACAACTATATAAAAGGTTACAATAGGGTTGTACCATGTAAATAGTGATGTACTACAATCGGTGCTGTGAGTGTCTCGAACATATAGGTTACATTACTCAATAGTGTTTCCCAACGGATAGGTCTTAAGATGAACACGAACAAAACAAAGATCATGTTTAATGTCCATGTCACACCTATGCCGGTAGTTGTTGGGAGCACTAAGCTCGAAGTTGTTGACGAGTATGTGTACCTGGGACAAATAGTTCGATTAGGTAAGTCCAACTTCGGTTTCAACTCGGTTGGGCAGCGTTCGGGAAATTACGGCACATCTTCTCGTCAGGTATACCTCAAAACTTGAAAACGAGACTGTACAACCAGTGATGACCTATGGAACTGAGACGTGGTCCTTCACTGCTGGCCGGATGAGGAAGCTCAAGGTCGCTCAGCGAGCTATGGAGAGGGCTATGCTCGGAGTTTCTCTGCTTGATAAACTTAGAAAAGAGGATATTCGCAGTATAACCAGAGTGACGGACATAGCCCAACGGATGAGTAAGCTGAAGTGGCAATGGGCCGGCCATATAGCTCGAAGAACCGACAATCGATGCGGAAAAAAGGTTCTCGAGTGGCAGCCTCGTACCGGCAGGCGAAGTGTAGAGCGTCCCCCCCACTAGATGGAGTGACTACCTGATAAGATATACAGGAAGTCGATGGATGCAGGTGGTTCAGGACCGTGCTTTGTGGCAGTCCTTGGGGGAGGCCTATGTTCAGCAGTGGACTTGTGAAGGGCTGTAATGATGATGATGATGATGATTACAATTATGTAACAAAATGCCACTTTAGGTTTTAACAAGTTAGGAATTTTCACAACACTTTACGTCTTTCCTGTTGATAACAAATAACACATTACTGCGAACGTATCAAAACAGCCTGTCCTACTTCTGGCATGTAATAATGGCATATCTACACATACAACGTTAGCGTGAGATGTATGTAATTCGCAACACAGCGGCTCTATTCCGTAACACTTAAGCTCTTTTACAACGAGTATTCCGCGCCCGGGCGTCCCCGATGTACGCCTTTGTCTTTGCTGCATCAACGATCGATGATCGGATAAAATTTAAACGTGTAACATTACACCGCCATTTTAGTGATTGTTTAACAGCAGCACAATGTTTTATGAAAACAAAGCATGTTTCTGTCGTTCAATAAACTTTTTTTTGCTGTAGCAAAGGAGTGGAATAATTTGCCGTCGTCTATCTTTCCGTCCGAATACAATCTGGGCGTCTACAAGACAAGAGTGAATAGGTTTTTGTTACGCTAAGACAGTGCGATTTACCATCTAGGGCTGCATCACCACTTACCACCAGTTGGGATCACTGCACTGGCTTATAATAAGTTTATAAAAATTATTTTTATTCATTAAATTTGACAGACATTAAAACAATGTCATGATCTCCGACAGATGGCGAATTAATCGTTTCAAAAATTGCCGGACCTAAAAGTGGACCTATCCTCCGTCACAGTCAAGTTATAGAAGAATCAAATTCTATAGTTCATCCTTAGGTGTTCTTGTGGGGCGTAACAAATTCTTTCCCAAAAGTCAACCTCCGCTTACATCTCAAAGTAGTTCTATCGACTCGTATTTCATCTATTCGTAAAGGCCTGCCCAACGTGGCGATAATCTTCTAATACATAAAAAACAATATTCGTATTTCTTGCTTTGTCAACGTATTGATTGCACTTGCGCGAAGGTTATAGGCATAGTACAATTAAATTACAGTAGGTAGCGAGCGTATCGTACCGACTTTATTTGAAAGTTATATATCATCATCATTATTCCTAATTAAACAATATAATTCTCACAAATTCAAAATTATATTTCCACAATTATTTCTTCTGCAGCAGCAACGCGCCGGGTACCAACCAGCTAGTCAAAAAATGTTTAAAATTAAAATCATTTTATTCATTTTATATACCTCGAACAAACTTTTAGCTAATTAAAAGGCACTTACCTATTTAAAATATCGATATAACTTAGTGATAAATTTAGGAACACAGGAATAAAACATTCACTAATTATTCACATATAAATTGACGATCAACCACTCACCAATATGAATATTATAATATTACACGATACGAGATTTTATTTTACTGAATATATAGAACACGTAAATAAGTCCCCACACACACACACATAAATAAGTTTTCACAAACAATCTGTGCACTGAGGCTCAACACAAACCACTGTTTGAAACCTATCACCAAAGAAGCCCCTTCGTTTTTGCAATGTTTTACAATGCTCGAAAATAATTATATTATTCATTATTGTTCCTTTCAATTAATTATGTAAATATTGACGTCCACATAAAGGAAATAAGAGCGGATTAAAACAATCAAGAAGCTAATAAAACTATTATTATTTCATATTGTTTTTCCGCAAAGTCTTTATAAACATCACTCAATACACGTGTACAAACAGGCACTAGAAGTGAAACTTTGGAGTTCGCGTAAAGTAACAAAACCGGTCAAAACTCCCGCATCCCATCTATTTCGTAGGGAGTACCATTTATTTCGTTCGCTTATTTGAAAGTATCTCCAGGATCCTCGGTTACGACCGAGTGCGTTCCCTAAATAGGCTCAATTTTATCCAAACAATGTTTCTTTTCAATTTAACAAATTAAAAGGCACTCTACGAAACTAAGTGGAATGTTCCATGGATAAGGCGTGCTTAAGCTCAGTGAATTTCCACAAAATTTTTTACATACGTCGGCTCCTCCTGCTTCTATGTTAAGTCATAATGAGTGAATACTGTAAAATTTTTAAATACATACCATGAGTAATTAAAAAAATAATTGATCAATTATACATACATACATACATACATAAACACTCACGCCTGTCACCCAGAGGGGTAGGCAGAGACTACGGACTTCCATTTGGGGCGATCCTGACACACCTCTCTCGTCTCTTTTACATCCATATATCTACGCATAGACGCTCGTCGGTTAAGGGTACTCCTAATCTGGCCCATTTATAATGTATCGCCAATTTGGTCGATAAACCTTCGTCTATGGCGTCCCTTCCCGACCCTGCCGTTCACTTCATTGATCAATTATTTTTTAAACAAAATATGTAAATAATTACCTGTGATTATATTTCATAGGTGTGTATAGTGAATATATATATACCATACATATATTTCAAAAATATATATATTTTATAGAAATCAGAAAAGGTAAAAGTATTGCCGAATACATAATCACAGCAAGGCCAGTCGAACGTTGTCTCAATTAGTTTGCTATAGAAACTGTTTTGTAAGCCATTTATTTGTATATTATAAACTAAAACGTTACGGAAAACGAAACTTTATTGACATATCGAAAACAGACTATAAGGGTAACATATGAATACCAGCCAGAAACAGTGGTAAAAAAACCTTTTTTTTTTTGTACCTGAATGTTTTCCGATTTCTACTGCATTTACGAATATTCATCCAAACTTACCTCGTATATTATCGCTCCTAAAACGATCAGTGGGTATATTAGGAATAGCTTAATTTAGCTGACGGACGCGTCTCACATCTGTTCCGTGATTTCGCCACCCACGTTATCAAACATAGTTGTTATCTCGATTTTAATTTAAACGATTGTCTGCAATGTATCTTTCAAACAAAATCTAGCTATAATCTGTGATGATTTCATCTGTAATTGAAGAAAGAAAACTTAGAGTTTGGGTGAAGCAATATCTGAAAAACGGCCGACAAAGCCATTTGAATCTACTCAAGAATATTTCAATCCATGGAACTTTAGATTTGTTCAATTTATTAAGAATAAATGACACAGCCTTTGAATACAAGAATTACACGTAACACATGTTTATATAGCAAGCGTTAGCACGCCCTATGGTAACTAGGGTGCGATCTGACGGGCACACCCTATGCACATACGCAGAGTTCGCGCTCGGATTTGTCGCCTCCATGCCCGATCCGTTGGTTCTGGCCACGGACAGCGGACAAGCATTAACAATCAGCTCAGCGAGCTATGGAAAGGACTATGCTCGGGGTTTCTCTGTATGATAGACTTAGATATGAGTATATCCGCAGTAGAACCAGAGTAACCGACATAGCCCGACGGATTAGTAAGCTACAGTGACATTTAGCTCGAAGAACCAACAACCTCATTTGAGTGGCAACCTCTTAACGGTAAGCGATGTGTAGGGAGGGTCCTTACTAGATAACGTGTCGACTTGATAAAATTTGCAGAAAGTCGTTGGATGCAGATGGCTCAGGCCCGTGTTTTGGGACATTCCTTGTGGGAGACCTATGTTCACCATTGGAAATGTGGCTGTAATAATGATGATATAACACCGCCTATAATTATGGACATTATTTGGATTGTTCGTGATTAAATATGTTACAAACTTACTACATTAACATTAAATCCTAACTAATATCACGTATTACTGAACGCGACGCGGAAGCCAGCGCCTGTCGCTTAAGCCGGAACAGTTTTAATAAACATCATCAAAGGCACACGAGGAATTAATATAATTTTCCACGAGACCAGGCAACTTACATTAAATATTCCCGTACCCGGTGTTCCCGCCAGCAGCGTTTAATTTGTATTTATTTTCAAAGCGAAGTTTTTTTTTAATTTGTAAACCCTCGCGCGATATTACGCACTATTAATTAAAAAAGTCAAATACCATTGTGCACTCGTACGTTAACAGGCGGTTCGTATGTTGTAATACACCTGCATTCGACATGAGATTCGGTCCGCCATTAATTAAGTTAAAACGGCGTAATATGAGCGGAACAGCTTTTAAACTTCATACCGCATAAAACATTCAAATATAAATAATTTTGGTAATACATAAGTGAATATTTTTGTACGTAAGAACTATGTTTTGCAGAATATAATATATTATGTAAAGTATGTTGAGGAAAAATGGTCAATGATCTCTCAGCGCACTGTCGAGATAACCAACCTTTTTGCGATTTTGCCACTTTAATTTTGATTTCTGTTTCACCTACTGTCAAATCGGTACCTACTTTTCGTGTGATTAAAACATTATGGAGATATAACAGAGCAAGATCCCAGAGCCACCAGGCATCACTTATTTTCTGACAAACGAAATGTGTATGATTGAGTAGTGTTAGTATATACTATGCCCGCGTGCCTACCTGCTAGCTTGGTCAGAGGGCAATTTTTCAGATATCAGGGTAATCAAGATTCGTAAAAATATTACTCACCACAAGTTAATTCTCCCAACTCATTTTTACGTAAATGTTAGACAATATCGATAAAAGTCAGTCATCTGTTCAATATATTCTGGTTTATTCGAACTTCGTTACCTTTTTTCTCGTTATTAGTTTATTTTTGCTGAACTACCTCCATATGTCTATTTCTGCTTAGCCTAACGCTTGACTGGGAGAGAATACCTTGGGGCAGGGGTCGGCAACCTGCGGCTCGCGAGCCACATGCGGGCTCTTTGGATGTGAAGCTGCGGCTCTTTCGTTTCATATGCAAATATTATATATCTTATAAAAAAAAGCATTTAAAAATCGATCCACACTGAGCCATTTGGAGTTGATACTGGATCTCTAGAAATGCAATTGATCGATTTAAAAAGTCTTCCAGATTGCTACAGTGAGGTGAAGAAGTTGGCATTTGGAGTGCTGACTGCTGACTATCTTCGATCGACATATTCGTCCGAGCAAGCAAGCGATCTCTTGCATGAATACGAAATTTGATGAATGAAAGCCAACTAACAAATGAAAATTTAGAGTCGTGTTTGAAACTTAAAACAACAAGTTATGAGCCAAATTTATCCAAACTTTCTAAAACCATGCAAAGCCAACGCTCCCATTGAATTACATGCATATATTAGATAATAATAGAAATTAGATTCTAATTTATTGTGAAAAGCACAATTTATATATGAATAAATATTTGGCAAGAAAAAAATTTGTGGCTCTTTAAAAATTTTGAAATTTTGTAAATTGTTATTTTTGTCTCTTCCGACTCAAAAGGTTGCCGACCCCTGCCTTAGGGCATTAAGTCCGTCCTATGCGCGATATTATTTTTTGTGCATTAAAGTTTAAATAAATAAATATCCCCATATGAGGCAATATATGAAGGAATCTACTGCTGAACACAGCACTTTTGAGAGTATGTCGCGGTAATTCTTGAGCCTTTTGGTACTCTCCAGAATGTATCCTGTAGAACACCAAATGGCCGCCTACTTTCTGCCCACTAATAACATCTTATCACGAATTTCCATTGAGTCGAAAGCTACTAGGTGCCACTTTTCAGGCACCAGCCCATATAAGTAGCCTATTTTCTTGTTCTACTAAAAATCATATATGTACATTAAAAATTACATCTATATACGTCCCAATGTGCCCAACAGACCCCCTCTCATTTTTTAATGTGTTTTAGGGCAAGTAAATGATTGGCGGATTTCACGCCTTCGAAATATTTTTTTTCTCAAACATTCTGGTTTCCTTACGATGTTTCACCGCCGAGAACATGATAAAAATACATAAATAATTGAATTATTGTGTTTCCATAAGACTTAATCTGGTACCTTATAAATATAATAGGTATATTTGTCAGGAAATAGAATAATATTACATAATTCATAAACATATTATTTCACCACAATTTTATATTAATATTATAGCAAGACATTATTTTACTAACAAGATCGGTCGGATTACATTGGATTAAATAAGTGACGACCCCTACGGCCTCACGGTCGAGTAAACCAACTGGCCGTAAGACGCCTGGTGGTAATTGAATGAACAGAGCCGATGGCTTTGTAAGCTTAATCCGGTCAAAGGTATCAAACATTATTTATATATTGATACCAAATTATTTTCGTTCTATCTTAATTCCAAGTTGATTACACTTTATTCGGAACAAAAAAATATAGTAAGTCTTACTTCAACATTCAGCTTTTGTCAAACTTAAAATTTCAATTAGCAATACTCCTATTATTTTAACAGTGGTAGAGCCACGCGGCAGCTTTTGCTGTCGCACGGATGGGCCGGCTCGAACCGGGGTGGTACCACGACCTCACAGAATACCAGCGTGAAGTAGAGGTTTACCTCTGCGTTTCGCTTGGTGAGTGCAGGTGGCCGGAGGCCCTTTTTACTGGAAATGAGGCATTCCATCTTAGTCCTCACGGGTGACAACGCATCTACATTTTGATTTGTAACAGAGGATAGATGTAGATGTCTATGGGCCGCAGCAACCACTTACCATCAGGTGGACTGTGTGCGCATTTGTCACCCTTATCCTATAAAAAAAAAACTCCAGATTCCTCGCGTATTATGAATTTTAAAAGCGAACGCTTTTTTTATTCTACAATTAATTTAAGGGACATTTATCGCTTAGCGTATGTCAGTCCCATCATACCCTAACATACATGACTTACTCATATAACGTTAGTTAATACTTATTATACTACGTGGGTCCTGGATTCGAACAAAACGCCATTTGGTTGGGATAAAATATTATGAAATGTGCCTACGTCAGTTCTGTTCAAATTCAAGACCCTTATTAAATTACTTCCAACAGATTCAAATCGAACACATTCCATCAATAAATGGTGTAGGTGTTCTATAACTAGTCTTCACAAAGCGAGCGCTTATGCCCTAAGCTACCACGGGATTGTGCTGATTATTATTAACAAATCAATATTCATTGATCTCATTTAAATAAATACGATCATTAAAAAAAATTATTTCGCGAACTTAACTACCATGTATCGGCGGTGTAAAATAATACACTACTCCATATCATCACGTGGTTTTAGTACGAGGCGACAGATAGATATTAAACAGGAGATGGGTAGCAGCATCTTCCTGACACAACATAAAAAAATAAAAACTACTGTGGCCAATGTAAGTGAATTAGCAACCGTATAGTTATCACGCTTGGTAGGTACCAAGCGTGGCAGCTATAACTTCAACTATGGACTTTTCACAGGCTGTAATGGTAACTTAACCAGTTCCAATTTGTCAGAGATAGTGAGTAGGAAATAAAAAGAGATAAAACATGAGGGTAGATCTCGAAACCCCCACTCGTTAGTAGTAGTTGGTGATTCCGTAAAATTAATAAAACAGTTATCTCGTTTGTTGTGGTTTTGTTCGTGTAAAGCTGATCGGTCTTACATCGTAATAAGCAGTGACGACAGGTATTACGCTATGGCTATGGTCGAATTATAATTGCGCTACGCGGAACGTGAACTTTGTTACGCTGTTTTACTGCTGTCAATGATAAATTGCCTAAGCAAGAGCGCGGAGCGAGTTGTCATTCACTTTCGCACTATTTCTAACTATAACCTCTTAGTTTGCTATATAGATATAGACATAGCTTAGTTTGATTTCAACAACTTTTTAATAGAATTTTATATATATATATATATATATATATATATATATATATATAAATAAATACAAATACAAATGTAGAAAAATTTAAAAAAGTTAAATGAATTTAGCAAATTCCGTTAACAATATATCAATTTCAACACAGATAGAAGAAAATTAATACAAACAAAGCGACTAACAAGTATTTCAGATGCTCTTGATATTTATATCATATCGTAGCGTAAAGCCAATATTTTTAAACTATACAGATGCACATAGGGCTTTTTTATGGAAGAGGGGGCAAGTGATCATAGGCGCCCATGAACATCTGCAACACCAGGGGATTTGCAGGTGCGTTGCCGGTCTTTTAGCTCTTAAATAATAGTGATAAATAAGGTTAGTTAATTAATTATTAAAATTTAAACAAGTCCATGTGTTAATCCAAATCATAAAAGTAAAAAAATATCTATCTATCATCGAATTAGTTAAAGTTACTTTTTCTATATAAGTAAGGGCGGCAAACGAGGTTTTTTTTTTTATAGGATAGAGTGACAAACAAGCACACAGTCCACCTGATGGTAAGTGGCTACTATGACCCATAGACATCTACATCTATCCTCAATAAAGACTCAAGATGCAGATGCGTTGTCACCCGTGAGGACTAAGATGGAATGCCTCTTTGCCAGTAAAAAGGGTCTCTAGTTCTCTACACTCACCATACGAAACACAGCAGAGTTAAGCTGCTATTTTACGTTGGTTTTCTGTGAGAGCGTGGTCCTTCCCCGGTCGAGCCGACCCATTCGTGCTACAACTATACTACTAATATAGCTGCAGCATGGCTCTACCTTCATACAGATTGTTGCCTATAGGCATACAACCTACATTTGGATTCAAAATATAGATGCGTTGTCACCTCCATGGGTACTACCATGTAGGTGACAACGCATCTATATTTTAAGCGGAGAGCCTCATTACTATTAAAAACGTCTCCGGTTCTTGTCACTTGTGAGATAATGGCTCTTCTCCTATCGAACCCGTGAATATAAAGTTAAAAATAAATGAATATACCAATTTATTTATTTAGCACATACTTGATAAATAAATGAATGCAAATCAAGGTTTAGGTAAGGTTCCCCCTCGAACGGGATCCCGCCTTGTCGTGGCGGGGGGGCTTAGTAGCCGTGGCTTGGTCACCCACGGTGAACAAAGAGGAACCCCTTGGCTGGCCCGTGCTGTAGGGCCGGCCCGAGGTGGCTACTCCGAGTTGGCTTGGCGAGCCCACTTCGGATGTGTGTCGGTGGGCTGCGGTGAGACGGGTGTCCGCTCCCTCTACCGCTGCAGCCGAGGTGGAGTCGCGGAGGAAGAGGACTGCTGGTATAGCGATGCGCCACTCGCCCTATCCTCCGCGACTCAGACGGGGCCGCACCGTTAAATGATGCGGTGGTGGTGGGGCTGCGGGGGGAGAGGAGTGTCGGTATTGCGAGGCGCCGCTCTCCTTACCCTCCGCAGCCGAATCTTGGTTGGCGGCGGAGCCATAGACCAGATCCGCCGCTGGGGTCAGGAAAGCTGGTGCTTCTGAGTGCTAGTTTTTCCTGACCCCGTGGTCTTCGCGCATCGGACACGGGGGCGTCCGTTGCGCATGTTAAGTTGGAGGCCGAGGAGGAGGGCGCGCCATGTGTTCTGGTGCGCCTTACCTGAGAAGGAGATGGGGGAGGAGTAGTCCTCTCCTGAGGAGAGGCCGCCATAGGGCGGCCAGCGAAGGTGGGGCCGCGGATGTGTGCGAAAGCGTTCCCGTGGCCCTGCCAATATGCGACGAGGGTGGAACACCATGGGGTTTTAGTCGGTGCGAGTCCGACATAACCCGTCCTTGCCCCCGCGAGGCGGGTATGCGTAGGCATTTCCCAATGTAAAAAAAAAAATAGGTAAGGTTTCTTGTTAGTATTACTCTGTTTACAAGAGGAAAATAAATTGAATTCCATGAAATTATTTTGTATATTTCCATTTGTATTACTATTTATGACTTTAGAACAACAAGACATATCACATCCCGTAGACATATTTATAAATATGAAGTAATTAATAGGTCAATTTCAGATAAGTGTTTCTCATATGCGTGGGCTAAAACAGACTCCGGCTTCAAAGTTAACCCCGTACATACATAATATACTGCGTCTCCGACAACAATGCCTTTCGACAAGCCCATCCGAAATCAGATAACGAGTAGACCAATTACCCAGTTAATTATTGAGCGCGACGATTTCCGAGCGGCGTACCCCGCCAACCGAAGCCGTAACGTTACGCCTCCATTATTGTCATTTCGCGACACTTTATTAAAAGCGCTCGACGCCGAGAGACGGCGCTAATTAATCGGCGACTAATTAGGCGCGAAATGGGCACGCGAGAGGCGTGAAGCATTCACGTCGTTTGTTAAACAGGCGTATTTGGATCGCACGTGTTCAGAACTCATTTAGCTCGGTGACGTGCTTATTTATGGTGAAACGGCGCATTAAAAAAGGCAGAAAATGCTTAACGCATTTAAACTTGGAATGCTTCTTTAATTTTGTAACATTTCAACATATAAGTCCCAGAATAAAACTTCCAACCACAGTGATCGCAACATTTTGTATATGGATTGGCGAATGCAGTACCAGATGTTTAGCTACTTCGACGCTGCTTCCCGTAGCCAATTTGAGTATTTCATGTCTGGTATAATTACGAAATACCTATATTATACAGCTATCTAACAAGAGCAACAAAATTTTCCGATATTTCTCCAAAACCACCTATTACGAAACACGCGGAATGAAATTTAGGGATGCATTCTTTTATATCGCTTCTACATGGCGTATCAAAAATATGTTTCAAGGAAAACACAATTAAAACAAAAGCAAAATAATTTAAACGTTACTTTATTCGAAGATACAACGCAGTACACATTACATACAAGGCGATTGTTATAAATTAGAATACATATTGTTTGAAAACATAATATTGCATTGCAGGAACAAAGTTGTCATCGACTCAGCTTTATACAACTACCAGCACAGTACAGCAATGTAATTTGAACTCGCTTATTGTTTAAAAAGTTCCAAATACAATATCAAATATAAATTACGATTTATTCTAATTTCGCATTCTGATAATCAATGATTTTAGATACATATATCTGCTATATCTATATATGTAGTTATGACAGGTAAACAGTCACTTTTAGTAAATAGGACGTTCTAATTACCACCGCTCCAGTTTCACGCACGTTGCTTAGATAACACGACGTTAACAGGCGCGGCTACGTCAAATATTACAGGTTAGATTAGGGTTGCCACCCGTACTATAGTATATAGAATCATACTATATTTCAGTCAATTGTACTAGATATTATAGAATATTATATAGTACGAAATATACTATATTTTCATTCCTAATTCAACTGTCGCATTTTTTTAAATTTTACATGTGACTAGAAGTCTGGAACGCACCCGCAACGCAGCATGGAGAATTTCAAAACGAAACGCTTTCACGGCAACAAAACGTCAACTGTCAAACTGTCAATAATTTGCCGATGAATGCCGTATTTATTTTCTGCTGTTAAAATAGAAAAAAAAAACATGGAAAGTGATGATGATTTTTGCCTCCCAAAAAAAGAAAAAAAAACAATAGTTAATATATTTTAAAATTATTCTAAATTGCTCAAATTCCTATACTTATATATTAAATTATCATTGATGGTCAAAGCGAAGAGCAATAACGGATATTTGTTTATGGAAAAACACATATTGATTAAAAATAAATATATACTTTTTTCTTCTGTATTTCTCAAGAGTACTATATTTTTGCATGGTTTTTGAGAAAAATACTATATTTTTTTCAAAAAAAAAGAGTGGCAACCCTAGGTTAGATAATAATTTTGACGCTAAACGCCAACTATATACACTATATTATTCTGACGAGTCGAAAGCCATCATATTATAAATCCAACATATTTCAAAACATCGAATATACTCAGCTACGAAATACATCCATTGAATAATGATTAAGTAGCGATCGTCTAATTTAAAACTGCAAGCTCCTACCTTGCAATTTGTGATAGATTTTAACTATACCTTTAATCATATCAAGTACAGTAAGAATGCTATAAAATTTACTTAAACAATAAAAAAGGACGCAGATTTAGTTTTTATGATACCTAATACAGTAAATGTGACAAAATCTTTAAAATAAAACTATTTTTACAGATTTTATATTCGCGACAATTCAAGCACTTTACAACACATGGGTGTTGGGGTCACGGAGGGCCTGAGGTGTTCGTCGTCCTAATGTCACAGTTAACCACGGTTACCTTCAAAATATTTATAAATATTATAAACGGGAATATAAAAGTTAATATACGAGGTAAAATAAAAATAAAATGTTTTATTTGAATGTGTAGTGTTCGCGTAAACATAAGAAATCATTGTGACAAAATCTTTCCAGAATGCAAGTAAAGCGTGTGCAGTTTTAAATTAGATGATCTCGACACTATTAGTGTTTTATAAATTATAAGACTACATAACTAATCTTTTCCAAATAGGTACCAACCACAACTTCACTCTGCTGTACCCTGCTATTAAACGAACAACACTCTGCAGATCAAAACAAAACGTTAAAACATAAATACCTACATGTAAACACATATACATAGCATCACGCCGATACTTCCTGAGGGCATAAGCAGAGTCCAAAAAACAGCGAGCTACTTGAACCACATGTAGCCAAAACAATATATAATATACACATATATAATATGATTAATTATAAACGGAATTTGTCATTTGCTACTCCTATTCTATTTATTTTTCTACCTTCAAGTTTAATATGATTTGCAATACTCTTTAACAGGGTTTCACGATGTGACATGTGTTAGCATAATACCCATTATGCTAACAGATGTGACTCTTACTTATTGAATGCATAAGTATATACATTACAAAATGCAGAACCTAAATAACATACACTGGTGAAGCAAAGTACATTTTTTACATGTAGCAATGAATTCATAAGGCAGCCAACGAAAAGAAAATATTTCGAGGAAGTCGACGTTTATTAGACAAGAAACACAACAGGCAAAACATATACGGAACATCCTGTTTCACCTACAAATATTAAAAACAAAAAAAATTAATGTAAGTGTAAATATATATGCACACTTATTTCATATATATTGGAGCAAAGTTCAAAAACTATAAAACAAAGTTTGTATAAAAAGGGTTATTATTGTTAAGTTGATAATAACCCCTGAGAATGAGTAGTTGATACCAAGCTATTTTTAATATATCTAATATTTATTTAGTGTGGTTAATTGTGTAACATTCATGATAGTAAGCTGTTATTAAAAAAAAAGTCCCGCTGGGTTTCTTGCTGGTTCTTCCTAGGACAGAGGTTTTTGTCGAACCAGTGGTAATCAAACAAAAGACTGACTTCCATTAAGTATTATTTATAATCTATATTGAATAAAAAAGTTTCTGTTCCTGTTTCTGTTTCTATTATACGGCAAGATCAAGGTACTTTTGCAGCGCTCTCGAGTTATTCTTATTCAGCGATCGTTAACACTTAACGACGTACCTAATATTCCGATCCAACTAACGATGCAGTAAAACGGGGAAAGTGTCTTTCATTTGTATGCGGAGGACAGAGCGACGGCGTCATAAACTAAAGGCGCCCGCTGCATCGTAAGCGTCACCTTGGGAGGTGGGAATTGTAATATTAGACACGTTGCGGGATCGCGGGTTACACTGAGCACTGGGACACATAACGACGGGAATGGGAATGCGCTGCAAGTATTAATGTCTATTTACATTTGTGCGCATTGCATTGAGATATTATGTATAGGTGATGCTGCAGATTCTCTTATATCATTTCTACTTAAATTGACAGTAGGCTAATGGTTAAGGGTACCAACCGCAGTCTTAAAAATCGTGAGTTCGAATCCGCCATTCAACTACTATCCTGAGCCACATCTAACACAAGCCTTTTAAACTATCTTGAAGTGGTTACTGCTAATAATGATGATAATAATAGAATTACTAGTACTTTTTTTTTAAATCTATTACTTGAAATCACATTTTGTTTGGAATTCTTGTTGGAGAAAATTTAACCTTTAAACTGACAGTATCTAGTATCTGCAGGGCAAGTCGAAAATTTGAACAAACGTAAGGAAATGATTAACGAAAGTGTAAAAAAGAACGAACAGCACTACATCATGATCACTTAAAAAGGAGTAAATGTAGAAAACGGTCCTGTACGAGCGTGAAGAGGACGGGGTATTTGTGACACAAAAAGGACGCATTTTTATTACTCGAGATATGAGAGGCGGTGACTTGAACTATTTTTCGCACACGCTCCCAACCAGCACGATTTGCCAAACGATATTTATGCAAGCCTGGTGTTAAGGGTAAGGACTGAGTGGAGATCATTCGACGTGGCGGCGTGTTTTGTGTGCATGACAAACACGCTCTTGTATTAATTGCAGTGTATTGATTTGCAGGACCTTAAAGACTACAACACGCCGAACGCTCTCTACTCAAGTCTTAGGCTAAGAGATAACATCAGGTATAGGAAGAATCACAATCGATAGAAGTATTAAAGAAATTAAATCTCGTTTTATCATACAACTGAACATAGGACTCCAGTAATAACTACCATAGAATATGGTCCTAATCCACTTGAATTCATTAAGCAGGGAGTCGATGGAGTCATGCCTCATCAAGGCATAACCCACTGAGAGAGATGCGTCCTACACTGCTCTTGCTGATCTACAGCCACTTACTACACAATTCCTTATATTTCGTCTTTCAAACACGATAAAAAAGCAACAGTTTTCATTTTTAAAATTGCTGAAACAAGTTCTCATGGCACTCATCCACTCATTATAAAATGTTTTAAAACCTCATCACGCGCAAGGGATGAAAAACTGAAATTAATTTTTAATAGCCCTTGGGTCTACAAAATTCACCTCCACGTTTTCATTTTGGTACAATAACATATAAAACATGAGATTACAACCACAATACATAGACATTACAAAGTGAAGAAGTTAATAAAATGTGTGTTATTCATGAAAACCGAGGAAAACAACACGTATGGGTTTATTTTACTCGCTTTGCGGACTTTTACAGCGCGATGATATTCCTTATGTTACGCGAACTCATAGAATGGGCAATAAAAGTATACGTTGTAAAACGTGATAATGACGACCGCCGGCATCAAAAGACAAACGTATTCTACGGGGACAACACGTAGAGCTTTTTTATTTTCGCAACGAAGGAATGAATTTCATAACAATATTATAAAACATCTCAAAACTGGGGACCATTCACAATTTGAGATTCTTTTTAAGAATTTAGGGTAACCTGATATGTTTCTGCAAATGTAAATTAGGTTGTAAGGTTTATACTTAAGACTAATAAAAATTCGTCACATAACATTTTCGTTGTACAAATAAATAAAAACCGACGCATGGTTTACTTCTGATTTCAATACAAAGCGCGTATTTGTTTGCATTAATTCTGCATTACTGTTTAATTGAATCTACTACTGTAACTTCATACTACTGACTTTGTAGTCTTGTTAGTATTTCTAGATTTTAAGTAAAAAATATTTAAAAAACAAACGTGAGACACTCCAAAAATATCAGAAAATTGCACAAAATCAAAAAGATAGATATTGAACTCGTAGCTATGTATCTTATAAAGTGAATAAATTATAATTGATAGAATCAGGCGTTACTTTGCGGAAATCCATTATAATGGGGTTGTTATAAATTAATTGTTATAAAAACACGTGTCGTATTTTCGAGAGTGGTGTGTCGTGCCTAGTGTGGTGGTGCTGGGGATAGTAGTGTTGGGATTGACGGCGACGGATATAGTGCGCGCGATTGAAGGAGGGTAGGAGGTCCCCTTAAAACTGGGCAGAACACATCATTTTCTTTCTTTACGCGGAATTAAGTAAATTAATTTATAACAACCCCATGAATAAATTATAAAAATCGTTACATATTTTATTCGTCATAGCGTAGAACTTCACTTTTTTTTATCACACAGTCCACGTCCACCTGATGGTAAGTGTTGCTTCGGCCCATAGACATCCACATCTATCCTCTATTACAAATCAAAATGTAGATGCGTTGTCACCCGTGAGGACTAAGATGGAATGCCCCATTTCCAGTAAAAAGGGCCTCCGGCCACCTGCACTCACCAAGCGAAATGCAGAGGTAAACCTCTACTTCACGCTGGTTTTCTGTGAGGTCATGGTACCACCCCGGTTCGAGCCGGCCCATCCGTGCGACAGCAAAAGCTGCCGAGTGGCTCTACCACTGTTAAAAATCTTTGTACATCAATCAGAGAAAGTGAAATAATGGAATTAATAAATAAATGCCTTGCTTAAAAAAATTTAGCGGCTTCTACTTCTTCGTCGCCAAAGAGCCTCTACACCTTTAAATCCCTCCCGATTTACAATTTCAAACAGGCGAGTTTAAAAAAAAATAAACCTACTTTTTATAGAAATCCAGTACAAATCAAAATTAGTAATTATATAAAAATACAAAAAAAAATCCACACAGATTTCACCGTGTCAGTTTATTTGCTTTTGACAGGCAGAGCCTGATCTAGTCAAAAGCGGAAATGAAAAGAAAAACCAACAAAGCCACGCTTGAAATATGCTATGCTTTAGAAATGTGTTTCATGAAAAAAATAATTAAAACGTCGAAAATTACTTTTGGACAGGGAGTTAAACAAGAATGTTTTCCTATCTTTGTGGCCGTAAAGAGAATTTGGAAGCTGTACAAAAATTTATTTATATTTTAATACACACAATAATTTGTGCAGATACTTGTAATTACAGTATAAGGCCCGCCACATACATACGGAATTCCGTTTCGGGATTCCGTTCCGATATTCCGATTCGAGATTCCGAACGCAGTAAGTTCATATAAAATCTATGACCCGTCACACACGTACGGTAGTTTTCCGTTCGAAATTTTGCGAGCAAAAAACGGGATTCCGTATGTATGTGGCCGGCCTAAGAGTAATTTACCCGTTTGCACAGATTATTTGGCCTGTAGCGATTACTATTTGGTCGTGAATCCGCATACCGAACATCATGTTCAGAAGAAGGACTTTTACAGGCTGACACACTGTTGATTGTGAAATTTCCATCAAATCACTACACACTGCGTAAAACGTTAATGCAGAGACCAGTTGACATTCATAGCTTTTAGGTAATAAACAATAGTAGGCAAATTGAGGTTTGTTACAGCAAATTTAATAATTTCGTTTATAAATAAGGATAAGCGGTGACTGCGAAGATTTATGAAGATTTAATTTAGGTTTCGCCGTCGTAATTTCATTCTGTCGGCTTAACTAAAATATATACCCAATCGAAATAAAGCTCCGTTTTAGAAAAAGAAATAATTAAAAATTACTATAATGATTTTCCCTATATTAAAACTATGAAATATCGTAATGACGTATCACTGGCGTTAACTAAAGCTTAAGATATATTCGAAATCATTTCTAGTAAGACAAAAACACCTCTTAAATAAGTACCTACAACTAAATATTGCAAAAAAATTTTAGTTAGTAAATAGCCGTGTAGTGGCGTTTAAGAACATCCACTACCCCATATCTTCCCGTGGGTGTCGTAAAAGGCGACAAAGGGAAACAGGCAGGAGATGCACTGCAGCATCTTCCTGGTAACGGCAAAAATACAATAAAAAACTGCGGTTGCCAACCCGCTCGCCAAGCGTGGCAACTATGGCAATATACCCCCCATGATGAAAGTTACGAAGAGACGGCCCCCAGTCCCCGGCGGCCCCGCTATTCCTGGCTACGGTGGCGACCATGGTAACGGCGGGGCCGGGGGTGCTAAGAATCTCCGGTGGAGGTTCGGTTGCCACCTACGACGACTCGACCTGGCAACATACAACGCACGCACCCTGAAGACTGACGAGAAGATTGTGGAGCTGTAAGAAGAGATAGACAAGTTACGCTGGCATATTATAGGATTATCCGAAGTCCGAAGAGAGGGGGAGGACACGGTAATCCTCGAATCCGGCAACTTGCTCTATTACCGGGAGGGCGACCATCTGTCCCAAGGAGGTGTCGGATTTATCGTCCACAAGTCTCTCGTTAACAACGTTGTAAAGATTGAGAGTGTGCCGACGAGGGTTGCGTACCTTATACTCAGAATCACCAAACGGTATTCGCTGAAGGTCATACAGGTTTACGCACCAACCTCGGCACACCCCGATCAGGAGGTGGAGGAAATGTATGAGGATATCTCTAGAGCCATGCATTCCTCCAAATCCCAATATACGGTGTTAATGGGAGACTGCAATGCAAAACTAGGCACAAGAGAGAACGGTGAGCTGAAAGTGGGCAAATTTGGAATAGGGCAACGGAACCCAAGGGGCCAGCAGCTGGCCGACTTCATGGAGAAAGAGGGACTCTTTATGATGAACTCTTTCTTCCAGAAGCGGCCCCACAGGAAGTGGACCTGGTCGAGCCCCGACGGTTCGACAAAAAATGAGATTGCCTTCATTATGACGACCAGACGACAACCGTTCAGTGATGTCTCAGTGATCGCGAGGGTGAAAACCGGCAGCGATCACCGAATGGTTAGAGGCACACTGAACCTAAACTTTAAGTTGGAGAGGTCTCGTCTAATGAAGTCAATGCTCCGTCCCCCTCGTGCTCTAATCCAAAGTCCCGAAACCTTTCAGCTCGAGTTACAAAACCGTTTTCAGTGCCTAGAAGACTGCAATGAAGTGGACGATTTGAATGACAAGCTCGTGGAAACTGTCCATGCGGTCGGAGCTAAGTTCTGCAAGACCCGCCGCAGAAGAACACAAAACTCTCCGATCACACTCTTAATCTCATGGCTGTTAGACGGGAGATGAAGCTACATTCTTCAACAGATTTGACAGCATACAGGCAACTGAACAGACAGATCTCCAAATGCATGCGGTGTTACTTACGCAACTTCAATACAGCTCGTATTGAAGAAGCGATCGAGCGGAACCAAGGCTCCAAAGTCTTTACCAGAGATCTGTCTGCCAGAAAGAGCCAACTGTCAAAGCTGAAGACCGAATGTGGCAGCATCGTTTCCGGGGCACCTGAGATTTTGAGTGAGATTGAGAGGTTCTATGGGCAGCTGTACACGTCATCGTTGGAGCCGCACGCAAGTGTGAGTAACAATCCAAGAGCGAGTCTTATCCGACATTATTCCGATGATATCCCGGACGTCAGTCTGAGCGAGATTAGAATGGCTCTCCAGCACCTTAAAAACGGCAAGGCCCCAGGCGAGGATGGAATTACAGCGGAGCTTCTGAAAGCGGGTGGATAACTGGTACTTTAAGTCCTTCAGAAGCTCTTTAATTCCGCCCTCCATGGTGGCATTACACCGGAGGCGTGGAGCAGAAGTGCGGTGGTCTTGTTCTTCAAGAAAGGCGACAACGCTCTCTTGAAGAACTACAGACCGATTTCCCTTCTGAGCCGCGTCTACGTGCTGTTTTCGAGAGTCATTACGAATCGTCTCGCACGCAGACTTGACGACTTCCAGCCTCCCGAACAAGCCGGTTTCCGAAAAGGCTTTAGCACCATAGACCACATACATACCCTTCGGCAAATTGTACAGAAGTCCGAGGAGTACAATTTGCCACTATGTCTGGCGTATGTGGACTATGAGAAAGCCTTTGATTCCGTCGAAATTTCGATCGAAGATCCGGCGGTGCTGCAGTCCCTTCAGCGATGCCAAGTTGACTGTCGGTATATCGAAGTGTTGAAGTGCTTGTACAGTAGGGCAACGATGGCTATCCGAGTACAGAACCAGAGTACGAAACCTATCTAATTGCAGAGAGATGTAAGACAGGGTGACGTCATATCCCCGAAACTCTTTATCGCTGCATTGGAGGATGTTTTCAAGCTTCTGGACTGGAAAGGATACGGTATCAACATCAATGGCGAGTACATCACTCACCTTCGATTTGCCGACGATATAGTCCTTATGGCAGAATCGCTGGAGGACCTAAGCACTATGCTCAATGACCTCGATAGTGTTTCCCAACGGATAGGTCTTAAGATGAACATGGACAAAACAAAGATCATGTATCATGATCGGTAGTTGTTGGGAACACTAAGCTCGAAGTTGTTGACGAGTATGTTTACCTGGGACAAATAGTCCGACTAGGTAAGTCCAATTTCGACCGAGAGGTCAATTGACGGATTCAACTCGGTTGGGCAGCGTTCGGGAAATTACGGCACATCTTCTCGTCAGGTATACCTCAAAACTTGAAAACGAGACTGTACACCCAGTGCGTGTTGCCAGTGATGACATACGGAACTGAGACGTGGTCCTTCACTGCTGGCCGGATAAGGAAGCTCAAGGTCGCTCAGCGAGCTATGGAGAGGGCTATGCTCGGAGTTTCTCTGCGTGATAAACTCAGAAATGAGGATATCCGCAGTAGAACCAGAGAGACCGACATAGCCCAACGTATTAGTAAGCTGAAGTGGCAATGGGCCGGCCATATAGCTCGAAGAACCGACAACCGATGGGGAAGAAAGGTTCTCGAGTGGCAGCCTCGTACCGGCAGGCGAAGTGTGGGGCGTCCCCTCACTAGATGGAGTGACGACCTGGTAAGATATGCAGGAAGTCGATGGATGCAGGTGGCTCAGGACCGTGCTTTGTAGCATTCTTTGGGGGAGGCCTATGTACAGCAGTGGACTTGTGAAGGGCAGTAATGATGATGAAATAAAAAACATGCGTGAGTGTCATGGAACACTCGGTTGGAACGAAGTTCCTTTCGTAGTATATTATTATTGATAAACGTATTATATTATTGATTAACAAATACAAATAAATGAATTATTACGAGTAGCATCTATTAAAATGAAGCGTCATTTAAAATAAAATAATATTTCTTTCATGACAAGATAAGAAAAATTCCGAGGGTTAGGGATATTATTCTATCTCCCTTCCTTATAGCCGCCAAAGCCGTCTACACTATGTCAGAGGGGTCGTGACGGAAAAATCTTACTCTTTTTGTCGCCTAGCCCCCATTTGCCAAATCCGTACCGTCCGATAAGGAACTGCGTTCCAAAAATTATGCGTCTCAATTCCGACGCGTGACTGGACTTTACTCTTGAAAAACGATTGTCCTTAAATATATACATTAGGCAAAGTACGTAAATTAACCCATATATTTGTTTATATTGATTTGATAAATTATAATATAAATTATATTACATAAAAGTATATTAGGACATTACTCATTTCGCGAGGAGAGGCGCGAGCATGTTGCGCAGAGGAAAACTTTTTTTTACTTGATTTTACTTTCTTACGTGGTAGAGCCATGCTGCAGCTTTTTTATGGTTGCAGCACTAATGGGTCGGCTCGACCGGGATAGGACCAGCTCTCACAAAATACCAGCGTAAAATAGCAGCTCAATGCTGCTGTTTCGTATGGTGAGTGTAGAGAACCGGAGACCCTTTTTACTGGAAACGAGGCATTCCATCTCGGGCCTCAGGGATGATAACGCATCTACATTTTGATTCTTAATTCATCTATTTTCCATGCCGTGCGCTATATGAAACGATTCTTAAGGAATAAACTACAATTAACTCCAAAGAAAGTTATGTTGTTAACCAAGGTCACACATAAAAATGGCCCAACGGAAACCTCGTGAAAAATACGTACGTGACGAAACTAGCGATTCAACTCGATCGTCGTCGTTGATTTCACTTAAACTTTATAAAGTGTCGAGTTTAGATTTTGCTCTAATTTACTCGTACAAACGGAAAAGTTGATTCCCATCCTACTTCAAAACTCATGTGAAGATGTACAATCGAAAGGTTAGTACAAAAAAAAAGTTTAAACAACTATTTCATAATAGACTTTTCTTCTTTGTCACCTGCCCTTAAAAGTCTACTACTGAACATAGGCCTCTCGCGTATAAAGAGAAGGATTTACGCTTCGCAGAAGATTTGACGGCAATTGTTTAGCACCCACGGAGGATCACCGTCAAAGTACTTTGTCAATACCAAAACTATGTTGAGTTGGGTACCTTTTCTGCCGACTTCAAAAAGAAGACGGTACTCCATTATATACTGTATGTTTTTTTTTTATGTGTGAAGCGATTTTGATGATTCTTTTTTTATTTGAAAGCTGGTGTTTCTCATGTGGTCCCATATAAATTTGATCAAAGTCTGACCAATAGTTTTTGAGTTATTCTTGATAATTTATATTGAATTAGTCGGTGGTACAAATTTTTTAATTTTAAATTATTATTAACCATTTATCAATGTTATTATTGTAAGCACACTGCTAAATGTGTTACTAAATAAACTTATTTTCTTTCTTTCTTCTTTCAAATATAATTTCGCGCACCTATGACGCTGTTTCCCGTTATTGGTCTGGATTATTGACAGCTGGTACAATTAAATTAAGACTGGCAATTTCAAAATATGACCACATACAAAAGGTTCTATGATTAATGAAGAAGAGCAGTTTCAAAAGCAATATTTTGATTAAAAGCACATGACAGATAATCTTCCCTAAAGTCCCAGGCCCATATCCTAAACCCCAACATCGAATAACCTGATGAAACATGCAGGTAGGTGATGAATGCAGGTGGCTCAGGACCATTCTTTGTGGCAATCTATGGCGAAATCTATGTTCAGCAGTAAATTTGTGATAAGCTATGATAATGATGATGATGATGATAAGTAAAACTATTTCCGACATACATTAAACTATAGAATAATAATAAAAAATGCTTAATCTTAGTAACAGGAGGTAATCTTAGATAAAGTAATATTATTTAATGTTATATGAGCAGATAGTGAAACGCCTATTTAACGCCGGCAATCAGTAGTACAAAAGAAAAATAACTGTAGTACAAAAAAAAAATATTACATGAAGGTTCTAATATTACAAAACTGGCAATGTTATACATATATAACAGTAACATGAAAGAAATAAAGAAAAGGAAAACACGAAACGAAAAACGATATCCAAGACGATACGGTTCATAGTTATATGAACATTTATTTAGTTTATTGAAAACATAAGAAGGCGGCGAGAGAAAAGTACGATATCCGATCTCCCTTTCTAGAGCGAGAATAACTATTGGTGGCGGTTGACTAGATATTGCCAGTCATAAAGAGTCGGTTGTAACGTTATTGAAAATTGTAAGTCCCAACTTATTTAAGCTAAAGAAACTTAGTATGTATAAATTTTTGAATGAATATATTCTCAATTTTCGTCCCACGTTATTTATTACGACTTTATCTACGAAAACTCCTTTTTCCAATTTTCGCAGTTAGTCCGCTAAAACAGACTGAAAAAGAAAAATTTTAAATCACATTTTCTGTAGTAGTAAAAAAGGTTTCTAGACACAACCTTATCTTAGTCTACCCAAATTCAGAATATCAGCGGGGCGGCTCTTATGAGTAAGCTCATTACTTTGAACCGTCTTAGAAACTTTCTTCCCTTTAAGATTATCCTGGTATGTTTACATTTTTGGTTATCCTGATTTTAAAGTGGTTCTAGGTAAGCTGGAACGTCTCGTCAACAACTGTATCCGTTTTATCTTTCGTTTTCGCAAGTTTGATCTCGTATCCTAATTTGGCTGTCAGCTGTGATGATGACTTTCTATTCTTCAAGGAAGACACGTTAAACCAATTTCATAGATTTTCTATTTTATTAGAGAACCATTATCCAGATTATTTTGAGCTTCTGTATAGCACTCAAAACATACAGCGTCGGAGACTCTTGCTCTCTATTCTTCTTTACTGTTCTAGTCTATATTTTAATCGTTTGCTGTCCAAGACGCGAGCTTCTAAGATGACCAACCTGGAACTTTAAAGACAACCTTCCACAAAAAAACATTTAAAATAAATGTTTCGGGCTCATTTTCTAAAAATGGCTTATAATTGCTAAGCTCAGTCATCATTACATTTCACTCTATCTTCGTTTAATAAGTATAATATGTATGTCACATTATATTATTTGTGTATATATATGTATACGTATACGACTTATGAACCTGTACTGTTTTGCAAGGTTCAATAGGTTAAATAAATAAATAAATATCGTAAAAAAAACCTGCATTCTTAAGAAATAAAATATTTCTATTACATGCGTAGTCTGTCAACACGCACTGTAGCAGAGCAACGAACATCTCGCTCTTTTACCCTCTCAGAAATGAGAGGAAGCCTGTGCCCAGCGATGGGAAGTACAAAGGCTGTAATTTTATTTGCAGCAAAGACTAAAATTGTGATTTGTGTGATTGGATATTGTACCAGCCACATTATGTATTTCAAAACCATATGTATAATGCACAATATGGCGTGTAATAAATGATATATCTAATTATAAAACCAAGATAATCGATGTATTCGAATCTGTTAATTTACACAGATTGATACAATTTAACCCAGTCACTAACTCAAGGACCAACTAAACAAGTTTCCGAAAGTTAGATAACATGGATCGACAGAGAGGGGTAGCACATTTGCTATGAACGCCAGAGGTCAAGACTGACGCAGCAAAATGAAATTTATGTCCTAATCGTATCGATTCAAGTGAGTTATCGAGAGAATAAATAGATAACATGTTATATTCATCTTAAATATGTTTACTCATAGCTCAAGTCTTTCGTTTTCTAAAAATATTTTTGAATAACTTAGTATTAAATAAGTTAAAATTATTATTTAAGTGTTTTTATACATAGAATAAAGGTAACAAACGAGCGCACAGTCCACCTGATGGTAAGTGTATGCTGTGTAGCCCATAGACATCTACATTTATCCTCAATTAAGAATGCAAATGCACATGCCTTGTCACCCCTGAGGAGTGAGATGGAATGCCTCGTTTCCAATAAAAAGGGTCTCCAGTTCTCTACACTCACCATAAGAAACACAGCAGTGTTAAGCTGCTATTTTAAGCTGGTATTCTGTGAGAACGTGGTCTTACCCTGGACGAGCCGACCCATTCGTGCTGCAACCACGATATAGCTGCAGCATGGCTACCACGTAAATATAATGTGTAAAATAATTGAAACCATCAGAAGACACATAAAACTCCTTGGACTTAGGTCGGGTGATTTTATCTTTTAAATGTATATTACGAGGGCGACACTGAAAGTTTATAGAATTGGCCACTTGTAAACAATATAATAAAAAATAAGTTCAAATTTTGAAAATGGAACTTTGCCAATATTTATTTTATTAATTTGTCATTTGTTTACGATTTGGTGGCAAATTGAAAATTGTCTGTGTCATGTCAGCATGAATTTAACGCGAGAAAATTTTCGTAAATAAAAGAAAAACTTAAAGGAAAACGTATTATGGACGCCGAGGAAGCAGTGGCTGCGTTTCAAAATGCCGTCGAAGAGACCCCTAAGGACGAGTGGGCAAAGTGCTTTTCTCAGTGGTTCCATCGGATGCAGCGATGTATTCATGTAAATGAACACTATTTTGAAAAGATATAATAAAACTAAAAACTTGCTAGTTTGTTCAGTTCTTAATTTTCTAAGAACTTTCAGTGTCACCCTCGTATGTAATCGTTATTGACCAATACTTATTACTTTATAATATATAATAAAGTAATAAATATTGGTGAATATACATGTATAATAAAGTATTAAGGCAAAAAAAATAATTAAACTTAATACAAACCTCAAGACCGGGATGATATTTCAGTTCTCGACTAGATATTTATAAGCTGCTTTGAATTATCTTTAGAGCGAATTCTAATTTATTGGCTTAAGTAGAAGGGAGATATTTCAACAAAAAATAAATACTAGTAAGAATAAGATTTAGTTTAAGCATTTAACATTTACACTTAAGCATGTTTATACAGAAATAGAAACAGAAACTTTTTTATTCAATGTAGATTATAAATAATACGACGATGTCACGACGATGTCACGACAATTAATTTATTGAAAGTCACTGTTATGTTTAATTACCACTGCTTCGAAAAAAACCTCTGTCCTGGAAGAAAAGAACCAGCAAGAAACCCAGTTTTAAAAAAAAGGTAAACGGCACTTTAAAAAAAAAGAAAAAGAGCTTAGAATCATGTATGTTACACAATTGTCAACACAAAACAAATTAGAAATAACCCGGTAGCGATCACCTCATTCCCAGTGGTTATTATCATTCTTAATATTATAATAACCCTTTTTATACAAACTTAGTTTCTTTAATTAAGTTATTGAACTTTTAGGTCAAATTTTGTATGTTTTCTGGGATTTTGTTGTAAAAGCCATCGCCCCAAGAATGTATTACTGACTCGGTGGAGTCGAGTAACTGGTACTTACTGACTTGTGTCTGTTCCCATTATTTACATTATGAATATCACTTAGTTTTGTGAAACTACTTTTATTTTTATGAACGTACATTACATTTTTATAAATGTATTGAGAGGCCAGAGTTAATATATTAATTTCCTTTAAATTTTAGGCGGAGTGAATCTTTAGGTTTTAAATCATAGATTGCTCTTGTGACCCTCTTCTGTAAAACAAATATAATTTCAGTGTCAGTCGTGTGTCTATACTAATAATAATAATGTCCTCCAGACCGCATTTCGGTCACGGCGGCCAGTCTCAACGGAGACTAGCCATCGGCGCAGGACAGGATTATAATGCCCAAGTGTATGCGCAAGCACAGGTGCACTCTCTATTTCCTTACTCTCAGTCCGGTGAGAAGGTAAACCGACACGACCGGTGAGAGATCAGGCGCAGGACCAACGGCTTTACGTGCCTTCCGAGGCACGGGGTTGAGACACCGCCAAATTCCCGACTCCGGGCAGCTACTGATAATTTCTTGATGGAAAAATTAAATAATTGTTTTTTTTGGCCCGACTAGGGATTCGAACCCGGGACCTCGTGATCAGCAGTCGCACTACTACAACCACTAGACCAACGAGACAGGCAACACTAATCTATACAAATAAATAAAATTGAAGTGTCTGCTTGTAATGTCAAAATTACAGCTTTTTACTAATTGCATATGAAAGTATATAAGGTACTTATAACAAAAACACAATTTTTAAAATTTTTTGTCTGTCTGTCTGTTTGTTCCGGCTAATCTCCGAAACGGCTCAACCGATTTTGACGGGACTTTCACTGGCAGGTAGCTGATTTCATAAGGAGTAAATTAGGCTACTATTATTTTTTTAAAAGAATTAGGGTTCCGCGCAAAAATATAAAAAGCCTAACACGCGAGCGAAGTCGCAGGGAACAGCTAGTATTGAAATATGAATACAAAATTGTCTCAACATATTTTTTTAAGGTAACTAGGTGAATTAATGTTTGATTACCTTCCAAGCGGCTCATTTATAAATAGCTAACGTGTACGACAACATTCCACTATCTGGTATTAGAACATATTTTTTGCAGGAGCTTATAAATATGTAAGAAACAGTGGCCTCGCCCCACCGCACCGGTCCGCAGCAACTGTTTTTCCCCCTTACGATTTACAACCGTTAAAATGGCAAACAAAACGCCGGGAGCTTATTTACACAGCGCCTAAAGGAAATCCGTACGCACGGACAAACTGAAAGGCACAAACATAAATCACTAACGTTGAGCTGTTATTATGTTTTTTAATCGCAGAAAACAGGCCAACTTTCACTCTTAAAGCGATTTATATGAAATTAGAATTAAAGCCACAAATCATATGTCTAACTTGGAGCGTAAACAACAAGAAGGCGTTCGCACGCTATGAAGGCGTTTTCACAAAAACAAAAAACAGTGCTGCAAAGCTGTCTAGGGAAACTTTATCGTAATGTTGACCTGACAACTTAGGGAGTTGTTTAATCCGACAATTCGCTGTAAAGTCACAAGTATAACAGAACAAGGCGAACGTATTCCCCGGGACCGAGAGAAGGCAAGCTGCGGGATCGCTATAATGTTGAATTTATTATCGGCTCTTCGCTGCGCTCCAGTTTGCGAGGCCATCCCACCTGATAACTCGTACGTGTTTCGGTGGAAATAATAACAGTAAACGAACGCTTATATCAAGTAACTACACAAGCCAATTTCAATGCAATTTCGGTAGTGCGGTTTGGTGTAAAAATCGGTTTATTTTTTAGAATAAAAAGGAAGAATATGTAAATTCCAGTCATATTTTTCTACGATCTCTTAGCAAACGTTTTGCCGAGTGTTTATGTGTAGCTGTGAACTTTTACGAATTGAATAGAAGAGAATCGATTTATAGTGTTCGAATGCAGCGTTTTTATGAAAATTTTGGTCGAACAGTTTTTAATTTACTGACTATTTTAACTTTTTTTTTCTTTTTTTTTTTTACTAAGACTGGGCCTTACCTAAAGTAGGTATTTGCCATGATCTTTACACTTGACAGACGTATTGACGATAGCAATAGTCTTGCAGCTCTGACGTTGCTCCACGGCGCCTGTTTGAGTTTTTCAAATCTTGCTATATATATGAGATGAATATAACGCTATTTATCGGAGGCCATGAGATCTTTGACGTAGATCCTATAGTATATATACACTTACGTACTGGAATACATTTTTTATTATAGTTACTATCAATTACAAGAAACTCAACATTTTTATTATTCTTTAATAATTAAAACTAATATTACGGATTCGCGTATCAGATTACAGTATCTAGAAGACTCTAGAAGAAACAAGAATCTTCTAGATTCTAGAGGATTCTTCATATTACCTCACTTAATTATCCTTGCGACTTCTATCGCGTGGAATGCGCCATATAATGTTGCATACTGAAGGGTCCTTTAGCCAGCATTGAAACAAAAAAGTATATTATATCCAAATCCATGACATAATCTAATTTATTATAATTTGAATTGAATCCTTTCAGTCCTTTATGCATGATTGAACAACAAACGACGATTGACATTGTTAAGTAAATGTACAATTATTTTTAACCAGATTTCGAACTTCTTTTGCCAAGGAATCCGTCTGGATAGTTATCACCCTCTTGTACGAGCAGCTCTGCAGGTCTAGAGAGACAGAAAAGTATCACTGCGACTGGCTGTACGTGGTAGAGCCATGCTGCAGCTATATTAGTAGTATAGTTGTAGCACGAATGCGTCAGCTCGACCGGGGAAGGACCACGCTCTCACAGAATACCAGCGTAAATAGCAGCTTAACACTGCTGTGTTTCGTACGGTGAGTGTAGAGAACCGGAGACCCTTTTTACTGGAAAAGAGGCATTCCATCTTAGTCCTCACGAGTGACAACGCATCTGCATTTTGATTCGCAAACGAGGATAAATGTAGATGTCCATGGGCCACAGTAACCACTTACCATCAGGTGGACTGTGTGCTCGTTTGTCACCCTATCCTATAAAAGAAACCTAAAAAATCTATTGTGATCACTGCTATGTCTATAGTTCACTGCTAAGCCCTACGTCCTCAATGAATAGAAGGAGTTGCTTAGCTGTGAGCAATTTCACTTCTTCTGGGCGGAGTACATAGTTTCCCAGATGAGTGATACGTTTGCGCATTAAGGGTCTGCAATCAGTTAGGATGTGTAAATGCGTTTCTTCCTTTAGGGAACAAAACCGTCACATCCTTGAGTTGCTTAGACCCAGGATGGACATGTGCTTAAGACAACAGTGTCCAGTCAGGGCTCTTACCAGAATGCGCTATATATTAGGGTTCCGTACCTCAAAAGGAAAAAACGGAACCTTTATAGGATCACTTTGTTGTCCGTCTGTCTGTCTGTCTGTCTGTCAAGATCCTTTTTCTCAGGAAGGCGTGAAGGTATCAAGCTGAAATTAAAATACTGTCCCTTTGAGCTGTGAAAAAATCAAACTTCTAAGCCAACGCAATCAAAAGATACAGCCGTTTATGCCGCAAATTTTCAACATTCCCAAGGGAATCAAAACCTACAGGGTACTTTCCTTGAACTCAGAATCTTAAAATTTGGTACGAAGCAGCGTATTATAGCACAGATAAAGGAAAAATTGCGAAAAGCATAAATTTTTAGTTACATCATATAATAAAAATATTTTTAATAATTTTAAACTTATATACCTACGGATTTGTTCGGAACCCTCGGTGCGCGAGTCTGACTCACACTTGGCCGGTTTTTTTTACCTAATCCCACCCTCTTACCCATATCATCGCCAAATAGCAGTGCTTGCACTGCAGTGTTCTGGTATGAAGGGTATTGTGCCAGTATAATTACAAGCTTGGGCTTTTTATAAGTGGTAGAGCCATGCTGCAGCTATACTAGTAGTATAGTTGTAGCTCGAATGGGTCGGCTCAACCGGGGAAGGATCACGCTCTCACAGAATACCAGCGCCAAATAGCAGCTTAACATTGCTGTGTTTCGTATGGTGAGTGTAGAGAACCGGAGACCCTTTTTTCCTGGATAGAGTCATTCCATCTCAGTCCTCACGGGTGACAACGCATCTGCATTTTGATTTGTAATCGATGATAGATTTAGACGTCTATGGGTCACAGCAATTACTTACCATCAGGTGGACTGTGTGCTCGTTTGTAACCCTATCCTAAAAAAAAAAAACTGTGACGCATTCCATCTTAGTCCTTAATGTGTAGCCTTCTTTGTTTGAAATGGGCTGCAGATGTGTATTGACTGCGGTAGCCACTTACCGTGGACTGTAAATTCGTTGTCACTTTGGTTTTATAAAACACAATCTTATTGTAAAGATTCATACTCGGAGGAAAATAATCTCCTTGAAACTTTCTTGTCACTTCTTCTAGCAGTAGGATTGGTTAACGTCTTTAACTATCAAATATGTTTTATAGCGTTCAGTGAATGCAAATAAAATATATGTGCGTTCACTGGTGAGGGTAAATTTTGAGTTAATCATTGAAACAAAAAGTTACGGACATAAACAACCGTGCCAAAAAACAAAGTTAGGACGTTAAACAAAGGCGAAAATCAGAAACTCAGTTTGAGGGCATGATATATGCCTACATAGCATAAAAAAGTATTCGGTATACAGGCAAAGTTTTTATCGTCGAATAGCAGACAGATGTATTTGAACCGATTGGTAAAATGCCAGTAGAAACTGAGATCGATGCTATATGTACACATTCTGTGAAAATTTAACGTAGTCTTTTTATTTAGTTAAATAAGTAATTCAAAACACGTTGTAATATAATATGTAGATATAGAAGCCATGGCAGCTCAGTGATAAGAGCTTGCCTTAAATTTCATAGCACACGAGCAGGGACGTGAACAAGAGAGATTAAAAATTTTGTACAAACGACTTCAATATAAATAAAATTAGAATATCAATTCAATTAGATACGCAGAAAGTCAATTAAATAAGCATTATTAAGGAATCTGAATGACAGCGTGAGAAATAGTGTGATAAGAGAAAAGTGTGGTTTGCAAGATGACGTTGTGACTACGATTAAAAAAGAAATGCTTCGGTGGTTTGGTCATGTAGAAAGAATGAACGAGGAAAGAGTGACAAAGCAAATTTATGTTGCAGAAGTGAACGGCAGGGTCGGGAAGGGACGCCCTAGACGAAGGTTTATCGACCAAATCGGCGATACATTAAAAATGGGCCAGATTAGGAGTACCCTTAACCGACGAGCGTGTATGCTTAGATATATGGATGTATAGGAGGCGAGATAGGTGTGTCAAGATCGCGCCAAATGGAAGTCCGTAGTCTCTGCCTATCCCTCTGGGTGACAGGCGTGAGTGTTTGTATTGTAATTATTGTATTATTAAGGATAATGATTCATTCATGATTTATATGGGACCATATGAGAAGCACCAGTTTTCAAATAAAAAAAACCGGCCAAGTGCGAGTCGGACTCGCGCACCGAGGGTTCCGAACAAATCCGTAGGTACATAAGTTTAAAATTATTAAAAATATTTTTATTATATAATGTAACTAAAAATTTATGCTTTTCGCAATTTTTCCTTTATCTGTGTTATAAAACGTTGCTTCGTACTAAATTTCAAGATTCTGAGTTCACAGGAAGTACCCTGTAGGTTTTGATTCCTTTGAGAATGTCGAAAATTTGCGGCATAAACGGCTCTATCTTTTGATTGCGTTAGCTTAGAAATTTGATTTTATCACAGCTGCAAGGGACAGTAGACTTGTGTATTTGATATGAATTTCAGCTTGATACCTTCACGCGTTCCTGAAAAAAAGGATCTTGACAGACAGACAGACGCACAACAAAGTGATCCTATAAGGTTTCCGTTTTTTTCTTTTGAGGTACGGAACCCTAAAAAGAATCATCAAAATCAGTTTGCCTAGAAAAAAGTTCTGAGGTAACACACATAAAAAAGCATACAGTCAAATTGAGTACCTCCTCCTTTTTTGAAGTCGGTTAAAAAAGGAAAAGAAAACGTGGAAAAGTGTATAAAGAAGTGGGGAATGATTTGATAGCATCTGTCTTTACTTGCTATTACAATGTGGTTGTGTTCAAGACAATAGTAAATAGGTTTTGTTCAGCTAAGTGGGTTTGCCAGCTTCGGCTGCATCACCGCTTACGGTAGTTATAAATGGTGCTGCAAACAAATCTTATGTATACGTATTATTTACATGAAACTTCTATGTCATATAATTTATGTTCGCTGTTACGTGTCTCAAAACATGACAAGTTTCCCGTTTTAATTGAAATTAGATTTTTAGTATTATAAAATTGTAATAAGCTCTTCACGTTGATCTACGATTTGCTCACCTTCGATTTGCCGACGATATAGTCCTTATGGCAGAATCGCTGGAGGACCTAAGCACTATGCTCAATGACCTCGATAGTGTTTCCCAACGGATAGGTCTTAAGATGAATATGGACAAAACAAAGATCATGTTCAATGTCCATGTCACACCTATGCCGGTAGTTGTTGGGAGCACTAAGCTCGAAGTTGTTGACGAGTATGTTTACCTGGGACAAATAGTCCGACAAGGTAAGTCCAACTTCGACCGAGAGGTCATTCGACGGATTCAACTCGGCTGGGCAGCGTTCGGGAAGCTACGACACATCTTCTCGTCAGACATACCTCAAAACCTGAAAACGAAATTGTACAACCAGTGCGTGTTGCCAGTGATGACTTACGGAACTGAGACGTGGTCCTTCACTGCTGGCCGTATGAGGAAGCTCAAGGTCGCTCAGCGAGCTATGGAGAGGGCTATGCTCGGAGTTTCTCTGCGTGATAGACTTAGGAATGAGGATATCCGCAGTAGAACCAGAGTAACCGACATAGCCCAACGGATTAGTAAGCTGAAGTGGCAGTGGGCCGGCCATATAGCTCGAAGAACCGACAACCGATGGGGAAGAAAGGTTCTCGAGTGGCAGCCTCGTACCGGTAGGCGAAGTGTAGGGCGTCCCCCCACGAGATGGAGTGACGACCTGGTAAGACATGCAGGAAGTCGATGGATGCAGGTGGCTCAGGACCGTGCTTTGTGGCATTCTTTGGGGGAGGCCTATGTTCAGCAGTGGACTTGTGAAGGGCTGTAATGATGATGATGATGATGATGTTGATCTACGTTGCACACAGTTGCTGTATATAAAAGAGTTAATAAAAACTATAATAAGTCTTAAAATATAAAATAAATTAATATGTGTTGTAAACGTCGACCGATACCCAGCTCAATGTATTGAATAAAACCTACATGCGGGAGCTTTCCTTCGTAATGAGTTACAGACTCCTTGGTCATTAAGCCACGCAATCTTTTGTAAGGGTTCTTTTTATTATTATTGGACTAAGATTTTCTTCGACTACAAAGGAAAAAAGATATTTGTCTATTTATTTTCATTGCATGTAGTGACAATGTAAGAATATCCACTACTATTATCCCGTGTGGGTGTCGTAAGAGGCGACGGGGGAAACAAATCAGGAGATGGGCAGCAGGTTCTTCCTAATAACGACTAAAAATAAATAACTGCGTCTGCCAACCTGCTTGCCAAGCGAGGCAACTATGGCAATTTTTTTTATATTATTCTAAGCCGTGTATCCTAAAGATGGTGAAGTGCAATGACTTAACAAAAGCCTATTCACTTTTGCCTTGAAGACACCCACATTGTAATCGAATAGAAAACAAATGCTGGCAACATATTGCACTCCTTGGCTGTACGCATCACGAACGATGTAGCAAACCGTTTGTTTCGAATGCGTGGTAAGTTAACAATGAAAGGGTGGAGACTGGCGGAACGTCTGGTTGTCCGATGGTGGAAGGGAGAGGAAGGAATTAAATCATGCAATTCCTGCGCACACTCTCCGAAATGTATTATGTGGGAAACCGAAAGGCTGGCTACTTTGCGCCTGTATTCGAGGCTGGTAAGTTTGGTTCTAACCATGGCAAATACCCCACATATCAACTAATCTATGGGGGAGGCCTATGTTCAGCAGTGGACTTCAATAGGCTGTAGTGGTATTTTTGATATAACGATTTTATTTAAAAAACGGACATATCCTGTAGCACTATTACGTCTATTGCTAGATATTTTCAGGATTCTTACCATTCAGGAAAATTATGTTAAAATTAGCTTATTTAGCGTGCGTAACTCTTAGCGGTTGCATTGAATAAAACAGTACCTAACACCTTGCCTATTATGTAATAGGCAAGGCGTTAGGTACGTATGTACGCGTATATGGAACATTACGTATATGTTTGTATTGTAATGTTTATATGTGTTAGAGACATGCTGTAGCTTTATGCTTTATGAGGGGTGCACCATGAATGGGTCTACTCTACTGGGAAGAATGGCGGCCGCTCTCACAATACCAGCGTGAAATAGCAGCATCACTCACCATCATCACTGTGCTTCGTATAGTGAGTGATGAGAAACGGAGACCCGTTCTACTAATAACAAGGCATTCTATCTTAGTACACATTTATATTTTGATTTTAAATTAATGAATAATGTTGGAGTCTATGGGCCACATTGTGAGGAAACCTGCATACCTGAGAAATTAAAAACGAACTTTATAGGCATATGAAGTCCGCGAACAGCATTGGGGCCTCCAAAACTCTGTTAGTAATGTGAGGAGGACTCTCTTCGTATTTCAAAGATGTTTTTAGTGTTTTACAGCTTTTAAGGCTCACCAAACTCATGTAAAAAAACTCAACTAAGTCCATCGATTTCAAATTACTTTTTAATTATATTTTTTTACTCATATTACTACAATCCTATATTATTTTATAATTGGTAAGTGTTGATGAAGCCCTATATAGTAAAAGCACTGTCTTAGTGTGAAAAAACCTATTTATTGCCTAGAAGAAACCCAGTTTGTAGCTGGACGGTAAGACAGACGCCAGCAAATTATTCCACTCATTAGTGTTGCATGCATTACGAATGCCGTAGCAAGCCCTACGGTTCTAATGCGTGGAATACCGCGTCTCTGTCATATTTTTAAAAATAATTAAGAGGAAATGCGGGTGGTCTTTTCTCCATACAAACGCTCGCGAATGTTTTCTTTCTGGTTTATGACCTTATAGCAATGAGTTTTTACAGGAAAATAAATATCAACCTCTTTATGTCCCTATATTTTCCTTTTTGATGATACGTTATCTTTATAAGTACAAGAACTCTTACAAAATGCTCAACATTGCCTATTTAGACCGCTTTCAACAGAGGCTTAGTGTTCAAAATTGATAACTAATACTGAAAAAAAAACATAGAGAGACAGTTTATATCCTTCTTATACAGCTTATGAAATATCTTTTAAATTGATCCAACATTGGAGGAGGAAATGGTAGGTAGCCAAACCTCGAATTATGCTTTTTGTAATATTGGCAAATATATAGCATATAGCCTCCACGCCCATATACTACAGTTTTTACTTAGGCTATTCAGTCGGATCTGCAGTTGTCCTTATCGGACGCCGAGCCCTCGCGATAGTTTCTTCAAATACCTGATTTCCGAAAGTCTCTCGGACCGCATTTCCTCTTAAGCCTCTATTCCTATATAAAAATATGCAATCAACTCTTGATTTGAAATAGGTATGATTCGTTTGTAACATCGTCCAACGAACTCTGAAAACTTTAAAGTTCGTTGACCACGTCCATTATAATGTATCACAAAATTGAACACATTCGAAACCCGTAGAGCTCAGTTATCGCAACATATATTAATATTATCGCAATGTAAATCAGTGGTAATGATACGCAAATCACTCTCGTAATTGTTTTGTTCGCAATTTGGCCCCCAGATGGCAATGAAGTCAGGATCGAGCGTACTAGATAAGTGTTTATGTGGGCAATTAGTGGCGAACGAAATACGCTCTATCGGGGTCGACGTAAACCTGCTAACGGTTGCGAATTATTGAGATACGATCGCGCTTAGGATCGCTTTGATGAGGATGAGGAGTCGTAACTTGATTGTAGGAGATTGTCACAGATTGTTAGATTAAAAGCTTCATATTTATAATTTTAGCTCAGATAATATTTAGTTGACTGCCTCGTGTATGTTGCACGTAAACACGACTGCTGATCATGTGGTCCCGCTTTCGAATCCCTGGGTGGGCCAAAATCAATTATTGGTTTTTCTGTTCATAAATCAGCAGCAGCCCGGAGTCAGAAAGTAGACGGTTTCTCATCCCGGTGCTTCGGATTACCGTCCCATCAGACTACGAAAGTGAAGGTGTTTGAGAGTGCACTTGTTCTTTGCACACACACTCGTGCACTATAAACCTGTCCTGCGAAGAGGGCTAATCTTCAGTGAGACCGGCAACCGCAAACGAAGTCTGGAAGACATCATTTTATTGTTTGGTTACACCTGTCGAGTGACATGCGTCACCAAAACAATTATCACAAAATAATATCTTATTTCTTTTTTGAACCATAGCAGCTCAAGGGCTTGTTGTTCACTTCTAAATTCAATGTCACCTACATTGCAACCTGAATTCGAAACCAGCAGCTACTACTGATATCAAACACAACTTACTACTCGGCGCTGAAGAGAAGCACCATAAGGAAATCTGAAATTAAAATATGTCCTAATTGATAGAATCAGGCGTTACTTTGCGGAAATCTATTATAATGGGGTTGTTATAAACTAATTTGCTTAATTCCGCGTGAAGAAAGAAAATGATGTATCCTGCCCAGTTTTAAGTGGACCTCCCAACCTCCCTCAATCGCACGCACTATACCCGTTACTCCCAGTTATACGTCGTTAATCCCAGCACTACCACCCCCAGCACCACCACACTAGGCACGACACACCACTCTCGAAAATACGACACGTGTTTCGCCTCTACACGTGGCATCCTCAGGTGAAGTAGACTCTGCGGGGGCTGGCCGCTAGCGGTCCCCTTAAAACTAGGCACGTCACATCATTTTCTTTCCTCACGCGGAATTAAGCAAATTAGTTTATAACAACCCCATTAAAATATGTCCGGTATTCTGTCGCTAGTATATTTACAAGCCGCGAGGCATTCTATCTTAAGCCTCGGGGCCGACGTCGCATTTAAGACCTTTATTGTCTGAAGTTACTTGCCCCGCTGCACTCTGTAGAAATCGGCTAGGAGAAGAACTTACAAACGAACTTACTTTAACAAAAAATTACGATATAAACTATTAATGACCGATTTTTGCTGAAGTACCTATCTAACAAAAACTTAATTAAAACCTTGTCACAGGTAGTACTGTACAAAAAGTCGCGCCAATTTATATTAATCGAATCTCTTTAAAACTCGTCAGTACTACCACACAAATCGTGTTATTTTAATTAAAATATTTTATTATTTTAATTGATCTTACACTATCTACGTATAGAATACTATATTTACTTTCACTATCTGACCTAGCTTTTTTCTTATGTTTTAGAACATAAAAAAGTGAAAGTAAAAACCACGCGTAATGAAAGTAAAATAAAAAAAGCAATAGATTAATTATGTTATAAGATATAGTAGCTATTTGGTGTACAGCTATGAAGATAATTTGTTAAATACCTATTAAATTAACAAATGTTAATTAACAGAAAACATGCAGTTTTGAAACATAAAATACAACATTGTTTGAATTTTTCTTTAAGAATCGTTTTAAGAACCTTCTCACTAGAATTTTATCTTGGAGGTTTTAATACACTATTTGCACATGGATAAACAGTCAGACCCGGAACTACCACAACGTACCAATACGTATTATAATTATTATTCCATGAGCGATTTGAATCCGCAACCAGCAGTACCGTAGTTAAACGCATAGCTACTGTCTGTGCTACTGTGCCGTACAGCGTTAAGATGTTTTATCTAGCTACACTATCTTTGAATTAAACTTAGAAGAAGCAAAAAACAAAAGAAAAACATATTGCATAAAGAATAAACAGTATCTATTAAATGTCTTTCACAAGATACTCTATCACGTCTTATGAGAGAAAACGAAAACCAATGTTCGTTACGTACAAATCCTATTTTCTGAACAGCCATTCATGTATTAGTAAAACCTATTCAATCAAAGTTTGTTCGAAGTTCGAACACGAACAAAGGCGACCATTAATAGATATTACAACTCGGACAAAGTTGCAACTTCAGCTCTTTTTATAATTACTTAATGTAATCCACTCCACGCTAGCTAACTTACACTACTTTTGTATTCCGATTATTATCAACACATATTTAAGATTTAATATTAAGTTATAACACGAATGGGTCGGCTCGACCGGGGAAGGACCACGCTTTTACAGAATAAAACCGTAAAATAGCAGGTTAATGCTGCTGTGTTTCGTATGGTGAGTGTAGAGAACCGGAGAATTATTTACTGGAAACGAGGCATTCCATCTTAGTCCTCACGGGTGTCAACGCAACTGCATTTTGATTCATTTTCGAGGATCGATGTCTATGGGCCACAGCAACCACTTAGCACCAGGTAGACTATGTGCTCGTTTGTTACCCTTATCTTATATAAAATATATGGTTTAATAATAATATCACACTATTCTCTCCGAATGTAAAGAACCTTGGTATGTATGTTGATAGTTGCTTAACATGGAACAAACATATACAGGAATTGAGTCGGAAAACTACTGGAAATTTGCGACCTCTATATCTATAAAAAAACTCCACTAACACTAATATCTTACTTGTCCAGTCACTTATTCTACCGATTACTGATTACGTCGATGTGTGTAGCCCATACACAGACCTGTCTCAACATCATCTTATTACATTGGATCGTCTGCTTAACAACTGCATCAGATACATTTATAGAATTCGTAAATACGACCAACCTTCTTACTCAGCTAAATTGGCTGCCTATCCGTCAGCGCAGATATGTATGAATACTCTGTACCCTTTTCTGCCGACTTCCAAAAAGGAGACGTTACTCAATTCGACGCGTATGTTTTGTTTAATGTGTGTTATTTCATAACTTTTTACTGGGTGAACCGATTTCGATGATTCTTTTGTTATATGAAAGCTGATACTTCTCGTGTGGTCCCATATGATCAAGGTCAGACCAATAGTTTTTGAGTTATTCTTAATGACTTATATTGAAGTCGGCTGTACAAAATTTTTAATTTTAAATTATCTCAATTCTGAACGATCGATGTGCTCCGGACTATCTGAAATCCAAATTTCAATACCTGGGAGGTTCTCTGTGTGCGTTTCGTGGGTCAACTAAGGGAATCATCATCTTATATATTAGATGTAAATATGCCTAAATTTTTAGGGATAGGGAATAATGTCATAAATGAGAAACATCTGGTCACTGCAATTGCCAATCCATTTGCCAAGCGTAACGTTTCACTACTATAAGGAAAGCCTATGCATAGTAATGCATCGTTTGCGAAATATACGATTCGTATGGTAAGTTTATATAACTGGAGACCCTTTTTACTGGTAACGACGCATTTCATCTTAATCCCTCAAGGATACAATGTATTTGCATTTTAAATTTTAATTGAGGGTAGGTTTAGGTATCCTTTTGTTTTAGGTATCTTTAGGCCACTGCTTTCTTTTACGATCAGGTGGACTGTGTGCTCGTTTGTCACACTTATGCTGTAACACGATATTTACGAGAGTAGTTAACAAATTTAGCAGATTTTTATTTACCAATAGAGTATACTACCACAGTTATCTCATACAAATATAAACTAACTCCGATGACAATTTAAATCGATTTATATTTTTTTTATGTAATCCAATTATTTTATGAAAAACAGTAATATGTATACTTATTAAATCGTAAGGCGTTTTTAACGAAATGGTTACGTTGATTTTAATAGGCAACTGGTCTGCGATGTCCGTTCACTATTTGTAGTTAGCTGACCGGTTCGAGTTACGTCCTAGTTTAACGCAATATACTGCACGAGCCGAACCTTCGACGGTAAAAGTACCGAACGTTCTTTAAACATGGTTTAGTCAACAAATTTAGATTTTTCTAGAAATAAATTCCTTGTTTTTTGAGTAATTACTTACTGAACACTACATTTTTTTCCCAGGGTGTGTTTATATGATCAAGAAGGAAGGATGGAAAATTGAGAACAAGCCTTCGCGTTATTAACTAACAAAAAATTAAGAAGTAAATTACTGCAGCAATTAAACATCAAACGATAGAACGACTATCCCAAAGAATTTTATCTCTCACTTTCATAGTACACTTAATATTCTATTAAGCATACTGGATATCTGAATAAAAAAAAATCATGAACGTTTTACCCTGGCAACAGACAACCGACACATTTATATGTATAAATTAAATAGCAAACTAATATCCCATAAGAGACAATTACCCTTAAAACACGTGGTAGAGCCATGCTGCAGCTATGTTAGTAGTAGAGTTGTAACACGATTGGGTCGGCTCGACCGTTGCGGGACCACACTCTCACAGAATACCAGCGTAAAATGGCTGTTTAACACTGCTGTGTTTCGTATGGTTAGTGTAGAGAACCGGAGACCCAATTCACTGGAAAAGAGGCATTCCATCTAAGTCCTTACGGGTGACGACGCATCTGCATTTGGATTCTTTATTGAAGATTAAATGTAGATGTGTATGAGCCACAGCAACCACTTACCAACAAGTGAACTGTGTGCTCGTTTGTCACCATATCCTACAAAAAAAATCCCAATAATCATCGGTATAAACAGTTTAGGTCTAATAATTTTTGATATAATATTTCCTTTTTTAGGGTTCCACACCCAACGAGACCCTATTACTAAACCTCCGCTGTCCGTCCGTCTGTCTGTCAGCGGGCTGTATCTCATGATCCGTAAAAGATAGACAGTTAAAATTTTCACAGAATGTGTATTTCTGTTGTCGCTATAGCAAAAAATAATAAAAATAAAAATACATTAAAAATTAAACGGAGCTCCTTTACTAGAAACGTGTGTGATGGTACGGAACCCTTCATGCGCGATTCCGACTCGCCGGTTTTTATTGTTGATATTTCCTTAAATTAATCAAGATGAAAAATTGGATTCGGCGTTGGAACTAACCCGTCAAGTTAATTTAAATAATTGAAACCAGACTCTTTTTCGCACAGCTTGCATGATCTCAATTCACTACGCCATTTCAATGCTATTGAAGCACTTAACGCATTTTTAAAAATGCCTATATCTTTTAGTGGTTTAACAAATACTATAATAATAAATTTGTCGGTATCGCAGCACAAACATTCACAATTATTATGACAATTGTGAAGTTTATTGGCCTCAAGCCGGGAAAAACCCGGGTCGTTTCACAGCACATTTGGAACTTTAAATCACATAACCTTCTACTAGAAGCGGTGTTCACAAAACCTATTCTAAACATATAACTTGAAACAGTATTTTACGTCAAACACCAAAACACAATTACATAAAAATAACTACGTCATCAATTAGCCTTTCATCAATCACGTCCAATGGCACCAGAAGGCAAAACTTAATGTGCTTTCATGTAACTAACGACAGCCTTTAAATGGCAGCCTGCCACGCTGGAAAATCTAAATAGGGCATTTAATTATCCTCATTTAAACGGAAACAGGGAAAGTTTCGCGTTTCCCCCCCCAAATACAACCGCTCACGAACTAAAATTAAGGAGAGTATCAATTTACTACGCGAAGTGTAGGCTAACCATCTATCATGACTTTTAAAGTGAAAACTTCTTTAGAATCGTTGTGATTTGAAACTCGATGAAACGACAAAGCGACACTAAAAAGAGACAGACATATACATCTATAGGATTTATCCCGCAAGAGAATGAGATAGAATACAGTATTTCCTACTATCTCGGCCTCCTTTTCTGAAGGTTTCACTTCTACCTTGAGTGAACTGCACACATGTTTTTTAAAGAACTAAAGTTAATAAAATTTGCAGTTCGCCTGATGGTAAGTAGCCATGCAGTCTACGGACACCTGCAGTCAACTTTAAAGACAAGGCTTTAAACAAGGCTACAGATGCGTTTCCACCTGTGATGACTAATGCCTCACATGGCCTGTAATTTTACTGACTCTAAACCTGTCAGATCGAAACACAGCAGTGCAAGCACTGCTATTTGGCAACAGAAACAGGTAAAAAGACGATCTACTCTGACGGCCTTCTAGGCAGAAAAGAAGTGCTATCATCTTTTTTACCTAGTGCTTCGAAAACATATGAATTAATAAATATAATCATCACTGCTGAATCACAGTTATAAAAAAATTATATTCCCTTAAAATATAAACAAGTGTGGCGGCGCTGCCGTCACGCCACGAGCGAAACATATCGAATCCTAAATCGCACTAACAAAGTTCCGAAGTTCAAGCAGCATATATAGAATAGCTCCGAACTACCAATCGGAGCGTTGGCCGCTCTCCGGGCAGCACGCCTTGCCCGGCGGGAGATCTCCCCTTTTTCTTCCTACGGCCACACAAGCAACTAATCAAAGTACTTAATAAAATATATAAAATACAGCTAAGCGTTCGGCAGCGGCGCTACAAGGCCGCTACAGGTTCGAGTCCTGCAAGGAATAGCTGTTTGTGTGGCCTATAAATTGTTTTTGGTATAGATTTTTGCCAATATGCAGTAAATGTATGTAAAACTTCTCCACAATACAAAAGAAAATTTTAAGTTTCTCAATATTTTTATGCGTAGTAGTCATACTGCAGCTATAAAATTGTAGCACAAATGGAACGATCCGACTGGAGAAAGACCACTCTCTCACAGAATACCAGCGTAAAATAAGAGCTTAAAGTGAAATGACAGCTTAATGCTGCAGTGTTTCGTATGGTGATTGTAGAGAACCGAAGACATTTTTTACTGGAAACGAGGCATTCTATCTTAGTCCTCAAGGGGTGATAACGCATCTGTATTTTGATTCTCAATCGAGAATCAATGTTTATATCTATAGGCCACAGCATTCACTTACTATACATATATTTCTAATTTTTTTTTATATAACCCAAAATATTACTAAAACAGTTAGAAATCTCCCTTCAAAGTTTTTGTACAACAGTAAAACCTCCTAATTTGAAAAGGATGTATTCGTGTAGTAGTGGATTATAACAGTAACAAACTAAATAATCTTATAACCCTCGCCTATTATTTCCCTCTGTCGCCTATTACGGCACCTACGGGATGAATGAGATAAATTCATTTTGTTTGTGTACGAGTACAAGCAGCAAAACAAATTTGAAGAAAATAAATTAAATAAAATATTCTATAAAGTCAAAACATCTACTATTTATAAAACTATTTAGTAAATAAAAAACAACTACGTGATATATATATATGAAATACTATTTTCTTCGCGTCCTGGTTTCAATGCAACAATTATGGCAGCACTAATAACACCAGAAACGCGCTCATAATGAACAGAAACGAGGTCACGAATCTATCTACTTTTACTCGCCAAACTGCAGTATCGAACTGAATGTTTTTAAGGCTATTGTAATACTCAAATAAAAAATCTGTCTGTTTATCGGTATAACCTAAGCCGATATGTATATGCAATTTTTACCTATGTCGAACGCAATCACAACATGATGATAGCTGCTGTGAACAAAAATATAAGGTCCTTCCCTGGACTTAAATTAAACATAAAGTGATTTTTAATGAGTATTATTCAACATAATCTATCTCTCTATTTATAAAATCAATTGCTGTTCGTTACTCTCGCTACAACTCGAGAACGGCTCCACCGATTTTGATGGATTTTTTTGTGTTTGAGTGAGTTCCTAGATAGTTTAGATACACAATTAGGCCTGATAGATGGCGTTGTTATCGAGATCCAGAAATCACCCGTGCGAAGCCAGACCGCATCGTTAGTATAGAATATAAAAGTTTGTAGTGCCCTGTAGCCTCCCTGTCACCCCCGACAATATATATTATGATATTAGCATTAACTTTAGAATAAGAGAACAGTATAATTAAAGTCTTGAACTGAGAAACACGTCTTCTTTTTCATTCCCGAATCCGACATTAAAAGTTTCTGTTTCTGTGTCTGTACCTATACCTAATACTTCCACCAAGGCTGGACGTTATCTCTAATCCGCCTGCTATTATAACTGCAGATTGTCACAATATAATAAGAGGTGCGCTACAGAAGTGTGAAGAGGACGATGATGATAAATGATGAACGATGATGAACAATTATGATACTCGTACGTTATATTTATTTGATTTCAAAAAAAACTTTTAACCCAAAGCAAAATTCGAAAAATAAATAAAACAGCATTTCAAAAGCAGAAAACTTTCACCAACACTATATTATATAAACGAAAAAAATCAAAAATATTTTCATAGAGAACCGCAGCACGACGCGAGCTTAATCCACTTCGCAGAGAGCTCGTGTTGATTTATGCGATAGTAAAACTTTGTCTTCAAATCGCGTGACCCTCGGCTTTACCTAATTGCTTTATTGCATTCATAAAACGAGCGAATGTCGAAGAATAAATTTAATCGACTGTTTTATTCTTGAAATTTTGCTTTAAAATTCGAACTACTACGCTAAAAGCATCTCAAAACTTAATTCAGTGGAAAGTTCAAACACGACGTCGAGCAAAAAATTAATAAATTCGGAGCCCGATATCCGTGCTATCGAAATTATTTAAAGTATTTAAAATTACCTACTTTAATGAACTCATAATTTCAAAAGGTCCAATAAAAACGTAATTTTACTAGGTGGTCCCTTTCTGTTAATTTACTGGATTCGTTTTACTATTTTAGTCGCCAAGCAGAACTTGCTATGATATGTGTTAATTGTATACGACGTTATTTAACTGTCTGTTATTAACTCTCTCTACTGTGTCAATTGTAGTGTGGTGAACCTGAAAAATTTACAAAGCCCAAAGCAAAGCCTTGTATATTTTTGGATATAATCCTACAGCAATCACCACATAGTTAAAAGTCCCTGAAAACAAAATACAATACCAAAAAGTACCGAAGCGCAGAAAAATTCCTCATAAACAGTCGACAAACCTGACAGCGCGGCAATACTTAGCGTCAACTTCATAATAGACCGGGTGCTAAGTGTTTCTGGAAATTTCTCAACAAGTTTTTCAACTCGCAAATACTATCTTCTTAAGTAACAAAGCAATTTTCATTGCACCGGGGGAGATTTTGAAAACCGAACCGTACAGTACTCATTATTATCTCTTTTGAAACTTAATAAATGATAAATATATAAATATTAATGTTTTCTTTTTTTTTAATAAATCAAATGCAAAAGACAAGGAGAAGTATAAAAAGTATGGGAAGAAATATAAACAGATATGACTTCCCATGTGAAAGTTTTTGTAAATTCTCACATTTTCCGAATTCCTCATAGTATGATTCAACTGTATTTTAGAATACTTGAGAATATAATATGACGCTATATTAAACGCCAGATTAAACTTCCATTAAAACCGATTCTGTAGTTATTTTACAGATAAAAAAACGAATTTACAATTATCAGTTACCAAATGGGAAGTTGAGAATATTGGTTTTTAATTTTGTCCTAGCATGCATATTTAAGAACTGTTTAATTACAAGAATTAAAATTTATACACAGTGTTTTTCCACAGACAAATTCTCCTACGTTAATTATTACACCTAACACGCATTGCAGCCGCACAAAACACATTGACTTCGTGAAAATATTTTTTTGCTTAAATAAGCCTTAGCAAAGTTGACACAGATCCAGTATGCAATTAGGAAGTTGGTACGTGATCTACGTAACTGTTCGTTTTCCGCAATGAATGAAACTTTCGTCTACTTACAATAAAAGATCTACTTATTAAATCATGTAGTTATCAGTCGGCGGGTAATCAAAAATTTGGCAAACGTCTACAGTATTTTCACGGTTTCAGACGGGTTGGCGATCGCAGTTTTTTATTTAATGTTTCAAGATAATGTTTCAACAAATAAGGAAAATAAACGGAACGGGATAATGTGTCTAGAAGAGAGTAGATATATGAAGGTTATTGTAGGATACCTCTAACCCGGAAGTAGTGGGTGGAGTCAACGGAAGCTCGGGTAACTTAGGGAGAATTTGTCCTTAATCTTCACGCTTGGCTTGGTTATTGAAATAGCGTCAATAACCAAGCCGGTTGCCCGTTTGTGTACTTTGCGTCAGGCGTAAACCAGATGGTTTTATCGGAAACCATAAGATCGTTTTAGCATTTTCCATAGTCACCTCTTACGTCTCCCACGGGACGAAAAGGAGTGATGGATTATCTTACACCGTCACCTCAAGGCATCATATATCATAATACGTAGTAGAGCCATGCTGCAGCTATATTAGTAGTATAGTTGTAGCACGAATGGGTCGGCTCGACCGGGAAAGGACCACGCTCTCACAGAATACCAGCGTCAAATAGCAGCTTCATGCTGCTGTGTTTCGTATGGTGTGTGTAGAGAACCGGAGACCCTTTTTACTGGATAAGAGGCATTCTATCTTAGTCCTCACGGGTGACAACGCATCTGCATTTTGATTCGCAAACAAGGATAAATGTAGATGTCTATGGGTCACAGCAACCACTTACCATCAGGTGGACTGCGTGCTCGTTTGTTACCCTATTCTATAAAAAAAAATATATCACTTATTCTTTAAGTGGTAGAGTGATGCTGCAGCTATATTATGGTTGTAGCACGAATGGATTGGCTCGACCGGGGAAGGACTACGCTCTCACAGTATACCAGTGTAAAATAACAGCCTAATGCCGCCATTTCTAAACTCACCATACGAAACACAGCACCGTTAAGCTACTATTTTACACCGGTATTCTGTGAGAGCGTGGTCCTTCCCTGGTCGAGCCGACCCATTCCTGCTACAACAATACTACTAATATAGCTGCAGCATGGCTCTACCACGTATTATGATGTATGATCTTATTTCATTAAAACAATCATGACATTACAATTCTTCTATTTTCAAACTACATAATATGACCACATAAAAACGCGATGGAAGCTGTGCCCGGCGTACAAATTTAAGTCTTAATTCTGTCTGGACTTAATTAATTACGCTTCGTGTTATTCAATGCAAAAATAGACCGGCGCAGATGCTGCAGAGTGTATTTACGTGATGAATGTATAATTTGAGTAACGCAACTAAATTTTGAAACTACTACCCGGAATATGAACACGGATGTGTTCAATGGAGGCGCTTACTTATTTGTATTTCAGAGTGGTCTTGTGTCTTGTGACCATGAATAAATATAGTGATCTGAGAAACAGACAACTAAGGTCGACATCGAGGTAGTCAATATTATATGTTACGATTATGTTATTGTAAATAATAAAATTAAGATTAGCCGGCCAAAATTAATTTTAGTTTTGAGCGTAGAATAATTACATTTTAGGGCTGTTTTCGGTACAATTTGAACGGTTTAGCACCGTATATTAATTTCAGTACAGGTATTTCTAACCAAATACTTTCTATACTAATCTAACCGTATTTCCATTTCGGTGCCAAAGTCGGATGAGAGTGTCGGGAGTGAGAGGGTTGTAGGAATACGTTAAAAAAACAGTACGTCGTAAATATAATGTGTAGTGAACCGGAGACCCTTTTTACTGAAAACGAGGCATTCCATCTTAGTCCTCAGGGGTGACAACGCATCTGCATTTTGATTCGTAATCGAAAATAGATGTAGATGTCTATGGGCCAAAAAGTGATTTTTATTGAGGATAAGTATAGATGTTTATAGGCCACAGCATCCATTTACAATCAGGAGGACTGTGTGCTCGTTTGTAACCCTTATTCTATATCCTATCCTACAAAAAAAAATCAAAAGTCAAATTTCGTTACCGAAATTGTATACCGGTACCTTAGCCGGTACCTTTCTGGTGCGCTACCTTTTTTTTTCGGAGGTATCTGCCCCATCTTCAGTACAACATCCGTTGGAAAGTGAATGTAGTGGTCCTTAGATATTTACATCTATCATTGATTAGGAATCAAATTGTAGATGCATTATTGCTGCTGGGGACTTACCTGCTACGTTACCAGTTAAAAGGGTATCCGGTTCTCTACAATCACCATGCAAACATAGGATAATTATTCTGCTATTTTACGCTGGTAGGTACTTTGTGAGTGTCGTGAGTGCCCAATCGAGCTCCAGCCATAGTCTGCAAACAATTCTAACAACTAACTCTTCCAAACCTGTGCAACTATAAACTATATGGTTATAATAAAACCCTACTTTTTCTTCTGTCCCTAATTTCCTGTCCCAAACAAAAAAAAAGCAATACCTAATAAACAGTAACATATAAAGCGCGAAAATAGATCCGACGTCCGTCCGGAAACGTCTACAAAAATGGCGGCACGCACAAATAACTTTTATGGGGCAATTTGCAACGAAGTTGTGTCATCAGAAAAACCAGTAAATCGACGAAGGGAAACGTAAAACGGCTGGCGATTACGGTCCAAGAGACAATAAAGTGCGAATATGACGTCTTGACGGTAAACACATCGTCATGACCACCTACCTACGTACTTAGGAATGAAATGGACGAATGAATTGTACGAGGTAACATACCGTCCAACGACCGTACTTTAAAAGCTACCTTGTCAGCATAAAAGGTAACTGCCACTTAAGCAAGTACTGAACAAACACGAGATGGGTTTAAAAATTCTTAGGGCGCAGTCCGTTCTAAAAAGGGATATTTAAAAGTATGTAATTTGTTTTCTAAGCCTTTAGCAACCACCTAAATGCTTTATGGACACAAAACTTAATTGAAGACGCCACTAATCATTTTTCAAAATCGTTTTTTCAAGGCAGTTTTTCTCTTCAACTTAATTTATAACTCATTTTAAAATATTAGTTAGGTATCTATATTAACAAATGTTGTACTTTAAAGTTTATTTAAAGTTTCCTTGCGATTCTTATCGCTTAGTGAAACTTAATCTTTATATGTGATTTAAATTGACAAACCTGTTTCACTTATAATATTCACTACAAAACAGACCGGTTTTAAATCTGTAAAAAAATTTATGCGGTAAAACAGCGCTGCGTTTTGACAAGATCAAGTCAAGTAGCTATGCCGCTATAACTAGCTATGGTGATGATTACAATAAGAAAATAATAACTCCTTCATGAATACATCATCAAAATATCTAGACACTTTTTCCTTGCGCCAATACAACAGCGAAACACTTCTGAATTTATAAGAAATCTCATTTATATATTTTAGAAGTTGGTCCCACTAAACAATCCACATACACATGTAATAAGCCATCACAAAGTTTTAATATCGAGTTCATACAGCCAAAGAACGCTCCCCAAAGAACATGACGGGCAGTTTGTTCAACTCCACTGCCCGCATTCAGTTGAAAAGTTTCAATGAAAATAGTTTCAGTTGGCTTTTAAGTTGTCATGCTCCGGGGAGCGAGCCTTGCGGTCATCTGTCTCGAAATAAGATAAGTTATTTCATCGCATACGAAATTGATGGGCTGTTTGTGAAAGTTTTTATTTGTAATGCCTGCCGACGATCGGTATTCGTTCGAACAAAGTTTTCACAACAAAACACTCGCGTCTTGCGCAACTTTGTGAATTTTTAATAAATGTAGCATTATTTTGTTCTTTATCTTTCTGCTTTATCGGTCCGTGCAAGTAAATTGTTGGATATGGTCCATGGCCCAATGCCGAAGTTTTGCCTTAATTGCCACACCTGGCCGGCAGATAAAAGATCGCCTATAAAAACTTCATTATACTCCAATAATACCTTATAGTTTTAAGTTTTAGGTTTAATAATGCACAGTTATACCTCGCACACACGTACGAACGCACGCCCACTCACACACACCACAAATAAGAATTTACATTGTATTTGGTTCGAACCATAGATTCCTTATTTTTAATATTTCCTAAAGTATCTACCTGTTATTTCATCTGTCTAACTTTTATGTATAAGTATTTATTGTTTTAATATGTTTATTTTCTAAAACAACATTTTTTAGAAGAGCAAGTTATTTTTGCTACAAGTACTTATTTACTTACTGCAAGATCTCAATATATATTATCATTTATGTAATTAACCATGACGAGTTATAAAATAAATATAAATGATCCGTAATTACATAATACAACATAATACAAAGAAAAAGGTACCGGCATATTAAGTGAGGTCGATTTATTTAAAAATGCAGGTAATAATTTTTAAAAAGTATTAAAAAACCTTGATTGTTGACAGACAAAATTATCAGTTAATTCCTTAGAGTTAAGAGTTAAGTTGGCAGCGCAAGGTCACACGTTCACTGCCGTCTACAAGTTACACAATTATTAACATCCGCCTTTAAAACCTAATTACTAAGATACAAGTACGATGTAAACCTAGTTAGTAGTTAGGACCTATTATGTAAGATATAAATTTATGTTTACATATTTATCGAAGTCTAAAAAATATTCAGTAAACAATTACAATTAAGTATTCAAAGTAACCGTCATCAACTTTTAATCTCTATGAATGATGAACGCAATGCAATGTCTCAATGGGGAATTCAACCACTGCTAGCTCAGAAGATTTCTTGAGATTTAATGTCTTCCACAATTTGAGGTCCGACGTGTTTAGATTTTGGCTAGGTTAGGGTCAATCTTCAGTTCTAATGAAGTCCAGAACGTTGTTCTGAAGTTTGAAGTTTTAAGTTGTTCGTGTCTTCTGATCAGGAGCAGAATCTTGCCAGAAATTTCTCGGTAAGTACATTGTTGAAAAATATGAGGTGTGATCTCTATGAATCTTTACTACACGTCAGTAAAAACTCATATTCTTAGAGAAATATGGCTTAAATTCTCAAGTTGCTGAGTACCACGTTGAAAAGTTTACATGTTTTAAAGCAATTATTATTTATTTATACCGCCTTTAATCGAAGAAGTTTTATCGATTCGTAAAAATATCTTTCCTCTTTCTATTATGTAAGATAAAGACGATATATTGAAGTTGGGCCAAATTAAGAGTACGCTTAACTGACGAGCCATATATGCGTAGGTATATATGGACGTGAAGAAGTCAGAGGTGTGTCAGGAACGTGCCAAATGGAAGTCCGCAGTCTCTGCCTAGCTCTCTGGGTGACAAGCGTAAGTGTTTATGGCTTATAGCTATATAGTCCATTTCAATGAAAGAAGTGCCCAATTATTCCAAACAAAACATGTATATTTCTGTCTCATTCTAACACCGATGTAGTTCGCCGATTAGATGACGTGATATTTTTACGGCATGCTTGTGCTCAAGAGAAATAGGTTCATTTTACTAATTATTGATCGTAAAGCCTACAAGAAAGGTCACATACCCGAAGTACAGTCTCGAAGCGAAGGCATCATTAGAAAAAGGCAAAATTATAATATGGCCTTGGCGTAATGGCTTATCGTCCTATTTTATCTACCCTAAGCTGAGTACATACTGTATTAGATATTAGTCATGTTAATTATAACAATGGTTATCTATTTAACCCCCTTTATTGCTTAGAAGTTATATTATTGCTTAGAAGTTATAATAAAAGTATACAGAAGTTATAATAGGCAGTAAGGTCACAAAGAAAAAAATAGAAAGTACACACAATCGAATTGGGGGCATACCTTGTTTTAAATTTCGCCACAAGAAAGCTGAATTTTAAACACTCGATGAGATTAGAGAGCATCATCATTGTCATCGAATTTGTATTAACAGCTTCCAATCTCGTCGTGCAGATCTTAAACATCGCCAAAATTACGGACAAGAAGCGGTCGTTTATATGTTAATACAAATATTGTTATAATCTTAGGCAACTCCTAGGGTTCATTGAACGAAAATATAATGTTAAAATTTTCCTCATTCAGCACAGCTAAGCGACTAGCAGATAAAGATATCGTTAACCTGATTTTAGGTTCTGCCGGTATATTTTCTCCTTTGCAATATAAAAAAGCTTATAAAAACGTTACACGGCTTCGTTGTAAAGAAATAAATATCATAAAATAGTTTCGTAGTCGAAACTCCTTTTGCTTTGAAAATAAAATTATAAAAAAATTATATTCCGTTCGGTCTTCTACTTCGCCGCATTGAAATTCTGTAGTCTGCACATTTATGAGTATTTCAAAGCACTGGAAGTACAGAATATCATTTACATAGCATAGAATATCGCAAACTACACACTATATTGTACGTGGATTAATTTCCAGCTTTCGCTATGGTCCAACTTCTTGACCTGGTACGATATTTTTTCATTTATTGTTTGTCACACTTATTGTTATATTATAGAATAAGGGTGACCCTTATTCTATAAAAAAAATCACTACGCCATATCGTCACATGAGGTGTCGTAAGAGGCGACAGAAGTAATAAACCATGAGATGGGTAGCAGCGTCCTCCGATACCAACCCGCCCGATAAGCGTGGCGACTATGGCAAATGTAGCAACCTATGGGGGAGGCCTATGTTCAATAGTAGTTTTTGATAGATTGTAACGGTACACTCGTAATTAACCTTAAAGTAGAAATCGCGTGTATAAGAAATTGCTATTTACAAAAAACCAGTATTTTCACGAAAATCAGACGTACTGCAATAGTTTCCTTCTGGGAATCCAAATATATTAATAAGAAGCAAATGTGTCGTGCCACGAAACTACATACCTGTGTTAAGAGTGGTTCACGATAGTAGTCGAATGGCGGATTCGACACCACGACCTTTTTTGAGCACGCGGTGCGCACCGTGCCATTAAGCTACTGTCACTTACATATCTATGAGGTTTTTGTCTGTCATTTAGTTATTTAAACCGATAACTCTACACGTCTTCGTGTATAGCGGCCGCCTACTAGATGGTGTAACTTCATGAGGTATTCACGAAATCGAAAATTGTCGATGGCTCGCGATCGTGCTCTGTGTCACTATTCGGGGGAGGTCAATATGTACAGCTATTTACCAGCGATGAACTTTTTATAAATGGCTATGTGAAACACTGAAATGCGTCTTTCCTTCGTTTACCGAACGTGTAATGTAGTATTTTCACCTACTCAATGTTCACGACAATATTACATGTAGCCCGTAATTAGTGACCGGTCTTCATGACTCAACATTTTATTACGTAATGGTTCTAGTGACCGACTGACCTTTTTCTTACTGCATTAACATTTTTATGTAAGGAATAATGACAAAAGGGCTCACATGAATGTAGCACACATTTGTATTACTGTTGTGGATGGTAAGTGGTCACCGCTGTAGACTCGTACATTCAATCTCGACCAAAATTTTTTTTGTTGTTATCGTTGAACACTCGGATGAAAACGCTACTCACCGTATACAGTTACTTGTATTACTTCCTAATTCTCACGAAACGAATCCGAAAATACACCCATTATGTAGCAAATAAATTGAGCCGTGGTTGCTCAGGGTCAAACTACTCGCCGTAAATTTCACTATACACGAGCAACCCAAGTTCCATCCCCGCTGGCAGCAAATAAATTGTTAATTGCAATTTTAAGTGCACATTTAGTACTAATTACTCTACTGTGTGTACTATAATATTTATGTATTATTTTTATGGTTATTCTATGTATGCTGTTAAAAGTGACAAACAAGCTTATAGTCTACCTGATATTAATTAACTATTGTAGCCTGTACTCACCACACACATATTACCAACTTCAAATTTAAAAAGCTACTAAGTTGTGATCCCTGAGGATTAAGATGGATTGCTTCAGTCATATATAAACTTGAACACATACCTACTCTTACTTACTCACGTCGTAGTAGGTAAGGTGGTAGTAAGTACCAGGACGTACTCCTACGGACGGAAAAAAGACAGCCTTCCCCAGCTAGACAAATTTAATTTATACGAGTATATTATAAAATAACCAAATAATGCTGCTGTTTCGTGTGGTGAGTGTAGAAAACCGAAGACCCTTTTTAAGTTATGAAGCATTCCATCTTAGTCGTCAGGGGTGGCAAAGCATGTGTATTTAGATTCTTAATTGAGGATAGATAGATGTAGTCTATAGAGGATGTAGTCGATAGATGTAGTCTATAGAGGATAGATGATTGTGTTTATGCATCAAAGCACAGCATCCACTTATCGTCAGGTAGACTGCGTGCTCGTTTGTCATCTTAGTATATATAAATATATATTGTTAATTATATAATAACTAAATTAAATGTGATTGTTGAAGGTTGTCCTCGTGACACTGTCTAAACTCCGATCTGTAAATTTACCAAACATTGACTGATAATAGCGAGTAAGTTTATTTTTGTTCGCCAAAAAAGTTTCAATCCAAATATTTTCCGGGGAAATTCAAGTTTTATAAGAAATAAGTCACACAGGTACTTATTTCTTACAACTCTTGAACAAAAGCCAAAGTAACTTTGCCAAGTTATATTCATGAACGAAGTTCTTAAGAAGTTGTATGACAATCGCGGGACATATCGGAACTACGGAAGACTCATCGAAGTCCACTCGTGCCTAACATGTCGGATCATTGGCTCGGTTTGAAAATATCTGGTTAAAGGTGTTAGCGCGTTGAACCATCGTAAAATATATATTTTAAAATGCATTTATTATGATAATATTGATTTATATCGTCTAGCCGTATATAATTCGAAGAACCGACAACTGATGGAGAAGCAAGGTTCTCGAGTAGCAGCCTCGTTCCGGTAGGCAGTGGGGCGGCCCCTCACTAGATGAAGCAACGATCTGGTAAGATATGCAGTAAGTCGATGGATGTAGGTGACTCAGGACCGTACTTTGTGGCATCCTTTGGGGGAGGCATATGTTCAACAGTGGACTTGTGAAGAGTTGTTATGATGATGATGATGACTTATGTGCTTACAGTTTCCCAAATCTCAATTTAACCTCGACTATAACTGGTGATCTACGTATAGTTACGGCAATTATGCAAGAGTCAAAAGCAGGAAAAGCCCGGAATATATAAATTTAAGCCAGTTTTAAAAAAACAAAACAACAAGCAGCAAGAGGTGTTAGGCTTTTGGTGCTGCAATCGTTCCCTATAGGAGAAGTTCATGGACCGTAGTAAACTGTTTATGGCGAGGGCGAGGATTCTCGACTGCCAGTCATTTTGAAATCTATACAAATAAATAAAATTGAAGTGTCTGTTTGTAATATCAAAATTACAGTTTTTTACTAAATGCATATGAAAGTAAATACGGTACTTATAACTAAAATACAATTTTTAAAATTTTTGTCTGTCTGTCTGTTTATTCCGGCTAATCTCCGAAACGGCTGAACAGATTTATACTGGACTTTCACTAGCAGATAACTGATTTCAAAAGGAATAACTTAGGCTACTTTTATTTTAGAAAACGAATTAGGGTTCCGCGCAATAACATAAAAATCCTAACGCGCGGGCGAAGTCGCAGTGAATAGCTAGTATATCAGTATTTCGGTATTGTGTCATACAATTTAAAACACTGAGATTAGGTTAGTCTCTATTTCATAATAAATTTCACAAATTTCTGAAAAATTGTAGAAAAATGATATTAAAATAAATCTTCACATTACCTAAGAGCATTAAGAATGCAAACGTTTCTTCGAATTCTTGTTTCACACTATTAGAAAGGCACCTTAATTCAAGCACTAACCTGTTTTAGCTCGTTTAACACGTGATACATTCTCGTTCTCGCGTCACGATGACGCCACCGAGTTTTATCTGCAAAGTTGAGCTATACGGATGCAGTGGAGCGAGAACAACGGTACTTTTGCTCGATTCCACCCACATAACACGTTTTCGAGCCGATTATGACACATACTAACGTAAAAATGACCTTACGCGAACCAGGAATGCTGTACAATACAAATGTACATAAACGGAAAATAATGCAATGTAACATTTTACTTTCTATTTTTGCTTTTTATTTTATTCATTTATTGCCGTATTTTGTGATAATGAAAGCTGTGAGATCGGCATGTCCTAAAAAGAATCCAAACTCTGAGGACATGACATGAAATCCTCTAGCTTGTTGAAATCCTGTAGCTCTTAAAAGAATATGGCATAATTGCATCTTTTGGCAAGTCGGCTAGCGATTGCGGAACAAATCCACTCGTATACATTACATAATTAATAAATAAGGTTCATTATTTTTTTTAAATAAAATGCTTTGCATTATTTAATTACTATGTTTTAACAGTTGTTAGAAATTACTCTCAAAGTTATTTAAAGACAAGGAATATTGCCCAGTAAAGACCTTATGTTATAAAATATTCAAAGTAGAATGACCTATTTAAGCTAGTCGCCTGCGCTGAACTTTATAGTGCCAAACTGAGTGGGAGCTTCCAGTTCAGGGTAGAACACCTGGTTGTATTTTCTTTTATTTTCTTTACCCTTATTCATAACATCGTTTTAATTTACAACCAAAACGGCATAAATAACATTGGACGCTTTATTCACAAACAGAACTTTCAGATGTCGCATTAAAATAACTTCTGAATGTAATTATTAGAGGAAAGGTACCAATTATGGAATACGTCCCTAATATGGAATACCGTAATATTTCTAAAACTAAGCACTACAAATATTCCAAACTTGTGCCATGTTACTCCTCCCGTTACCCACGTTCAACGGCCAGGGTGCGTGCGGCGTTCGGCAGCAATACACGCAAATGAGAGTGCGGGACACTGTTGGTGCAACATCAATCGGATATTTAGGTAAGTTTTACGTATATATTTCTTATTGTTCGTACATGAATATCTCAAAATAAGTTGATATGTATCTGAACAAAGTATGTAGTTTTTTAATGATATTGTTATTTTACGAATTTTTAAAAATATTAAAAAGTTACATTTATTTTCCTCTCGCCATCATATTGTTCGTAATATGGAATACCGTTGAGGTCCTAATATGGAATAGTATTCTATATTAGAACCTCAACGAAAGTAAGTTTTTAATATAGTGTCTGATTACTATTTCTGTCTTTTACAGATATAATTGTGATCAAACTGACCCCACCAGTATGAAAAATGCTATTAAAGCCGTGAAAACCAAATAAATGGGTTATAAGAAAGCTGCACAGGTTTTTAATGTACCTCGGACTACCCTCTTTCGGTTCTGTCATGATATGAACCAAATATAGACTACCGCCTTGGTCGTAAAATAGTTTTGGGACCTGACATTGAACATATTATGTTAGTACGAGTACAGTATGTCAAGCAAATGAAAAATAAAACGGTATTTTGGGCTTACGCGAAATGATGTGAAGAGAATGGCATATCAGTTGGCGGTAAAAAATAATTTAAAACATCCTTTTAATAATAGAACAGCTGGACGTAAATGGTTAAAAGGGTTTTTTTCGAGGCATAAAGAACTTTCTCCGGTCCAATCTACTGGTACATCATTTGCTCGAGTTAAAGGCTTCACGAAAGAAAATGTTAAATTCTTTTTCGATTAACTGGAAAAGAAATTTGGGCTTTTTAAATTTCCACCAACTAGGATCTACAACGTCGACGAGACTGGGCTTAGCATTGTTCAATCGAAGACACCCAAGGGTTTAGCTTGCAGGGTTAATTTTATTATTTTCTTTTGATTAACGAGACTTGACCCTATTATGGAATACCCTATTCCATAATAGGGTCACATTTTTGAGAAGCATATTTTTTGTTGATTTATTTTAGTTAATAATATTACGGAAAGTGTTTATGATTTACTGATTTAAATATTATTTTTAGAGAGTGATAATGATACATTTAATTGTAATCAATGAGACTGATTAAAATAAAACTTTTGTACTGATTTTTTTAAGAAATTGTTTAAGTATTCCATATTCGGTCCTTTTCCTCTAATTATATAATTGAGTAAATCGCTTTATATTAACCGATATTTAAATGTTATCTAATTACTTAATTACTCGTTTGCATAAAAGCGTAAAGTTAGACACCAAAAGCTTTACATTATTTAATTACCAAAACAAGGCACCATCTACTACTACAATCTACAAATGTTAATTATAGGTCATCAATGATATTATATATAAAAAAGTAGGTCATTAACAAATCAAAACCAGTACACACACTGACATACATACATACGTAATTCCAAGTGACACAACACAATAGAATAAATGCGACCCGTTGTAATTAAGGGCGACAATAGAATGCTTTAATTATTACGTACGACACAGTTCTCTTTTCATTAATGATGTAAGTCCGACCCGATTCCTCTGCATAAAAGTTTCTAATAAAAGATTCTTTTGTGTTGATTTATTTTTATAAGTGACTGCTATTGCATAAATTTATTTATTTAACAATTTAAGTACACACAGTAACGTTACAATGAAAAATAAAAATATATTTTGTACACAAAGGCACTGCTTATTTCATATTGAAAATGTAAATATGGTAAATATGAAATAATATGTTGGTATGTATTTGAACTAATATTTACATATAAGTAGACGTCCGTTAATTAAGTGAGGCGTTTAGTGGGGGAGGTGGTCGTGCCGAATCTCACCCAATGTCGCGTAGAGGAGATGGGGGGTCTTGGCAAATATCACGTATTTTTAAACCACAAGAAACACTGTAAATATGCGAGAAAAGCGCGTGGACTGAATTAGAATGAATATTCTTTTAAGAAGTTTAGTAGTTCCTATTTACTTAAGTATTTTATTGTTCGATTTTCTCATTGTGATTCTAGATTACGTTCTTAGTAGTAATAAATACTAGCCTTAACTAGTCCTAAACAAAAATAATTGAGCAAATTATGTATTTGCATTTGTATGCAATGAATAACAACAGGTAAACGTAAAAAATATACATTTTGAAAAATCTCACGTGAGATTGGGGAGTCGGTGCCAAATATCACGACATCTCACCAGGGGGAGACGAAAAATCACAAAAAAAATCTCGAATCGAAATGTATTGAAGCCGTGTCGGAAGGCGCGCCTATGTTCCGTCGCGCATTGCTTGAGGAGGAGAACGGGGCGAGAGATGTCCTCCCGCTGGCATGGCAGGCCACAGTTTTTGTACGAAAGCATTCTCGTGTCTCCCGATTTGCAACTAATGTGATATATAACCTGTCCTTGCACACCACGACGTGTACCACCATTTCCCCATGAAACAAAAAGTATTTACCATATTTGTCACGCTTGACAAGTGAATTGACGAGACCAGTACTCTTTTTCTTCCTCAACTCATCCTCACACCTTTGAGCTATTTCCTAATTTTCAGTCAGCGTTATATAATACTATCCTCCCTCAAAGGATGAAATGAGGGATTGGATTTAATAAAAAACATACTCCATTTCCATACTCCATATCACAACATATTGATATGAGCCTAGTACAAATGAGCATTTAAAGTACAGGCTTACACCGTCATACTGACCATTAATTCATACTCAAATCCACAAATCTAAAATTCACAAGCCCGTAACTGATAGCAGGACTTATTTCCAAATGAGCTACCTATTACGCATTCGCTATCGAGATTAATATCACTTAAACCAAATGGATTATTGCTTTTCGGGAACCAGCCCTAAGTGATTACAAAAATATATGGCGTTGGTTAAAATCATATGAAAATTGTTTTAAGCCTTTCTCTTTTCCCTGTTAGTTTTCGTAAATGGCGACTATCGGAAATATCTAATTAAAAAAAAAACTATTTTTAAAGATTCCGATCTCATATAAAAACTCGGTTTACTGACGATAGTTGAACGTGACAACGTCATAAGAAAATGTTGCTATAAACAATTGACAACACATTCACTTTTCACTGCACTTCATACTTGACGAAAACATGTAAATGTATTATTGTATATCAGCTGTCCATGCGGACGCATCGCTCACTCAAGTAGGAGAGTGACAGCTGTCGAACGCTGCCTAACGCGGAGGCCGATTGTGCCTCTTTGTCGCTCGTTCCGCGCTTTCACTTGCACTTCAAGCCTTAAATGGAACGCCTCAGACCGAGGTAACGCCGCATGAGTCATGTTTTTTCGTGCGTGCAGCCAGCTTCATCGAATTATAAGACGTTCTCACGTCAAAAATGTAATTGATAAAAGACCGGCAAAAGGAAGCAGGACACAATTGCAAGACGTCTGCTTCTGCAATCGACATAACGCCTGCCATTGTCATAGCTAGCTGGGATGACGATAACGCCAAATAGTCATATACATTAAAGGACTGTTATGAGCTGATGATGAAGAGTAATGCCATCATCCCTATTATCCTGCGTGCCGCATCGGCCACATCGGTAAAATAACAGAAAGCTCCTTGCCACAGAAGACTAGATGAATAAATAATGAAATAATTACTTGAAGTTTTTAGCATCTAAGTGACGTAACCGTATTTAATGGCGATAAAGTTGTATAATATTATAACGTAGTGATTAAATACTCTTTGGATAATATTTAAAGTCACTCACACATTTGATTCTAAAATTCGTGAGAGCAGCATCACAATGCACAGTTGTGAGTCATATTTTCCACGGGACAGCGTTAAAACAACAGACTAGTTTAAACCTGAAACTAATTACAAACTACCTTTTTTTTAATAAGACGAATAGTGTGTGAGATAATGTCAGGGTAATAAAAAGAATAAATAGTAAGTAGTTAAACAATTATCCTTTGTCCTTTAATTACCTATGGGAATAATAATAACAATAGAAGTTTAATAAAAGCGCTATGAACTCAATTAAAAATTATTCCCATAACAATTATATTTTTATAAGTTCATTAATTTCATATATAAAAATGAAATATGTACATTTAAAAAAAAATTATTTGTCTTTTATGCATTCCAATAACACTCAACAGATTACGGTGAAATTTTTAATGAATTGATGTATGACGTCCGTGGGCGTTTCTGACAAAAAAATATTTTTTTTTGTAGAACAAGGCTGACGCCAAGCGAGCACACAGTTCTCGGTGCTGTGACCCAATCTGATATCCCACTATCTTCGATTATACAGTAAAACCTGGATAACTGAGACCTTAAGGGACCTGCAAATTTGTCTCACTTATAGAGGTATTCCACTTACCCAGTGTCTCAGGTATCCAGGTATAAATAAATATCTGTCTCATTTACAGAGGGTTCCATTAATAGAGGTGAGAATAGAGGTTATTACAGTTATAGATGTGCAATTATTAAATAAAAAAAAGTATTTTGTAAACATAATATATAGACATCCGGACGATAACATAACCAAACTACTGATGGAAAATCATCAAATGACGCCTTTCGCTCTGGGTGGCGCGGAAGGGAGTGTCAGACTTTTACTGACTAAAAACCATCCGTGTTCCTTCAGTGCCCTTACGTTCCGGAGCCGCGGTATCTCTTTCGAACAGCCCGCAGCCCCGGCAGGCGTCGGCCCTTGCGGGCCCCTTCACGCTGCTGACAGCTCTTTGAGGCGCGCGTGGAACAAAACGCGCCGCCGACACGGCCTGTCGTCATTAGACGGACGGACGGCGAGCTACCCATTGTTCGCCGTCCACAGGCCCGCGCCTACGGTGGCCGGGGGCCACGACGTAGCCCCCGACGCCCCGGGCGTCTCCCGCGGCGGCCGGGAAGGAAAGCTGCTGCTCTCTCCTTCTACCGCTCCGCCACCTCCTTCGCTAGCATCACTGCTTCGCAGAAGGTGGTAACGGCATCCCATTCCGTCTCGCTCCGGACCATGGCTTCGACCAGGGCCGGACGCGAGAGGTCGCCGCCGCCTATCGCCGCTACGAGGACACGGCGGTGCTCCGCCCAGGCAGGGCACACCTCCACGGTGTGCTCCACCGTGTCCTCCGGTCGATCCTCGCAGTGGGAGCACCCGGGCGTTTCCTCCCGCCCGATTCGGTGCAGGAACCTCCCGAACACACCGTGTCCGGTGAGGACCTGCGTCAGGCGGAAGGTGAGGACGCCGTGGCGTCTCTCAAGCCACTCCTCAAAGAGGGGTCTTATCGCCGCTATAGTGGCGTGCCCAGCACGGGGTTGCGACAGTCGCTCTCTCCATGTCGCCATGAGATCATGCCGGAAGTCTGTCCGCTGCACGACAACTTGCCGCGGCAGCGGGGTTTCCCCCAGGCATAGTGCCTCCGCGCGCCATTCGTGCAGGCGCGCGAGGACTATCGCCTCCAGATCCCACGGCGGCAATCCAGCAAGGAGGGACGCTGCCTCGCGGGAGATCGTGCGGTAGCCGCGAACCATTCTCACGGCAACCACCTTTTGGGGCGCGTTCAGGTGGTGGACGGCAAGCCGCGCCAAACCACGCGCCCACACCGGGGCCCCGTAGAGGGCCATGGACCGCACAATCCCCGCATAGAGCCTCCGGCAGGAGGCGTTTGGCCCCCCCAGCTTCGGCAGGAGCCGCCTGAAGGCAGCCCCGGTCCGTTCCAGTTTGGGAGCCAAACGTCGGAAGTGCTCAACGAAGTTCCATCGGCCGTCGAGGACGAGTCCTAGGTACTTCAACGTCGACTCGACGCCGATGGATACCCCTCCTACCATCGCTGAGGATCCCGGTGGTGGCCTGTTCCGAGGACCATGGAAGTGCATGGCCTCGGACTTGTGCAGAGCCACCTCAAGGCCCAGCTGCCGGATCCTCTCAACGACTATCGCAACCCCGCGTGTCATAGTTTCCGCCGCCGCCTCGTACGATCCCCCTTGTGCCAGTACCAGCGTGTCGTCAGCGTAGCAAACTACGCTGACGCCGGTAGGGAGGTCGGCGCGCAGCACCCAGTCGTAACCGATGTTCCACAGGGGCGGCCCCAGAACCAAACCCTGTGGGACACCGCACGACATCTCTCGCCGGTTCCACTCACCGTTGCGACCGGGGTAGATGACGGCCCTATCCGTCAGATAGTCCCCGACTATACGACGGAGATAGGTCGGCACCCGGTGATACCGGAGTGCCTCCCTAATGCAGCTCCAGGGCATGGAGTTGAAGACGTTGGCGATGTCGAGAGACACCGCCAAAACAACCCCCCCCCCCTGGCCACTGCATCCCCCGTCGTGAGGGCTCTCACGCGCATGATGGCGTCCACCGTAGAACGCCTCTTGCGGAAACCAAACTGGTGTTCCGCAAGATCCGGCCCCGTCCCCGCAAGGTGCTCGGCGAGGCGGTTTGCAATGATTCTTTCAAAGAGCTTGCCCACCTCGTCGAGCAGCACCACGGCCAGTATGCGGACGGAGAGTCCGCAGGGCGCCCCGGCTTCCGAATGAGGACCAGCTTCCCCGTCTTCCAACGAAGCGGGAATTGGCCTCTCTCCAAGCATGCGCTTAGGAGCCCCTCCAGTCGGGGCCCGAGAGCCTCCGAGGCCAGGACCCAGGCTTTGCCAGGCAAGCCATCGGGTCCTGGGGCGGTATTCCTTGCCTTGAGCCTACGTACCGCCACTCTCAGGTCTACCCCGGTCCCTTCCGGGATGCCGTCGTCGTCGTCCTGGTGGTCCGCTTCCGGCACCGCAGGTGGCGGAGCCATAGGCGGGGGCGGATGTTCCCCTCGCGCAGGAAACAGAGCGGTCACCACGTCCTCCACGAGCTGAGGCCGGAGACTCTGCGTTAGCGGGGGGGCCCAGGTGCGGAGTTTATCCCGCACCATCTTGTAAGGGCGCCCCCACGGATCTCTGTCGAGAGTCTCCAGCATCTCCTCACGGGCCCGATCCCGGGCCCGCATGACAGCCTCCCGGAGGGCGGTCTTCGCCGCTCTGTATCCCTCGTACAGCTCCGCCTCAATGGCTGCCGCATTCGGTGGACGAATGCGGAGCCTGCGATGCCTGGCGTACAGGTGCCGCGCGGCGACACACGCCTCGCGCAGAGACGTCAGCTCACGCGACCACCAATACACCTGACGCCGGGCGCTTCCTGGCCGGACGCGGGGCATTGCCACGTCACATATCTCGGACATGGCCTCCTGGAACCACCCTGCCTCATCATTGACGTCGGCAGGCCTATATATAGTGGCGTGCCCAAAAGAACTAACCCCTAAAATATAGTCTCAGTAAAAGAGGTAAAATACACTCGCAGTCTCAATTATAGAGATAATTGTGACGATAAAATCGAAAGAACTAACCCCTAAAATATAGTCTCAGTAAAAGAGGTAAAATACACTCGCAGTCTCAATTATAGAGGTAATTGTGACGATAAAATTGAAAGAACTAATCCCAGATATAGAGGTTTGTTTTGTCCCACTGACAGAGGTAATTCAGTGCTAAAGTGTCGGGACCTAAGCATGAGTTCCAGCTATGGAGGTTTCTCACTTATCCAGGTCCCACTTAACCAAGTTTTCCTGTTTATCATTGTCGATTAGAATCAAAATGCTGATGCGTTCTCCCCTGAAGAGTAATATGGAATAGCTTGTTACCAGTGTAATGGGTCTCGTATTCTCTACACTCACCAGAGTTATTCTGATGTTTCAAGCTGGTATTCTGAAGGAGCGTGCAGCGTGGCTCTACCATGTCGTTTGTTCGTCTTCTATACATTCCTAAATCATTTATTCAATTACAACGGAACTTCAGTGAGTTGTTGTGTTCGCACCCGCGAAGTTTTCTGACAAAAAAGGGGCCTTATAACTCACAGTCTTTGCACAGTTTGTGTAATATAAATGCACAAACTACATGAACTGGGGAACGTAAAAAATTCATTCAAGAAAAGAACACACTACAAATATCTGTTAAGGTCTAATCAATCTGATGCTGTTCACGCCTCAGCCGGATGCCTCACCCTTGGTGGGTGGACTGATACTATGAAGCATTCTGAGGAATGTCTCAGTGACCATATCATAACAGCTGGCCTTTTTAATGTTAAGCTATACCAGATTAACGTTTACACGTCACTTAGCAAATTTACCCATAAGAGTGTCGACGGGAACTCTGAATTCGACGGATTGTTGCTCCTGTATTATCGTTTAAATAATTGTTTGAAGTGAATTTTGATACGTAAAAGTGTTGCGATTTTACGTATTAAATGTCCACCTACGCATGTGAACTATTAATGAAAACTATATTACAAATACTTTATTGGTGATATAAATCAAGCTTTTTTATTCGCTCAGGCGGCTTGAGATACTATATTCTCTTCAAATGTCTACTGGGTCAAGATGTCGTCAAAATCACCCAATAACTTTGTAATGTGACGCATCAGCATATTGTGAAGAATTTTGTGAACAAAAGACTCATCAGTCTAGGTTGAACTTTTAATATTTCGATTGAGGGTTTTTGTATCCATGGTCATGTAATAAATTTAATAAAAGATTTACCCAAAGTGTACAGTCTGGTTTGTAAGCACAGAGCCCATACCATCATGCTGGTAATGCTGTCACTAGTTTTAGATGTAGCAGTTCTAGGTGGCCTTTTTTGCTATCAGAAAATCGCCAATGCGTATTCTGTCGATGAGCAGGACAGCTGTAGTTGGCATTTAAAAACAAATTCGCATGTTCCTCATTACATCCCTCAGAAGTAACACTAATAGAAAGTCTTTTAAGATCACAAAACTTAATGGTACTCGAAAAGTAAGTGTTAAAAGATCTCACTGAAAAGAAATCAGAGTCAAAATTACATAGAGAAATTACGAAAATCTATACATCTATACAAATAAATAAAATTGAAGTGTCTGTTTGTAATGTGAAAATTACAGCTTTTTACTAAATGCATATGAAAGTATATACGGTACTAATAACAAAAATACAATTTTTAAAGTTTTTGTCAGTTTGTCTGTTTGTTCCGGCTAATCTCCGAAACGGCTGGACCGATTTTAACGGGATTTTCACTGGCAGATAGCTAATGTCACAAGGAGTAACTTAGGCTACTTTTATTTTAGAAAAAGAATTAGGGTTCCGCGCACAAAATTTAAACCCCACATAACATACGGGCGAAGTCGCGGGGAACAGCTAGTTGAATATAAAAAATACCAGTATCTTTATTAATATCTTTTGTATTAATATTAATAGCTCTTTTTTAAGTAAATATAGAAGAAATAATTGACCGTACTGCAGTAGGTCAGCATTTAGCTGCGGGATTGCGGAGCTGCGGAGCCGCGGGTTTGAATCCCGCACGGAACATGCATGTATCGTACTATTATTTTTTCTGTCATATGGCCTACAAACTATTGCTCCAGGACTGGATATTTTATTCTAGATAGTGTACATCTACTATGTATTAGAAATAATAAAAAAGGAACACTGCTAATTTTCTTGACACCGGGTTGCGTTACAAAAACGAAACAACTGATTTTGGCCCAACCCTGAATTCGAAACGGGAATCTCGTGATTAGCAATCGCGCTACTAATCACTAAACCAACGAGGCAGTCTCGTTTTAGAGAATTAGAGAATTTCCTGTTAAAACCACACATGGCAGGCGAATTGGCAACCACAATATCAAATCTTAAGCACCGTTAATGCTGCTATGTTCACTGATCGGGGATTAAGCCCCTCATCACTCTCATCTAACCGCAGTTAAGATCATTCTAGCTTTTCCCATAGCCGCCCCTTACAAATCCCAAGGGACAATATGGGCGATTGTTTCTCTTACAGTGCCACCATACACCTTACAAAAAAAATTATTAGGCAATTCAAGTAAAGTTATTTTATTTGTTTTTGTAAGTACTTAAATCAAAATTTCAGTATCCAATAATCTTTGTAATAATAATTTGTAATAATCAAATATCTTTCCTTTAAACGGTTCTGTCTTAAATCTAAAAAAAAAAAAACGTGCGTGTATACTTATGTGCGCACGTAGGAAGTTATACTTCTTTAGCACGTGGTAGAGCCATATTGCAGCTATAATAATAGTACAGTTGTAGCACGAATGGGTCGGCTCGACCGGGGAAGGACCACGCTCTCACAGAATACCAGCGTAAAATAGCAGCTTAACACTGTTGTGTTTCGTATGGTGAGTTTAGAGAACCGCCGACCCTTTTTACTGCAAAAGAGGCATTCCATCTTAGTCCTCACGGGTGACAACGCATCTGCATTTTGATTCTTTATTGAGGATAGATGTGGATGTCTATGGGTCACAGCAACCACTTACCATCAGGTGGACTGTGTGCTCGTTTGTCACCCTAATTCTATAAAAAAAGCGTAACAAAACACAAATAACTAAAAATAACTACCTTAAATATAGTGATCAGTTCCCACGAAAACTTGAGAGACAGTCACCCAATGAAGTTGTCACATTGCGGTGTCAGTGTACGCGCGCATCGTAACAACTACATGGTGTCGTTTTTAGATGTCGGTGTGCGCGCGCATCTTAAAAAATTCACTCTCATAATTTTTCCCAAACGCCCCTAAAGAAGTATAACTTCGAAAAGGTTAATCGAAATAACTAACACAGACTTGGCATACATGTGACATGAGGAACATATGTACATAAATAGTTTACAATAAAAAGGAGTCATTCATTTTTCAAACACAAGTATACTTGGTGTTAAATGATATGTTTAACAAAGTGAAAGTGTTGGACAATGTTGGTATTATTTTGCAATGACCTCAATACTTTACTTGACAAACTACACATTGTACGGATATCTGATGTAAACCGCTGTGCATATCAAAAGTGGAAATCATATTATTGTGGGTTAGCATATTGTATGTACTGTTGTGTAACTGGACCCACCACATCCTCTTCTCTCCATCTTGTGGTTATCATAAGACTTAGGGAAATACCAGGATAATGTAGTACCTAACTGTCAAGGCAGGATAAACATCTGAAATATGTATGTAATATATTTTACATTTCAACCTTTGATCAATAAGAAAATATAGACAGAACGCTATAAAGTGGATCTGAACATAATTTTTATATGGAGTTTGAATTGAGAAAGTCGCGGTACGTAAGTCTAGCTCTGAACGAAACGTAGACTGGACGTGCACGAATTGAATTGCACAAATGTGACTGGAGACCCAAACAGCACGTGCGAACGATACACACGAGCCAATCAACGCGACTTATGCGCAATAACGGTCACTACTAGACATTCGTGCCACTACTTATATTTGTAATCTGCACAGTATTGAAAAAAACATGTTAGAGGTATTTTACCGACTCCACATTTTTATGTGCATACAAACAGCACAGACTGATAGAATGTGAATGTACATCTGAAGAATTTTAAGTACTTTCACAATTATTTTTAATAAACATGAAACAACTTGTTATAATTGGAAACAATATTGGATGGCCATAGGCAACCCCATAGATTACCTCACAAGAGATAATCCATACATCCATCCATAACAGCCTGTAAGTCATATATCTCAAAGAATTTTGCCGTAGTTGCCACGCTTGGCATGCGGGTTGGCGACCGCAGTTTTGTTTTATTTTGAATTGTTATCGCGAGGATGCTGCTATCCATCTCCTGTTTCAGTTACCCTCAGTCGCCTCATACAACACCCATGGGAATTTCATGAAATGCCACATGGTATAAGAGAATAAATTGCCTAATCACCCTTTTGAGGTCTTTTGGTCTGCAATAGATGACGGTATAACCATATTGCATTTAATGATGAACTCAGACGTAAAATATTTAGGTTGACGACAGAAAGCAATGACAACGAGAGACATTTGTTACCAAAATCCTCAATCCTTTTACCAAGCATATCAATAATGGTAAATCTTCCGTAGAATAGGAGACTGTGTATATTTATAGTTTGGTAATATATAAAAATAGCATTTTCTACTTTTGATGTGAAGTACAGATTAAGATGCATGATTACACAAGCACCATGAAATGATGACAGACAGACTGACGCATTGCCTAAAAATGGAAATTCTATAATTACTTAGGGAAACTTTATCTGCATATCAAATACAACTCAAAATATCTCAATAAGAAATATGATATCTGTGATTATAAAAACAAATGTTATATGACAAGGTCTCCATGGCGCTCAATGTAAAAAATTTATATCCTAAAATAACTTCTTTATTCAATTTTATCTTATTTAAGTAATAAATAATAATTCATAAACAATATTTAATATTAAAAATATATTAACTAGGTAAAAAAAATTAATTAATCAATATATATATATTTCTTATCTGAGAGACAAATGTTTATTCATAGTGTAATTTTGTTATAATGTTTATGGATCTAGGGTTAAATTAAGTAAGTACTGTGCTCAACTTTCTGTCTTACATTTTCGGAATTCCAAAAGTGTCGGCCACGCACATTCGGAATCCTGTTTTGCCCACATAATTTCGAACGGAAAACTACCGTATGTGTGACCGTTCCTTGATTTTATATGGACTTGCTGCATTCGGAATTCCGAAACGGTTTTCCAAAACTTAATTCAGTATGTATGTGGCCAGCCTAACACAACAGTTAATAATTTAGTGAAGAAAAGCATGAACATATTGGCCATACCAGGTGAAAAATACAAATATTAGCTTCTTCTAATATGTATCAAAGCATGATAAGGGATAAATAACATTATATTTATGTATCGAAACACACCCATTGCAATTTATTGGTTATTCATATAAAAACAATAAACAAGAATCAGCTATTGTTATATTTGATGTTTACATGTTGTGATTTAACTAAGAGATAAGAATTTATTGTTTTTACATTGAGACTGTGGTGGGTATTCATACTTTCATAATGAATTCTTATATTTATACTAACACTACACATTCAAATAACAGTAGATTTTACAGATTTTATCACATATATTAACTTATTTTATATTCCCAATGTTTCAAGCACTTTACAGCACCCATGGTTATTGGGAGGACTGAGGTGTTTGACAGCCCAATGTTATAGTTAACCAGGACTACCTCTAGATTAAAATTATTAATTTTTGGTTTTGGTTTTTACATTTGTTTTTAACTGTTTCAAAAACTGGGTAGAGATAACAACCATACTGAAGGTTGAGTAACTATACTTTCACTTTGCAAGTTCACTTTCAGGTTTAAAAACTTACTAAGTAATACTTAATACAGAAACATTTTAATCGAAGAAATAAAATCATAAAACCGTATATTCAAAATACTTAAAAGAATTTAAAAAAAATCACATATGAAAACACTGCGTTATTCAAGCTATACTTCCTCGATATCAAGAGCAAACAACTTTCGCCGCGCAGCGTTCTGGGCCGGCGCGTAAGGACCCGGCGCACACGCCGCGCCAAATTTGCAAAACGCCATACCTAATTGCTAACATTATTGAAATGCGCCACGTATAATTAATTTTTTTTTTTCATTTTGTCATACATAATCTACAAAATTGCAACTATGAACATGCAATCACCTTGTATCAATAAAGGCAAATAGTTACAAAATTATTATAAAACAGCTAATAATTCATACTTCAAAGAATTTTTTTACTGTTCAAAGGACGTACAAAAAAAGGAAATACTCACCGATATGTTTATCGTACGAATCCCAAACAATATAAAAACTGTCACTCACACGTTAGACACAAACACTTGATTTATTCACCTCTTGACATCTGACATGGTTTAAAGAAATCAATAAAAAACACAATTATATTTCACCAATATCGTAGAAGTAAAAGTGTTAGAATAAAAACAATACAATATAACAAAAGTTGTGCAAAACGATCGCAAAATAACGATACAAAACGTAAACAGCTGCCTACTTTGACAGAACCGTCCAGTAAACTGACATCTGACAATTGGAATTGTTACTGCCAACTGCAAAACTACTTTCGACTTCCTCTTGCCAATATAATATAAAAATTTTAGGAGCGAAACCATAGATAGACTTACTCCATGCGCTAGTACTTCTTATTATTGTGTAGTCCATCTACGAGGGAGATGGAATTATATACATATCTATGTAAATAATTCTTGGATGATTTTTTATTTTTATTATTATTTTTCTAATCACCATTTACCACAATTTTTTATAATGTCATAGTTAACTACAATTTACCACGTGCTCGGCGGTGAAGGAAAACATTGTGATGAAACCTGCATGTCTGAGAAATAAGAAAAAAATATATTTCGAAGATATGTGAAGTTCGCCAACACGCATTATGGCAGCGCGGTACACAATTCCTTGCCTTAAAACCCTCTCAGAAATGAGAGGAGGCCTGTGCCCAGCAGTGGGACGTAAATAGGCTGCAACTTTACTTTTTTTAAATTTTATTTTTCTAACAAGCTTATAGTTATAGTTAAGAGTTTAATGTGATAATTCACTTTGCCAACGGCAAATCTGGTAGCAAGGTTCTTTGCAACATTATAATTATTCAAAGATTAATTAGACAGCAAAATATTTTTATTACATTTTCGAGAGATCATTGTTAAACAGCCTTTGAAAATGTACCCTATGACCAAAGATTTGATTTTGGTTTCAAGCAGAGTTAAAGAAACGAGAAGATTCTATTTATTATATATTTTTAATGTATTTCTTGGAAACTGCTAAGCAGATTTTAATGTTTCTTTTTTTATATTTATACTTATACGCTGGTTCTGTGACAAGGTTGGCGATGAGTCACAATTGAAAAATATCGAAACCTAAATCACGCTATCAAAGTTTCGAAGTACTATGGTATTGTGGCGTATGGAAGGAAAAGGGAAGATCTCCCGCCGAGCAAGGTGTTCTGCCCGGGGAGCGGCCAACGCTCCGATTGGTAGTTTGGAGCTATATGCTGCTTTAACTTCGGAACTTTGTTTGTGCTTCGATGTTGTGTTGTAGGCTTCGATGTGTTTTCGCTTGTGGCGCGACGACAGCGCCACCACAGTATATATAGAATAGCTCCGAACTACCACGTGGAGTTTCCGGCGACCGAAATGTCTTCGGCTAGTCACACTCCAACACTACACAACCACCTAGTGCCACAAACACTGTTAGGACAACAACGGTTGGGACCAGCAGAGTCAGCAGGCGGACACGCCGCACACCTCTCCACACCGCGTACGCACCGTAAATCGGCCCCCCTGGGCGTATCTCACCGCCCAGAACATTGAACGATACGAGTTAGCCGTCAGAGCCGGGGCCCGCCATTTCCTGTTCGGACGGCCGTTAGATAACTCATCTGTGTTATGTTAATGTGATCAATGAGCTGAACACAATATTATCCTACTCCCCAACATTATCGATTTTGGTTCGATGAAGCTGTTAGAGCCGCATTGGCTAACAGCATTAATATCAGAGAAATTAGACTACTACGTGGAGTGATGGCCGCTCCGCAACTTGCCCGGTGGGAGATCTCCCCTTTTCTATTCTATGGCACAAGTTCCATATAAATAAATGAAAAAATCAACATCCTAAGGATGGAAAAATAGGGGATGAAATTTTTAATGTTGCTATTTACATGACGGGTGTATGTCAAGTGAGCCGCATGCTCGTTTGCCCTCTCTTGTAAAAAAATAAAATAAATAAACAACATGTTTGTTGTTATACACCTCGAGTTTCCATAGTCCATTCAAAAGTAAAAATTAACTTAATAAAAGGGAATTCGTTGTAGTAGGTAGTTTTTGTAGTCGGTTCATATTTTTATTAAAATAAGTTTTTTAATACAACAATCCCTAAATACAAACATTATAGTTTGTTGCTTTACCTATTTATCTAGTCGCGCCGGCCATAAATCTTCGTGGTTCACTCAAGTATCCACCCTCAAACGAACTTTACAACACTCGATATGTTAATGGGTAGTTCGAGCACATAAAGCTTCTACTACTCCCCTTCGGTCTGACAGTGGCCCGTGTTGCTCTATGTTTGAGCAGGTTGAATAGTTCGGCCGAGACAAGAATATGTTTAAAATCTATAATATTATTTTTATTGATATACTAACTGTTCCCTGCGACTTCGCCCGCGTGTAATTTATGACGACTGCATTTCATAGGTATTTTTTTTGCGCAGAACCTTAATTATTTTTCTAAAATAAAAGTAGCCTTAGTTACTTCGTATAATATCAGCTATTGGGAAGTGAAAGTCCCGTCAAAATCAGTTCAGCTGTTTCGGAGATTAGCCGGAACAAACAGAAAGTAAAAAATTACCATTGTGTTTTTGTTATAAGTACCGTATATACTTTGATGAGCATTTAGTTAAAAGCTGTTATTTTGACATTACAAATAAACACTTCAATTTTATTTATTTGTATAGATTAAACGAAATTATCTATTTAGAATCGATTCGATCATAATGAACCAAAATGTAACCAAACCAACTTTTATTAATAAAATAGTATTATATGGAGTTTTGGCGGGAACTTGATCAGCGGCGGCTTGCTGCTCCTGTATTATTGTTTAAATAATGGTTTGAAGTGGACTTTGATATGTAAAAGTGGTGCGATTTTGTGTATTAATTGTCTACGCATGTGAACTATTAGTGGAAACAGTGAAACAAGTGCTCTGATGGTGATGGATTCTCAAGATAAGCTGTTTGTTTGCATAGGCGCCTTGAGATACCATCGCCAACTATCAGCTGTCTGCTGGCTCAAGTTGCCGTCAAAATCTCTCAAGGGCTGCACAATGTGACGCATCAACATATTGTGAAGCAGTGAACTATGAAGGATAATTATTTATAATAAACCGAATAAAAATACTCAAGACTTGGCCTAAAGGTCTAGATACCAGGCCATAAACTCCTATAAAAAAGATAGTATTATATAATATTTATGCTGGCAGCCCAGTCACACTGTCACCACATCGTCATCGCTGCAATCTGTCATTTATTGTGTCGGTAGCTTGTATTTATTGAGTTTTATGCAAAAAGTATTGTTAAAAGCGTTTTCATTGTAGCATATAAAACTTAATTTTACTAAAGTGGCGTAGTCAAATTAAAACCAATGTCGAAATTTGAAGATAATCCCTTTAGTGATCCAACCATAGACAATCCTTTTGCTGTAAGTAGTGCTGTAGGATGTTAAAATTTGTTATCATGAATTTCTCTTTTGATTTCTTTTCTTTATTTTAGGATCCATCCGTTCAGCAAGTAGCTAGAAGCACTACAAATGCAACCCGTGGATTGGATGACTATAACCCATTTGAAGCACAGCAAAATGCAAATCAAGCTACGGTATACCATAAGTATATCCATAATTAGAAATTTATCACGCATATTTAGTAGTCTGATGAATAAGTGTTGACCTTAATTTATAGAATCTATCAAATATTCATAAAAATTTCTAGATACGTTATGTACAACATATACTGTGTAATAATATTGATATCAGCAATTATAATGTTTATTTTCTTATCTTTACATGCTAGGGCAATGTTTGCATTTATAGATAGGTATGTTGCTAATGACTTATATACCTACATGTGGCTGTATTTCTATACTATCACTGTCATCATTACAGCCTATCAGTCCACTGCTGAACATAGATCTCCCTATAAATATTTCTATAATATATTGTAATATTATTAATCATAATCTTAATGCTTATTAAAATGGTCCAACAATAAAGTCAACAAAGTGATAGTTTCTGATTATTATCAGAACATATATAATGGTAAAAGACCTTTTACAACAATGATATTATCATACCATTGTTGTAAATGGTCTTTTACTTGATTTCTCATTAAAATCTTAAAATTAAAGTAAAGAGCAAATTTAAAAGAAAGTAAATATTTTGGATTGAAGAAGGAAGTGATGTACTTCCGATACCTCATGTGTTATTGGCACACCCACCTTATTCATTAATTCTATTATAAGGGACAACAGCAGCCTTCACAGCCGGCAATCATGCAGGCAGTATCTCCACCAATTGGTGGAGGATACACAAGGCCTGCACAACCACAGGCATCACAGGCTCCACCACCCAATTTCACAACTGCCGACTTTCAAGTAAGTGCATTAATTTTTTACTTTATAACAACACTAATATAATTTCTTACATATTGACAGTGAAGTACCAATACAGAATGCAGCAATCTTATGTTTGTGGATATGTAGGAAAAGGTAATTTACTGAAAATTGAAAAGTAATTTTTTCACCATTGGAAAATACTTACGAATACCAGATGTTTTATGTTGGGCTTGCACAGACTATAGTCCCATGGTGTTTCAACTTTGCTGTATATTGGCAGTGCCAAAAACTCAGCATATTTGGCTGAAAATTTTGTCCTAAAAATCTGACTACTATTTGATAAAAAAAAACTTCAAAAAGCATTTCACTTTCTGCTTAAATCAAAAGATGAGGTCACCTCAAAATGACTTGCTTTGATCAGTCCATTATGCATCATTTAATGGTGTATACTGTATACAATCTGAAAATTTGACGCTCAATAGGTGAGAGGTATTGATGCTTCACTGGCGATGGTGATATTTAGTTAAAACTAACAGCTTACTATTTAATTGTTACATAAAATAATATTCTGTAAATAATTGATAACCTTGCATCTGCTGGTTGAGCATGGTAGCATAGATTTACGGATCTATTTTTTTTTACTATAGAAAGGTTTTAAAAATTCTGCACATTCAAATAAACCAATTAATCATTGTCATTCCTGGTAATTGCAACCAAAAGAGTATTGGTTACTCTGATTGTGAATTTTTAGATAATGCCTAAACTACCAATAACTCAATGCTATATTTACATCTTACTAAAAATATAACAATTAAAAGTAGCTTTATTAGAATTGTAACACTTCACTTCATACTAATTTACTTCCTTAGTACATGTGTAAATAATGCATGAAATCTTATGATAGAAAACATAACCTTACATAATTGTAGTGACACATTGATAAATGCATGCTATTAATTCACTTTTTGCTTCTCCCCACCTGTACCTGCATAAAAGGAGTTAAAGGTAAACATTTTCTGTTTCAGTTTGTTTACATAAGTAGTGTCACAATTCAATCTTACATAGAAAAGTATAGTTATTGTTACAAAAAATATTTCTTGAAAAAATAAATAGAAACTAGTAAAACAATGTATATAATTTTATATTGTTCTTTTTTGCATTTAGTTTTAATTGATAAGATTTGGTTTCTGCTATAAATTCCTTTGTATTATAATTGACTTTGTAATGTATGGTAGCAGTATGGTACTATGGTACTTTGTTTTAGCAAATATCTTCACCTATTGGTCTTTAATTAAAAATTATCTTCTTCTTCATCACCATCTGGTAAAAATCCCTTTAATTAAAAATTATCTTCTTCTTCATCACCATCTGGTAAAAATCCCTGCTGGGCATGGCCTTGTCCCGTTGATAGATTTGCTTTAATAACCATGTCCGGAAGAGTATGAGACGTTTTTGACCTTTAATGCTGTTTGTGTGTCGAACAGGGATTTTTAATATCTGACGTAAATGGATGGACTAACTGTTATACCGCCAACCATTTATAAGCCTGAGATTTGTCTGGTATTTCACAGTCACGACACGACACTTATGAAATTGAATGTATGATGGTGGCATAAGAATCTGTCATTCTAATGCCCCCATCGCACACCCCAATAATTTATCTCTTTTATATAGTACAAAAGTAACCTAAATATCCAAAAGGGCATACTAGGGAAATAAAGACCTATATGTGTGATGTCCAGCGTTTATAAGGTTTTGTCCAAGATCATCCTAGAATGAGTAAGCACTATTTTGAATAAAATCCAACTGATGTAACAAGCTGGCTTTAGGCAAAATTTCACAAAGAAAAAACATACTGAATGGCACCCCATGGATACACTGATGGTGACTTCCGTGGGTTTAGCTGATAGCGCCCACTGTCCATAAGGATTTCCCCACAAAAAGAGATCCTAATTGGAGAAGATAATTAGTAGATGTTGATTAATTAGCTAAAATCTGTGTGAAAAATAAAAATTGTGCGTCTTACCTAGTTTTGAAGAGCATCTCCCTACTACTACTCCCAACACCACAACACTAGGAAAGAAAAGACACAACCATAAGCCTTAGCGGTCAGCCATTTCAGTCTATTTCTCCTGATAATGCCTCGTTTAGAGGCAATACACATGTTGTTTTATCAACATTGGTGTTTCTTTCCTAGTGTAGTGGTGTTGGGATTAGTGGTAACGGTGATAGTTTACGCAATTGAGGGCGGGAGGTGCTTTTATTTTTCTCGCGGATCTCCACAAACGAATACTTAAATCTTATCTTTTTACTTGACCCTCTCGCTGTCCTATGCACTACATATAGGTCATTGCTATTGTGTCTGACAACTAGACAGTGTAAGTGTTAATTTACATTTAACACAGCTTACAGTAGTTATTTAGTTTTGTAGGATGGTTTTAGTGATTAGTTTTTTTATTCTAATAAATATTGTATATTGCCTAAATAAACTTTAGAATTAGAATTGAAAAATAAAATTATAATTTACAAACAACCACTTTCATTAAGTTAGTAGGAATCGTCATTCGTTTGTAAAAAGAGAAGCTCTGATTTTCCAACTACCAGTACCTATTCTTTGCTTATGAATATGTACTTGCTTATTGTTAGAGATAATTGAATTGTTGTGAGAAATAAGAACTTGTTGAAGTATATTTATGAGCTTTCTGTTAAACTTGTACAAGTTGTTGTTCAAAAGTATTTAAGTTGTACAACAATAGGAACAAAATGTTCTTATTTTTTTTATATTTAATAATACTTTTTATACAATAATGACATTATTATATAAATATATTTCAACCCAAATGATTATGTTCATATGCTCGGAGAAAGGAGATAAAATAATTTGATTTGAATTTATTTGTCAATATTTTTCTCACTTATTTCTATCATTTATAATATCTTAAAGGATTTTGTGAAACTGAATAAGTACTTCAGACATTTATCGTCTTACTACAAAACGTAGTCTCGGATTTGAACTCCGCGGCGCAACAATCTCAGCGACATTTTGTTATACAATTTATTACGCATATTTTCCACGAGACTTCTTTAATTAAACAGTCTCTATTTTAAACCTGAGACTATTAGGCACAAACTACTTTTTGTAATAAGGCGGATTTTTTAAAATGTTGCCACTTTCTGGTAAATATATGTAATGTACTCGTACAGATTTGAAACGGATAACAGAGTTACAAATTAATTTGATCCAAGGGTTAATTGATTGATGAATCAGTTTTCAATTAAATTGTTTTTCTCCCTAGAATATCATGATATGTTGATTTGATCGCAATTAACAAAGTATAAATATGCTTATCAAATTTGCTTGAAAAGACACGTTATCAACTTTAGATTTATAGATAAACATAGGGGGGTGGATTACTCATTGTTTTGTTTCTATCAAAAATATACGAAGTCATATTATCATTATGAGAACGCAAAATTTTTATATTAAAGAAACTACATTTTATTTTCATTAATGAGAAGCAATTATTTTAATTTATTTAACATAGATTTAAAAATTTTGCTAAATAACTACGTATTTCATTCCAAAGATCTTATGTCCTTTTTTTTCATAAGTTTATTAATTACATGTAGACTTCAAAAAATTGTAAGAAAAACATTAAGTATTAATAATTATCAATTATTTAAAAAAAACATGTGCTTTTAGCATTGAAAGCTATCTATTTCGTTTTAAAAATTTTGTGTAGATCAATGTGAAATCTTGTCCTCGAACATACAGCAGGATTCTTTAAAAGTGATGTGCAAAAATTGCTCTTATTATTTTATCACAAAACGCTACTTACAGTTGCTTATAAAGCCTAATTGCAAAATTATAGCGTGGGTTTCACTCACCGCATGCGCTGTAAATAGAAAATAGTCATATTGCTAATTTAATGTGCATGCATGTTATACGGAGGTTACACGCTCATTCTGGCGTCAGTTCAATCCATGATTGATGTCAGAATGACGGGAAACTGTATACGCGTTGACTGATAGATTGATGGTCCAGAATGATGGTTATTTAAATATTTTAATAATTTTTGTCAGTCTGGTCAAACTGATCCCAGACTGAACGTGTGTTTAATAACTATCAGTCTGATGTCAGTCACCGCTTAGACAGCGAGGGAGTCGCACGCCGTGTCACCGCGTGCGCCGACTCCCCCGCCACCCTTGACGTCCCCTTCTCATCTATTAGCCCCGGAGAAAGAAATTATTCAAACTGTTTTTTTAAACGTTACCCCCACACTAGGATTTTCTCCTGTACCGTGGAGGCAGTTTACAAACATAAATTGCACAAGGACAAACATCCAGACCCGGAACAGTTATTTGTAGGCCATACAAATACTTGTTCCGTGCGGAATTAGAACCAACGGTACACAGCGCTGCAACTCATTGCTAAGCCACTACGCCACGGAGCCGTCACTTGAGAAGAGAAGTTTTACCTATTCTTTGGGATAAAACTAATAACCAACATGTGAATAAATATAAGAGAAACGAGGTGCTGCAGAAACTATTAGTAATTGTGAAAAATAAAACCCCAAGCTAATGTACAAGATGTGAAAATGAAAATTAATACCCTATAAGTTTCAACTATTGCCGTGAATTCTTTAATTTTTTTCTTGTTAAAATCCATACCTAATGCGTATGCGTGTTATCGCGTAGGAGTTTTCGGTTCGGTCAGTCTGACTTACCGTCTAATACCGCCCGTCAATTCATCATTAAGCCGTCTATACGTGATCAAGGTCACAGACTGAACTAACGCCAAACTTAACGTGTAACCTCCGTAATAGTTTTACAATCACGCTTAAGTAGGCTGAAGATAATTTTTTCTCAGTACCCAGTAGCAGTTTAATATTTGCTATAAAATACAATTTATGTGTTAGTTACCAACGATGCCAATCCCTAATGAAACAAAGATCAATGCGTCTGAATTACCAGATTTAAATGGATATGGAACATGTGTAATGGAACTTGATTTGCAGAAGCGGCAAGAGGAACTAGAACGTAAGGCTGAAGAGTTGGCACGACGCGAGGCTGAACTCCGAGCAGGCTCAGCAGGTCGTAGGAACAATTGGCCACCGTTGCCTGCCTTCTGTCCAGTTCAACCGTGCTTCTATCAGGATATAAACGTGGACATTCCGCTAGAGTTCCAAAGAATCGTGCGTCACTTATATCATTTGTGGATGTGTGAGTGCTTTTTTTGTTTCCAAATTTTAGTTAAAAATAAGTTATTAGGTATGTAGTACTCATAGGTAGGTTATATTTTGTTTTGAATTCCGGGCGTGCCAAAAAATCATTTATTGAGTTTTTATGTCAAGAAATTCTCATCACCTCGGAGTCAGAAATTTGGCGGTATTTCATCCCCGTGCCTCGGAAAGCACGTAAAGCCTTTAGCACTGTACCTGATCTTTCCAGTCGGGTGTGCTTGCTGTCCCACCAGACTATGAGAGTGAGGGAATAGAGAGTGCACCTGTGCTCGCGCCCTCTCGGGCACGATAATTGTGTTCTGCGCAACGGAGACTAGACTAGCCATCTAGTCTCCGTTGAGACTGGCTGCCGTGATCGTAATTCTGTCTAGAGGAAATTATTTATCTGATGCTCGACTCGTCGTCTAGCTTGATGAATTACTCTATTCAACTTAAGTTTATTTTATTTTTCATTGATACTGTAGCGACGACAAATATACGAGTACAGGAAATTACATCAGTCTGAGAGGTGACAGGTTGCGAAAAAACGCTCACTCCCACGTATTATCGCAAGAGTAGGTATTAAAGATTTGACATAACTTTAATATATTTAAATTAAGTTTACCAGATAGGACAATACATAATATAAATTATCAAATGTTATTTCCTATGGGTAATATACATATTATGATAGCATTATGTAAATTGTAAAAGTTATGTTACAACTTCACCAAGTGTGGCAACTACGACAAATATCATGGCGTGTCAAATATTATGAGGAAATTAATGGGGCGGGTGTGTGTTCAGCAGTAGATTTTGACAGGCTGTAATGATGATGATCATTACAATGTTACAACTCAATTTTGCAAAAAATTACAGGAGAGCGTGAAAACATTTATTATTCCCCGATTACTAACTTTTTTTCATCAAAAAATTAAATATATTAGACTTAATGAAAAACTACAAATAAGATTAATTTTTTGATGAAAAAAAGGGGCAAACCTCAATTTTTAAAAAAAAATGAGGTTTGCCCCTTTGCGGCGTTAGCGACGAATTGTATGGTGACTGAGTTCTATAGGTAAATGCTTAATTTGTATGACAAGTATTTTTCCTAGTCCTAATCCTAGTGCTTCTAACAAGCACACTTCGTATAGCAGAGGTCTTAGAATTGGTTACTTTTTATGCACATTCCACCGTTGAATATGATTATCTCACTTCTTTATAGACAGAATCTGCGGTAACTACTACGCTTAGCAATCAGATTAGAGATCGTAATACTAATTTCCCGCTCAGCACGAATTTTCATACTGTATCTAATATATAAAAAATTATATTTGTTTGTTCGTATTTTATACGCTGCTGTACCGTTCATCAGATTGCAGTAAAACTTCAGTTATTGCCTAGTTACAACTTCACTTGTCAGCTTATTGCTTGCAGCATTGCAGCAGCACGAAGGTTATAGGCATAGTACAATTAACTTACACTAGGTGGTGCGCTTATCGTACCAGTAATTTATTTGAAAGTTATATCATTTAATTTCAATTATTGTATTATCATTTCTAATTAAATAATATAAGTCTTCCAAATTTAAAACGATATTTCCACAATCACTACTTCTGTGTCAGCAAAGCGCCGGGGACGAGCTAGTAATTTATAATAAATAAATATCAAATTCATATCGCCATCAACTTGCATAGTCTCATTTCCGTCCGCCAGGGGCGCTTATTTCATATAATTTTAGTCGATAACGATACGGAAAACGTAAGTATAGAAAACTTGTGCTAAGGGGCACTCATCTAACTGATTGCAGACAGGGTATTTTCAACTGTATATAAGATGATAACACCGCCATAAATCGCAGAGCAACGAGATCTTGCAAGCACTTCTCTAAGGCCGTTTCTTAATTGATTGTTACTGCAACGTCCGCCTTGTAGTCTCACTGGTGTTGATACCGCTTACATTTCTCGATACATCGGTATTTGTAGGCGCAGTATGCCATATTATTCGAAGTGTGTCAATATTCTTGTCAAGGTAAAGTCGTGGCTGTGATTTTTTACCTAAATTTAAGATTACAGACAAGATAATATTTTGACAAAAGTCGTGCGATAAATGACAATATTACACAAAATATACCCGAAACTCTTCAACGCTGCATTGGAAGATGTTTTCAAGCTACTGGATTGTAAAAAATGCGGTACCAACATTAATAGCGAGAATATTACTCACCTTTTTTTATATAATAACAGTGATCAACGAGCACACAGTCCACCTGATGGTAAGTGAATGCTGTGGCCCATAGACACCAACATTTATCCTTGATTAAGAATCAAAATGCAGATGTATTGTCACCCCTGAGGACTAAGATGGAATGCCTCGTTTGCAGTAAAAAGGGTCTCCGATTGTCTTCACTGACCATACGAAACAAGTTGCTATTTACGCTGGTATTGTGTGAGCGTGGCCCTTACGCCAATCGAGCTGATGATCCATTTGTGCTACAACCATAATATAGCTGCAGCGTGGCTCTGCTACGTTTGAACGGCGACCTGATTTGCTGACGATATACTGATACGCCATGCGTATTTTGCATTGTTGTCCGACGAATTCAGAAAGTCGTCCGTACGACAACAGACACAGATGACCATACACAAATAGTCATAAAATTTTCGTTTTCATTTTCAGTTCACTCCCTGGTGTTGGCATTGAACATAATCGGTGCGATGTCGCTAATGTTCGCCGGCGAGGGTTTCACGATATTCGGCCTGTCGATACTTTACTTCTTGCTACTGACACCGTTCAGCTTTATATGTTGGTACCGACCAATATACAAGGCGTTCAGGAGTGATTCCTCTTTCAACTTTATGGTCTTCTTCTTCATTTTCCTGTTCCAAATCATCATCACAACGGTGCAATCGATTGGATTCAGTGGAGGAGGTTCTTGGTAATTTTATAATTCATAATAAGTACTCTTATTTAACATTTTTATAGATTTAAGGGTTACAAACTAATACACAGTTCTCCTGATGGTAAATGGATCCAGTGGCTCATAAACATCTATTTTTATCCTTGATTAAGATTCAAAATGCAGATGCGTTGTCACCCCTCAGGACTAAGATGCAATGCTTCGTTACCAGTAGGATCTCCGGGTCTCATCATTCACCATACAATACATAGCAGCAATATGTTGCTATTTCACACTGATATTCTGAGTGTAGGCTTCTCCGCCTAATAGAGCTGAAGCGTGACTACCGTGTTTAAATGTAAAACTGTAAAAACAATTCGAGATATTTCACAAGTCCTTGTCTATTAAGTAAGATTTACGCTATGCAGTGTTAGGTGACGATTAAAACACAAGAAGACCTTAAAAACCAACATGTGTTTTGTTTTAAATCAAATTTTCGAACCAGGACTTGCAGGAAACGCGTTTGGAACTGGATCGTTTCAAATACAGATATGTTGTATAGTTCGTGAACAGTTCCATTAAAATAGCATGATGTCATCTGTACTGGTTTTAAAGTAACTAGATTACTAAGTACAAGATGACGTTAACAAAAACAATTTACATAAGTCGACATTCTGAGGCGTTGTAGCACAGGCGTTTAGCCCTCGCTGTGAATTTCACAGTACGCGAGCAAAACGGGTACAATCCCCGCCGACAGCCGGGCACCAATTAAATTGTTGATTGCAGTTTGAAGTACTAAAAACAAAGAAAACCAACCTGCATGTCTGAGAAATAAATAAAATATATTCTGAAGATATGTGAAGTCCGCCATCACATATTAGGGCAGCGTGGCGGGTTTGCTCGAGTTCTATATTTTTTAAAGCAAATGCTTACCCCCCTGATCTTGTATGGCTTCTACAATTCAATTTGTTCTAATTCCAGTGGCCTGATCACCAGTATCTCAGCATTTAAACTAAACGTCGGCGTTGGAATCATCACTCTCCTGGTGACTATCGGATTTATCACTTCAGTGGTAGCAGATGTCATGTTAATGGCAAAGGTAATTAACTTATAAGCAGAGTATACAATAATTTAAAAAAAAATATTTTGAACATCCTACTTTCCAAATACTATGTAACAAAAGCTAATATTTTTTAACAAAAGTCAAAAATGTCATCCAAATCGGTAGGGCCAGTTTCGAGTTTTATCGAGATTAACGAACAGCAATTTATTATTATATATAGAGATAATTTATTTACTTACCTAATATATATATACAATATTATCAACAACTGTCTTATCATGTCATCGCATGGATGTTGTAAGGCCTTGAAGGCCAGAAATATCTAATAGCCTCCAATAGATGAAGGTTTACCATCTCGCATATGCCAGATGTAAAATGCAACGGCAACACGAAGCAGATGCTACTTCGTGTTGCCGTTGTCTAGGGGAAATCTAGTGGGCTAAACTTGATGGCTATTAAAGTTAATCCTTTCATACAATGGGATCGGTATTTCCCACTGCTGCACATTCATTTGTTTATTTATTTAATCCTTAATGATCCTTTCAAAACAGTACAGGATCAAAAGGCGGACTTAACGCTAAAAGCATTCTATGCCTGTGAACCTTACACAGAACATAAAAAAATATTATGAAAAGTTAACATACACTTATATCTAAATAATACCTAATAGAATGAAATAACTAAATATATTACATAGAATACACACACATACAAACATATACACATACACACAAATATATATAATATAAGGCAATGTAATATAAGATACATAATATACAAATTAAACGGATAAAGAGATAACTGATACGATCTTGGAGCTTACCAGATTTAAAACATTTTTAGAAAATAAATTTGACATTCAGGAGCGATGAAGAGGTCCATAGGATACGGGCTAGAAATGGCCATTGATTATCACATTCCCCATTTTGGAAACTGTTGTTCTATTGATATCGAAATCACGTTTTCAGGTGCATCGCATCTACAGATCGACCGGGGCGTCTCTAGCGAAAGCGCAGGCTGAGTTCACGACGGAGATTCTTCGCAACCAGCACGTTCAGACGGCCGCTTCCAACGCAGCCGCAGCTGCGGTTAACGCTCAGATCGCGAACGCCAACCGATATTAAACGGATACATGCACTATAGGTAAGAAAGGTTCATTTTTACAACCTTATTTTAGAAGTAAACCTTCTTTATCGACGTAGTGGAGAAATTTACTATAGAATTTTAAAAAATTGTCACATTTTCTTGTAACGTTTTTTTGCGTAGGCCTTTTATTTAACCTACTTATTAAAATATAAAAGAGGAATGATATATCATGAAGAAGTATCACTTCGTACGTGTGTACACAATTACAAATTTTTTTTTATAGGATAGGGTGACAAACCAGCATACAGTTCATCTGATGGTAAGTGCTTGCTGTGACCCATAGACATCCACATCTATCCTCAACAAAGAATCAAAATGCAGATGCGTTGTCACCCGTGAGGACTAAGATGGAATGAAGCCTCTTTTCCAGTAAAAAGGGTCTCCGGTTCCTGAAGCCTCTTTTCCAGTAAAAAGGGTCTCCGGTTCTCTACACTCACCATACGAAATACAGCAGTATAAAGCTGCTATTTTACGCTGGTATTCTGTGAGGTCCATCCCCGATAGAGCCGACCCATTCATGCTACAACTATACTACTAATATAGCTGCAGCATGGCTCTACCACGTAAAATAATTTGTTATTAACACAAACAAAATTATATAAATAGGTTTGTGGTTCAAACAAACAAAGAGAGAAAAACGGATGCAAAAATCAAGCCAAAACTATGTTCAACTTATTGTAAGAACTTGCTCATACATACAACAAATATAATTTCCAACTAACGGTTTAATGTACGAGTGTGTTCAACCTTTATAGGCTGATAAAGAAAAAAGATGTGCGTGTGAATGTGTGTATTAACCGTGTAGTGGCGGTGTAAGAATATCCACTACCCCATGTCATAGCGTGGGTGTCGTAAGAAGCGACAGAGGACAATTGAAACAGGTTATAAACAGGTGATGAGTAGCATAGCCAAGTGTGTCAACTATGGCAAAATCCCCCTATGACTCAATCTGTGCGGGAGGCCTATGTTCAGCGAAGAGTGTGTCTCAAAAAGTTTTTGTGACAATTGATAACACTGCTTTTTTTTTTTTTGGTCCGAGGTTTAAATGAACTTAATTATTATTGTCTAGTTTAAATTAACTTGTTATAAAATTAAGTAAAGGAAAGTTTACTACCTATGATTACTTATTATTATTAATTATAATATTACTAGTGTTAAATCACTTGTATGCTTTTCTACTTACCAAAATGAATGTATTTAAATAATATTGCGTGAATAACAATGTCCTGATCCACTTACTATCGTGTTATTGTTACAGGTGCAAATGGATGATTAAGCAGCGTTTACTATGCACTTGGAGAAAGTACATAATGCAACTAATTGATTGAAATAATTTAATTGAAGTGTTCTTTTAAAATTTAAATCATATTGATGTATATTTTAGTGTAATGTTATTGTATTGATCAACAGTATCTACATACATTATGTGAGTACTGCAACTCGATGTTTTTATCTTATTCAATGGAAGTTATATAATTGTTGCTTAAAATAGTCTTTAAATTGTGTTTAGTTGCAATTTATAGTTATTACATTATAATGTTGACATATCTTGATTGTACTCTATCTGCCATCGCTTTATATTTCTTTAATCTTTCAAAATTACACACAAATAATTTGATCCCACTATGTGTGTGATTTTGAAGTAAAAATAGAAATTAGATTTATTTTTAACGGCCAAAATGTTGTATGGCTGTGTTGTATCCTTTATTATAACATGTTAAATTATTTATGACACTATTTAGTATTTAATTTAGAGACTGGATAAGGTACTTTAATAATTAACAGCTAATATATAGAAATATGTATTATATACCTTCTAATTTTCTAAAAGTGTTGTTCTAATGTTTTGCAAAATAATTATTCAATTAAGTTAATATATAACTCTATTCAAAGATAGAAATATATCAGTTTGCTCGTCAATGTTTTTTCCTAGTCTGGCAACTACCTTCCAAATTAATGATTGATTTTCAAACTGCCGTGCTCGACAGAGAACGATTCCTGAACTGAACTGATTTATTGTGGCATTCGCTACAAGGCTTTCAGCCAAAAAGAGGACAAAACACCTTTACACATTATCTATTATTTCTATATATAAAAATCAATTGCTGTCCGTTAGTAGTAGGTACTTGGATGGGTTTAGTGTCGTTGTCGAGATCGAAAAATCACCCGTGCGAAGCCGGGGCCGATCGCAAGTTATAATATAAATTTGTTTAAAAAATACTTTACAACAATATGTTGATGCGTTTCATTTCTAAAACACTCAAATAATTTGATGACAGTTCAACCAAGCATAACAAGTCGATGACAATAGTATCAAAAATATTTACCTTATATTAGTTGATTGCTAGTTAGTCATAGCTATGTTAAAATCATGCGAGCTTACTATGGATGCTTTAAATTGTATGCCTTTAAAACAAATCCGGTGATTTCACTCATTTAATGAAAAATATTTAATGTATAAGAATATTTAGAATTATATTATCATTTGCGGGGTCTCAATACAATGCTGCTGAAAAATTATTATTTTTTTTTTATAATTTATCATACGCGTATTTTTGCATCGAATTTTTTTATTCTGTCATGTTTTGTCGCTAATTCGATTTATTCCATGGACATTCCAAAATTGATCCAAAAATGTAAATAAAATAGTATCCTTTCGATGTGTGAGTGTAGGTTTGTGGAAAATAGTGTGAGGTCAATGTTTTAATTCCTTCACTCTGTATGTTAGTCGGACCATTTACTTAACTTTTATGGTAGTAATAAAATATGCGTGTTCCCTCTTGCCCTGCAAACAAGACCCCTCTAGATGCACAAGACTTCAAACTTAGTGTTTGTAACATTGTAAGCTTAAGGATTGAAATGTATTTGTCAACAGAACTAGTCATCGGACTCTGCAGTTTTGTAAAAAAAATTTAAAGGCTACTTTTAAATTAATATTTATCAAATACTGTCACTCTGCCTAAATTAAGGCGAACTCATACATATATTTATTGTCTATGTATCTGGGCCTAGCATAATGTAAATTATTAACAGACCGTCCTTACCCAGATAAATGGTAAGCGAAGGGAAGTAGTTTTATCTAAAATGTTTTGTAACGATTAAGTCATGTTATAAACTTATGATTAATATTAAATATAGTTTCAGATGTTTTTGTTTTATTTGGTTACATTAAAACGAACATCGCGGCAGAACTCCCGATACCATCCACACCATCTGGATGATTGACGGTCCACCACTATGCGATTTAGAAGATGTTTTATTCCTCGCACAACTTCCTTGTGGAATAGTTTACCACCAACGATTTTTCCGGACTGAAACGACTTAGGGACCTTCAAGAAAAGAGCCTACTCCTTTTAAAAATACCGGCAACGCATCTGCAATTCCCCTGGTTCCCTTGGTGTTGCGGTTGTTCATGGGCGGCGGTAGTCACTTACCATCAGGTGAGCCGCATGCTCGTTTGCCCCCTCCTATAATAAAAAAATTGCAATAACATCTGCTACATACATATTGTTTTACGAGCTTGGTGTTCGAGACAATTAAAAACTGCCGAGTGAATTACTAAAATTGAAACTTTAATTACAGAACAATACAACTTTAATTACCACTTACAACCACACCAATAACAAAACACAATTGTACTACAGATCACTTTAGTTCGCAATTGTATCGCTTCGAAGTATTCGCTTGTACCGCCAATTCAATACTGGCTTTCGTGTATTAGTCAGAGCTGGCGACGAATTTTGGGAAGGTCCTTTTGGCAAGTTGAAATTGTGAAAAAATATAATTTCATCAATTAACGAATCCAGTCCCGCGAGTTAGGCACAGTGTTTGCAGTTATTTCATAATTGCGCAGCCTACGGAATTTGCAAAAAAAAAATTCCAAAAAAATGTTTTTTTGGCAACATGATTTCTTTTTTATCTTTTAATTTAGTTTTTATATAATTCCAAAAATATAATCACAGACGTTTTTGTCGGTTATAAAGTATTACCAGACCTGCCCAAAAATATTAAAATTTTTAAAATTCCCAAAAAATATACTTTTGGCAATCTCAAATTTTAATCACGTATTTATTGTGTAATTTTTAATAATATCTGCAAATCGCCAGACAAATTTAGCGGTTATAAACAATTCCCAGGCGTGAATAAAGTTTACAAATGAATACGACAAAAAAGTCTTAGGCGTAGCCATAAATGTGAGAAAGATAACTTATCGAAACATGCAAGCAAATGTGGGCCTAAGCTCCTCGCGCTGTAATTGGTTATTAAGAAATATCTTTTTTAAAGATTTTAAGATTAAATTCTTGTTTTGGGATTTAGCATGTATGTATGCGCATTATTTTAGATCAGTGCTGCAATAACTTGTATAATAGCTATTAATTTCTACCTCGCAAGGCTTAGGCTTGGCAAAAAATATGATTTTTTATAATTATTGCCCCATGTTCTTAAAAAAGGACAATATGTATAAACTGCTTACCGCCCAGAGATGAAGGTGAAAAAAATAACAAGTTGCACGTTCTCTACAGTCGTAACTTTTTTCGCAGTGATGTGGTACAGATATAGATGACTTTTGAACTACCTAAATGTAATAATAATAATGTCCTCCAGACCGAATTTCGGTCACGGCGGCCAGTCTCAACGGAGACTAGCCATCTGCGCAGGACAGGATTATAGTGCCCAAGTGTTTGCGCAAGCACATGTGCACTCTCTAGTCTCTACTCCCTCACTCTCATAGCCCGATGGGACGGTAAACCGAAACGACCGGAGAGAGATCAGGCGCAGGACCAACGGCTTAACGTGCTTTCCGAGGCACGGGGGTGAGACACCGCCAACTTTCTGACTTCGGGCAGCTACTGAGAATTTCTTGATGGAAAAACTCAATAACTCATTTTTGGCCCGACTCGGGATTCGAACCCGGGACCTCATGATCAGCAGTCGCACTACTACAACCACTAGACCAACGAGGCAGTCATGTATGAGCTATATTATTGTTAAGTTTCTTTAAAATACATTCGGTAGTTTTTGCGTGGAAGATAACAAACATCCATACATCATCACAAATTTTCACATTTGTAATATCACTCACCTTCGATTTGCCGACGATATAGTCCTTATGGCAGAATCGCTGGAGGACCTAAGCACTATGCTCAATGACCTCAATAGTGTTTCCCAACGGATAGGTCTTAAGATGAACATGGACAAAACAAAGATCATGTTTAATGTCCATGTCACACCTATGCCGGTAGTTGTTGGGAGCACTAAGCTCGAAGTTGTTGACAAGTATGTTTACCTGGGACAAATAGTCCGACTAGGTAAATCCAACTTCGACCGAGAGGTCAATCGACGGATTCAACTCGGCTGGGCAGCGTTCGGGAAGCTACGACACACCTCGTCAGACATACCTCAAAACCTTAAAACGAAATTGTACAACCAGTGCGTGTTGCCAGTGATGACTTACGGAACTGAGACGTGGTCCTTCACTGCTGGCCGTATGAGGAAGCTCAAGGTCGCTCAGCGAGCTATGGAGAGGGCTATGCTCGGAGTTTCTCTGCGTGATAAACTTAGGAATAAGGATATCCGCAGTAGAACCAGAGTAACCGACATAGCCCAACGGATTAGTAAGCTGAAGTGGCAGTGGGCCGGCCATATAGCTCGAAGAACCGACAACCGAAGGGGAAGAAAGGTTCTCGAGTGGCAGCCTCGTACTGGTAGGCGAAGTGTAGGGCGTCCCCCCACGAGATGGAGTGACGACCTGGTAAGACATGCAGGAAGTCGATGGATGCAGGTGGCTCAGGACCGTGCATTCTTTGAGGGAGGCCTATGTTCAGCAGTGGACTTGTGAAGGGCTGTAATGATGATGATGATGATGAATATTAGTAGGATTCAAGGCAATTATTTCTTACTAGTGCCCGCGGCGTAGCTCGCGTATATAGGTTTTACTTGGAGAATTTGACATTCAGGTAAGAAAATATTAAACGATTTATATCATTACTGTATCAATATCACTTATAAGACGTCAGTGTAACAGACGTCTCTGCTTAGTGCGTATATACACTAAGCGCTCCGTCTCTATTTTCGCATACATGTCCACTATAAATTGGTAAAACAACCCCCGAAACTTTGCAGATACGCAAGAAGATATATGCTTTACATGTAACAGGTGCGAATAAAATTGCAGAGCAAATATTTTTTTATTAAAATTGGTCTCTTTGGTATTAGGATTAACTTGATAAATTCCGAAATTGTACCCATTTTCACCGTGATAATATATTAATGGATATTGTAGAGCATTATAATATTGATGCGTATCATAAATCCCTGGCAGTCGATCGTCATGTGTGTGCAACACGATGTCACGTCTATCGTACTCCTGGTCAACTAATATAGCTTGCTACATATCTATTTATCTATGCGTGTTTCCGCATATTGAAACTTTGTGTGTGTGCTTATAAAAATGTAACCTTTCTGTAAAAATACGTATCAACACCAAACTCGATGGGAGTAAATGGAAAGTCGTACCAATTATCCTGCCATGGAACTTGTCCTTCATTCACGAAATAGTTCATAAAGTATTCCCTTGTTTTCTTAGCTGAATTTGTTATATTTCCTTGGTGTCTTCTATCTAAATCTAAATGTTCGAACCTGTCGAAGTCACTCCCTGTATAATTGCTTCGATATCAAAAATTTCCCTATCAAGAATTTCAGGACTGTAACTGGCACTACTAATGGCAAAACTGGTAACTGGCTTGGTTTGTTTCATTTAGTAATTGTGTAGAGCACAACATGCCATTACAACGGAATCAATATTTTTTGGTTCGATGTTTATTTCTGTGTGAAATATTCGGAACCGAATCGATAAAATCCCAAAAGCGTCCTCAACAATTCTCCTTGCTCTTGATACTCGATAATTGTATATTTTTACTCATAAGTATTAGCATCTGCTTGTCGAAATGGTTTGATCATGTCTGTTCGCAATGGAAACGCATCATCAGCAACAAATACGTAAGATAAACTTCTGTTGCTATTTTTGACTAGTTCGGCAGCTAGGATGTTTAGTTTACTGTTCTGGAGTTTTTCGAAAACTACAGTGTTTCGTAATACTCTACCATCTGAAATTCTTCCATTTATGCCAGTCACACAAAACAAACTTGTATTGAGCATCCACAATAGCCATTAAAACCATACTATGTCGGTTTTTATAATTTTCCAATCTTGTTCCGTTTTGAGAAACCGAAAATAAAACATTATATTATTAATTGTGTATGTATTATTGTTACAGAATGAAGACCTAGACTCTAGACCGGGGTCATCTCTGGCTTCAAACCAATCTGAATCTGATACAGGAAATTCAGCATCATCCTCGGCTCTACGTCACCGTCCGAGACCGACAAAAAGGAATCTTAATCAAACTTTAACCAATGACGTTTTATGAACTGTCCAGGATCATTTTAAACGTCCCGTACAGCGGGATGATTGTTTCGATATTTTTGAGAAAATCTTCATAAAGAACAGCGCATTTTAGCCGAAGGTATTATAAAGAGAGCTCTATTCTTAGCTGAAATGGATAGGTTGACTATTGGCCTCAAAATATCGGATTGAGCGCCAATACAACAAATAAATTCAAACACTGCAGAATCACAGAGCGTACTTCAGCCATACCTTTTAGACAACAATACAGGAGCGGTACAAATTTCAATCCCTGAAATGTTTATTCCTTTACAAGAAGTAAACACTGCGGCTTCATCTTTATCTCAGGACATGTAAAATGAATCGTAGGCGTCTAAACCACATTCAGTTTAATTTTTTAAGTCGTCTCTTGTAATTTTAATTAATATTTTAATTAATAACAAATAATAAAAGCAATTATAAAATGTTCCAAGTTTTGTTACCTTTAAAAAATCTGGGCAAAGTACTTTGAATAAAGCATCACATGTGTCTGGTATTATTCTTAGTCATGTGAGCTTGAGGTGAAATGTTAATAATAATAATTGTGGAAAATTTTAAATCTTCAAGCTCCGTCCTGTTGCTAGAAATCGTAACGTTGCTGTTAATCTCTTATGTGGCCAAATAGCGTTTCTCATAGCTGTATCCTTTCTCCTAATGAGTGGAGACACTAAAGTGAGTAGATTGAGGTATATTTCTTTACTCATTCTGAGATAGTTGTGCCAATCCTTCGAAACAGTTTTAGTTCGATTAATAAATTAACGTGGGAATAAGTTTTCCATTTTTTAACCACTTTTTGCGTACCTATATTTTTTTATTTTTCAAAATAAATAATAAACCAAGCACGGCTAAAGCGTCATCGTCGGCTGATGACATATTGAGTTGAAAATGGTGTTTGTGATCAAAGAGAACAGTTAAAAGTGAACGTGTGTGGGCGCAAAAGACGTCAGTTTTCACTGTCATTCAAAACAGTTAAAAGTGATCGTGTGTAGCCCCTATCAGAACGCCACTTGTGGTCGCGCTGCCAGCCAGTTAGCCGATGGCGTTAGACGAGGTAGTTGGTGTTCTGTGTTCGGCCGACTAAAAAACGCGTGGAATATAAGAGTTTCACTCACTTCCTACAACCCCAATCAATTCATTCGTGAGGCAGCTACTTATGCAGCCCCACTCCCCTCGCGCTATCGAGTCCGCAGGCCGAGAAACTCTCTCGGACCCGCCAAATAAACTTTCAACCGACCTGAACTGCCTCTTGGCGGCTCAGGCCGACTCTTGCCTTAGTAGGGTCCCCTCAGTGGCTCGTAGCCACCTGCGCCCTTTTCCCAAAAGAGGGTCGCTTCCGATTCGGCAGAAAGGCCTAATAAGCCAATGCCAATCCCATGGGTGCTGTTTAGTGGGTACACTTAGGGTTGTTAGGTAGTTAGTCACAGTGAGTCCGACATAACCACGACAGCACAGCCGGCTGTCGTGGTATGCATAAAGCATTCACCACCTCCTCGCGTTAACGGGGTAGCCCTTTTCATTTGCTTCTGGGCGCAAAAAAATATCCTACAACCTTTTCGAATTATTTATACATAATAAGTGAGTTATTCCATCCATAATGTTAACGTTTTACAAAAACTTCTGTTGGGGCACAATGACAATACGGGGCACATTGATGCGTATTATTCTGCCCCAATGTAAAATTGTGTTACTATTTACTAATTTAGCTATACTTTTTTTTTTCGGAAAATGATGCGAGCCTATAAACCAAAGACTGAAGATGCAACATAAACGAAGAAAACATGAAGGCTGCTATATCCGACGTTATATCGAAAAATTATCTATACGAGTAGCAGCTGATAAGTATAACATCGAATTTGCAACATTGAAACATCGTATCGTATCGAGAAATTTCGAAAATATTTGGAAGATAATCAAGCATCATCCTTTAAACTTATCTATAATAGAACTGTATCTAAATACACTGTTACTCAAATATTCTCGAAATAAGAAGAGAAGATGAGGGTTTTCCTTACAGCAACCTTTGATTTTCACCTCAATTTGACGAATACTCCGGCCGCAAATATCCAGAATCATGGAAGAAAAATAAATGTAAATGACTGGTCAAGAGGATTTAGAATGAGGAACCAGGAGCTATAGTCTCAGAAAACCAGAAAACACAAGCGCAGCACAAAGTTTCACGTTTGAATTTAATAGAACACAGCATGTAATGCTACGGTACACATTTGCTCCTGACCATATCATGAACCTTGACTAAACTGGAGTCACTACTGTTTTATCTACACCTAAAGTTCTGGCTGCAAAAGGGACTCAGAGGCAAGTAGAACAAATTTTGTCGGCTGAGTCTTACCTCAGAAAGAAACCAAGATCTTGCGTTTTTGTTTTTTCGAATGTAGAAGACCAAAATAGCGTTGATTTCCAAGATGCAATTTTACATCTGCCTTAACTAAATTTTTCAAAAGACACATGACGAACATCATCTCACTAAACTATTTTAGTAAATTTAAGTGTCTTTAAGGTGCAGTAGAGAAATTCAAAATGTGTTTGTGGTTACGTTTGATGAGACATTTTTATATTGATCTGATTGTTAAGTACCTTTTTAGTACGTGTTTTTTTTTGTTTAGATTGATTTATATCAAAAGAAAACTAAAAGCTTTTTTGTATTTAGTTATAGAGTTTTAATGAAGAAGATATATGGTTAAAATGACGTGTTAGAGTAAAAAATATGATTTATTCATAAAACGCTAGACTGTTGTGATTTCTAAACAATAAAAGTATTATTAGCATACTAGTCTTTCACCGTAGCCAGGAATAGCTACGGTCAGTAATCTTCTCGTCAGGTATACCTCAAAACTAGAAAACGAGACTGTACAACCAGTGCGTGTTGCCAGTGATGACCTATGGAACTGAGACGTGGTCCTTCATTGCTGGCCGGATGAGGAAGCTCAAGGTTGCTCAGCGAGCTATGGAGAGGGCTATGCTCGGAGTTTCTCTGCGTGATAAACTTAGAAATGAGGATATCCGCAGTAGAACCAGAGTGACCGACATAGCCCAACGGATTAGTAAGCTGAAATGGCAATGGGCCGGCCATATAGCTCGAAGAACCGACAACCGAAGGGGAAAAAAGGTTATCGAGTGGCGGCCTCGTACCGGCGGAAGAAGTGTAAGGTGTCCCCCCACTAGATGGAATGACGACCTGGTAAGATATGCAGGAAGTCGATGGATGCAGGTGGCTCAGGACCGTGCTTTGTGGCATTCTTTGGGCCTATGTTCAGCCGTGGACTTGTGAAGGGCTGTAATGATGATGATGATAGTCTTTCAAGTTATACCATTTCCATACAAATTTTAGTTAGTATCAAAGTGCCCCAAGTAGTGTATCTAGGTGCCCCGTAGGTGGGGCACAGTGACACAAATATCTTTTTTTACTAATAGCTTTATATTTTTTTCATAAATTAATTAGACAGCTCGTTTTGATTACTTTTAAAATATTTATAAATGTAGTGATGCAGAAAACATAACAAATATACATTTTAACGTTATTTAAGTACTTATAAGTGACTGAAATTTTATGCATCAATCTACCCCACTTCTCCCTAAGGCTTGATTCCTTAGGTTACATTACGGCCTAGTTTAACTTGAAAAGAAATTGTTACAAAAACAACTGTCGTGTGGATCAACATTTAAATGTACCTACTGAAATTATTTTATTACTGCCACAAAACGCGATAATTTTCAAACTCACATAAGCGCCACGCCGCACTTTGTAGACTTTCTTTAACCGCGCATATACGTTCATAGCACCATACGAAATATTTATTGAACGCGCAAGAGCGTTTGCCGCACAGGGTTAGTGATCTATTTAATTGGCATTTGCATGAATTTTGCTAAAAATTCAGCAGGCAATGTGTTAATCATGAAGTGTTGTTTAGTGAAGTGCTAACTCAACTAGGTTTCAGGCTTTCTGACGAAGACATTGTTACTCACGGAGGTGGAAGACAACCGGTCGAAATAGTGATAAGATTTCGGAAGGAATACGAACATTGGCTAGAGATAATGTAGATTAAGTTGCGTGCATACTATTCTTCAACAATACCAAGAAAAAAGAGAAGGTCTAGCTAACATACAGGCGAAGACCCAATCAAATTACTGCATTCAGCAATTCAGTTTCGTCAGCTTTTACGCCAGAAAAAGCAATGGGCCTGATGCTTTCTTTAAAATTAAGTACTCGTAAGTGGCAATACATCACTTTGCGGGAAACTACAATTCGAGAAGGTGTTGAAGACATGTATCAGTGTTACTACAAGATCCAACAAGCAAAATTGCAGTTTTATCCGCCGAAACAACTAGTAACTGTAACACATTCGTCAGCTAAGATAACGCTTCAAGCAATGCTTAATGTCACAGTGAAGAGTATCCTTGACAATTTGTCAAAAAATATTACAGATAAACAGTTGACTCTTCTATCGAAATAGAGATTTCATGGTGCTTCCAGTCAGAGCCGATATAAGCAGAAAATGGACGGAGACCATGATGACTCCAGTATCTTTATGACTCCTTAGTGCCTTTTAAACTGACTGTCGATGACGTGGACGGAGATATTTCTTTTTGGACGAAACCGAAACTCAATTCAACTTTATATTGTCGTCCAGTGCAGTCCAGTTTTGTGAAGAAAAGCGAACCATTGGCGAAAAATAGATGAGGAAATTGCAGCTCTAACCCCCCCAGGTGTGATACAAACAATGTTGATCATAAACTGATGTTGAAGATGATTAATGGTACGAATTTTATTGAGTTTCCCGATAAAACTGCAGCTATCACCGTTTTGGACAAAGAGCTTGTCCACAGATTTGCTGTGATTTTGCAAACCATAACATCTGGAGAGGTAATCGATGTCACCAAATTCAAAGATTTTACATATAGGACAGCCCAAAGGACGTGGAATTATATAGTTGGTACTACATGTCATCAAGCATTCATAAGTTGCCGATTTGTGAAGCAGATATCATCGAACGCAAAGCAATTGTGCCAATTGGGAGCCTATCAGAAGAAGCTTCAGAAACTCGGAACAAAGATTTTAGGTTTCAAGAACATCATTCCCGGAAAAAAGAGTAGAAAATATTCTAACGAAGATATCTTTAATATGCTTATCCTAGTTTTAACTGTAGACTTAATAGAGATTCAGGAAACGCAAATTGAATTATTGGATATGACCAACATAATTCGGAATTGGATTCCAATGAAAGTGATTAAAAAAATTAGGCTATTTTTGTAACATATTTTGATTTATTTTCGATATTAAAGATATACATTACAAATAATATTCTATTATTGATGTTTTTTTTTAAAGTTGCTATTTCTCATAGTGTAGTATGTCATAAATCTAAGTAATTCTTAATTAATGAGTTCTAAAAAGATCTGATTAAGACTCATTAGTAGTACGAGCAAATACTAATGATTTTATTATTGGTTTTTGTTTAGTTCTTATAAGACCTCAGTAGAATCAAAGATATTTTTTATTACCATCGGTTGGGACTCATGATCCGGTGGTTTGATGTTGTAATAAACCTTCCTTCTGACATGGTTTTAAGCAATAAAACAGTATCAGTTATCTTTCTGCATTAAAACAAGTTTGAAAATAAAAAAAATTGACAATAAAAAAGTGCAGTATTTCCTGTAATATGAAGTATGTCAAAAAATCATAAATAACTAGTACTATAACCCGCTATAAGGATATAAGGGGCAATTTTGCGATTCCAGGGTTATACTGCTGGGTGTATCTGCTCCATACATTTTTTAATTATTTTCGTAAAAAAAGGCTAAAGAACATTTTTGGAAAATGGCGCCAACCGTAAAAGAATACAAGCAGAGATTTTTTATGTTTTCTTCACCTATTCTGGGTAGGCAAAGGGAACTATGCACATACAGCCAAGTCTTCAGTAGAATTTTTTTTATTGATATGTAATGAAAATTAAATTTAATGAGATGAAATGAAACCTAACCTAACTCATTGAATCAAATCATTAAATCTGATATTGAAACAAATTAGTTGCTTTTTTTTAGAAATATTTGTATGAATCATAAAAACTTCTATGATTTTTTTTTTAGTTAAAACCTCATGGTTGGTTTTTTCTTTTTAATAGACATTATTTTGACAGTTGGGAAAGGGAACGCACGAGTTCGGAAAAGGTAAAGAAAAAGCACGAGTATGTAATAGCCCACATCCCGAACGCTATACGTCCCTGCAATTAGCCACTTTTTGAGCAACTGTATTAAAAAGTGATTTTCGATCCAGTGTGTGACGACGTCGTCTGCGTATTAACAATAGCGCGAGCAAAATTTCCGTGTCGGAATCCGTCATAATTATAAAAAACGTATAGGGTCGAGAAATTATAAAAATTACAGCGCCGAAACTTTAAGACAATGTTTGGCTTCCATAGAAAATAAAGAAATAACGCAAAGAAAAGCTAGTGAAAAGTATGGCATCCCACGCAGAACCATTATTAATCAGTTAAGACTCCTACGATCTAAAATGCCATCTCGACCTCCAGGCGCACCAACAACATTTTCAAGTGAAGAAGAAGCCTTATTTGTCGACTGCATTTTAAGGCTGAGCGAGTACGGCTTTCCTCTCACAATTTTCGATCTTCGCATTGTTATTAGAACATATTTGGAGAAAATTGGTCGGAGAGTTACAAAATTTAAAAATAATTGTCCAGGTACTGAATGGGTGTCAAGTTTCCTAAAAAGACATTCATGTTTATCACAAAGATTTGCGACCAACATTAAACGCAACAGAGCAGCCATTGACAAGGAAACCATCACTGCCTACATAGAAAACTTGAAAGAGGTGGTTAGAGACATACCGCCCGAAAATTTATGGAATTTTGATGAGACTAATTTATCCGACGACCCTGGTCAAAAAAAAGTAATAGCGAAGCGAGGTGCAAAATACCCTGAACTTATAAGTAATACCTCCAAAAGCTCAACTTCTATCATGTTTTGTGGTAGTGCTAAGGGAGAATTATTACCGCCGTATATTGTCTATAAATCTAAGCAACTATGGAATACATGGACGGAACAAGGGCCAAAAGATGCCAGATTTAACAATAGCCCATCAGGTTGGTTTGACATGAATATATTTAACGATTGGTTTTTTACACAAATTTTGCCAATATTAAAGAAACAAGAGGGTCCGAAAGTTATAATAGGAGATAACTTGTCATCTCACATTTCTGTAGACGTCCTAAATGCTTGTGACAAAAATAATATTAGATTTGTTTGTTTGCCACCTAATAGCACTCATCTAACTCAGCCGTTAGATGTTGCCTTTTTCCACCCAATGAAGGTAGCATGGAGAAAAATCCTGACCGAGTGGAAGGCGAGTGTTCAAGGTAGGCGAGAGCAAGTACTCCAAAAAAGCAGTTTCCCAGTTCTGTTAAACCGACTCATTGATATTTTGGAACCGACGCGAGAGGTAAACCAGGTTTTCGGAAATGTGGAATTTATCCGGTTGATGCCAATCCATTATTAGAGAGGTTGCCTACAACTGTTGACAAGACTGCTTTGCAAGACTCTTTTCTGCAGAGTCTTGAAGCTAAGAGGCTAGAATGGACGACAAATGGAACTACAAGAGGACGTCGCAGGAAACTACACATCACTCCTGGAAAAAGTGTAACTGAAGAATTAAGCACACTTTTGGATGATAAAGAAAATGAAGAGTTGGCTCAACCGTCAACTTCAAAGATACCATGTCGCCGCAGAGCCAGTAGTGAAAGCTCTTACGCAGAAAGTAACGACATGTCAGTTCATGATTCTTCCGATCTAGGTTCTCTTGGAGATTTAGAAAATCTTGAAGCTAATACTGATACAGCGGCCGAAACTTGTAATGAAAATTGCAATTTCAAACCAATTGTGAAGGCGGTCGGGCAATATGTAGTCTTCACGTATGAGGAGGAAATTTTTCCTGGTAAAATCACAAAAATAACTAAAGAAGGGCCGTATATCTCTTCAATGAAGAGGTCACTAAAATCCTGGACGTGGCCTAAACCCGTCGATGAAATTCAATACAATTGGCAGGATATATTGGGATGTATTGAAGTCCCTAAAAAAATTAGTACCCGCCGTGAAATATATTCCGTCCCTGAACTAGACCAAACTTGGGGTTTTTAAATATATCAAGTTTAAAAATGTTGAAGTTTCATAAATACTTTTAGATGTAAATTTTCATTTTTGAGAAGTGTATCTCGTTAGTTTATTTTTGATTGATTTTTGTCCAAAGACTAAACATTTGTAACCAAAGTTACTAGTTAAGATAGCAGTGACTATTATAATTTAAGAATATAAAAAAAACCAATGATACAAAGTGATTTTGTAACTAAATTTAAGTATATAACACTATTTCTTTAAAAAACACGGTTTTTTTTAATTTTCACCCATTTTTCGACCATTGATACTATCAAAAAAGGTAAAGAGTAATTTCACGGGAGCAAAGTTTGAATAAGGAAAGTATAACTTTGCTAAAAAAGCTTCCACAATGGAGATTGCTTGTGAAATATACACAGGCGCAAAGTTACCCATAGTCATGGGTAGCTTTGCGCCTTGTTCGTAGTTTTATATATATTATAAAATACTTAATTATGTTGATTTAACTTTAAAAATATGTTAGATAACATGTTGTGCTTCAAATTAATACATCTAAGTATATTTCATAACTAATAGTTTAAACAATATTCGTAATTTCCTTTTTTTGGAGCAAATATTGGGGCAAAGTAGGACCATTCTACGGTACTTATAACTAAAACACAATTTTTAAAATTTTTGTCTGTCTGTCTGTCTGTTTGTTCCGGGTAATCTCCGAAACGGCTGCACCGATTTTGACGGGATTTTCACTGGTAGATAGCTGATTTCATAAGGAGTAACTTAGGCTACCTTTATTTTAGAAAAATAATTAGGGTTCCGCACAAAAACATAAAAATCTTAACACGCGAGCAAAGTCGCGGGGAACAGCTAGTTTATATATATTTTCGATAAGGACTATTAATATTTAATCATTTAAAAGTAATATTTTGCATAGATTAGTATTAAAATTAAATTCACATTAATAGTAAAAACAAAAAATCATACCGATAATTTTCGCTAGAAGCTGCACAACATGATAACAGTTTCTGGTTGAAGTTGAAAGACTGCTAAATTGTCGCAATTAAAATTTTATATATAATACGCTTATATAGGTTGACTCGGGACACATTTTTCGTGAATTTTGTTCTAGGCCCGCCGTCCATTTAGTACTACTAAATGGACGGCGGGCCTAGACCAATGTCAATGATCATAAATAATAATTTATTTATTCTTTATTGCATTCCTTAATATAAAAGAATACAAAGGGCGGACTTAATGCCTTGAGGCATTCTCTACCAGTCGACCCATGGAGTGGTGAGAATTTGACGTAGGTGTAGCAGTATAGAATAAAAACAAAATAAAAAATAAATAAATACATAACGACACATACACGTCTGTTAACAATATATTAATTCTTAAGATTAAGATACTTTATGTTTCGTGCAATAAAGAATATCTATATAACTGTCTAACATCCTTGAACACACACACACACACACAAAAGGTGTGCGGACAAAGACAGTGCCGTTGTAAGAGTAGATCATTCAAAATTGTCGGTTGTTTGAATGGAGTGTCAGGAAGTTGACTACAGATTTATAATATAAAGTCGTAAAAAGTACTCTATGTTACAAAAACATAGATGTTTCTAACCGATGCATCGAAATACATCGATGCACATTCTCGATGCATCACATCGAACAAAAACATTGATGTGTTTTCAAAATGGACACCTCTAATTGAAGACAACCAAACCAGTTTATTTGTTGTGCTATTAACATTTCTAATATTCTTTGGCTTTATTTGGGCACCTCTGGCATATTGGGAACTTTTTTAGTGTTAAACTTCATTTTACACTTCTTCTCTGTGTTGCCAAAATCAGTGTTAGTTTTATGTTTAACATCAGAACCCAATAAATACACAAGTTTATTTCTTTGTAAATCATATTTCATGTTCTCTTTATTTTATCACTGTCATCGTCATCATTGAATTATTTTTCTTTGAAAAACCGTTGACTTCAGCATGAGTATGCTTATGTGATATGCAAAGAATTTATTGAGGTATCATTAGTTGAAGATATGATATAAGAACTCTTTGAGGAAACAATTATTTAATTTCGTTGGGTTTACTTATATAATAAACAAATTATAATTATTTATTTCTTTATTCCTTCTTTCTTAATATTCCAAAAAATTTAGTTCTGCTTCAGGTTGGTTTAAAATTTGTACCAAGAGCCTATTTTAATAAATTTAACTGGTTTTTAAAAGTAGTCAAATCCTGACAGCTACTTGTCAAACTTAGTCTAATTTAGTTCAGTTTTCATTCACAAGTATTCAAATCTTTTTTTATATAGGATAAGGGTGACAAACGAGCACACAGTCCACCTGATGGTAAGTGGTTGCTGTGACCCATAGACATCTACATTTATCCTCGATTACAAATCAAAATGCATGCATGAGTTTTCTCTATAAATACCAGCAATACCTTCATTTTTATTGAATATTTATAATCTAGAATCATAATTGAACTATATTTTACTTTCTTTATTATCCTAGAAAGGGAACGAATGACAGTACACAAAATTCGTCATAACTCAATTGGTCAAAAAGTGGACTTGACCACTTTTGAAAATTACCTCCTGAATTGTTGCATTAGCTTTTATCTTTAAGTAACAGTTCACAAGCGTCACTCTAATAGCTTTTCCAAATGTTATTCACATTTTTGCTGTATGTGAACTTGGTTATATGACTTCTATTAAAACATTACAATTACAAATATTCCCAAAATAAGTTCTTATTCCACTACTGTTATTTACAAGAAACACCTTCCTGACAAGGCCAAGGGCTAGATTTCCCTAATACTTTGCACCAATCTTTAGGTGTTTCTATAGCTCTTAATGTATGTTTGTAAAAAAAATGCTGCATTTTAAACTATTTTATCTGTTAAAAACTTACAACTTAATGTAGATCCAAATTCTTTACCCACAATTTACATAAATGGTAGTCACAGTACTAAATATAAATCGTGATATAGCATAAGTAATTGAGTGGTGTGGAGGCACTATCGTACTTTAAGAATGTAGACACTATGACACCGTCAGTGTGAATACACTATCATGCGGTTGGTGTGAAAATTCTCTGACGTGGTTTGTGTAGACACTTTTGAACAGGACGATGTGAAGACACTTTGACGCGGTCGATGTGAAGACACTATGACGCGGTCGATGTTTAAACACTATGACGCAATTGGTGTGTAGGCACTATAACGCGGTCGGTGTGAAGACACTATCACACGGTGGATATGTAGACACTATGAGGCAATAGTTATGGCAGGCATTATGTTGGAGTGGTGTGCGAGCACTAGGGGGGCGCGGGGGCGCGGGGGCGCAGGCACTAGGGCTGCGGCGCGTTGGCGTGCGCGTGTGCGCCGAGGCGCGCGGGGTCCTGGCTGGGGTAGTGCAGGCCGGGCGGCGCGGCCGCGGCCCAGCCCCAGCCCGGCCCCGTGTAGTGCTGCAGGTTGAAGAAGTCGTTCGGCCGGCTCGGCGGCGGCGGCATCTGGAGATAATTGCACATTATTTAAATTCCTTTTTTATAGAATAAGGGTGACAAACGAGCACACAGTCCACCTAATGTTGGACACCTACATTTTCATTGTCACCCATGAGAACTAGATAGTGCCTCGTTTCCAGTAAAAAAGTTATCCAGTTCTCTACACTCACCAAAACACAGTAGCATTAAGCTACTATTTCACACTGATTTCCTGTGAGAGCGTGGTCCTGGCCTAGTTGAGCAGACCCATTTGTGCTTTAAGCATAATATAGCTGCATTTCTATTTCTTTGGTACAATCTGTAGCCTAAACATGGATTTTAAGATGGGGTGTCATTAGATTTATCTTAGTACTGGAAGTGACCTAGGGTATAAAAAAAATCTGTTTTTAGTAAACTGTTCTATTCAGTTGGGTTTCTAAATTAATGTTTTAACCATTGGACTTCTTTAATGCCACTTTTAACATTAATAATTAGTCTTACAAAAAAAGCTTTAATTTTTCTTTAGGATTAGTTAACATACAATATTACAATAACTACATATTACGTAAAATTACATAATAACAATCACGTACCTGCGGTGGGAATGGATGTAGGAAGGCGGGTGGTGGAGGTGGCAAAGTTCCAGGCAATCCAGGCACGGGCTCCAATACTGGCTCTGTTTCATTCTTCTCATTTGCGCCTTGGCGACCTGGTATCAATATTTAAATTGTCTTAATTACTGTAACATTGTATTTATTATATCACACACAGCACATTGTTGTAAGATTTTCAACTTGTAAAAAAAAAACTTGTTAATTACTTGGAAAAAAAAAATATCTAGAAGACAAACAATATGAATTTCGATCAAATAGATCAACAGAAGATGCAGTATTAAAATTACCATCCCTAGTTACACAATACTTAGATAAAGTCTGGAAAGCATTGTGGTGTTTCTCGACTTACAAAAAGCCTTTGATACAGTCTCCCATCCTATCCTGTTACAGACTAGAAAATGTTGGTATCAGAGGAACTGCAGTAAATTGGTTTTCAGACTATCTAAGTCAAAGGTCGCAAAAGACTAAAATAGATAATTATATGAGCACCGAAGCTGTCTGTACTTACAGAGTACTACAAGGCAGTACATTCACCCCTGCTCTCTTTAATATTTATTTAAATGAACTATGCAAAATTAAGCTTAATAAAGGGGTGCATAGAATGTTTGCAGATGACATGGTTTTACTTTTTCAGGATTCTTCATGGAAGTATACATGTAAACATTATATAATTTATTATTATTAACTATGGGATATGTCAGGAAGATTGTACAGCTTTCGACAGATTGTGGAAAATCTCATTTAAACTCTGCAAAATGTAAAATCGTGACAAGAAGATGCGAGAGTAAACATATTATTTTTAATTGCATTTCTGGTTAAATGCATGGCTCCTTTTTTCTAATACAAAAATTATAGTATATATTACGTTATTTTGGGGTTATGGAATAAATTTTCATCTCCACCAATATACGACACGTTTACGATATATTCAAATCTTTTATGGTCATCCTTTAAAAGATATTATTGTTTAATTAAAATACATAAAGACATTTTTATAATAAACATAATATTCAATAATTTTTAAATCAAATAAAGATAAAACAATCTGTTTTCCAAGTGTGGGGATTAAGGCGACTCATACCTAAAATGGGGGAAACCCATGTCCATTAAACAGGCTGCAAATAGAAATAAGATATCACCTGACCATGTGATTGAATAGGTGGTTATTGGAATGTTCACTGTGTGTGACTCACCTACTAATAACACTTCTGCAAAAGCTTTCATTGTCACTAGGGTTATTTTAAATTTGCAAGCAAATAATATTTCTATGGCTATATTACCTTGAGACTTGCCCCATTTGATAGTGAGTCTTTTCCCTCCAATGACCAATCTGTTGAAAGTCTTTTCAGCAGCATGTTCAGCTGCACTCCGTGTTGTGTACTGCACAAATGCACACTGAGCTCTTGGCACAAGGGTCAAACATCTGAAACATTTGTTAATTTACAGTTAAAAAAAAATAGAATAATTTATAACCATAATAGAAGATTAATCCCGCACGGAACAAGTATTTGTATGGCCTACAAATAATTGTTCCGGGTCTGGACGTTTATCCTCGTGCAATTTATGTTTGTAAACTGCCTCCACGACACAGGAGATAATTCTAGTGGGGGTAACGTTAGAAAAAACCTAGTGGAACACTTTTTATAATAATAATTTATAATGTAGAAGAATTAAAAATAAAATGTATACATTTTAAAACATCATGGTAGAGATCACCTCATTCCCAGGAGTTAATACTAGTCATGTATACTTCAAAATTATAATAACTTTTTTTATACATCTTCCTTTTATGTTATTTTATGTTTGTAATAGATATACCTTGCATAATTTTTTTCTGACACATTTTTATAAATAATATTATACATTATTCCATGAAGAAATAACTGACTCTTTGAAGTGGATTAATTGGTATTACTTGCATGTGTTTGTTCCTAGTAATTACAGAATGTTTCACTATTATTAATAAAACTATGTTTGTTCTATTAATATACATATAATTTGTGTAAATATACTTAGAGGCCAAAGTTAATATACTCATTTTTTTAAATTCATGTCATTGATAATATGGTTGAGGTAATTCCTTATAACAAAATGAATACTACACTTAACAAGGTTGGAATTAAAATACTTATACTATATATATATATACACACCTTATATATAATAAAAATAAAATATTTTAACTGATAACAGCTGTTTAATTTTTTATGTATTTTTTGCATCTGAAATTAAAACTGGTATAAGATGTCAAACAACAAAAACAACAAACACTACTAACATCCTTTGCAGGATTATAGCTTATTTATGGTAGGAGAAAAATATTTATAGAAAAATAATCCCATGGACTCTTTACATAAATGAGTTTATATCTTTATATTTATTGCAGTACAAGTATATTCAAAGTGATCTTATCTCTGTTGGTGGGTGAGCCCAGGCTTCACACATTTTTGCCCAAGTTCCTTTATTTAAATAATCTATATACATATAATAAATCTGTAGAAAATTTGGTGACAGTCACCGGTCAGCGCATACCCGTCCGTGGAGAGAAGGAGATGGAGTTGAAGCTAGGCAACATGATCTACCTGCATAATGTCATCGTGGCTGATATAATGGAAGACTGCATCCTGGGCCTAGACTCTATGAGGAAGAATTGTTGAGAGATCGACGTTAAGCAAGGTGTTTTGAAATGTGGACAAGAGGAACTTTTCGTGGAAGGGGCGTTACCAGGGAATGTGTACAGCCTTAAGAAGATTGTTCTTCCGCCGAGATCGGAAACGATTGTGCCGGTTAGTCTTCCTCGGAGTCCTGGGGAAGCTCATCGTTGTGTACTCGTGGAAAGGGTAGACAATGACCTTCCATGGAAAGTGGCTCGAACCTTGGTCAGAACCACCGACATCTCAGGAGTACGTGTGTTGAACCTTTGTGATCAGGAACAGATTATAGAAAAAGGCACATTGGTTGGTACTAGTGAGGAAGTGGATTGGTTGCGTCGGTGCGAATATCTATCGACCGGGACCCCCAGCAAGGATGGACAAACGAGAGTGACCACACTTTTAGAAGACTGTCGCAGCGTTCTTTCCCCGAATGAAATGGTCAAGGCGAAGAAGTTGTTACTCAAGTACGCCAATGTTTTCTCGTCTAACGAAGTTGACATAGGAAAGACTGGCTTAGTTCAACACAAAATAAACACAAGACAAGAATTGCCTATTCGTCAGCGGCCAAGAAGATTGCCTGTAGCACGTGAAAAGGAAGTGGAAACCATGATTGAGGGAATGGTGAAGGATGGTGTTATTGAACCTTCATCTAGTCCATGGTGTTCACCTGTGGTGCTGGTAAAGAAGAAGGACGGCAGCATGCGGTTTTGTGTTGACTACCGCCGCCTGAACGACGTTACAAAAAGGATAGCTATCCCTTGCCAAGAATTGATGACACGCTGGACATGCTTACAGGCGTAAAGTGGTTTAGTACGCTGGATCTGAAAAGTGGCTACTGGCAGGTTGAAATTGACCCTAAGGACAAGGAGAAAACTGCATTCTCCACTGGAAAGGGTCTGTGGCAATTTAAAGTCATGCCGTTTGGATTGTGCAATGCTCCAGCAACGTTTGAAAGGTTGATGGAGCTTGTACTTACCGGGCTAATTGGAAATGCCTGTCTGGTGTATTTGGATGACATCATCATCGTAGGCCATACGTTTGAGGAACACCTTCAAACCTGGAACGTGTGCTTACAAAGATCCAGAGTGCCAACCTCAAGTTGAGTCCGAAGAAGTGCTCACTATTCAAACGGCAAGTTAGTTTTTTGGGGTATGTAGTGTCGGAAGAAGATATCCGCACGGATCCAGAGAAAATTGCCGCTGTCAAGGAGTGGCCGGTTCCAAAAGACAAGACGCAGGTTAGAGCATTTTTGGGTTTGCGCTCTTATTATCGGCGATTTGTGAAGAACTTTGCAGATATAGCCAAACCTCTGCACAAGCTAACCGAGGAGAAGCGACATTTCTGCTGGAATGAAAGTTGCGATATTGCATTCCAGGAGCTCAAGAACCGTCTGTGCAAAACGCCTATTTTGGGGTACCCTGATGCGGGCAAGGAATTCATAGCTGACACAGACGCAAGTGATATAGGACTTGGCGGTGTGTTGTCTCAATGGAATGGTGATCAAGAGATTGTGATAGCATACTTCAGCAAGTCGTTGTCAAAGCCGGAAAGGAACTATTGTGTCACAAGACGGGAATTGCTTGCTGTGGTAAAGTCCTTGCAACATTTTAGCACATATCTCCTGGGGCGGAAATTCTACTTACGAACTGACCATGCTGCACTGAAATGGCTATTGCAGTTCAAAAATCCGGAAGGACAAGTTGCGAGATGGATTGAATTACTACAGGAATACGACTTTGTGATCGAACATCGCAGCGGGAAATATCACGGCAATGCAGATGCATTATCAAGAAGACCTTGCCCTGAAGATTGCAAGCATTGTACTAGGCAAGAGGGTAAAGAAGTGGTATCTGCGAGGATATTCAGGACAGACCAGCTCAGCAATGAATGGAAGGACAGCCTACAACATGCACAGCAGGAAGATTCGGACATTAAGCCGATTCTGGAATGGATGAAGGCCAGTGTTCCTAAGCCCAATTGGAGCGACGTCTCAGCAATGAGTTCGACCACGAAAAGCTATTGGGCCCAATGGGACAGCTTGCTGATTCAGGATGGAGTCCTGTGCCGTAAATGGGAAAATGGTCGGGGAGACAGGTGTCATTTACAAATGGTTGTCCCTAAGGCTAAAGTGCCGGATGTTCTACAGCTGTACCATAGTGGTTGTTCAGGAGGCCACTTGGGAGTTAAACGAATTCTCCTGAAGATCCGAGAACGGTTTTACTGGGTCCACTGTCGTGACGATGTCGAGGACTGGTGCCGCAAATGTACAAGTTGTGCGGCTGTAAAGGGACCTCAAATTCTTAGTAGAGGCGCATTGAAATTGTACAATGTTGGTGCACCATGGGAGAGGATAGCCATTGACGTTGCGGGGCCGTTTCCAGAAACTGAAAGTGGTAACTAGTATTTCATGGTAGTGATGGATTACTTCACTAAGTGGCCAGAAGTCTTCGCCATTCCAAATCAAGAAGCTTCAACAGTTGCAGATAAACTAGTTCATGAAGTCTTCTGTCGTTTTGGAGTACCTTTAGAGATCAGAGAGATAGAGATTTAGAGATCATAGCGATCAAGGAAGAAATTTTGAGTCTCAAATATTTCAGGAAACTTGCAGAGTTATGGGTACTCAGAAAACACGAACAACTTCTTACCACCCACAGTCTGATGGAATGGTAGAACGATTTAATCAGACATTGGAGAGGTACCTAGCAAAAGTTGTAGAAAAACGGCAACAAGACTGGGACAGGCACATACAACCGTTTTTGTTGTCATATCGAAGCGCTGTTCACGAAAGTACATCAGTGACACCAGCTTTCGCAAACTTTGGGAGAGAATTGCGGTTGCCTGCAGACCTGATCACCGGAATACCACCTGATGCCCCACGCAGTATAACCGATTATGTAAATGACTTACGGAACAAAATGAATGACATTTATGAGCACGTCAGACAGACGGGCCAGCAAACGTCTGAGAAGATAAAACACGGTATGACCGCAAAATGAACAACAAGGTGTTTGATGAAGGTTCACTAGTGTGGTTACACAATCCAGTTCACAGCAAAGGGAAATCTCCTAAGTTTCAAGCTAAATGGGACGGACCGTACCGGATTGTGACAAGGATCAATGATGTAACCTACCGGATACAGAAAGGTGCCAGAGGTACTCCTAAGATTGTCCATGTGGATCGACTGGCGCGTTATTATGGGGCCAATAATGCTCGGGACGAGCATGTCTTAGGAGGGGGCAGTGTTGCGCGCCACTATTAATGTCTTGTACATGGCAACACTAGTTACACTAGCGCCCTCTAGTGTCGAGTAGCAGAACTAGGAGTCAAGATCCTTCCAGAAATTTCGGGACCGATATGTACTCGAATTCTAGATGTCGCTACAGTAGAAGACTAGTGTGGTTACACAATCCAGTTCGCAGCAAAGGGAAATCTCCTAAGCTTCAAGCTAAATGGAACGGACCGTACCGGATTGTGACAAGGATCAATGATGTAACCTACCGGATACAGAAAGGTGCCAGAGGTACTCCTAAGATTGTCCATGTGGATCGACTGGCGCGTTATTATGGGACCAATAATGCTCGGGACGAGCATGTCTTAGGAGGGGGCAGTGTTGCGCGCCACTATTAATGTCTTGTACATGGCAACACTAGTTACACTAGCGCCCTCTAGTGTCGAGTAGCAGAACTAGGAGTCAAGATCCTTCCAGAAATTTCGGGACCGATATGTACTCGAACATTCTAGATGTCGCTACAGTAGAAGATTCTGGAAACTATCTGAGGCCCTATATAAGGCCGGTATAGACCACGACCGAGGCAGTATTGAATTGGCGATACAAGAGAATACGTCGAAGCGAAATAACTGCGAACTAAAGTGATTGTGTTTTATTATTAGTGTGGTTTTAGATTGTAATTAGTGTTGTGTAATTAAAATGTCAATTTTGGTAATTCAATCGGCAGTTTTTAATTGTCTCGAACCCTAAGCTCGTAACAATATTAATGTAATATAGCGCCCTCTACTTTCTCTAAATAAACTAATGATAAGTAACTGATAAAATTAAATTTTAGAATGCTACCGAATTCTTATTCGTGCAGCATCAAAAATTGTCACACTTAAAAATATCTAGACCGGTGGTCATTATCGGGATTATTTAACACAATAACCACGTTTGGCAAAATGGCTAACATCACTGTTGTACACAAAACTGAGATTAGGAGAGAAGCTCTTTAGTTCAATATATTGTTTGTCTGTCGGCATAGGTTTCATTTTACTTACTTCATATGTTATCACGTTATATGATGTAAATAATCGTTGGGTTTCTTATTACTGGGTAGATATGGTCAACAATGGTACAAAAGCTTTGTTTCAGTTTTTATGAATTTTATTTAAACAAATACGAGAGCCGTGTAGCTCGCCGTGAGATTTCATCACAGCAAGGGAGCAAAACGTCTACGAGTCCTTTGAGGACAAATGAATCTGTTATGGGAAATTTTACGTACTGCCTTACTACATAGGTTCCCAGTGAAGTGGTGAAGAAAAACTTCGTGGGCAAACCTAAATGTCGGAGTAGTAGTTGAAGGATTGCGGCATTTTTTTTTATGGGAGAGGAGGCAAACGAGCATGCGGCTTACCTGATGGTAAGTGACTACCGCCGCTCATGAACAACTGCAACACCAGGGAGGGAAATGCAGATGCGTTGCCGGCCTTTTAAAAAGGAGTACGCTCTTTTCTTGAAGGTCCCTAAGTCGTATCGGTCAAGAAAAATCGCTGATGGTAATCGATTCCACAAGGAAGTCGTGCGAGGAAGAAAACATCTTCTAAATCGCACAGTGGTGGACCGCCAATCATCCAGATGGTGTGGATGGTATCGGGAGTTCTGCCGCGATGTGCGTTCGTGAAATTTGGCGGCTGGGATTAATTCGAACAATTCCTCAGAGCACTCCCCGTGGTAGATGCGAAAGAAAATGCAAAGGGATGCCACATCTCTTCGCAGTGCCAATGAATCGAGCCGATCGGAAAGCATTCGATCGTCGACGATTCGAGCCGCTCTGCGCTGGATGCGGTCAAGTGGAAGGAGCTGGCACTGGGGAGCCCCTGCCCAGAGATGGGAACAGTATTCCATGTGAGGCCGAACCTGCGCCTTGTAAAGTTGCAGGCATACTCTTTTCTGCTCACAAACACTATAGGTAATGGGGAGCCGTGTGCACAGTAACGTAAAGAGACGTATGTAAGCTGCTACTTTAGTTTTTATACCTTTAATGAGACTTATAAATCAGTTTGTTGGTTTTTTGTATTTTTGAGTTTTCATATTATCAGACAAATCAAGATTTTTGTGACAGTAGTGGTTTCATAGCTCACATTAGATATGGAAATGAACAGGATGTTGCAAAAAATACTTTAAATATCGAAGATTGCAGATTTTACTTAAACGAAGAACGATATGAGCTGGCGGATTCTCTTTCGCCGCCACAACAAGGCGAATATTTTTCTGCTTTCGATAATGAGTGTAGTTCTAACTACGTTCACTGCAAATAGAACTTCATTTGCAATAAAAGTAATCATAAGGATTTTAGCGTGTTTAATTTTAACTTTTATAATTGATGATGTTTCGGGCAAAATACAGAACCCATGGAGATTAGGGCGGGGGTTTATTTGTTGTCTTTCAGATCTGATATAATGGTTGGGACGATACTCAACATGTTGACACACTTTCAAACTTCTCGGAGCGTCGGTGCTTCACATCAGCAATACGTTGTTTTACGCAAATTTTTATGGAACTTTCTTCCAATGATGTGTTTTGTACAACCCATTTAAATAGAAGTGTTTTATTATATGTGTAGTATTCATCATTACCAGAACAGCATTTATGAAATTATGAAGTTTACTTGAACAGAAAAAAAATCAGAATCTATTTTATGGTGCCAATCAATATTAAATGGAAACAATGATATGAATCAAATATCACATATAAGACCATGAATTCATCGTTATTTTGATAAAAATAAATTATGAATGAATGTAAAGAGTAAATAATAATAGTAAATTTGGATTCCAAGACTATTTATCTTTGTTATGGATAGATACATTGGAAGACAGGTCCAATGCAATTCTGAAAAACTTATTTCTGCATGTGTCCCTCAATCATCTAGGTCCAATAGTCTTTGGGAATTAAAAAAATTCTTTGAAAAACTGACATAGATACACAGACACAGACTTGACGCTAAAAGTGATCGAACTTTACTAAATTTGGCGTGGAATACATTTAATGATGTTTCTAAAAAAGAAGACCACGCGAGCGAAGCCGCGGGTAAAAAGCTAGTGTATAATATATAAATATATTAATTTATTATCTTGAATACAATAAAATTTAAGAGGATCATGCTGCTATTTTTTTTTCTCTATATGTGCACCTCACCTACACTACACTTCGTATTATAGACAGATGAAGTTCTGATGATTGACTAATGGTGGAAAATGATACTTAAAATGCAGACTGGTGAGCACTGCTAGTGGAACCAACAAAAACAAATAGAGGTGTGGTCAACCATGCCCAAACCTACTCTAGTTCTATTTGCATACAAAAAAAGCAAGGTATTGCTGCTTGGACTATAGAATTAAAATACCTTATCTCCCCATATTGGTAGAAATGTCCCTTGAGTTCATCCTCGGTGATATTTTCAGGCAAGTTGCCAATGTAAAGTGTTGTAACTGTCCGATCTTCTGGTGGTGGTAAAGCGGGCATGGCCGCTGCTCTACGCATCAACTTCTCAGCTACAGGATCATTCACACCATAATATCTAGAAAAAAATTTAAATGTTATATTATAATGTAAACTAATTTTGTTTGTTAATTTAATTGTGAAGGCATAATAGACATGACATAAAAAAAAAATTAAAGTTCTCAAACTCTTACCTGTCTTTTATGTTTTGATCAGCCAATGGATCATCAGGGTCTGTTGGTTTTTCGTGCCTATATGGACACTCTTCCCCTCTTCTGCATTCCCCTTTCACCCAAAATGAGCAAACATGTGGTCTATTTCTTTTATAATAAGGTGCAGTTCTTGCCAAGCGCAATAACAGGTCAGAAGCACCTTTAGATTTTAAAGCAGAGTTACTGGGCTGGGTTGGATCAACCTTTGACATTTGACTATCTAAATTTTGAATATAATACTCTTTGTTGACTTCATTACGCGGTAGATCATCTTGAATCTTGAGAGCAGCATCTCTAACTTGAATAGGTAACCCATATTCCAAATCCAAGAGGCATGTTTGACAAACATTTTTTAATTTAGAACATGTCTGACATATCTCTGTTTTCTTGAAACGCATTCTCGAACCAGGGCACCAACGGAAGACAGTAAATGGACGACAACAAATTTTACACTCTTTGCCATATTTTTCTTTGGTCTGGAACAAAATTTTGATTTGTTCATTGTCGTTACTAAATAAAAACTATTTATTTTTATATAAATATTCCCTACACAAATACTTATAAACTTCCTTACCATACGAATATAGGGGTTATCACCGAGACATGTCTGACATAAAATTGGAAAGTCCTGTAACGAAAATCAACAAAATAAAATTAAAATGACTGAAATACGCTTAAAACCTTAATGTTCAAACATACACAACTTACGGAGTCTTCCCAATTCTGTCGATTGTATGTATTAGTTGATTTTGACACAGCCATTTTACGTAAATTATCAAGTAACAAGACGTTAAAATTGTCGTAGCGTTAAGTTCTAAACATAATTTTATTTCTTAAATGAATTTCTTGTGATGTTTTAAAAGCTTTAGCAACGTCAACATAAATTGTAGTCAAAGCAAAAAGATTAACTTGGGCGATTAACAAAAATTAGGACGATATGTTACTAATTACTATACTACCAAATAGGCTTGGGCAAAAAATATCGATATATCGAAATATTTTTTTTAATAAAAATATGGATATATATCGTCGATATTTTACATCGCGATATATCGATATTTAATTTAGAGTATCGAATTCGTATCAATTTTGATATATTTTAAAATGTTGTATTAATGACAAAACATGAATCAACAAAAGGAGGTACTAAAGTATTCATATGAGGTTGATCGTCGTTTTTATTTCGTCGTCAGTAATATAAAATTTTGGACCTTATCTTTACATCATGCAAACGAAGACGATATATCGATATATTTTTTTCCCTTGCCCATCCCTACGACCAAATAACCATATAGATATACATAGTGTGCAAGAAGGAAGAAAATTCCTTATGGCAAAAATGCTATAGAAAAGGATACCAAATCTCATGACTTTGTAACAGATTTTGAATGACAGATCGGCACAATTAGGCACGCAAGAAATAGGTAGTGGTTATTTCTATTAAGTAACTTTTTTGCAAAATGGTTACTTAATCTGCGAGTTACTGTGGTGTTAATAATAGAAATAATCCTGATAATTGCACCTTTCACATGTACATTCTCTAGACGTCGTCAATGTTATGACGCGTTTATTTTTGGTTAAAATTTATGTTATATACTGTGTAAAATATAGAATGTTTTCAATTATTTTGTTAGTTTTGATATTTTGCAAAGAAAAAAAGTCACGTTGTTGAAAATTTGTATGAATTTGGTAAATACATTTTAATACAAAATATTTTACATGTAATCTAAGGATTGACTCAACTGGTATAGTTGAAATTATATTTTAATGTCGATATTTATCTTGAATGTTTATAATAAATCCTCGGTTTGCGTTCTAAAATGTAATTTTATTTTGCCTTTTGTCAAACAGATTCCCTCCGGATTCTATAATTAGCAAATATGGTTAAAGTTAATTAGATGAGTTAGTTGGAATCCAAAGAAGAACTCAACAATTTGCCGCCAGCATTTTCTTGCGAAGAATACAAGAAAAATTAGAATAAAACAATTTTATTAAAAGGAACCATTCCTACATTATTTGTACCAGTAAATATAATATTGTTACAGTACGACTATTAAAAAACTTCAGGTAAAAATAGAGAAACATTTTTATACATTATATAACTGCAGTATATTAAAAAAAAAAAAAGATTATCCTATTAAAGCAATTATGAACCCAACTAAGTATCTTTTCATCAACCAAAAAATGTATAACCTTACTTAACCAACCGCACCTCACGGTCTCATTAGTACAATATTTATAGCATCACGTTATTTTCCCTAAGGCGTAGAGCGGAGCCTCGGACATATATCTAAGTCACAATGATAAAACTTTTAATGTGGTTAGATATAGATAATTAGTAATGCTCTTGTAGTGCCGCTAGATGTCCGCGCTTGAGACGCGTAGTTTAGTTTGCCAGGATAGTATAAATTCCATAGTATTTGATACTCACAACGCGCCCGATTTATGCTTGGTACCCGACTATAGTGTGTCGTTGTTCGTTGCCTACGGCGTTATGCGTAGAGGAGAAGAACTTGTATTTATTAACAACTGCGCGGATCAATAGTTCTGCGAGATTAAGTTGCGCTTGTCACAATCAGTCCATGGATGGGTCACCGTCTTCTTAAAATACCGAGATTGAGAGAATAGACAGTGCATCTGTATCCTCAGATACCTGGTACACTTTCATATCTCCTGCGTATTTGGCTTGTCTGTGTACGATCATTATGTTTTTAAATTCATGCAGCTAAAATGTTAATAAGTTTGTTATTTTTCAGGGACAGATGAAAGAAAGAGAGAGTAGCCTCTTTAAACAGAGCTAAATAAGTTTAACTGATACCTACAAGTTTATTTTTTTAAAATGCATATTTAAGTCGAATGTTAAAATTGATTTTTATAATGTATTTAATTATAAATTATTAAATTTTAGTAATTACTATAATAATAGTTTGTTTTATGGGATAGGGAGACAAACGATCACACAGTCCACCTGATGGTAAGTGGTTACTGTGACCCATAGACATCTACATCTATCCTCAATAAAGACTCAAGATGCAGATGCGTTCTCACCCGTGAGGACTAAGATGCAATGCCTCTTTGCCAGTAAAAAGGGTCTCCGGTTCTCTACACTCACCATACGAAACACAGCAGTGTTAAGCTGCTATTTTACGCTGGTTTTCTGTGAGAGCGTGGTCCTTCCCCGGTCGAGCCGACCCATTCGTGCTACAACTATTCTACTAATATAGCTGCAGCATGGCTCTACCACGTACAAATGTTAGTTATATGAAAAATAAAGCTGCCATTATGTACTTCGTGTCCCCATTTTTTATTTCAACAGCAAAACGTTTTATAAAGTATATAAAGTAAAAATAGGTTTTTACTTAATTAAATATCTAACTATTTATAGTTAATTAACGTTATGTTACAAAAATTCCGGGGAAACTGTTCATTGCAGTAAAGTTTTCTCTAAAGGTCATACATAATTCGAAAATAAAACTTTTCGATCTAATTCTTGGAGGAAATTGTTTAAGTTTATCGGTAGACTCACTTCTTCAAAGATTATTGGGAATTTGTACATTTTGAATTAAAATACAACAAAAGACAGGTAGGTGGAGCTTATTCCCGGGAACATGTTATTTAAATATTTTTTAATCAATTTAGAACTATTAAGGTAAAAATTCTGTTAATTTTTGAGGTTTTTCAGTTTCGTACACTAAACCATTTTTTTTTTCATTTTTTACCGTAGCGATGACTTTTCGATAGTCCTTGTAAGTGAAATGCACATCACTAGCTAACGCACACAATGACAAATCAAAATTGGCTAGATACACATTTTCAGGTTGTCAGGTCGTCTATACGCTAGTATATTTTAAGTCTATGCAAATAACCATAGACTTAGAATATATACGCCAGTCTAAGTCTATGCAAATAACATAACCAAAGAGTATAATATAGCTCACAGTATATAAAGCCCGCTGTTCACAATGGGCATGGAGTACAGAGTAGAAGGAGGACCATCTCTGTATATGAAGTGTTCGTAAAAACGGGTTCAGTAAGGGTGGTGCTGCAGTAGCATAGGATAAATAAAAAAAGCGACAAAAGTAATTAGAATAAATGGAGAAATTAACAACGACCGACCAATCCAGTTGGTTTTCGCGCACTTTTCAAACAAAATATATGGTCGAAGGACACTCATATGATATTTTGATTTATAATCATAAAGTGAATATAAATTTAAAATTAAAAAAGCGTCGTTTCAAACAATCAAGTTAACAAACGTTTAAACTATTTCTTTTTTTCAAAGTCAGAAATTATAATGCGGAAAATTTGAGAGAATTACAAGTAAAATTTGAAATTATTTTAACTTGTTAAAAATTTATTTGTTGAAAGAAAAATAACAAGTCTTATAAGGTGCAAATGTAAAATAAATCAACAAGCGTGTTATTCAACGATTTATATTATTAAATTATATAAATAAACGATTCATTTTCAACAATAGTATTACTGGAGTCGTAGGAAGAGTAATAACATACTTGATTACTTGTTGTTTGCTTTACTAGTGTTCACAACACGAATGGCATTCAATATATTTTTTTTAAATTTTATTGCAATAGTTTTTATTGTGCCGGACGGGCGTAACTCTCCGGAGTAAATGTTGTCGAAGATACTCCGCGAGCCGCTAACGTCCTACACCTATAGGTTCCGGAGGATACTTTCACTGCCGTCTCTGTGGGTGTTGCTGGAAAACTGTCGACTGAGGTTCAAAATTAAAATGCACGATTTATAAATTAAAATAGCAAGTTATTTATTGACCACGGTTGTTGAACTACGGTTGTTCACTATTGGTTGGTCACTATATATTTCAAAAGATTCAATTAAAAATGTGCGGTAATATTAAAATTTCTACTGGTATTAAAATATCTATTGGTAGTATCAAAATATCTATTGGTAATATCAAATATCTATTGGTAGAATGAAAATATCGATTGGTAGTATCAAAATATCTATTAGTAGCATAGACATAGTATCTTATAGACTAAACATTCAGCGACGTCATCAGCGTGTGAAAGGAATGCACGTATATAGTTAGCCATAAGAGTAAGGGAGAAGCAAATCTATATTTCTTGTCTTTTTCTAGGTATGCGTTTTTGATTGTTTTCCCTCCTTTATTTGACATTAACGATGTCAAGCTCTTTTGAATAATATTGATATTATAAGCAAACAGGTAATTGAATTTAGTGTTTTTTGTGGGTCTTAGTTATTAGGTAAGGTGAAAAAGATGGTAAGTTGTAGCATTTTAGGATGTTACAGCATCAGTCAACGAAAAATTGATAATATTACCTTTCATCGGTAAGTTTGTTTTGTGCTTACATTTGCTACTTGTACTGATTAATATCTATTGTTTTGAATATAAAGTGTAACATTTCATGTTTTTAATGAACTTTGTGATGTATTTTGTCAAATATTTGGACTCCCAAATTGTAAATTCTTCATGATAATGCTCCCTAATTTGAATGTCAATGCTCTATCTACGATTAGTAGTATCAAAATATCTATTGGTAGTAGCTGGTTTTCTAACACTACTGACTAGCAGCTATTAATCAACTAAAAGTAGTTGTTTTTAACACTTCTGTAACTGCGAATATCAGTTACCACCTTTTCCGTCTAGCTAACCTTTTTCATAATGGCGAATTTTCCGTTACCACTTTTTTCGGCTAGCTAACACTTTTTCACTATATGTAACTGCGAATTTTCAGTTACCACCTTTTTCGGCTAGCTAACACTATTTTACTATATGCAACTGCGAATTTTCAGTTGCCACTTTTTTCGGCTATGTGTAACTGCGATTTTCAGTTACGACCTTTTTCGGCTAGCTAAACTTTTTCTAATTCACTATAACTGTTCACTATGTTCTGCTACTAGTCACTTCAGCTACTACCGGATACTACTGCTTGTCACTGGTAGTTCTTCCTACTACCACGTTACTCGGATTTGCCCCCATAAGGTAGACTTCGGCTATACTGTATGGAGAGCCGCTTGCCATTTTCCGTTTTGCCTCTTTATTTTTAAACATTTTCATTATGTAATTAGCACAAATCGCAATATTTTTTATACAAGGCTAATTTTTACATTAACACGCTATACATCATTAAATAGGCATTTTAGTCCTTTATCAGTATGTGATAAAGGTTATTCAATACATTTACATTTAAAAAAGTTATTAAACGAAATGTACCAAATTTTCATAACAAATGTGTACATTAATTCTTTAATTTTTCTATAACTACCAAATGTGATTGATTATACAAAATATTTCTTTAGTATCGTAATCTATATACTATATGCTAACTAAATATCATATTTACAACTCTGTTAGAATACAAAAATATTCTCATTATTTTCAATACAAACTATTGCGCAGTTAATTTAAACTTCCAGAAAGTTCTACGATATGACGCGCTGTGATTGGTCGAATTTTTCTTAAATGCTTAAAGTGGTTTGGAGTTGTAAACACATTGTAAAACCATATTAATACACAATTTGTTCGATTTCGTTGCTAATTTCACTTTTTATACAAAATAATATTCTTTCATCACTTTTTGCTTAGTCTTTAAACCGTCGCGAACATTTATGTTTTTATAATATCGCACAATGGTGGTAGCCTATCCCTACTACCTATGAAAAGTGAACTTAATACAACAGTTTGAATGTGTAAGAATTATACAATCCAAACACTTTTTTAATATGAAAATAAGTAAAACACTGTTATAAATATTACTACTGAATGAATTAATTAGAAATGTTTAGAAGATGAAATTACTTATATAATATTCTTTGTAAATATCTGAAATTTTAAATTAGAAATAACCTGAGAAAGTTATCTGTGATAATTATTATGATAATACAATTATTTTTAACCTATTTTATATTTGATAATTAAAAAATAATAATATAAAACAAAAATGATAAATTATACTATTATTACTTATAACGATTCAAAATAGAAACGATGAAACAATCTCTGATAACAATAGTTACAGTTATTTATAACAACTTGTGTACTTAAATAAATAAATAATAAATAAATAAATTTTATTTCGTTTTTAAAAAGTAAATGCCTTAAAAACTAGTAGAATGGAACCTCCATAGTTATGTTAGTAGTTTGGCATTTTTCAGCGTAAATGTCAAAAAAATCAACAAACTGGTTAAACAGGTATTCAACGATTTATCACCACAATATAATCACTAATAATTACTTTCAAAAAGTCACACTAATAAAATCACGTTTTCTCACAGCAGTATTTTGGTTATATTAACTTAATTATTTTAGGCTACGTAAATAGTTGAGGTTTTGTTTACTAACTACTCCAGTCATGGAAAATATTTGAATTCAGCTGACTTCACTCCGTTTACAGCAGCTATATTCATATCGTAGTATTTTAGATGCCAGCGGTACTGTGGTAGGTTTTGGAACCTCTATTTTCAATATACAGTTGGACACTTTTTTAACTTTCCCCCATTTATGATGGTTCTCCTTCTGGGGTGGGATATAATATATTATATAAACGTTACGTTATATATATTACATATATTATATCTCGAGATATAAATTGATATCGCTCACCGTACTTTTTAATGGAACCGTTTACACTGAGATGTAATATATTATATTACATCTCATACTATACATATTTTTTGATCGACCGAGCTATATTTTCTTATTATATGTCGCCCGCTTTACCTAGCAAACCGTTCCGCGCCGCCGCTACGTCTTCAATTTCGTGTCTATCATTACCTGAATGAACTTTTGTGTAATGCGTATACTCCATTGTATTCGTAACTTTTCTTAATAGAATTCATTAAAAGGTCTCAATTTACCATATTCCTCTCTAAACTTTATATGATTTGATATCCAGTATCGACGCTTCCTGTTTTTACTTAAAAGTGACACACATAAACCGAATTTTGCTTCATCTCCCTCTGACGAACTGTCAAGGCTATCAAGCAAAACAATATCCATTTCGTTTGAAAAACAATTTTGTTTGTAAACGACGAGTGCAGTGTAAATGTAATCCTCATTGGATCGAACACACACTTGTGAATATATCTATCTCACAGTGTTTAAAGCCAATCGCAGGATATAATGTATGAAAAAATAATGAAAAGCGAGCTTTAGTGTAATAGCTATTGCAAAACAATTTTATTTTATAACTGGTTTTACGGCTCTGGAGTTACAATGTATAATTATCTTTCATAGTAACTCCTTCACAATATGTTGATGCGTCACATTATGCAACCCTTGGGAAGTTTTGACGGCAACTTGAGCCAGCAGACAGCTGACAGTTGGCGATGGTATCTCAAGGCGCCTAAGCAGACAGACACGTTATCTTGAGAATCACATCACCATTAGAGCACTTCTTTCACCATTTCCACTAATAGTTCGCATGAGCAGATACTTAATACACAAAATCGCACCACTTTTACATATCAAAATCAACTTCAAACCATTATTTAAACGAGTTGAATGTAAATTCAAGAAAAACAACTTCCTTCTGCGTGAATCCCATATCTCTGGTGCCCTTTGATCTACAGGACCAAAATTCAAACTCGACCGAGCTACTACCTCAAGGTATCCACACACCAATACCAATACCAAATTTAAAGTCAATCGGTCCAGTGGAACGGAAGTTATCGTTATACAGACTAACAGACTGCCAGCTAAAACCATTAACTTCCTTTCAATGCTACGCAGAAGGAAGTTAACAATACGGGATTAGCAATCCACCGCCGGTCAAGTTCCCGCCAAAACTCCACAAATACAAAACAGTTCAAAGAAACAAAAGACTAACTAGCATCACCAGGTAGGGATGATCGATGATCATCGATGTCAAAAATGAAAACATCGATGTTTTAACATCGACGTTGCCACATGTCAAACATCGAAACACATCGATGTCAATAAATCCATAATCGATTATTGGATACTTGCGAACACTGCGAACTCACGAAATCAATATCAACTAAATCTTGCATCTCCTCTAATATTTAAAATTTTGAATAAATCAGAATGTTTAAACGCATCGATAACCTAAAAGTACCTAGTCAGGTCATAAGTATTGTCACACAGTAAAAACTTTTCTTTTAGAATGTTGGCCACAAAACAGTTTATTAAATTCGAATTTCGAATTGTTCATGAAAATAAAACTGTATACTTTTTAGAAGTTTACTCATTTTTAAATATGGAGTGGACGCTTAAAGAAGACCGTGTTGCAGTTATTGCGTTGCATCGTTGCGGTTACACGCCAATTCAAATTTTTGACATACTGAAAAATTTGAATATAACCAAAAGATTCGTTTATCGTACCATCAAACGATACAATGAAGACTTTAGTGTAGATGACAGGTCAAGAAGTGGTCGCCCTCGGTCTGTTAGGACTCCAGCAGTGATAAAAGCTGTGAAGGCGCGAATTCAAAAAAAATCCCAAACGTAAGCAGAAACTGTTGGCCCTTCAGATGGGGTTAAGCAGAACCACGGTGAAAAGGGTGTTAAATGAAGACTTAGGGCTTCGGGCATATCGAAGAAAAACAAGACATCGTTTGAATGCTCATCTAATGGACCTGAGACTGAAGAGATGCCGCGCTTTGTTGAAGCGGTACGCGGGAAAAAATATCGGGAAATTCTTTTTTCTGATGAAAAAATTTATACCGTAGAAGAGAGCTACTACAAACAAAATGATAAGGTGTACGCACACAGTAGTGAAGAAGCGAGCAACCGTATTCCGCGTGTCCAACGAGGTAATTTTCCATCCTCGCTCATGGTATGGTTGGGAGTTTCTTATTGGGGCTTAACAGAGGTACATTTTTGTGAGAAAGGTGTAAAAACGAATGCAGTTGTGTATCAAAATACAGTCCTGACGAACCTTGTGGAACCTGTTTTTCATACCATGTTCAATAACAGGCACTGGGTATTCCAAGAAGATTCGGCGCCAGCTCATAGAGCGAAGAGCACACAAGACTGGCTGGCGGCGCGTGAAATAGACTTCATCCGGCACGAAGACTGTCCCTCCTCCAGTCCAGATTTGAATCCGTTAGATTACAAGATATGGCAACACTTGGAGGAAAAGGCGTGCTCAAAGCCTCATTCCAATTTGGAGTCACTTAAGACATCCTTGATTAAGGCAGCCGCCGATATTGACATGGACCTCGTTCGTGCTGCGATAGACGACTGGCCGCGCAGATTGGAGGCCTGTATTCAAAATCACGGAGGTCATTTTGAATAAACTTTAGTGTCATAAGAATCTATGTTTTGTTAAGTTCATTTTGATATATAAATGGTTACATAATGAATAAACTTGTTTCAATTATTTTATATTAAACATGTGACAGAATTTATGACCTGACTAGGTATATCATATTGGTGTATCAATTTTAAATCTCAAGTGTCAACCGTAATGTCGCAGTTATCACTGTTTTAGTTTTGTTATTGCTGTCGTTGTTGGTTGCCTGTTTCTTTGTCGGTTGATTTTAAAAAAATCCGATGGTTGATCTTAAACACGATACAATACACGTTAAAGGACAATCTTATTGGTTCTACCTAACTAAAATAAAAAATAAAAACTTGCGGTGAGATATTTGACCACAATCACTACATCAACGCCATCTCAGTGGTTATCTACCAACTTCAAAAAGGAGGAGGTACTCAATTCGACTGTATGTCCTTTTGTAATGTGTGTAACCTCATAACTTTTTTCTGGGTGAATAGATTTCGATGATTTTTTTCTGTCCCATCCATCAGATTGAAAGGTACTTCTTTGTCAAAATTACTATTTCTTCAATCAATCGGCAAAAATATTGGACTATAACAAATGAACTAGATATTTGTGAACTTCTTCAAATTTTTTTAGTTACTGTTTTACACTACATTGTTTTTCACCAGTTACCTGTGAGACCGGCTTGAATTTGTTGATTGCAATGGGCACTTTTCTCGACCCTACCCTACTAGATCTGGTGTTAGTCAAGGCAGCAATCTAGGACCTTTGCTGTTCATTTTAATGATAAATGATTTGCTCAATGTAGTGAATTCTTGTACTTCATTACTGTTTGCCGATGATCTAAAATTAGTTTTAGAAATTAGAGATAAATCTGATTGTGACTCTTTACAGCATGATATTGATAAAGTTTTAGAATGGAGCATAAATAACAAACTTTTTTAATGACTCTAAATGCTCAGTGCTGTCTTTTAGCTGCTCACGCGCCCCAATTTATCACCAATACGTGATGGACGGAAAGATGGTTTATAGAGTAATGGAGGTTAGAGATCTAGGTGTACATTTCGCTGCAGAATTAAACTTTAGATTACATGTAAGTAATGTTTGTACAAAGGCATACCGTAATCTCGGATTGATAATGCGTCTTGCAAATAATTTCACAAATGTGGGGCTCTGAGAGCGCTATACGATGCACTCGTAAGGAGCCACTTAGAGTGTAACACCGTCATTTGGGCTCCTCGTGGAGCCAAATACAAATATATATTAGAGCGGATCCAAAATAAATTTATAAGATTCTTATACTTAAAGTAATTCGGATTATACCCGGGCTATCCCTTGTTGTATCCTACTCTATTTTTACTCGGTATGGTAGGGTACTACAAGCTCGAAGTCAGAAGAGAAGTTGCTCTCGCTGTGTACGTGTTGAAGGTGATGATGGGTAGGATACACAGCCCGAGAGTGTTGGAGATGGTGTGACTGAATGCGCCAAATGGAAGCGCGGGGCGCCGGTGGCGGCCGTCGTTACTGGCGGTGCCGCGCGAGTTAAGGCTGAGCACCCCTGCCAAATCTCATTCGTTCGCACATCATCAGCAATCCCATCTGGGTCAAACGTATGCAGTAAATAAGCTTAGTAAATAGTTTTGTAGCATATAACTTAAGTATAAATAGACAATTGTAATCATTTAAAATCGAATATTGTAGTAATAAACTTCTTACTGTAACTCTGTCAGAATAAATAAATATATTTTTTATTGAAGTTGGGTTCATTATCTTAATTGGCGCAGCCGGTAGGGACCCGTAAGACCAAGTATTATTTCGTGGCGAATAAAAGTTTTCGCAGAAAAATCGGTCGTACGTCTCAACGTTTTAATCGGGAAAAAAGGAACAAACAAATTTATTAAGGAACAGACCAACTTCAAGGACAGAGCACCAATATTCCAGAAGGAGCATGGGGAAAACTGCAGCACTGTGAGTAGATCTTCTTCACCAATCTGTATTTTCCTACCCTTCTTATTCTCCTATTTTGTGTGTGTTTATATTCTGGTTTTGTGGGATTAATTACGCCTAATTACTAGATAAATACACACTTAGTTAATTATTCATATTAGTTAAGTAATTGAGGAATTTAAATTATTTCATTTAATTTCCTTATAAATTCACTTAATAATAACCGAAGAGTATTTTTTTTATTGGTAGTGTATTCTGTAACAAAAAGAAAGAAAATTGGAAAATTTAGTGAGAGTTCCTATGGAAATGGTTAAAATTATCCCTAATTTCGATGGTGATACTAGACTTTTACCACTCTTTATAAAAAAAATGCGAGTACATACTCCATTCATTCCGAGGAAGCCAGTTACAAAACGAATATTTATTCCACGTTATTACAAGTAGGTTATCCGGGGAAGCTGCGAACCTAGTTGGAGAACGGGATCATATTAATAATTGGGACGAATTAAAAACATTACTAAGCCAACATTTTGGTGACCCGAGATCCGAGGAATGTTTAGCTTTGGAACTCGAATCCTTAAAATTAAACCGTAATGAAAATTACCAGGAATTTTGTCACAGGATACAACATTTGAGAAGTGTCTTATTTTCTAAGATTAGCGAAACGATTGACGATCCGAACTTACATCTAGCGAAACAATCTATTTATAACCATAGTTCACTACATGCGTTTCTTTATAATTTACCGGCATATTTAGTTAGACTTGTGAGATTACGGAACGTGACTACTCTAGAAGACGCTTTGAAAATTGTCTTAGAAGAACAAAACCTTCAGTCAGTTTATGAAAGTAAAAATTCACGGTCTAATCGAACAAACTTTAGGCCGAGTCCTAACAATAATTACACTTATTCACCTAGAAATGTTTACCATACGGAGCAATCTAGTGCAAATACATTTAATAATCAAAATAATTTGCCACCCTACATTAATAATAATCGCTCTTTTAACTCGTCAAATAATTTATTCCAATTTAGGCAAAATAACAATCATAACAATAGCCATCGCAATAATTATCAACAACAATCGACCACTAGGTCACCAGTACCGCCGGCGGCGGGCCTGATACAGCATAGTCAGTATTTCGCGGACAATGCCCCTGCGCATACTCAGCGTTTAACGCAATATCAATCGCCACCTGTGGCGTCGAGTTCGAACACCGATGTAACAATGCGAACTGCTAACTCAAGGAGAATAAACTATACCAATAGTGAAATAAATCAACCTTGCAATTCGCAACAATGTATTGAATCAAATCAGTATAATAATTCGGAATTGACTGGAATTGAGAATTTTCACATATTAGCCTCGACAGGACCAGTTGTGTCAATCTCAGATACGGAAAGTGAAAAACAACCTGAATTGATGGAAATCTCAGATGATGGTGCTACAGCGAACTCCGTATCTAATAGGGAACACGAAGGCATTCCGATTTTAAACGAAGCAATAGACTCAAAACCGCGTCAAATACTAGTTTATTCGTGGTTCTCTGATAAATTTTCGGTCAAGGACATGTCTAACAAAAAGCAGCGTATTTTAGAAGTTCATATGCCAATAAATAATGAAACATTAGTTAAAGACTTTCTGAAAGAATATGTAGACTTTAAAAACAAATATTTCATCTATTTCGAAGACCCAGCTTTTAGGATAAATTTTTCAAACGTATTAATTCAATTATATAAGAAAGGAGCTTGCAAACTTGTTGAATGTACCGAAAGAATTATTAACTTAACCGATTCCGAGCAGGACCAACGAGAGATAGTGATAAAATATCACGAGGGTAAAACTTGTCATAGGGGGATCCAAGAAACATTTAATAAATTAAAACGGCATTATTGGTGGCAAAATATGAAAGAAACAATAACAGCTATAATAAATTCTTGCCAACAATGCAAAAAGATGAAATATGAAAGGAAACCTATAAAACCTCATATTCAATTAACACAGAGTCAAAGCACACCGTTCCAAGAAGTTTTCATAGATCTGCTATTCATAGAAAGTAAATATTATTTGACAATTGTTGATGCTTTCAGTAAGTTAGGGCAAGCGATAAACATCCCAAATCGCAGTACCCCTGAAGTTGTAAGAGCCTTAATTAAATACTTTAGTATGTATGGTTTACCACAGAAAATAAATAGCGACTCGGGTACAGAATTTAATAACGAATTAATAAAAGAACTTTTAAATCTTTATAAAATAGAGCTCCACATAGGAACACCAAATAACCCTAGTTCCATGGCAATAGTTGAAAGATTCCACTCCACCATTAACGAAATATATAGATTAGCTAAGTACGATAAGACAGATCTTGATGCCTGCTCTGTGATGACATATGCGATAATGGCTTATAATAATAGTATTCATTCCGCAACAACCTTTACACCATTTGAAATTGTTTTCGGTACCACCGATTCAGGTAACGTCTTCGATATAGATAGGGAACGTAATTTGATGCAAAAGCTCTTACAAGATCATAGAAAACGTCTTAAAGTTCTTTATGAATATGTAGCCGAGAAATTACAGACAGATAAGATTAAGGTTAGAGAAAAAAGAGGAGGTGAGGAAGTCCCAGAAATTAAAGAAGGGGACGATATTTTTATGAAAACTACTAGGACAAGAAAAGCAAAAGATAAGCCACGTTTTGAAAAAGCCAAAGTCATAGGGAAACCGGATCATAATATAATACCCGTTAAACTTAATAAGAGACAAACTAGAGTAGCTATAAAAAATATTAAACGTCCTCCACAGGTCGTGGCTAGTACTTCTGGCATTGGCAAAACTGTCCAACGGCCTAGATCTACAGAACCTGAACACCAATCCGGGGATAGCTCCTCTGAAAGTTGGGATGGCAGTGATCAGGAATAACTCGTGGACCATTTTGAAAACATTAGATTTAAAATTGGTAGTTGAACAAATAGATATTAATACTGAACAATATAATTGCGTAAGTAAGATTATTAGTAATAATAGTGAAGTTGGAGATGAATTTAGGGGGTTAATTAAGCAAATAGAAACATCCATAGATTTAACAAATAATAAAATACATCAGATTTTACCTATATCTAAAATAAGTAAACGAGCCATATTTAGTCCTTTAGGTTCCTTAGTTAAAGTTATCTCAGGTAACTTAGACGAAGAAGATGCTAGGCACTTCGACTCACAAATAAGTCAGGTGAATAATAGAGAACATTTGGTTGAACACCGAGTCACTTTGCTACAACAAGCATTTAACAAGCTTGTTAATGCGTCGGAAGACATAAATTCGAATGTCAATCGTTTACAAAATCAAGAAATAGATTCTATACTTCATAAGGAAAGGTCTCTAAAAAATGTTGTAACAATAATAAATACTTTATATCAAATTTCGAACAATTTTCGAACAATTTTAGATGTAATACAAGAAATAGAAACAGCTATTGCTTTTAGTAAATTACATACTTTACATCAATCAATCATAAATTCAACAGAACTATTAAATATGTTAATAAATATAGAAAAATATGCCAAATTGATTTACCCAGCAAATAAGGAAAATTTAATTAAGTTAGAAAGAAATATAGTAGTTAAATCGTATGTCAATAGGAATAACTTAGTTTTTGTATTAGATATCCCATTAATTGAACCAGACATATACACATACTACAAAATAATACCAATTCCAATATCTAATTCCGATGTTACCCATATCATAATCCCATCATATCCTTTCCTATTGGTGAAAAGATTGAAATACCGATCAGCGGTGAGTCCCTGTGAAGAAATCGACGATGAAAAGTTCTTATGCCCAGAAGAAAGTCTCGCAGAGTATCCAGCTGAAACATGTATTGAGCAAATAATGCAGATGAAAACCAACCACAGTAGCTGCCAGCAACATAATATACGATTGGAGAATTTGAAAATCCAGAGGATCTTCAAGAACTATTGGTTACTGTATACCACTAAGGACTTGATAATAACTGAACACTGTCCAGAACATGTACAAAAATACCAAATGCAAGGCACATATATCATGATACCTAATCAAGAATGCAGAACACAGGTTGGAGACACATTCATCAACGCTCCGAGGTACTTTGCGAATATCAAACTTCAGCTTCCCACAATCGAGATGCCAACTGTACGAGAGGATGACATCAAGAAAGAAGCAAAACAGTTAGATTTAAGAAACGTGGACTTCAGTGATATAAAAGAACTAATAAATAGTGCTAAATTCAGTGATAACGAAATAAATACAAAATTCTTAGTAACAAGTGAAATCAGTGTATGGACCATAAGTTTATATCTCATTATAGTAATCTGTATAGTATGTAGCATTTTAATTAAATTCAAATTATGTTGTCGAAATTCTCCGAAGTCGCTTGAGCCACCTTCGGATAATTTCTCTCTTGAGGGGGGAGGAGTTAAGGCTGAGCACCCCTGCCAAATCTCATTCGTTCGCACATCATCAGCAATCCCATCTGGGTCAAACGTATGCAGTAAATAAGCTTAGTAAATAGTTTTGTAGCATATAACTTAAGTATAAATAGACAATTGTAATCATTTAAAATCGAATATTGTAGTAATAAACTTCTTACTGTAACTCTGTCAGAATAAATAAATATATTTTTTATTGAAGTTGGGTTCATTATCTTAATTCGCGCGAGCACCACACTGATGCAGCAAGCCGCGTTCACGCGCGCGCTGTGAGTGATCAATACCATGTTGGAGCGAACTGATTTATTTCCATATTCGCTGAGTGAGCTCAGTAAAATGGCATATCATACTATATCGTTGGCTACACTGTCGAATTACGGTACTCACCCTGTAATGCTTGTGTATGTTATATGTGTGTGTAAATAAATAAATAAAATAAATAAATTTATTAATTTCTTTTATTTCATTAATTGTAAACCATAAACAACATGACAATTTTTTATTCATCTAATTCTAACCTATTAAATACATATATGTGCAAAAAACATCGATGTTGAGGTATCGATATTAATATCGATGTTATCATCGATGTTCCTATAACATCGATCATCCCTATCACCAGGGTGAAGCAACTCTGTATGAACCATGAAGTTATAGATAATAGTATAAATCTTTATCTATAACTTCATGGTATGAACCCGAGAAACTTGCATACAATCATAACTTTGTCTATGTTACATTGAGCGTATAAAATTAAAGCGAGAAAAATATATCGCCGTTTCTTTCTTTAGTGTTGTTTCAGATTGGCATTTTAAAAATTAGATACAAAAATCATGGGAATACATGTACTTTGACTTCTGTGACAAAAATACATATTATATCGGAAGAAAAGGAAAATGTTAATTCTGTGTTAACCTTTTTTTGTTGCTAATTAGAGTAAAATTACATACATATTACTCTGAGATTTCCAACAGAATTCACCTAATTAACTGATTAAAATTAAACTATTAAATATTAGCAGAATTATATTAAAAGAAGCCATGAATTAAAAGAAGAAAAAGATGGCATTTGTGTCAATTTGTGTGTTAACGTCTTTCATTATGAAAATATTTTCTGCTTAGATTTTAATATTTATTATTGTTTTTTACTTAAATTTAGTTATTATCGGTTCAGAATACTTCAATTTCGTCTGTAGGCATTTCCTCGCAATTGTGTATGTAAAGATTTTTTGTGAGATGTTGACTCGAAGAAGATATATTGACTATAAATTAATTTATTATTTTAAAATTTTATGCACGATGTGTGATCAAAATCGAAAGTAAGTTAAGTGTTGTGCAACCAAAAAGCAATAAATGATCTTATCACTCCGCAGGTTTCCTGCAATAGAAGAAAAACTTATGACAATATTGTGTTAAACCTTTAAGCATTTTGAATTTATTGATAATTATTTGTAGGAGTTATTACTTTATTGACTCGAATTTTATCTGTTTCAGATCATGTATTTGGGCTGAGTTAACTTTTCTTTATGAGAATTTTGCCGATTCAAATGTTCTGTGAAGAATAACTCTCATGATAACATATGTTATATATCAATATTACGCGTGGAAATATTATCTGCAAAAATAATAAAAACATCAATGATAATATACAGTGCATAAAACAGTGTCCTCCAAAAAATAAAATTATATAACTTTTTTTTCCCACACTTCCTTCCACTTTATTTTATCCCACATAATTCTCTAAAGTAAATTTGAGTTATTTTATTGCAACCTTTATATTATAATAGGTTTGTACACTATTCGCTGGGATTCCTCATAGAATATTTTAGTAGTAAGTTACTAAGCCCAGTTTCATATTCTTTCACGATTTCATACGCCACTATGTCGAAACCAAAGTATACACAAAAGTTTCGGGATTCTTGGCTTTAAGATCCACAGGATTGATTTTAAGTGATTGAAAGAACTACGGCCTTAAATTTTGTGGTACAATTGTAAGCATGATGAGGAAAACCAATGATGATAATTAAATAATATATTCTTGATGTTGACTTGTAGATTTACTAATTGTATGTTGATTTATTGATTACTTATATAAACATTTAATGTTTTGTTACACAGTAAGTAATAATTAAGGTAAACAATTACTAATTTAATTATTTATCCTTTTGTAATAAACAAAAAATTGTTTAAGGGGAAAATTGAGGGATTATGAGTGTAAGCTCGCTTTTTGTTAGTGGTTTTCTGGTGGTTTTAAAAGTTGCATCTGGTGGGAAGCTAGTTTATTTACTGGCTACCTTGCGTTTTACTTATACCGTTATACGTTTCGTACAATACGTTGGTTAGTTGGTTACACAAATCAAACTAATAAGAAGTACTAGCGCATTGATTATGTACTTAGGTTTATCTTTTTTTTATTTTTTTATTTATTTAAGTACACCAACGATTGCTACAACAATGCAGAAATAGTAAACACACGTCCACTTATATACTAATTGCACAATCAATTAAAGATATACACCACATACTTCAAGTTACTAAAAAATTACCTAGTAAAAAAAACAAAAAAAAAATACAAAAGCTTAGAATAGGACAAAATAATATTATGTATATGAAACAATGACTTACACCTAATTACTTAAATAATGTATCGTTTACTGTGGCCTTAAACTTAGCTAGAGACATATTATTAACATCTATTGACTCTACGCACTAGTTATATAGTTGGGAAATTATGGAAACCGGTGAATTGGCTCCCAAAACTGTTTTGCGAAATGGACGAGAGAGAGGTTCAATGGGCTTACGAGGCATTCGTGACGGAACTTTAAAATTAAATTTCATTAGGAGTGCAGGACAATGCAACTGATATCTTATTATCTTGAAAAAGAAGGATAGGTCAAGTAGATCCCTGCGGTTGTCCAAGCTTTGCATCTTTAGGAACTCTATTAGGTCCTTGTAGGGGCTAAATCTTTTATGCCAGAAGTGTGAGATCACCAAGTGTTTTACTAATCGTTTTTGAATGCGTTCAATACGAAGTGTGTGGGTAGCATAATGTGGACGCCAGACCACACTTCCATACTCAAGGATCGATCCGACCAAGCTATTGTATAGCGCAATTTTTGAGGAATGGCGTTTGAATGCTCTAGCGTTCCTGATAATAAAACCCAACATCTTGGACGCCCTTCCTATGATGTAGTCAATATGTGGGACAAATGTAATTTTACTATCCATAAGCACCCCCAAATCCCATACTACTGTCTTTTCTCCTAATCGGATCCCATTAATTCTGTAGATGGATGGAATAGGAATTTAATTTTCTAGGGAATTTAATGTGAACACATTTATTGATATTGAGCTCCATTCCATTCGTCTGACACCATTTCACTAGCGCGTCAAGATCTTTTTGTAAATGCAAAACATCATCTTGTGTTTCAATGACTTTCCACAGTTTTAGGTCATCTGCGAACATCGACGGGGACGAGTGTTTTATGTAATTAGGTATATCGTTTACAAAGATATTAAAGAGAATAGGGCCTAGGTGTGGACCTTGCAGAACACCATAAGTTATATCTCGTAGCTCTGACCTAAAACCCTTAACGACTACATAGTAAGAACGTCGATATGGATAAGATTCGAACCAAGCTAGAACAGAACCCCCTATTCCGTATGCAGATAGTTTTGCCAAAAGCCGTCGATGGACTACTCTATCAAAGGCTTTGCTGAAGTCTGTATATATCACGTCTACTTGTTTATTGCTTATCAATGCGACTTACAATGTCATCCACATACGTAATCAGCCAGATTAGTATTAGTAGACCTACCTTTATGAAGCCGTGTTGGTTGTTGTTTAAATACTTGTCGAAGTCGGCTTGAAGAATAGGGCAGACTAGAAATTCGAACACTTTAGCTAATGAGGACAATATGGAAATAGGCCTGTAGTTGCTAATGAGCTGAGCATCACCTGCCTTTATCGATATGATATTATGATATTTGGATAACATAATGTTTAATAGTTACGTTTTGATATGTCGATCCATGCCTAATTTGACGTTGACGTTTTGAATTTTATTTACAAGTAAAATAAAATAGCATTTGTTAATTTATTAACACTTTTCTTCAAATAGATAGCCAAGTAAAAAAAAAGTAAATAGTTATAAGTGCTAATCGTAATGTCTATTACAACTCTGGTACGCACGTAAATTCTAAATCTAAATATGAGTGCTATACCGGTTGCATTTACATTGTTTTCATGCATTAATGTTTTTGTTTTAGTATTATTTACAGTTAAAAAAGGAAAATGCTCATGAAGATTCAATCTGGTGTTGCGCTTGGAGCCGCATAGGTAGTGAAAAAAGAAAAGAAGACGAAAATAACGAACAAATTGAGTTCGTACATAACCTAATTTTACTTTAATTTTGACCTATTTTAACATAATTTATGTTGGTGTTAAACAGAATAGTGTTTTTTTTAATAGGAGATGGGGCAAACTAGACAACATAACCCATATTTTCATTTACTTTCTCAAAATTTGAAGAAAATAATGAAATATAATACAATAATTAATAATACAAAGGTCTCTTCAGTATTTTGTTTAATCATTTCAGAGACTCCAACCCTCAAGAGATTCATGAGAATTACATAATTACGGGAGGGTTGGATGACATTATTAAAGTATGGCAGTTGGAAGATGGAAAACTGGAAATAAAGCACCAACTTGAAGGACACTCACTCGGTGTAATCTCTGTTGCTGTCAGCCCTGATGGTAAAAGTAAGTTAAGTGTAGTAAAATTATTTCTATATTTCTATTTATGTGCATCATGTTATGATTTATTATACTATAATAGTTAAATGGTGCCAGTTCACTATCATCAATGTGATTTAGTTTGGTCTTATTTCTGTCGTCAGTAATTGTGTAATTGCTGATTAGTACAAACAACATATATAGTAAGCACACAATCATGTTAATCGGTAAAACAAGTGCTGCCGTTGTACAGAATTCATTTTAACTAATAATAATGTCCTCCAGACCGCATTTTAGTCACGGCTACCAATCTTAATGTAGATAAGCTATATACGAAGGATATGGTAATAGTACAAGGGTGTGCACAAGAACAGGTGCACTTTCTGATTCGTCTCTCATGTAGTGCGATAGGTTGGCAATCCAAACACGACTCATGAGGAGAGATTATTTACAGGAATAACTGCTTTACGTACTTTCTGAGGCATGGGAATGAAATATTTTCTGATTTTGGGCTGTTTCTGAGAATTTATTGACAGATTAAACAATAACTAATTTTGGGCAAATGTGAGATTCGACCCTGAAACCTCATGATTAGAAGTCACACTAACACCCCCTAGACCAAAGAGCAAAATTAACTGTTAAGCATACACACTATTACTTGATTCTGTTTGTGAACATTATTTTACTGTTAAAACGCTAAATGGACTATGCTCTGCTTTTTCTACCGACTTAAAAAAGGAGATGGTACTCGATTTGACTGTATGTTCTTTTTTTATGTGTGTTACCTCATAACTTTTTTCTGGTTGATCCAATTTCCATGATCCTTTTGAAAGTTGGTGCTTCTCATGTGGTCCCATATAAATCTGATCAAAGTCTGACCAATAGTTTTTGAGTTATTCTTAATAATTTATATTGAAGTCGGTTGTACAAAATTTTTAATTTTAAATTATTAATTTACAGCTCTAGCCAGTAGTTCCCAAGATTCTTCATTAATACTGTGGGATATTGCTAGCGGAGAGAAGTTAAAAACAATGGAAGCAGGACCCACAGATGTATGGACATTAGATTTCTCACCAGATGGCAAGCATGTCATATCAGGAAGTAATGCTGGCAAGATATTAATATTTAGTGTTGAAAGTGGTAAACAGGAGCAGGTTTTAGATACAAGAGGAAAATTCACACTTAGTGTGGCATATGTAAGTGTAAACTACGTAATTAGCTTTAGTATGTTGTATGTTATGGTTTTTATTATGACAAACAGTGAGACCAAATTTTATACTGCCTCTTAATGAAACTTCATTGTTTATTTAGATTGAAAATGCACACACCTTTTGCTTATAACTTCCTTTTAACCAAACATTATGTACATATTCCTTTTATTATATTTAAATTTTAGCAAAGTAATTTTGTAGCATTCTATATATCATTATAATAACCACTGACCTCAAATGGCAAACTCATATCCTTAACATAGTAAAAAAGGTAAACTCTATGTAATGGGTCCGCCAAATAACTTTTTTTTTTAAAATGCTATTAAAAAAAAACTACTAAATATTTTTTCAAATTTCTTTTTTTATTTGAAAGTACAATCCTTCCGGTTAATGATGGAGAATAATTTCATTCAAATGGCTGCCTCGGCTGGCCATGCAGTAGCCTACACGATCGGTCCAATTTTTGAGTACATTATCGATCGTGTGCAGCTGTATTTCACCAATGGCTTCACGAATATTGTCCTTTAAAGCGTCAATTGTCTCTGGCTTGTCGGCGTAACACTTATCTTTGACGGCACCCCACAAATAATAGTCCAACGGTGTCAAATCGCAGCTCCGAGGTGGCCAAACGACATCAGTTCTGCGGCTGATAATGCGATTTTCAAAAACAGGGCGCAAAACATCAAGTGTAGCGTCGGCTGTGTGGCACGTTGCGCCGTCTTGTTGAAACCAAATGTTGCCAATATCCTCCTCTTCAATTTCTGTGAACAAAAATTCGTTCAACATGGCCCGATAACGATCGCCATTGACTGTAACGGCCACACCTTGCTCGTTTTCGAAGAAAAATGGCCCAATTATGCCTCTGGACCAAAATCCGCACCAAACAGTGACTCGTTTTGGGTGTACCGGCTTTTTGATGAATGCGTGCGGGTTTTCTGTGCCCCAAATGCGACAATTCTGCTTGTTTACATACCCGCCAAGTTCGAAATGAGCTTCATCTGAAAAGATGATTTTTTTGGCAAAATCCGCATCTTCTGCAAGTCGATCGCAGGCGCACTTAGCGAAGCGAAAACGCATTGGATGGTCAGTTGGCTTCAACTCCTGAACCAATTGGATTTTGTACGGCGTCATACCAAGGTCTTTACGCAAAATTCGTCTCAATGATGTCTCCGAAATGTCCAATTGTTGAGAATGACGGTGAACTGATGTTGATGGCGTTTCACGCACACTTTCGGCCACAGCAGCAATATTCTCGGGTGTACGCACTGTTTTTGGCTTTTCACGCGTTGGTTTATCGATGAGGATGCCAGTTTCTTTCACTTTTTTCACAAGGTAACGAACATACGGAGCTGACGGTGCTTCATTTCTTCCAAAATCCGTACGCAATTTTCGCACACATTCTGCAACATTACCATGATTTTCAAAGTAACGTCGCAATATTTCCCAGCGTTGTTCAAGCGTATACACAACCATATTCGTTCAGCGGAAGGATAAAACTAATTATCTGTCAAATTAGACATGAGCTAAGTGTTGCCATTCACGAAATAAGCACTAGTTGAAAAAAAAAAGTTAGATGGCGGACCCTTTATATAATTCAAAAAAGCTTTATGTGTCTCACTCCTAGAACATTTATCAAGATCTACCAAACATACTTAAGACCTTTGCTGGAGTTTGTATATGTGATATGGGACCCATATTTTCATATAGATAAATACTACTGAAAAATGTTCAGAGGAAAGCTACCAAAATGGTGAAACTGCGAAACATGACGTATGAGCAGCAAATGAAAAAGCTTTACCTAACAACGCTAGAGTGCCGTAGACAGAGAGGTACTCTGCTTGAAACATACAAAATACTGACAGGATATTACGATGTACTTACTCTGCAAAATGACTGAATAGCAACAAACGTCTGAGAGGACATCAACTCAAACTCTGCCATAGGGCTGCCAAACGGAATCTTTTGAAGAATTTTATTACTAATCGTGTCGTCAACAACTGGAATAAGCTACCGCAAAATTTTATTGATGCTCTAACATTGAATGCCTTCAAGCATACATCAAAGCAAACAAATTTTCATATTTATCAATATTATATTGTATGGTATTATAAGGAGTATGTTTATCTTAAATATCCGATTTTGTGATATTTACAACTTATTAAAATTGTTTCAGAGTCCTGATGGAAAGTATATTGCGAGCGGAGCTTTAGATGGAATAATAAATATATTTGATGTTGCTCAAGGGAAGCTTGTACATACTCTAGAGGGCCATGCAATGCCTATCCGTAGTCTTTGCTTCTCACCTGATTCACAATTACTTCTAACTGCATCTGATGATGGACAGATGAAACTGTATGATGTGTAAGTTGTTGTAATTTTAGAATTAGCAAGTCATTCAAATTTTTTATAGAATTTGAAGTCTAACCTAAGTTTGATACTCGGTACTGGGGGTGCCACTGAAAATCAATTTAAAGTTGACTGCCTCTGGTCTATTGTTCGTAAACGCGTTTGATGATGTTGAGGTCCCAGGTTCGAATGGGGTCCTGACGTCAAAATCAGTAATCGGGTTTTTTTAACAAGATATTCTCAGTAGCAGCATTCTCAGAGTCAGGTAGTTGGCAGTGCTACCCCCCTTTCCTCGGATAGCACATAAAGCCGTTGGTCCTGCGCATGATCTCTCCGGTCCGCTTGGATTATTGTCCCATCGAAATATGAGAGTGAAAGAATAGATAATGTATCTGTACATGCGCATACGCTCGGGCACTATAATCTTGTCCTGCCCATATCACTACACTCGAAATTCGGTCTATAGGACATTATTATTAATTTCAAGTCATGGTATACTTTCTGAAGCTAACTTCTTGTTTACGGTTTTACCAACAAGCTTGTATTATCAACCCTTAAACAATGTTTTTTAAGCTCGCTTTGATAAGCGACTACGAGGTTTTTGATGCATTTTTGTTTTATGAGGGCGCCAAAGCGTCCTTAGCCAAATGAGAAATGGCTTAACACGGATGTGATTTTTAGTTGTAGAAAATCGCAAATTTTAATAGTTTAATATGTTTGTAACATTTGTGTATTAGAAATCGTTTCGTTTTCTTTTTAATAGTTTTTAAGAAAGTAATTGTATTTTTCAGAGTACACGCCAACTTAGCGGCGACTTTATCTGGCCATGCATCATGGGTGCTTTCAGTGGCATTTTCACCAGATGGCAAGCGATTTGTCTCCGGAAGTTCAGACCGTACAGTCCGAGTTTGGGATTTAGATAGTATGCAATGCCAAAACGTATTTAAGGAGCACAATGATCAGGTAATCAAAATGTTAAAGTTTGTGCATTATGTATAAGATAGTACAGTGATTTATTCACTGATATTTATATTATGTGACTATTTTGTAATTCTTGTTTTGTTTCAGGTTTGGGGTGTTAAATTCAATGCAGAAAGTAACAAAATAGTGTCTGTATCAGAAGACAAGAGTATAAATATTTATGACTGCCCATTATAGTAACTTTAATTAATAAATATATATAGTAATATTTATATTTCAATCTTTTATTTATAGTATCATTTTATTTTATAGTATCCTTAACAAGAATGCATATAGGTATTCGCAAGACCTAGGGGTAAAAATCATTTGAAGCGGATATTTATATCTAACCGTTATTATCCTTAACCCCCTTGCCACACACTCGTCGAATGGCATGGGAAGTAGCGAGGAAAAGAGGCAGAGACGTAATGTGACCACAATACTCGTCATGCCGCACGTTTTGTCGGTTTTTTGGGCGCGAGTCAAAGGAGTGGCAATATGAGCGCGATTGGCTGGCCACATACTCACGCAAACGCAATCCGAATCGAGCGCTCGTTACGAATGCGTCATTCTATTGCGATGAATTCCAACCACCATCGCCGCTGGCGAAAACGACGACGTATGTCGTTGATATAATTAGCTATACTAAATATGTATATAGCGCGCATGCGACCAAAGTTGCATTAACCATTGTGTTGCAAACGCGAGCGACGTAGTGCGGAGCGTCGCGCTTAATCGCGTGAGTAGAGCAGTGTTTGGGCAGAGGACAACATCGCGCCAGCGCGAGCATCATAGTGTGGTTGAGCCATAATAGATATAACTTAAAAAGTATAACACATAGTTATTACTGTATAATACGGGCGACGAATATAACTTGTTGGGGGTTGAGATATCCTCAAATCTGAACTTTGGGCGGTTCATTGAGTCTAAGGCCAAAGCAGCTGCAAGGAATCTAGGAGCCCTTGCAAAGGTGCGGCAATACTTCACGCCGGGACAGCTACTTACTTTATATAAAGCGAAAGTCCGGTCGTACACGGAGTATTGCTGCCATATATGGGCTGGTGCTGCAAAATGCCACCTAGCAGCTTTGGACACAATGGAGAGGTGTGCTAAGAGGTTTATTGGTGACCCAAATTTGGTTAAAACCAATCTTACCAGCCTCGAACGCAGGCGCAAAGTAGCCAGCCTTTCGGTTTTCTACCGGATGCATTTCGGAGAGTGTGCGCAGGAATTACATAATTTAATTCCTCCCTCTCCCTTCCACCATCGGACTACCAGACGTTCGGCCAGTATCCACCCTTTCGTTGTTGACTTACTACGCATTCGAACCAAACGGTTTGCTACATCGTTTGTGATGCGTATAGCAAAGGAGTGGAATAAGTTGCCAGCATCTGAGTTTCCATCCGATTACAATGTGGGTGTCTTCAAGGCAAGAGTGAACAGGCTTTTGTGAAGTCAGTGCGCTTCACCATCTTAGGCTACATCACCACTTACCATCGGGTGGGATTGTAGTTAAGCGCTGGCTTAGTATAATAAAAAGAAAACTTACTCCATTAAGTTCTAGGGATGAACTTTATCTTAATGCAATATGCTATGATCATCATCTGTTTCAGGAATCCATCATATTTAGGAACCTTTACTAAATTGCGTTATTACTGCAAAATTTTAATATCACTGCCGTTTGCTTTTTAAGCGACTTCAAAAAGGAGGAAGTACTTAATTCGACTGTATCCATTTTTTATGCGTGTTACAGCATAACTTTTTGATGGCTCTCTGATGATCTGAAAAGGCTAATTTTGAAGAAGAATGCGGCATTGTGAAAGCTTAAGAGGAATAAAACAGATAAAAACGCCACGATGGAAATGCGTTAAAATCAGGAATCGCTGCAACACATTATGTACAGATGCACAACGACACCATATTCATACATCAGTCGAGAACGGTGACTCATCTAGGGCGTGGAAGTTTCTTAAAACAGTTGGAGTTGGTAGAACATCTCTAAATGCTTCTTCTAGTGTTGATGTTGAACTATTAAATCAACATTTTTCTAATCCTTCTAACTCTTTTGATAGTGAACATAAACTGCAAACACTTCTTCGTTCTCTTTCTAAAATTCCGACTCCTAATTATCCTCCGTTCGTTTTTAGTCAGTTTACTGTATGTGATGTTAAGAAGATCATATTATCCATCTCCTCAAATGCTGTCGGTAGCGACAACATTAGGCGTAATATAATTGTTCCTCTCCTTGATGTTATCACTCCCATTATCACTCATTTACTTAATGCATGTGTCTCTTCCTCTAAATTCCCTCAAGCCTGGAAGAGTGCTCATGTTATACCCCTTCCGAAGAGATCTAATCCCGTTAACCTCTCTGATTTTCGTCCTATCTCGATCTTACCTTTCCTTTCTAAAGTTCTTGAAAAACTAATTTGCCAACAGCTGACCCTTTTTCTTAATAAGCACAATTTATTTAATTCTTTACAATCTAGTTTCCGTCCTGGTCATAGTACGGCTGCTGCGTTAATCAAAGTTACTGATGACATGCGGTGGGGTATGGATAATGTTCGCGCCAAACGCTAATTTCAAGAATTGACGCCAGAGGGCGCTCGGCGCGGTGCATTCGTACCGGTTTGACGTTCGCGCGAGAGAGTTATTTCCCACCGGCGGCGGGGTAGAGTCGAACAGTTGCTATAATACTGTGCTATCGAGAGCACGTTTAAGGACGCCCGGGAAACCTCCATTTTTGGAGTCGGTTTTGTTAGCAGACGTTGCCACGACGAAGGTTTCTTTGTTAAGTCTAGAATTCGACGCCGGGCTGACAAATTGTTAGGAAGTTAACATTGACTGCGATCAAAGTCTGAATTGCGAGTTGGGCGCGACTAATTTACCGCGAATTTGGTTATTCTAATTTGATAGCGTATATAAGTGATTTGACAATATTAATTGCTCGTGCGGTGTGTTACGTTTTTGCTTATAGTAACGTGATTTCGTATAGACCGACATTCTGTATTTGTTTTGGGTGTTACGCTTTATAACAAATTAGAGTTAGTGGCTTCTTTAAGTTATTTAATCGTACGATAGAGTTAATGGACTGTCATCGTGACGAACGAAGAAAGTGACTGTGGACGGCGCCGCGGAAGGTTACCTCAATTTGGAGCGGTGCTGACGTCCGGGCTGCTGCCGACGGCAACGGTCTAATAAGGTCAATCACCACCAGTCACACCCAGATACACATCACACCACCTTACTTCCCTTGCACCACACAACCACATGCGACCTGACCGAATCCTGAGGGACCAGTCGCCTTGGATATAGGTAAGTAAGCTCGGCTTAATATTCTCCCTGTTGAATAGCAGCAGGATCGAACGCCCCCCCTTATTGTTTATTGTGATAGAACATATTCCACGTGGCCATATTGTGGCCCTCTGCTGCCCGTCGATGGGATTACTCATGGGCCCTAATCCCGTCAGCCTTGGTTGGGGCAGCTAGGGGCGTGTACAATCTGGTAGCAGAGCGTGGTTCCGGGTTTGATTCCCCGGTCAATCCCGACCATAGTGTTTGATAAAAATTAAACAATTCTGGTGGCAGGGAGCGTTAGTTTGATTGGTTTAATTTTGTGTCTACAATCACGCCCGTCCGTAATACGTAAAAATATTTTTTTTACTTGTAATAATAAAATTATACTGGTAGTAGAGCGTGGTTCCGGGTTCGATTTTTGCTGAAGTGGCAATGGGCCTGCCATATAGCTCGAAGAACCAACAACCGATGGGGAAGAAAGGTTCTCAAGTGGCAGCCTCGTACCGGCAGGCGAAGTGTAGGGCGTCCCCCCGCTAGACGGAGTGACGATCTGGCAAGACATGCAGGAAGTCAATGGATGCAGGTGGCTCGGGACCGTGCTTTGTGGCATTCCTTGGGGGAGGCCTATGTTCAGCAGTGGACTTGTGAAGGGCTGTAATGGTGATAATGATGATGATTACACTCTAAAAAATTACAAAATTTCTAGGAGCTTATTTCTTGCGCGCTGACTTTTGTCGACCTTTCATTCAAAATCTGCCATGAGATTTGGTATCCTTTTCTATGTTGAATTTTTGCCATAAGGAATTTTCTTCTCCCTTGCACACTATATCGGTCTATTCGCCAGTATATTCTAAGTCTATGGTAAAGAGTAATTATTGTGTTCTGTTCACAAACTAGTAAGAAGTGCTAGCGCAGTTCCGTTCCTTGCCTATCAATCACTAATCACAAGGTTGAGAAGGGCTAGAACCCAGAGTCACAAAGCCAGTTAAAAAATCACAATGACAATGACTGAACTTGAACAAAATAACAACATAGGATAACAATGGTTACTGGAGGTGGGCAAAGTCTATCATTTTTGCGATTGGAACATTTGCATCTTGATCACTGAAATGTTCCGAAACACTGATATGTTTCATTTGGCTCATTTGGATCATCGACTCAAAAGTTATAAAAGAAAGAATGCTCCGAATAGGTACATTAAGTTGCGTCGCGGGCGTTTATTACTGACTGATCCGTGAAATGTTATGTGGCAACAATGCTGAATATTATAAGTGCTTAGATTATTAATTGTGTACCGTAATAAGATTGTATATAAAATCGATTCTCCTTCATACTTTAACAAAAATGTCACTATGTCAATTCATTATTTACAATAACGTCCATTTACACAAAACAGCAATGTCTATGTACACAGAATTGACTCGTAAAGTATCATAACTCTAAACTTTATGATGAAAAGGAAGAAAGTAAAGTCACAATAATCACTACGCAAAGAAATCCTAAACATAACTCAGTATGTTTTCGTAAACAGGCGCTAATGCACAGAACACTAATACCCTTAGGCGCTAATGAATATAAACAATTTGACAAGTGCCGCATCAACGTAAAATGACAACTTGTTAATGCAAACGTTACATACAAAAAACGACCGTATAGTATTTGACACATAAGCGCCTTAGTGGTAATTTTTACGTGGATGAATAACGTCAGCGAAAATCCGTACGAGTTGAGTGATACACTTCTTATTTGTTATCTCTATCTGACTTGTGTGGATTATAATTATTTCGCCCGCTCACTCGCCACGCGTGAGTCATAGTTAAGTTAATCATTGTCTCAGTCTCTCTCTCTCGCTCGTGGCTCAGTCGCCTCGCGAGCGACGCGTCGCGCGAAATGAGCAAAGAGCAAAGTAATGTTTCACTGTTCCAGATACAAATGATACATTTGAAACGTTGTTACTGAACCAATCTTTTGTGTCACTTCAGTGATTCGTTATCACTGAGTCGTTTCCGTAAAGAGATACTTACACACGCCTAATTGGTTACTGTGGATTATCCTTAGGAGATAAATAAAAATTGTGGACGTTTTCATCTATCTTTTTAAGATAGTCTTTTTAAGATATAATTCCGTAGTACATCAATTTGATCTATCTCGTAAGGTGTAACCAACTTTTGCGATTTATATTTGTTACGACATCATATTACAAATCTTTAATCTTTATATTTTTCCACTTTTCTGTGCTACAATATATATGTATTATACATGTAAACCTTTTTCTTGAATCACTGTATCTAATGCTTAACATATCATTAAATTCCGCTGAGTAGTTTAAAAGATCTAAGCTAACAGACAACGGAAGCGACTTCATTTTATACTATGCAAAGATACCTCATAAGAGCTAGTTATATAATAATATACACTAACTAGCTTTGCTAGCGACTTCGGTCGAATAGAATTTTTGTTAGTAGTTTATTTACAGACATCTTCCTGCCTATCGTGACATCTATGGCATATAACCCTCACATTGAGAGAGGTGCATGTTTTTAGTAGACTTTTACAGGCTGATCATGATGAAGAAGAATAGTTCTACTTATTTTTAGACGTCTTTTGGTTGTAAACTAATGCAAACTTTAGAACTGCTCCTGCAAGTACGAACTTAATTGTATAATTTTATATTATCCTTTTACAGCCAATAAACTGACCAGAGATTGCATATGCTTCATAAGAAAAATGAAAAATATTGCTGTCGAGGAAAATAACCTTAAAAAGCCATTTTCAGAAAGTTTTCATGCTGCTAAAAATCTAAACCATAAGCTATTATTTAATAAAGTTTTGGCAAAATGACACAACACTCAAATCCAAATTCAATCCAAAGGATGAAAATAAATAAAAAATTATAAAATTTGAAATGTTGTTTTATTCTAATTTAAGACTGAATACATACAACAGATATTTATTCGCTGAACTTTTCAAATAAGTATTTTAAAATAAGAAAATAATCCTTGCATATCGATTTTTTACTTGTGCATCACTAAACTATCGATATCGACATTTGAATATTAGACCTAGTTTCATCACTATATTTTCATCGCTTTGCGAATTAATTGGAACTAACCGTCAACTAGACAACTAGAGAACTAGTATACAGTTAGGTCCGCCACATACATACGGAATTCCGCTTCGAGATTCCGTTTCGGAATTCCGAACGGTCGGCCACACACAAACGGAATCCCATTTTGCCCGCAAAATATCGAACGGAAAACTACCGTACGTGTGTGGCGGGTCATAGATTTTATATGGACATGCTGCGTTCGGGATTCCGAATCGGAATATCGAAACGGAATCTCGAAACGGAATTCCGTTTCGGAATCCCGAATCGGGATTCCGTGAATACATCACACACACACACGTTTTTTTCCGTTCGGAATAACAAGGGTCAGTTGAGAGACGTTAGCCATTGAGTCTAGACATTCTGCCAGCGAATAATGACGACGATTTTCTAATTGCAAATTCCATTGTTGCTGTATCATTCTTACTAGGTGCATCCTCTTATCACCCTAAGCTTGCAATATAGTCAATACTATGTAAAAAGATCTATCTATCCAGAGATATTTTTTAAATATTTATGTATGTAAATTCTATCGAGGAATTATTAAATAAAATAAGATGAAAGGTTACGAAAAGCTATACACCTACAAGATTAAATTTAAAAACATACATAAATACACCTACTCGCTTCGGTCGTGCGACGAACACTGAGCGCGTTCCGTACGGAATTTACGTATGTGTGTTGCGACTCGTACAAAATCTATGGAAGACGTGCGTTCGGAGCGGCTTTTTTCCGTTCGGGATCCCGAACGCACAGACGATCATACGGAATCTCGAATCGGAGAAATTCCGTACGGAAAAATAACGTACGTGTGTGGCGGGTCATAGATTTTATATGGACTTTCTGCGTTCGGAATCCCGAATCGGAATAACGAAACGGAATCTCGAAACGAAATTCCGTAAGTATGTGGCCGGCCTTATCCATAGTGTTTATCTATCGTAGATAGTAAGATACTATGTCTATGTTATCTATGTAGTTATCTGTGAACTCGACAACTAAGCATGGGCGTTTTCAGATTTTGGCTGCAACGGTTACATAACTGATATTTAGTTTTCATATCGTTATTGAAAACAGTTTTCAAATATCGATATCAGTAGTAATGGCTTACAACCGAAACATAACCTAAAATCAGGGGCATAAAAGTCCTCAGTAGCTTGCTTTACGTTGATACTAGTGCCATCTCACAGTAAAAGTACTATGGCTTACTCTTACTATGTAAGATGGCGCCACTGTGGGTATTTATTTTTTATACTACATCATGCTAGAAAAGTTTTGAAATACGCCGGTATATATATATATATATATATATATATATATATATATATATATATATATATATGTGTAGGAATTATAGTGGGTATAGTACAAAGACTGATTTTGTAATTAGGAATAATAAATAATTCGTTTACACGAATTAATTATCCAACGAGTCGAGGATAAACTAGTAACGGAATACGACAAGCGCACCGTTCCACTTCAGAGCCAAGTCTGCCCTAACGGCGGCAGCTCCGTCCGTTTTATACAAGCTAAACGGGCGCCACCGCAGGTGCAATGGTGCAGGTGTGCGGAGCACGTGTTATTTACAAGAATTCTGTCTAGCTACACCGACGGCGCCGCACCTGCAATGGTGCTGGTGCCGTCTCGGCCATACTGACATGCGTGCGTCCTCGCACGCGCTCCATCACAATTTTAGTTATCTGTAGACAAAAAAACATCGTTCGACTATCCTGACATAATAGCGTCTGGTCCGGTCTATATTGACCCTTCAGACTTGGGTGACAATCAGTTTTGTTCCGGCAGTAAGCCCTACAAAAGTTTAATCAACTTTATGCTAGATCGGAATGATTAGTCTGTAGCTTTTTCTATTTTCTCTTTTTTTTTTTTTCAAGTACTGTTTTCGCTAGTCCGGAATAACTATTCCCTATAGCCATATCATTGGACCGGCACAAAGCCCTGCAATGATAGTAAGAACTATTTTTTTTCTTACGCTTTTTTTTCAAGTACTATTTATGCTTGTCCGAAATCACTATTCCCTTTAGCTATATCATTGGACCGGCAAACGCCCTGCAATGATAGTAAGAACCACATTTTTTTTCTTACTCTCTTTTTTTTTCAATTCAGTATAGAACAGTTACAGACCAACCATACCGCAAACATGTCCCCGTCACAATCACACAAAAATGTATCGTGACGGACGTAGTGACACGATAACACCTAAGTATGTAAACCAACAGCAATTCTACACATATCCTAGTGCAGCACAAACCAGCCTCCCTGCAACTCCATCTTCCTTTTCTGCACTAGAATAATTACTTCGCTAGAGTGTTGCAACTTCTCTGTATTTTCTAGACGCACAGACAAGGCTACCTCTGACTGTCGCGCGTACTCGTGTGGTTGACAGTGAACAGCATACGGTCTATCAGTTATCACCACCTGCTAACAGATATTAACATTTGTTAAATATTACAACGGTCAACCATCCCAGACTTCATTTAAATCATGAACCCGCCGATATGGCTACCTCCAGGCAAACTCACTCCAGCTTTCCGTTCTGCTGCGTCCGTGCCACATTCGCGCCAGCGAGCCGTCGCACCGTACTAGCGCTAGCGAATCGTCGTACTGCTTTGCAAAATTAAAAGAAATCGAGATAAATGTATTGCGAACCATGGAATTCCGAGCTTCCAAAATTCATCACAAATTCTCTTAAGAAACGGCAACTGTATGGACATTTGAAAACATTGCAATAAACGGAAACTATGTGTAGAGACGGATACCATCACATCTGCGCAAAATCTACGAAAGCCGACCAAGCCACAGACGTTCATTTACAGCACCAAAGGACCATGTGTTCGGCGGCCGCTTGAATTGCCTTGCCGTAAGATCTGCCGATAAGTTACAGACTGTAGCGGTGTAGGCTCAATCTTACTAGCGCTCGGCCGTACCTGACCATGTTCGATTAGCCGTCACAACATCTTCCTCATTGATCATTGTTGTAGAAACTTCTACGAATCTCTCGACATCAAACCCCAATCTTGTCGACCGCACAGTATTCGGAGCAAACTGCAACACTGATCAACACAATAGAACACAAAAATGTCACTTATTATTTTCAATTCCTAGCATGTTAAAGTTAATAATTTGTTTTAGTACATCGCTTAAACGTTTTTGATTTCAAAATATAACAGATGATAATCATTTTTCGCATGAACTATCAAATTACAACAAAACTTGAACAAGTTAATTTTTCATTCAATGCAAACGATGACTCGTCTACAAAGCCTCCGACATTTCTTCCATTTGTTAACATATTTAGGTACGTCAGAAATAATGAAAATACTTGAGGGTACTTTTAATACAAATCGAACAAAAAGATTTATCTTTTGGCTTAAATAATTTCACTTTATCTTTTCTCTACACTTTAATGATACGACAATACCGTAAGTAGGACAGCAAATTTCATTACGGTATTTAACATAAAAAGAGATCCATCAATGCGAAATGCATTATAGCCTTTACAAATGTAATAATTCTCATACTATTCGAAGATTATATGTGGGCAATAAGGGGGACTTTATCCCACTTCTGATGTAGGAATTATAGTGGGTATAGTACAAAGACTGATTTTGTAATTAGGAATAATAAATAATTCGTTTACACGAATTAATTATCCAACGAGTCGAGGATAAACTAGTAACGGAATACGACAAGCGCACCGTTCCACTTCAGAGCCAAGTCTGCCCTAACGGCGGCAGCTCCGTCCGTTTTATACAAGCTAAACGGGCGCCACCGCAGGTGCAATGGTGCAGGTGTGCGGAGCACGTGTTATTTACAAGAATTCTGTCTAGCTACACCGACGGCGCCGCACCTGCAATGGTGCTGGTGCCGTCTCGGCCATACTGACATGCGTGCGTCCTCGCACGCGCTCCATCACAATTTTAGTTATCTGTAGACAAAAAAACATCGTTCGACTATCCTGACATAATAGCGTCTGGTCCGGTCTATATTGACCCTTCAGACTTGGGTGACAATCAGTTTTGTTCCGGCAGTAAGCCCTACAAAAGTTTAATCAACTTTATGCTAGATCGGAATGATTAGTCTGTAGCTTTTTCTATTTTCTCTTTTTTTTTTTTCAAGTACTGTTTTCGCTAGTCCGGAATAACTATTCCCTATAGCCATATCATTGGACCGGCACAAAGCCCTGCAATGATAGTAAGAACTATTTTTTTTCTTACGCTTTTTTTTCAAGTACTATTTATGCTTGTCCGAAATCACTATTCCCTTTAGCTATATCATTGGACCGGCAAACGCCCTGCAATGATAGTAAGAACCACATTTTTTTTCTTACTCTCTTTTTTTTTCAATTCAGTATAGAACAGTTACAGACCAACCATACCGCAAACATGTCCCCGTCACAATCACACAAAAATGTATCGTGACGGACGTAGTGACACGATAACACCTAAGTATGTAAACCAACAGCAATTCTACACATATCCTAGTGCAGCACAAACCAGCCTCCCTGCAACTCCATCTTCCTTTTCTGCACTAGAATAATTACTTCGCTAGAGTGTTGCAACTTCTCTGTATTTTCTAGACGCACAGACAAGGCTACCTCTGACTGTCGCGCGTACTCGTGTGGTTGACAGTGAACAGCATACGGTCTATCAGTTATCACCACCTGCTAACAGATATTAACATTTGTTAAATATTACAACGGTCAACCATCCCAGACTTCATTTAAATCATGAACCCGCCGATATGGCTACCTCCAGGCAAACTCACTCCAGCTTTCCGTTCTGCTGCGTCCGTGCCACATTCGCGCCAGCGAGCCGTCGCACCGTACTAGCGCTAGCGAATCGTCGTACTGCTTTGCAAAATTAAAAGAAATCGAGATAAATGTATTGCGAACCATGGAATTCCGAGCTTCCAAAATTCATCACAAATTCTCTTAAGAAACGGCAACTGTATGGACATTTGAAAACATTGCAATAAACGGAAACTATGTGTAGAGACGGATACCATCACATCTGCGCAAAATCTACGAAAGCCGACCAAGCCACAGACGTTCATTTACAGCACCAAAGGACCATGTGTTCGGCGGCCGCTTGAATTGCCTTGCCGTAAGATCTGCCGATAAGTTACAGACTGTAGCGGTGTAGGCTCAATCTTACTAGCGCTCGGCCGTACCTGACCATGTTCGATTAGCCGTCACAACATCTTCCTCATTGATCATTGTTGTAGAAACTTCTACGAATCTCTCGACATCAAACCCCAATCTTGTCGACCGCACAGTATTCGGAGCAAACTGCAACACTGATCAACACAATAGAACACAAAAATGTCACTTATTATTTTCAATTCCTAGCATGTTAAAGTTAATAATTTGTTTTAGTACATCGCTTAAACGTTTTTGATTTCAAAATATAACAGATGATAATCATTTTTCGCATGAACTATCAAATTACAACAAAACTTGAACAAGTTAATTTTTCATTCAATGCAAACGATGACTCGTCTACAAAGCCTCCGACATTTCTTCCATTTGTTAACATATTTAGGTACGTCAGAAATAATGAAAATACTTGAGGGTACTTTTAATACAAATCGAACAAAAAGATTTATCTTTTGGCTTAAATAATTTCACTTTATCTTTTCTCTACACTTTAATGATACGACAATACCGTAAGTAGGACAGCAAATTTCATTACGGTATTTAACATAAAAAGAGATCCATCAATGCGAAATGCATTATAGCCTTTACAAATGTAATAATTCTCATACTATTCGAAGATTATATGTGGGCAATAAGGGGGACTTTATCCCACTTCTGATGTAGGAATTATAGTGGGTATAGTACAAAGACTGATTTTGTAATTAGGAATAATAAATAATTCGTTTACACGAATTAATTATCCAACGAGTCGAGGATAAACTAGTAACGGAATACGACAAGCGCACCGTTCCACGTCAGAGCCAAGACTGCCCTAACGGCGGCAGCTCCGTCCGTTTTATACAAGCTAAGCGGGCGCCACCGCAGGTGCAATGGTGCAGGTGTGCGGAGCACGTGTTATTTACAAGAATTCTGTCTAGCTACACCGACGGCGCCGCACCTGCAATGGTGCTGGTGTCGTCATATATATATATATATATATATATTATATTTATTTCAAAACTTTTCTTTATATATAGAATAATTCTTTGTAAATTAAGGAAGCAATTCACATCATGGTTTTCTCAAACAAACATAATAAATATTTACTTAAAACTAATTAGTTAATATTTAAATTAAATTAAATTGATTTCCTTTCAATTTCATTGAAATATGTACGAAATAATACTGAACCTAGGTGATAGCGCCCTCTAGTGTAATTTTCAGTAATTTATAATCCCTACGCCATCTATAAAAGCGCAGAAGAAACTTTCCTCCTTTCGTAACCTAATTATTTTTTTTTCAGAGTGGCTCATCCAAAGAGTATAATAACTGTCCTATACAGGAAGGCTCATCTATGCCTGAAAACTGTAGAAAGAGTGCAACATTCATTTTACGAATTACTTCGATTATTTTAGTTTAGAAGTCAGAGGCTCTAATAATCTTAGATGTAATATTTAGACATACTATGTTAATATATAATTTATGATTGTTATGCAGTAATATAGTATCATAAATGTCTAAAATTACATTCTTTCTATTCTCATTTATGTCTATAATGTTTATACCCATATTTTTTTAAAGTGAGACGTAGGATCAGAGTTTGATTTCGAAGTCTATAATTAAACTGTATTCATAAGTAGTAAACATAATTTATATATATATATATATATATATATATATATATATATATATAATTATAATAAGTACATAGTTTATTTATTATTATTATATTAATAAACATTATTTTTTGATTTATTATGATTAGTTAAGTTGGCGATTTACCTTCATATACTTAACTAGGCTTAGGACTGACAGGAAAGTTTTAAAACAAATGTACAAAATGCAAACAAATATTACAAATAAATGCACAAACGCAACGTCAAAAATTAATAATTTTACAGATAGATTCATAGTGAACGGCACACGCCACCAATGACAAGTGCGTAATTGTTACGTTTGAAAAAAAATCAAATTCTAACTTTCACATAAACAAAAGTTGCCTAAAACAAATATAATGTGATGAAACAAATCTAAGTCTTGTGCCTTATGTCCAACAAACTTAAAACAATTAGGCAATTTTAACCATTTGAAATTCGACCTTATTGTTAAGAATATTATAATTATATTTCACTACGTGCACCGTTTGATGATAACCAAAACATCGCAACGAAATCCATGTTCGCTTCATCTCTTTCATACGTATTTATGATACTGTCGCTAGAACGAGAAACAACGAATATCAAAGGACATCGGTTAGTTTTGGTTCTGGGCCGTTTTCGGTTTTTGGCATATCGTTACAGATACAGTTTGCGTTTTACGTTTCGTACGTTGGTTAGTTGATTTTGGGTTTTGGTTGGATATGTGATAACGGTTATGTTCTTAGGTTTATATAATACTAGCTGTGCCCGCGGCGTAGCTCGCGTATACAGGTTTTACATAAAGAATTTGTCGTTTAGGTAAGAGAATATTAAACGATTTATTTCATTACTGTATCAATAAGTGGTAACTAAATAAATCATTATCATCAAAGTTCTAAGTCGTTTATGATAGAGCATCTGTGTAAACGACCTTAGAAGTAGGCTTAGCCGGGGTGTACACAAAAAGGTTACGGGGGCTACTAACGCGGGAAAAAGCAACATAGAGTTGGCCATGTGCAAAACAGTCAGTACTTAGGTACACTCTACAACGCGTAAAGTTTGACCTTGCGCTTTATTTACGGTCATCGCATAACACACGCTCACTGTAACTGGGAACTGAACGCGCTTAAAACTGAAAGGAAAGTTACTTCTTAATAGAGGGTTTTTGGGCAGTGCTGCCAGATAAAAAAAACTCATTCAGCTCTAGGACAACACAAAAAGCGCTAGATTTCATGAAAACAGCGCTTTAAAAAAGCCCTAGATTTCGCGCTAAATTAACTACAAACAAAGTTTGTGTTTTTTTATATAATCATAATAAAGAAAACAACATTAGGTTTTTTTTCTGGCAATATTTTTTTGATGTATCAATACTTCGCAGGACATCGACTTATAATTATGGCAATTGCTGTCAACAGTAGTTAGTACTGTACGAACAATAAAAATGTCATTAATTGTTTTAAAGTGCAACTTAATTTCAGATATCAGCATCTGATTGCGGTTGCTACACAGTTTCTTTGTTTTATAATTTCTAAGTAACTTTTAACTTGGCTGTGCTCTAAGCAACTGACTGAAACTGAATAAAGCAAAATAAATGCGTTGCCAAAACCATGAACGAAAACTTTAATAAAGGGGATTTCCCCGCTTATAGGTAAAAAAATCAAGTTGATCATCCTAAAGGGGAAGCCAGGAGATCCATAGCACAGGGTATCCTAGTTTGGACTCGTCTCCCATGCTCTTTGTTTTGTGGAAAAAATATGTTTGAAAAAGATAAACTGCAATGTACTATTTGTGGGAAAAAATAATAAAGGTCATTATTATTATTATCGGTAATGTGGACTAACAGTGCTGCTATAAAAGAGTTAATAACCCGCTAGTCGCTAAAATATTGAAATGTGTGATAAATCCTACTCCCATGGCGTTGTCCCGAACTCATGGAAGACAGCTTTTGTCCACCCGATCCCTAAAAAAGGCGACCGCTCAGACCCGTCCAACTATAGGCCTATCGCGATCACCTCCTTGTTCTCCAAAATAATGGAATCCATTATTAACTGCCAGCTCATCCGGTACCTTGAGGATCACCAGCTGATCAGTGACCGCCAATACGGTTTTCGTCGGGGTCGATCAGCTGGTGATCTTCTAGTCTACCTGACCCATAGATGGGCGGAGGCAGTAGAGTCCAAGGGGGAGGCGTTGGCCGTTAGTCTGGACATTGCGAAGGCCTTCGATCGGGTTTGGCACAAAGCGCTTCTTTCGAAGCTCCCTTCCTATGGGCTTCCCGAGAAATTGTGCAATTGGATCACCAGCTTCCTTGCAGATCGGAGCATCAAGGTCGTTGTAGACGGTGCATGTTCTGACTACAAGCCTATTAACGCTGGTGTTCCACAAGGCTGTGTGCTATCACCAACGCTGTTTCTTCTGCATATCAATGATATGTTGCTAACTGGTAACATTCATTGCTATGCGGATGACAGCACTGGTGATGCTCTATACACCGGCCGGGCCAATATTTCTCGGGAAAACGTCGCCGAGTACCGGAACAAACTTGTGTCTGAAGTCGAGTCTTTGCTGGACAAAGTCTCGGATTGGGGGCGACTAAATCTAGTCCAGTTTAATCCTCAGAAGACACAAGTTTGCGCGTTTACCGCTAAAAAGAACCCCTTTGTCGTATCTCCTCAGTTTCAAGGCACTCCCCTTCTTGCCTCAGCCAGTATCGGTATCCTCGGAGTCGACATATCGAGTGACGTGCAGTTTCGTGGTCACTTGGAAGAGAAGGCCAAATTGGCCTCTAAAAAGCTTGGCGTGCTCAGCAGAGCGGGACAGTATTTCATGCCGGCACACCGCCTGCAACTTTACAAGGCGCAGGTTCGGCCTCACATGGAATACTGTTCCCATCTCTGGGCAGGGGCTCCCCAGTGCCAGCTCCTTCCACTTGACCGCATCCAGCGCAGAGCGGCTCGAATCGTCGACGACCGAGCCCTTTCCGATCGGCTCGATTCATTGGCACTGCGAAGAGATGTTGCATCTCTTTGCATTTTCTTTCGCATCTACCATGGGGAGTGCTCTGAGGAATTGTTCGGATTAATCCCAGCCGCCAAATTTCATGAACGCACATCGCGGCAGAACTCCCGATACCATCCACACCATCTGGATGATTGGCGGTCCACCACTGTGCGATTTAGAAGATGTTTTCTTCCTCGCACGACTTCCTTGTGGAATAGATTACCATCAGCGATTTTTCCGGACCGATACGACTTAGGGACCTTCAAGAAAAGAGCCTACTCCTTTTTAAAAGGCCGGCAACGCATCTGCAATTCCCCTGGTGTTGCGGTTGTTCATGGGCGGCGGTAGTCACTTACCATCAGGTGAGCCGCATGCTCGTTTGCCCCCTCTCCTATAAAAAAAAAAAAAAAAAAAAAAAAAAAAAAAATACACCAAAAAGCGCTGGATTAAGCTAGGTGCTAAAATTTCGAAATGCGCGCTATACATTTCAAAAAAGCGCTAAATCTAGTTCCCAAAGCGCTAAAATGACAGTACTGATTTTGCGTATATTATAAATACAATATCACGACATTTCGTTGCAAAATTTTTAATTTTGGTCGGGTTCCGTTGTATGGCTTCGATGGATACAAATTTCTTCAGTAAGTCTCAATACGATTCATCGGCGAAAAATCTCAACACAGCAATTCAGAAAAGTTTGTAATTTGTACAACTCCATCTATTACGTCCTTTGTGTGAGAAAACATCCTTTTTAAATCTCTTTTTGTGTTTTAAGTATAAATATATTAATTATTATGGAAGGTTGTTTTTACACACAAATCTTTTTATTACTATTTCTGAGATTTTATGGCGCCATTGAACAAATTCGAACCTACATTTCAAAATAATAATCATTACTTTCGATAGAATTAACCAATTTTAATAAAACAAAGATTAAATGTAACTCGAAGATACGCTTTATGATTTTCTTAACGATTTCTTTGAAAATAAAAGATGTTTATTTTAGACGTGATGCGTTCATATAATAACAGACAAATAGACAGACAGACAATTCTAAAAATTATAAAATGTTCTTATTTAATTATTTTCAGTTCCCCATAATGATTTTAGCCACCAAAATATATATACAATGTACAGAAAGAGACACATGTTATCATCATTTTTATTATATGTATATATTTAAAGAGAGATGGCGCTGCTAACATCAATTCTAAAAATAAAAGAGATTAATTGACGCGATTGATACATTATATAAAACGCAAGAGAACTTATAAATCAGTGCCTGCACAGTAAGCAAAAAATAAAGTTTGACTCTCGCCAAAACCAACGCAATTGTTAATAGCTCTTTTAAAATTTGATTTACCACATAGAGTACTCGGCGGTAAAGAATAAATTGAGTTTGTCAACACGCAGTAGGGCAGCGAGTAATATAATGAAGATTAGCAGTAAATATGAAAACTCATCTACAGGAAAAAACCACATTGCAATTGCATTACATTTTCACAACACCACCATCTATCGAAGAAATGGGTTAACTATTGTGCTTCAGATTTAGTTAATAAGGTTAATATATTTTTGTATAATATATTTAATACGTTCTTTAATACTTTTGTTTACTGCGTTTTAGATATACATAATTATATCATTATTTTACATAATTTAACTATGATTTATGATATGATATTAGTTTAAAATGCACTTGATGACTCAAACAAAGCCACCGTTGAGCAAATTCGTACCTATACTTCCCTACCCATACTTCAGAATATTTATCATAACTTTTGATAGAATGAACTGATTTTAATGAAATAAAGACTAAATGTAACCCGAAGATACACTTTATAATTTTCATAACAATTCTTATGATATAAATTAGTACTTTATACGTGATACGTTAACAAACAAACAGACAGACAGACAGACAGACAGACAGAAAATTCTAAAAATGTAAATGTATTTAATTACTTATTTTTAGTACCCCTCAATCACTTTTATTACAAAAATATAAAATGTACAGACATATGCTATTTACAGTTTTATTATATGTATAGATGATATGATATTTGATAACATAACGTTATTAGTTACGTTTTGATATATCGGTCTCATGCCTATTGACAACTGATGTTTTACTTTTACACTCACAAATCAAAATCTGTTTATTTTTATTTGAAAGGGACAATAAATTTTAAATATTTTTTTTTCTTATCTTTTGGGTAGTCTAGCATAATTTTTTATCTATAATAATAAGTCCTAATATACCTTAGTCTAACACTACCTTCAAATAAAAAATTAACAATAAAATGCCTGCTGAGGCTGTAGTAAGTCACCTTGCTTTGAAGTTTATTTATATAGTACCAATAAAATATAATATTAATTAACTATTTGATGAATCTTCCAGTATTCTTTACTTATAAAAAAGGAAAATGCCCATGAGGATCCCATTTACAGTTGTGTGTGGACGCGAGCAAATATTTCTGGTGATCCAAAGTAAGTTAAGGTTTATCAGCCATGTAAATATATATATATTTCACTCCGTTTTCGTTAAATAATGTTTAACTTTTTCTTTGCCTTTAAGTTAAAAGAAATATTATTTAATAAAGTCACTAGGTATATAAACATTTTACTAAATTTATTTATGTAACATGGTAGATATTGATAACCTTTCAAATAAAGGTGTATCTAATAATGTATAAGATATAATTACCATTTAATATATTCTTTCAGTTAATTGAAACAAATGGTACCAGACTATTACCTTACTTATTAAATTCCTGTTTATTGAGTAAAACTAAGTTTACAGGTTATTTTTCAAAATATGGTTTTGGGTGATCATGGTTGCTAAAGCACTAAAATGTTATGGATTAAAATAAGTAAAATCCATAAAATTAGTTTTATTCATTGTGTTTATTTCATTGCCGTTTATTAATTAATCAGTATTAAATGACTAATAGAAACTTGTAATCATGTTCCAATGGCTACTAGCGATGGGTCGTCAACATATTTGTCGTTAACAAAACTAGACTGTCCATTTTCATTCATCGACTAGTCAATCAATTAGTTAAATTTGTCAACTAATTTATGCATCAACTTGGTTTTGCAGACGTTTAACTCCGCGACGTCGTTTATGGTTCGACGTAGTCAACATGCCTAGACTGTAGACTAGTGTAACGGCATGATGTATTAAATCGTCTATTATGAAGTAGCCCTTCTCTTTTGCACACGCGATGATACCATGACGGCATCCTGTTCTTCCTCCTAACACAATAACAAACTGTTCTTTATACTCTTACACTGTCTACATGTAGAGTTCTAATTTGTTTGCACAATTATGTATGTCATTTGAACAAACATAATATGAATTAATATTATCCGATCACATTCTCGCTTCAGTTGTCGCGTTGCTAGTTGAAATTAACCGATTTGTTGCGGCACCGATTTTCGACAATACTTTTAGCTGTGGTGGCGAACAAATATTTCATGACACGCCTGACAAAAACAATCGATGGCACACCTGGCGTGTCATCAGCACTGAACCGGTTAATGTTATGGAGTTTCAATTAAGCTGTCTACAAAATCGACAAGTCCATTGATTGTTCATAAATCGTCTACTCTTTCACAGTACATCGACGGTCTAATCAACTAGGTCGTTCATTCAACGCCCAGCCCATCGCTAATGGCTACAAATAAACCCATGGTTTGGTTCTAGTATGATTTTTTCTGTTTTGAACATTTAACACTGACATGGACAATGTTACTGTTATAAAAAATAATATGGCTGTCTTCAAGTTGTTGGAAATTACATTAAAAGATTCCATTACACAGATACATGCGAAGCTAATAAAAACGTGTTAAAATGGAAGTCCTTCATATTATGAATCACTATCTGTGCCCCGCGGTTTCACTCGCGTATTATTACACTGTCCAAGTGAAGTCTGTAACAAAAAGGGCCGTTCATGCATCTAAATCTAAGCCGCGCGAAATGACAGCTCGCTTATATAGGCATTCACTGCTGGTTTCTTACGGATCTCAACGGGCAGCTAGGGTTTATGCGATCGTTCGCGCTCTGAGTAGAGTGTTTATTATATTAATTTTTCATTATCTCTTAAACTATGCGTCCAAATAACATGCTATAAAGAGCAAAGTTTATCTTCATAAAACTGTCTTGATGATGAAGTAACTTTCGTTCGTAAGTATTAATATGCCATGCCTAATAATAACGCTCATAAATCACTTTTTAATTTTCAATAATTTTTTGTCACAAAATACCTTATTGTGGCTTATATATAATGCAGATGGTAGCACGGACTTTTTTTAGGTGGAGCAAAGACCAATATTTTTGTAGAACATTGTATTTATGTAATACTAAACGTGACGCCAGCGCACGCGGATAAAGCAGTTAGAGAGCACCTTTTCTTCCGACTTGCTTAACAAAAATCAATATTTAAGGCTAGCTGAGAGTTATAGACTAATGAAAGATAGCCTATACTATTTCTCATGAATCTGGCTATTATATACAAAAATAATTTTTCAAATCGGACTGTTAGTTCCAGAGATTAGCACGTTTAAACAAACAAAAAAACTCTTCCGCTTTATTATTTAGTATAGATTAGTATAGATTAAAAAAGAAACAAGAAATTGCAAAACTTTTTAATAGTTTAGTTTTTGAACACAAAATATTAAATTTGTTTTTTAAAACATTTTAAAGATCTAAGACAATTCATTTAATGTTTCACAATATAAAAATAAATTAAATTTGTAGGCAACATATATCTCCCTTGGCACAGGCTTCCTGTCATACTTCACAATGCATTCCCGTAACCCCAGAAAAGAGCAAGGCCATGAACACTGGGCTGGATTTCCCTACATACAAAAAAGAGTGCCATATAATATACAGGGTTATTTTACAATGAGTAGCCAAATTTTAAACTTAAGTTCAAATATATAAGTAATTATATACCATTATTGCAGTTTTTGAAAATACAAGTAAATAAGGCTTCTACTATAGAATAGAATAGAATGATTTTTATTCAATATTGATTATTACATAATACTTATTGAAAGTCATTTTTTTATTTACCACTGGTTCGGAAAATACCTCTGTCCTGGGAAGAACCAGCAAGAAACCCAGCGGCACTTTTTATTTTAACAATTTCACTTAACAATAATTTTGTTTATACTATTTTAAATGAATTTTCATAGAACCAGCATGGTGGCCGTCACCTTATTCCCAGGGGTTATTTTCATTCATGTATTCCTTGATATTATAATAACCCTTTTTGTACAGTTTTTCTTTAATAAAACTTTTAAACTTGTTTATTGACAAACTTTGAAGATGTTCTGGGATTTTGTTGTAAAAGCGTTTACATTGCCCCATAAATGAATTACTAATTCTGTGGAGTCTAGTAACTGGCATTACAAGCTTATGTTTGTTCTTAGTGTTTAAGGTATGAACATCCTTATTCTTATTAAAGCTATTTATGTTTTTATGTACATACATTACATTTTCATAAATATATTGTGATGCCAAAGTTACTATGTTTATTTCTTTAAATTTGTCTTTGAGGGACTCTTTACAATTTAGATTATAAATCGCCCGTACGGCTCTCTTTTGCAAAACAAATTTTTATTTGGCAAATATTATTATTTGAAATTATCCCGAATTGTATGTGATTTATGGGCAACAATGTGTTTGCCTACCGATCGACCCTTACGAATTTAATGCAGTTTGAATTTAAAAGATAAAAATGGTTGAGATATTTTTTATTAATTTTTTTTACGGATTTTATCGCGTTTAATTTACTTATTTTATATTCCCGACATTTCGGTTGCTTTCCAGCAACCATGGTCACGGGGTACTGAGGTGATCGATTCCTGCTAAGGATGATACGTGAGGCTATTGAAATTAAAAAACAACCTAATTTCAATAGAGAGGGAGACTGGGTACTACCACCTGCTTGGGATCCTATAATTCATAAAATTAAAACTAAACCCAAGCATACCACTGCAAGACTTCAAGACAGTAAGTTCATTCTGCGTAGATCGGACCAAAATTAATAATTAAAAAGTTGAAGGTACTCCGAGTTAACTCTGACATCGGGACGTCAGCCACCTCAGTCCCCCGTGACCATGGTTGCTGGAAAGCAACAGAAACGTCGGGAATATAAAATAATTGACTAATTTTATATTGCCGATGTTTCGGTTAAACGCGATAAAATCCGTAAAAAAATTAGTTTTATTTTATGTGTAGTGTTCGCGTAAATATAAGAAATCATTAATTTTTCTTCGCCATTTGCTCATATTACTTATTCTGAACCTTCTCTGCAAATTTGGCAGGTTATTGCAAAATAACCCTGTATATTGTAAATTTGGGTCACTTTTTACTTATTTATAATGAAGTCCTATTAATTTTCACTGTTCTCAATTAATGTTGTAAAATGTGTTCCTTCCTAACAGATATAATATGTAAAATTTTGTTATAAAGCGGTTATGATTCATTGATAGTGGATTCAAATATTATGGTGCCCCCTGGACACAAACTTTGCCAACTGGTTATCAAGTTTTTTATTTCAAAGTAGCTGTTCCCCGCGACTTCGCCCGCGTGTAATTTATTACGATTGGATTTCATTTTACCTTTACCTAGAACCTTAATTATTTCTGACTAGCTGTGCCTCGCGGTTTCACCCGCGTCATCACGTGTCAAAGATGCGCGACATGAGCTAGTTCAAGCATTTTATAATTGCAATTAAATATTTTATTTGATAGCAATGTATGGAAAAATTGGCATAATTAATGGAGTACTTTTATCTGTCGGCATATTATGTATGATGTAGAGCGAAGCTAAGTTTTATCCATTTACCCTCCCCCTCCCGGTTGAGCCCCCCCCCCCCCCACGTCCCAGAAAGTGACCTGAAGTGCGGTTTTTTCCAGTTTTAAAGAAATCCGTACACGATGCATGAAAAGTATGTAGACATGAAATGATTCTTGAGCTATCAAACTCTCATACTTATTAATCAATAAAATTTTCAAAATACCATAGCAACGTGAAATGAAAGAGTTCAGAAATAAAAATGTAACTAATCATTGTCATAAAAGTATTCAATTAATTTTTAATTTATTTTAGCTATAATGATTAAACTAACCTCGCTTATAGAAGCTTTCAATACCGCCTTCTCGCAGTTCTCACCAGGCGGCTAGGGTTTATGCGTTGTTCGCGCGCCCAGCCAAGTATTAAATTATTTTAATTTTACGTTATCTCTTAAACTATGCGTCCAAATAACATGGTATAAAGAACAAAGTTTATCTTCATAAAATTGTCTTGATGATGAAGTAACTTTCGTTCGTAAGGATAAATAAGCCATGCCTAATAATAACGCTCATAAATCACTTTTTAATTTTCAATATTTTTTGTCACAAAATACCTAATTATGGCTTATGTATAAGAAATAGACATATGGTATCGCGGACTTTTTTTTAGATGTAGTAAAGAGCTATATTTTTCTAGAACATTGTATTTACGTATCCCTAACGATAACACCAGCGTACGGGGATAAATCATTTCGGGAGTGCTTTTTCTTCTGACTTGCTTAACAAATATCCATATTTAAGGCTAGCTGAGTGATATAGCTTAATTCTAGATAGCCTATACTATTCCACATGAATCTATCTATAATATACAAAAAGAATTTTTCAAATCGGACTGGTAGTTCCAGAGATTAGTGCGTTTAAACAAACAAAATAAAAACAAAAAAGCTCTTCCGCATTATTATATTAGTATAGATATAAAATTAGCCTAAGTTACTCCTTATAACATCAGCTATTTGCTAGTGAAAATCCCGTCAAAATCGGTCCAGCCATTCCGGAGATTAGCCAGAACAAACCGACAGACAGACAAAAATTTTAAAAATTGTGTTTTTGTTATGGGTACCCATGTGGGCTTCATATGTATTTAGTAAAAAGTTGTTATTTTGACATTACAAACAGACACTTCAATTTTATTTAATATGTATTTGTATAGATAAAGTTACCTTGATAAAATAAATTATTATGAGAAATTAAAAAATAATTCACGGATATAAGGTCCACGGTCACACTATCCTGTCCTAAAATCCCTGTCAGTATAGAGAGGAGGCCTGCGCATAATGGAAAGACGTATCTAGGTTATTATGTTTGTGTGCGAAATTTTTTGTTATTATTACTTATGATAATTATATTTGAGTTTTATTCATATGAACATTATTTTTATTTTTAATTTCAGAGGCCCCATGAAAGATTTTATAGTAACAGGAGGACTGGACAGCCTGGTAAAAGTATGGCAACTAGAAAACAACAAACTTGAGATTTTTCATGTTCTGAAAGGGCACTCTATGGCTGTTGTGTCTGTTGCAGCGAGCCACGACGGACACAGTAGGTATAAAGTATAAAATGAATAAATATTTATTGTTTAATCATATCTCAAAATTGTAATGTAAACAGATCACCAAAGAAAGATGAGTAGACCAACACCATGTTCATTTCAAGTGCCGCTGAAACCATGCACTCTTCTTTCTTTCTATAACAGCACGTAAAATTTGGTTGATTGTAAATGATTTTAGACGCATATGTTTGCGTGAGTTGGTCATATAATAAGTTAAACGTGGCGTTGGCTTGATTTCGGCGGTTTTTTAACGTGTATGTGGTGCTATGTATCTTTCTTTGTTGGTCTGATAATATAGTATAAGTTGGTGGTTTTAGCAGTCTTCGTCTTCTTCATCAGCTCGTTTAATTGGTCTGCTGGTCGTGGATCTACTGTTGAAAGGTGGAGTAATTAGAATTGCCACGCTTGGCACGCAAATCGGCCATCTCAGTATGAGACGTCTCGCAACTTTGTTGTTGCCGGTCTGGATATTTTATATTTATGTGGTTAGAATTTATACTACTAACTGTGGAAAGTCATGAGCTCATGATCGGCGCTTACAACGCGACACTTCAGCAGAGTACCGATTGATGAATGGAAATCGAATACAAAAAGTTACGTGTTAGAGCCATGTTGCAACTCTATTATAGTTGTCTTATTATGGTATACGAATGGGTCGGCTTGACTGGGGTAGGACCATGATCTCACAGAATATCAGCGTAAAACAGCAGTTTAATGCTACTGTGTTTCGTATGGTAAGTGTAGATAACCAGAGACCCTTTTTACTGCAAATGTGGCATTCCATCTTAGTCCTCAGGGGTGACAACACATCTACATTTGGATTCTTAATTGAGGATAGATGTAGATGTCTATGGGCCACAGAATCCACTTACCATCAGGTGGACTGTGTGCTCGTTTGTCACTGTCACCCTATACTATAAAAAAATACTCTAGATTTAGACTATTTAATAAGGATCAAGGGTTAATGCAGTGTTGAGACATGGGGACTATTACAACACAATGATCTGATAACTTTGTCTTTTTCTACTAATGTTAATTTGAGAAACCCCCGAATAATTTACGTATAATAATTATTATTATTACAGCTCTAGCAACTACTTCATTGGACTCAACTCTAGTCATATGGGATCTGGTGTCCGGTAACAAGGTGCACGAAATACAAAGTGGCCCAACAGATATATGGGATGTAGCATTTTCCCCTGATGGCACACAAGTTGTCTCTGGTAGCCATACGGGCAAAGTTATTGTTTACGGCATAGAAAAGGGTACAGTGGATAGAGTGCTAGATACAAGGGGAAAATTTGCCGTTTGTGTGGCTTGGGTGAGTAAACGATTTTATTTTTAAATTATTAAAGAAGCCCTGCTTTAAATTTTTAAATATCAAATTATGATACGATTGTAATTGTGAGTTACGATGAGAGTAAGGTATTTATAACAGTTTTTTTATTTTTTTTATTATTTACTGCATGTTTTGTGACATGCTGAACAATGAACGGGGCTCTGGTAACCGACACGTCTGCCTTGTTGATCTAGTGGTTGTGAGTGCTTCTAATCATGAGGTCCCAGGTCCGAATCCTGAGTTAGGCCAAAATCAGTTTATAAGTTTTTCTGTAAAGTAATTCTTGGTAACAGCCCTGAGTCACGAACTTGGCTGTGTTTTTACCTCCGTGCCTCGGAAAGTAGGTAAAGCCATTGGTTCTGCGTCTGACCTCTCTCTTGTCGTGTTGGATTGCCGTCCCAATGGACTACGAGAGTGAGGGAATAGTGACTGCACGCGTGTGCCTACGCACACACCTGTGCATTATAATCCTGTCATGTGTAGATGTCATATGTCACATGTCTAGTCTCTGTTGAGTGGTGTCATTATTATGGTGGTATATAAATTAAAAAAAATATTTTTAGTCTTTAAATTATTGTCTAATAATCATATTGTTAAAGTATTTTTTGGAATAATAGAAGTCTAATTTAACTTAAAATTTAATATCGACCAAGTTTTAAGATGTAATGTAGTAATTTATTAGCGATTGTGTCAACTACTAGATTGTCACCACTGTACCAACATTTACAGAGTAGAGATGGTGCGTATATATGCAGTGGGGCGGTGGATGGCACGATTTGTATTTTCGATGTGGCGCAAGGCAAGTTGATACATACCGTTGAGGCACACACGCAGACAGTGAGGAGCGTCGCGTTCTCAAGGAATTCACATTTACTCGTCACAGCTTCTAACGATGGCTTTGTGAAGGTTTATAACGCGTAAGTATTAAATTTTTTTGTATGTTCTGTGAGGATAATAGAATAGAATAATTTTTATTCAATATAACGAATAGAGGCCTACAAATGATTAGCAGCAGAGTGGATTCTAACATGCTTGCAAGTTTATTGAACTACGTGCTTTATGAGTTCCATAAGCCAGCAAGCCAGAGGTTTAGTCTCTGTATCGAGTTTTGTATAAATTTCATTCAGTTTTTACCAACCTAGCATGTAAGAAAAATTGTACCAATACAATGAACGGGCTCTGGCAACCGACACGTTTGCCTTGTTGATCTAGTGGTTGTGAGTGCTTCTAATCATGAGGTCCCAGGTCCGAATCCTGAGTTAGGCCAAAATCAGTTTATAAGTTTTTCTGTAAAGTAATTCTCGGTAACAGCTCTGAGTCACGAACTTGGCTGTGTTTTTAGCTCCGTGCCTCGGAAAGTAGGTAAAGCCATTGGTTCTGCGTCTGACCTCTCTCTTGTCGTGTTGGATTACCGTCCCCAATGGACTACGAGAGTGAGGGAATAGTGATAGCACGCGTGTGCCTACGGACACACCTGTGCATTATAATCCTGTCATGTGTAGATGTCATATGTCACATGTCTAGTCTCTGTGTGTGAGTGGTGTCATTATGGTGGTATATAAATTAAAAAAAATATTTTTAGTACTTAAATTATTGTCTAATAATCATATTTTTAAAGTATTTTTTGGAATAATAAATAGATATATGGACCTGAGTCTGAAAATAAATGATTAATAATAATAATAATAATAATAACTTAAATAATCATAATAATAACCTAGTAGCCAGAATTCTACATCAGGAGCTCGCTCTGAAATACGGTATCGTGGACTGGAAATTGCCTTATTACAAGTAATTGCCGGAAGCCGTGCTCGAAAATGACCGTGCCAGGCTCTACTGGGACCGGGCCATCATCACAGACAGGACTATTCTCGCGAATAAGCCTGATATTGTGCTGATGGACCGGGCACAGTCAAGGATATTTTTGGTAGACATTACCATTCCTTATGACGAGAACCTCGTGAAAGCCGAAACAGATAAGCTGACTAAATATCTGGACCTGGCTCACGAGGTGACTGACATGTGGGGTGGATTGCCGGCCGAAATTATACCTGTAGTCGTCTCTGCGAATGGGTTAATTCCAGTCAGCCTCTCGGGTCAACTGAGGCGACTGGGACTCCGTGACGGACCTCTCTAAGCTCAAATGCAGAAGGCGGTGCTCCTCGATATCGCCCGCATCGTCCGCCGGTTTCTTTCCCTTTCCCCCTAACCCTCGGCCGTCTGGTCTCCTCTGCTGTATGTTATGTATTTTTTATGTATTTATTTTATTTTATTGATATTTATGTACGTTTACCATGTTTATTTACAATTATATATTTATATTGCCCAACCAGATGAGAAAACTTTATGAGATACCCCATAATAATATAGATTATTACATAATACTTATTGAAAGTCATGTTAATGTTTGTTCGGATGGAATCTTGCAACTCAATTTTGAAGCAGATATAATCGATTGAGCTGAAATTTTGTAATACGTTAAGTTTAGATGACAATGTATGGTTAGCTTTGTGACGTCATTCTAAATCCAACATGGCGGAACACCCAAGATGGCGGACTAATTATTTTTAATGCACTAGGAGTGCATTAAACATAATTAGTCATCAAATGAAAGGGCTTGCTTAGTGTAACTCAAAAAATAATGTGACGTCACTCTAAATCCAATATGGCGGACTTCTGAAGATGGCGGACTAAGTTTTTTATACTTTCCTACAATATGTACCCATATTGTAGGTAAGCATTGCATAGGAAAGCAAGCTTTTATGTCATATAAATTGTGTAATGACGTTATAAGTTGATAGTAAAAGTTTTAAAGGAAAAGTTTATTTTATTCTTTTTAGCGCATTTAAATAAAAGCTTGTTTTAAAAAAAATACTTTTTATTTATTATTTACCTCTATTTCGGAAAATACCTTTAATATATAAACGGCTTTCTAGGAGTGATTTTTTTTATAGAAATAAGGGTTACAAACGAGCATACATTCCATCTGATAGTAAGTGGATGTTATAAAACGTAGACATCACTGCTCCACAAAATGACCGTAGTTCGAAAAACAACTGATCCAGCGCGAATTGAGCATCGCTAGGTGGCGGTAGGCTTATCAATTACGCTGCGGACGAGTTTAGTTCGAATATCATCACTATCGTAATATTGATTAGTTTTTATTGTACCTTACTTACATAAAACGTTTCTGGCGGTGACTGACGAGCTAATGGTGTCATATAATAAACATTGTAACTTACATAATGTATGGCAATTGAAACCTAAAATAATCTGTAAATAAGGTCAATTTTTGACTGTGCGTCCCTTGTCGCAATTATAATATAATAAACTGTTAGTGCTAGTGATGGAGATTTACACATTGGATCTCCATCACTGATTATTTACAGACATTAACTAACCTTTAAAGTAATATTTCATGTTTTGCACTCACTGCGCTTTCATATATCCTTAATTAAGAATTGCAGGAATCTTGTCACCCCTGAGGACTAAGAGAGAATGCGTCGCTATAATTAGTCAGTCTCCCGTTTTCGTCATTCACCATATTAAACAGCAGTATTATGTACAAAGACTTCTAGCTATACTGCTAGAAAACAGTAACTGTTGTAAATTAAAATACAACAGCGTAACATATTTACCGTGCCAGTAAATTGCCGGTATAGTATCATACATAGAAGACTTTGGTAATAATAGTTTTTTTTTAATTAAGTTAAATAAAAAGAAATTTATTTTACAATTTTTTTTAATAGGGCCAGTGCTAATCTTTTGAGCTCACTGAACCTAAAGTCGTGGGTTTTGAGCGCCGCCTTCTCGAGTGTCGATAATCGGATCGCGGCCGCCACAGCCGATGGCTCCGTGCACATTTTGCTTGAAGATCTGAAGACATTGAAAAGCTTCAAAGAGCATTCCAATACGGTATGTATCTATTTGTTTGATTGCAATTCTGGCTTTACTCAAAACTCTGATGTTATTTCTTGTATGTCTTATAAAAAATTATGATTATATCAACATATCGCGTGTACGATCTTTCAAATGTCCACTGCTGAACATAGACCTCCCCCAGGAATGTCACTAAACACGGTTCTGAGGCTTAAGCATCTATCTACTACTTGCGTGTTTTACCAGGTCTTTAGCTACTCCATCTAAGTAGGATAGGGGGGGGGGGGGGGGGGTTTCCACTAAACTCTGTAAAACTGCTATTGAGATTATTCCTCATTCTAATCTAATTGTTTTAAAATACCTCTATGAAAACCCTTATTCGAGTGTCGAAATAGTGTCATTAATATAGGGTAAATATAGATGCTCTATATTATAATATTATTTCTTATTTTTCATAAATGTATTAAATACATTTTTATATCTATATTTGCCACATTTTTTTTTCTTATCTTAATATTAAAATTTAATTATACCAATGTCCCAATACACAACTTTTATTAGACAAATTGATGACGCCCAGGGAAAAAAATCTTTAAGTTATAATAACGTTTTTAAAGTACTTCAAAATTTGACAGCCTATACAATATTTTTACTTATTACGACTACAAATTTACAAATATCACTGTTATCTTTTTTGTACTAGCAACCTAAGTAGCATAGCTGTTCATTCCATTTCCATCAATAAAACGAAAATATACCTGATGTATCGTTAAAAATTAAATTAATTACTTTAATTTAATTTTTTTGTTGCAATTTTAGAAAATTTCCACTTTTAATCAACTTACACTCATCACGGTATAAATAAATGTATCAACACTACTATGACAAGTTATTATAAAAGTTAGCACAACTAATCAATATTCTGAAATGGTTTAATACTCTAGTGACACTAACCACAAAAAAAAAATACTCATATTTTTTCTAAACAAGAACCAAAAAATTATTGAATATGTCGGAAATAGCGGGAACACACCAGGAAAGGTTCATTGTTAAAAATAGTAAAGTGTGAGAGCGGATATTCAACTTGTATTTTTAAATTTTTATCTAATTTGGTCAAAAACTTGGTGGGAGATACTGTAACACATTACAGCGGTACTATTATTTGTCGATACAATTTCAAAATCTTTCTATACATGGTCGGATTTAAGATGATTATGTTGTCAATGTAATTGAGTAGTCTTCTTTTTAATGACGTGTTATTACATAAAAGTATAATAATCATTAAGAATAATTTTAAAAAAATAATGTATTATGTATTTTGTACGTGGTAGAGCCATGCTGCAGCTGTATTAGTAGTATAGTTGTGGCAAGAATGGGTCGGCTCGACCGGGGTAGGATTACGCTCTCACAGAATACCAGCGTAAAATAGCAGCTTAAAACTGCTGTGTTTCGTATGGTGAGTGTAGAGAACCGGAGACCCTTTTTACTGGAAAAGAGGCATTCCATCTTAGTCCTCACGGGTGACAACGCATCTGCATTTTGATTCGCAAACGAGGATAGATGTAGATGTCTACGGGCCGCAGCAACCACTTACCATCAGGTGGACTGTGTGCTCGTTTGTCACCCTATCCTATAAAAAAAATGTAGTAGAAATGATAGACAGCGACTTTTTATGAGAAATATTTTGGTGTATTTTCGTTTCGGAGGAACAAATAAGAAATTTGTTCGATTTGCCAACCGTTGACACAGACGTGGTTAACACCGAAAAGCTTGTGGTTCCGAATCCCAGAAATACCTCATCAAACCTGTTGTTCCAGGTGTGGAGTGTCCAGTTCAACGCGCCGAGTAACAAGTTGCTATCTGTTTCCAAAGACAAAAGCATCAATATTTATGAATGTCCGATACCTCCTAAGCCTGCCAAAAAGTGAATTGTATTTAGTATGTTAAATAAATGATGCTTATTATTTATTGTTTGAAATTATTGTCCCAAATCCTGAAAATAAATTAATTAAATGGGAAATCTTTTTAAATGCTATATTATCTTCATTTCACGAAGTGTTCTCAATAGGAATAGTATTTGTTAACAGATCTTGATTAGTAAAAGCAGCATCATCTGTACTGTAAAGACATTACCTACATTTTTAAGGATCTAAGGACTCATAACGGAGAGCTTCTTCTGACGATAGTATTTGAAATGTGGTAGAAGGTGGTAGGTAAAATTCGCGTTCCTTTATAAAGTATGATGTTTTTATGTCATTAGTGAGATTTAAGATGAAAAAAAAGATAAGATGAATTATAATCTGGAGCATTCTGTGAACAATGTATCGGCGGGTATCCTTATTCTTTCTTTCTTTCTTTTAAAAAAACGTTACCCCTACACTAGGATTTTCTCCTGTATCGTGGAGGTAGTTTACAAATATAAATTGCACGAGGACAAACATCCAGACCCGGAACAATTATCCGTAGGCCATACAAATACTTGTTCCGTGCGGGATTCGCCGCGAGCCCCAGCGCAACAACTCATTGCTAAGGCACTGCGCCACGGAGCTATCTAATTATTACTTATTACTTATAAGGTAATTTTAAGAATCGATCTGGAACGCTCGTTTTGGTTTGCCTAGATAGCTTGAGTTCGATCTACGCAGGCGCCACTGAAATTGGAGAACGTGTTTTAAAATTATTATTTTTTTGAGTGCAGATTTACAGCGAAGGAAATATCACGAGGAAATCTGCGTGTTTGAGTGATTAAAATATTTCAAGGACACGTGAAAGTTCGTCAACACACATTGGAACAGCGCGGCAGACTTTCTCGTATAAAACAGCTTTAGAAATAAGTAGTGGCCTGTTGTTATCTGTAGGATGTATTTAGGTATTTAGTTTTAATTTTTTTTTTAATATTAAAAATTAATAGCCTAAATTAACATATAGGTAATCAAAAAGTCTGCATTGTACAGTTTTTAGGAGTTTTTTTTTAAATTGAAGTAATAAACGAACTTATAGTCGACCTCATGGTATGTGGCTACTGTAGCACATGGAACCTTTTTTTTAATAGGATAAGGATGACAAACGAGCACACAGTCCACCTGATGGTAAGTGGTTGCTGTGGCCTATAAATATCTATATCTATCCTCGATTACGAATCAAAATGCAGATGCGTTGTCACCCGTGAGGACTAAGATGGAATGCCTCGTTTCCAATAAAAAGGGTCTCCGGTTCTCTACACTCACCATACGAAACACAGCAGCATTAAGCTGCTATTTTACGCTGGTATTCTGTGAGAGCGTGGTCCTTCCCCGGTCGAGCCGACCCATTCGTGTTACAACTATACCAGAAATATAGCTGCAGCATGGCTCTACTACGTATAAAGACAACAACAAACCACCTACAACAAACTTCCAACAAAGAAGACTACAGATGCATTGTTATCCCTGAGAATTCACAGCCTCACAACCACTAATTTTACTGGTCCAATATTCCCTTTAGATCTTTACTTGTAAGGGAAGGCTAAACTGGCATCAAAAAAGCTTGGTATGCTCAGTAGATCGAGACGGTATTTCATGCCGTCCCAGTTCCACCTTTATGAAGCGCAGGTTGGGCCTCACATGGAATACTGTTCTCATCTCCGGGCCGGGGCACCCCGGTGTCAGACCCTTCCACTTGACCGTATTCAATGGAGAGCGGCCCGAATCATCGACGACCAAGCTCTTTCTGATCGGCTTGATCCACTAGCCTTGAGAAGAGACGCTGAATCTTTTTGCATCTTCTGCGGCTTATACCATGGGGAGAGCTCAGAAGAATTGTTCGGATTAATTCCAGCATTCGGCCATCGTTTACTACGGTAGAACTCGAAATTCTATCCTTATCATCTCGATAGCTGGCAGTCCACTACCGTGCCATTTACGCAGAATTTTCTGCCTCGCCTGGTGGTCCACACTGTGGAATTTACTATCGCCAGCGGTTTTATCGGACCGACACGACTTAGGGACCTTCAATAAAAGAGCCTACTCCTTTTAAAAGCCGACAATGCATCTGCAATTATCAAATCATAGGCGACGGTGACCACTTACCACCAGGTGAGCCGTATGCCTTCCATAAAAAATTGAACAGATCAGTGCAAGTACTGCTGCTTGGAGGTAGAAACAGGTAAGAGAGTGATACCTATCCAGATGAACTTCTAAGCGGAAAGGAAGTCCTACCGTCTAGTAAAAATGGGTGAAAGCTGTGGCCCATAAACAACTACCTACATCTATCCTCAATTTTTTTCGTGATAGAGCTAAAATATTACGGCACGAATGCGTGGTAAAGTGATGTGTCAATATCAGATAAATATCTGTTCTAGTAGAATAGAATAGAATATAATGATTTTCATTCAATATTGATTTAATTACATAATACTTATTGAAAGTAATTTTTTTTATTTACCACTGGTACGGGAAAAACCTCTGTCCTGGGAAGGACCTGCAAAAAACGCAGCGGGATTTTTTTAATAAAATTAATTTACAATATATTATTTTATACAATTGTTATGAAAACATTTAGAAACAGCATGGTAGCGATCACCTCATTCCCAGGTGCCATTATCAATCATTTACTCTTTTTTAGTTTAATAGGTAACCCTTACTAAACAATTTTTGCTTAATAAAATTTTAAACTTTTTCGTATATATATATATAAATATTTTCTGCTATTATATCTATTACAGCACATGGCGTGCTCAGCAGAGCGGGACAGTATTTCATGCCGGCACAACTTTACAAGGCGCAGGTTCGGCCTCACATGGAATACTGTTCCCATCTCTTATCAGGGGCTCCCCAGTTCCAGCTCCTTCCACTTGACCGCATCCAGCGCAGAGCGGCTCGAATCGTCGACGACCGAGTCCTTTCCGATCGGCTCGATTCATTGGCACTGCGAAGAGACGTTGCATCCCTTTGCATTTTCTTTCGCATCTACCATGGGGAGTGCTCTGAGGAATTGTTCGGATTAATCCCAGCCGCCAAATTTCACGAACGCACATCGCGGCAGAACTCCCGATACCATCCACACCATCTGAATGATTGGCGGTCCACCACTGTGCGATTTAGAAGATGTTTTCTTCCTCGCACGACTTCCTTGTGGAATCGATTTCCATCAGCGATTTTTCCGGACCGATACGACTTAGGGACCTTCAAGAAAAGAGCCTACTCCTTTTTAAAAGGCCGGCAACGCATCTGCAATTCCCTCCCTGGTGTTGCAGTTGTTCATGGGCGACGGTAGTCACTTACCATCAGGTGAGCCGCATGCTCGTTTGCCCCCTCTCCTATAAAAAAAAAATCTCAAGTCCATTGCTGAACATAGGCTTACCTTGGGGTAGTGTATGGAGATTGCCATAAAGTACGGCCGCGGGCCATATATCCCTTATATGAAAGTTCCTTCTTAAAAAGTCGATTTCAAATTACTATACAAAGAATATAATAGTAGCACATTCAGAAGTCCGGTGCTAAGATATAAGAAAAATAGAAACAATAGAATTAAATCCCCAACTTCAGAACGAGAAATTATTTTATTCTTTAAAGTTCTTTGAAGTCAGCTTGGATTTTTTTTGTTCAAAGTTATTGTTTGTACTCTTTTGAGTGGATTAAGAAATATCACAATTTCAATGTTACCTTTTTTTATAGGATAGGTTGTCAAACGAGCACACAGTCCACCTGATGTTAAGTGGTTGCTGTGACCCATAGACATCTACATTTATCCTCAATAAAGAATCAAAATGCAGATGCGTCGTCACCCGTGAGGACTAAGATGGAATGCCCCTTTTCCAGTAAAATGGGTCTTCGGTTCCCTAAACTCAGCAGAAACACAGCAGTGTCAATCTGCCATTTTACGCTGGTATTCTGTGAGAGCGTGGTCCTTCCCCGGTAGAGCCGACGCATTCGTGTTACACACAACTATTCTACTAATATAGCTGCAGCATGGCTCTACCAAATGGTAACATACAATAAAACTTTATCCCCTATTTCGCCACCTCTGGGGGGTGGATATTTTTTCCAAAATTATAATTAAGATATCGTGTATAATAAACATACAAAAACATACCTACTATACAGTGAATTGTAAAGCTTTTTTAAAGTCTGTTAAACAAAAGTGTTCTTTGTGTATTCAAAAGGCTGATATCATAGAATTCTATTGCTGATTATAGGAAATAATTATTTTTAATTTGATTTCATTGTATAATTTTACTCCGTGAATAATGTTTACCTACAAGAAACGTGTTATGAAATTATTGAAAACATCACTCAATAAATCACGCTACGTTGTATAAGCCGATTGTACGTAGTACCTACCCTGCTCCCTTCGCTTCGGTAAGCCGGTGCCCGCCAGAGGGTTCTTGATTAATTTTCGGCGGTAAGAGGATTGGTTTATGGGCGTCTGTTACGGATATTCTTGCATCCACGCAGGTAATCCTATGATATTTGAAAACATGGATACATTGTATCGTCAATTATGACACTGAAGCATACAAGTTCTTCGACTTCAATATAAATAAAATGAGAACATCATCAATGTAGTCGAAGCCAATTAAATAAGATTACTCAAAAACTACTGGTCAGATCTTGATCAAATTTATATGGGAACACATGAGAAGCACCAGCTTTCAAATAATAAAAGAAACATCAATATTAGTTTACTTAGAAAAAAGTTCTGAGGTAACAAAAATAAATTAATTTAAAATAAAAAAAATTATACAACCGACTTCAATACAGAAACTATTTGTCAGACCTTGATCAAATTTATATGGGAGCACATGTGAAGCACCAGCTTTCAAATAAAAAAGAATCATTGAAATCTGTTATGAGGTCCTTTTTCAAGTCGGTAGAAAAAAACAGCCGAATTAAGAACCTCCTCCTTTTTTGATGTCGGTTGATAGCATAAATAAATTTAGAAAGTTGAAAAATAGGCACTATACTACGGAATACGATACAGAAGAATTGAATTTGGTTTTTCATTTAAAAAATATTGTTAAACATTCTAATGAGTCAGTAAGTTATCAAAGTAAGTCGTCCGAAGTTTTTCGACAGTGAAGCCCCAAGCACTAGCTCAAGGTGACTAGAACGCAGTCTCAATAGTTACATCGAATTTATATCTCCTATTTTTTTTAAAATTAATTTACAGTTTGCAATTAGCGAAGATACCATGATACAAAAATACAGTCGAATTGATATTGTTTTTCAAGTCCTTTAAAAAGGTTAATAAAAATATATTTCAGTGTAGTTCAATAGTTCTTGGCCTCCATACATTGAATTTATTAACTTCCCCTCTTATGCAGCCTATCTACTTTGTTAAATTTGGAAAAGTTTTGATTTTCTAAGATCTTAGCCGTCAGTCACCGCAAAGTCTACCACACCAGAGGATGCCTCTTGTAGAGGCGAAACACGTGACGTATTATCGACGGTGGTGTGTTTTTCCTAGGCTCGTATCAATAAACGTTACTCAACGACGAACTCAAGTGCGTAATCATTTGATACTCATTCAATCATTACGATATCAGCATCTCAAGATCGTTGCTAATTAATAAACACATAAAAACAGTATCTCAAAACGCTGTACTCAGTAATATTGTTCTGTGACTTACACTCAAGTACACACACTTGAGAGTCGAGTTTCGTTTATTAATCAGTGTGGCCCGCAGCTGATATCGTAAATCTAAATCGCATCTTGATATGTTTATTAATAAGATCATAACCTCAATATTGTACTCAAGTGCGTGTACTTGAGCTGAGTAATGTTTATTATTGTGGGCCGTAATGTAGTTGTGGTGAGAGTAGTGGTGCTGGGATTAGTGGTGACGGTGATAGTGCACGCAATTGAGGGAGGGCGGGAGGTGCTCTTCAAACTAGGTAAGATACATCATTTTATTTTATTGAACGGATATTTTCAAAATAAATTTTTCCAACTTTAATATAAAGAATTTCCGTAAAGTAACGCCTGATTCTATTAATTATATACTTTGTGTTTTAGCTCATAGTATACTCTTGCCTGAAGTAACGCTCAAGCAATAAAATCGGAGATGATTACGATGCAGTGTTATAGAAGCAAGTCGGGCTTAAAGGAGTACGGATTATTCCAGTTTGGTTGACAAATTGTGGGCAGAGATTCGTTCCCAGGGTACACAGTGGAGGAGACAGACTACTGCGGTTCTAGTTCCAAATTATCAGTGACGTCAACACAAATTAGGCATAACAGACATTTGACATTATTTCAGTAGAAACAGAGTGACCGACATAGCCCAAGGGATTAGTTAGCTGAAGCGGCAATGGGCTGGCCATATAGCTCGAAGACCCGATGGGGATAAAAGGTTCTCGAGTGGCAGCTTCGTACCGGTAGGCGAAGTGTAGGACCATTTCCCACTAGATGGATTGACGACCTGGTAAGACAGATCAGAAGTATAGTTGTAGCACGAATGGGTCGGCTCTACCGGGGAAGGACTACGCTCTCACAGAATACCAGCGTAAAATAGCAGCTTAACGCTGCTGTGTTTTGTATGGTGAGTGTAGAGAACCGGAGACCATTTTTACTGGAAACGAGCCATTCCATCTTAGTCATCACGGGTGACAACGCATTTGCATTTTGATTCGTAATCGAGGATAGATGTAGATGTCTATGATGAGCCACAGCTATTACTTACGATCAGGTGGACTGTGTGTTCGTTTGTCATCTTTATCCTATAAAAAATGATTTTAGTAGACGAAAACGAAAGAATTTGATAAATACAAAATTTGTTAATTTGAATTAAGAGAAAATTTGCGTAGTAATATTATTATATTGCTACTTATTGTCTGGTTATTGAATTGCTTAACACACTGTGTACTAAATTACATTATAATATTTCAATGTTAACACACAAGGTATGACACCTAAATAATTCGTCTTTTAAAATAAAGAGTGAGATCTCGATGCCAGTGACCTCCTTATATTTGGAATCTGGTTTCTACTTTTTAAAACTAAATTCATGTAGCATGTCGAATTTCGATCAGCCCTGTCTTGCCTTTTTTGTATTGATTAATGTAATTTAAGTAGGTATTTAAAGGTGAAATGTTTTTGAAAAAATGTGTAACGTTATATAAATAATTATCTGCACTTATTTCATAACCGGCTTCGCTGCGGGCCGGTGCTTTGGTACCTAACAAGTATGTGTATAGTTTTCTCTTTAATCATGAGCTTGTAAAAGCCTACTACTGGACTCTGTAAGGGCCTCCTTTTTTGCCATATACCTACGCTTGGATTGGCGATCGCAGGACGGTTTGTGATTTTATCATTCATTTGCCGAAGGCCATGAGATCATTCTGACAATTCCCATTATTACCTCTAACAACACCTACTGGAGGAAAAGGAGTGGATTCTTTATTGCAGTTACCACAAAGCACAGTTAAGGATTTTGTCAAGTATTTGCATGACCTACAAATAATTGTTTCGGGGCTGATGTTTGTGCAATTTGTTAAACGTATTTTAAAAAATATAACCCAAATAAAAATGTAGTGACGGAAAATCACCGATTTTGATAAAACATGTTTAAGAACCACTGCTAGAAAACCTGCTTTTAAATAAGAAAAACCGCAACCAAATCGGTTCATCCGTTTTAAGAGCTACGGTGCCACAGACACCATTTTTGCGTATAAACACCCCTCTTTTGCGTCGGGGGTTAACAAGTAAATTAAACGTATTAAAAATAGTTTTATTCAATGTGTAGTGATCGCGTAAATATAAGAAATCATTATTAAAAAGATTATTCTTAATTATTTACATATGTTGTAGAATGTAGACATTAACTTCAGTTTATTATTAGTGATCGATGTCGTTAAGTCACAGATTAAATAATGTTACTACGTAAGTTAAGTGTCGATATTCTAATTATATACTCTATATATTGCGGGGGACAACTGGGAACTTACTGGAGCTGTGACGCATCTAGTACCCGCGGTTGATGCTGGCCTGCAAGTAGACGTAGCCTACTTCGACTTTAGAAAGGCTTTCGATACGGTCGACAATGATGTTCTACTTTGTAAGTTGGCTTGTGTGGCCTGCACACCTCGCATGCTATCATTTTTCACCAGTTACATGCGAGACCGGCAGCAGTTTGTTGATTGCAATGGGCACTTCTCTCGACCCTACCCTACTAGATCTGGTGTTAGTCAAGGCAGCAATCTAGGGCCTTTGCTGTTCATTTTAATGATAAATGATTTGCCCAATGTAGTAAATTTTTGTACTTCATTACTGTTTGCTGATGATCTAAAATTTGAGACAGGATATGAGAAGACAGAGAGAATGACATTGTCGGCTAAGTTCACACTCATGATAAAAAATGTTTTTGTTGTTATGTTTTTAAAAATTACGTAGATTTCAACCTCGAATTCCGTAGTTCCGTAGATGATGACAAAATTCCGTAGATCATGACAAAATTCCGTAGATCTACGGAAAATCAATCCTATTTGATGATTGATGCGCAGCGGCGATTATAGCGCGTTAGTTGTGCGTTCTCCTTTAGACATTTACTTTTTACTTGAGCCTAATATTAAAGCGTCTTAAGTTACTTGTTATAAAAGCAATAAAATAATATTTATAGGTCGATATATATTTTATTGATCTGGCGCGGTGTCGTCAAACAAAACATGACATCATATAATGGAAAGCATTTTACAAAATATTTATCAGTAGCAAATCAATTGGTATCGGCTTAATTTGTGGGGAATTATGCGGCGAGGCCCGCCGGGAAATCAACTTTACATTCAATTTCCCGCCACTGCACTGATAAAAAGCAATCTCTTTCAATTTTTACCTGTGAAGAGAGAATAAACGCATTGCCAAGTTGAAATGGTTTTGAAATAGGTGCGAGCATTTCGTTCTGCAAATTTTACCTTTGTTTTGATTTTAGTTTTTTTTTGTTTTTCTTGTTTATGGTTTTTGAGTATGTGTAATTTTAATAATGCTTGCATATTTTCATATTTCACATTTACAAATTGGGCCATTTGGCCTTTATTAGCATTTTTTTTTATTATGAAACACATATTGATTTCAAATTGGGAATTAAGGTCCATTTAAAGATGCCAAAAATTATTTAGCTAACGTTTAAGTTAACGCGGTTATCTTAGGGTTGCACTATCCTTTTGCAACACTACGAAATTAGAAAGATAATTAAAAAAAAAACTTCATCTATGATTGACTTCATGATTGATATGAATTAAGAAACTGTTTTTTTTATTCTAGTGGTTATCAAATAAAGAATTTTGTTAGAATTTAGTTCTAATAATAGTAAGTATATGGTAAAGTAAAAAAAAAACTTTCAATAAGAATTACGTGTAATAAATATTGAATAAAAATTATTCTATTCTATTCTAGTAGATATAGTATAGAATAATATGTTCGGCTTATTGTAAAGCCGCGGCTTACATACTGCGGGTAGTCGGAGGTATCGTTGTCGTAATCACGGCGCTGCTACTAGCTCGATTCAATGAGATGAAATCACTATGCGGCCTATGAATAATTCAAGTGCGGTCCAAACCCCACCCTGCCCCCTTTCACACCCACCGCTGGACATTGACATAAAGTTGAAAATATATAACACGATGAAGTTTTGTTATCGTATCAGATCTGCAGTGCAGTGACGTTTCGTTTGAATTATTTGTGTGTCTTTAAACCTAGCACATGAAATCGTACGGTTAGCGATACTAACGCAGAACCGTTGTGATTATTTCTCTTTTTCTATATACTTACATATATAAGAGATTTCCACCTATGTACTGACTCATCACGATATCTCTGGAACAATAAGGCCTAGATACATGAAATTTGGTAGAAATATTCCTTTCGCCGAGTAGAGGTCAGCTAAGAACGGATTTTATGAAATTCCACCCGCAAGGGAGGTTGCGGGGGCCTTAAAATCACATTTTTAAACTATAGCTCTTATAGGTATAAAACTTGGCCAGAATATTCTTTTTGGCATGTTAAAAATTACCTAGAACGGATTTTATGAAATCCCACCCACAAAAGACAGTGCGGGAGCGTTAAAAATATTAATCTTTTAAAATATTTGAAAAAACAAACTATATTTTCTATAATTAAATATAAATTAAATATAATACATTTTATATTTTGAAAGTGCATTTTTCTTTCGAACTTATCTCATACGGATACAAGAAGTTTAGAATGATTACTTCTTTAGCTATGGATGTAGAGTGAAGACACTATAGCATGCCATGAGCAGCCGCCTAAGGGTATTAGTGTTCTGTGATGCGCAGTTGACAATACATTTTAGTAATATGACGTCGTAACGGTCGTGATTGGACAGAATACTACGGAAACTAAGAACCATATCGTGCCTTATCATACTTATACATAGAAATGAGGATATCCGCAGTAGCACCAGAGTAACGTATAGAATTTACAATGGGTTTTCTTTGCTGTCACTAGCTCTGCGACAATATGAAAAACTCTTAAGTAGTTGAAAATGCAGGACTACATCCCAAGCTATCATTATACCTATATAGTTTTATGTACATTTTTTGATTAAGAAAGACCTAAGAAAAAATATTAAAATTGACCGGAGGATCTGTTCAGTAATAACATTTATAACACATATACTTAGACCTAATATGTATTTGTATTTAGGCAATAAAATCGATTCGTTACTTTAAACAGAGAGATTTTTATATAGTTTTTAAATAATAAACAATGAGAAAATTTCAAAAAATAATTTATTAGTTACTTCGTACCAATAAATAGGTCAACTTCAACAATTATATATAACAATTATTCTATAGTCTAGTGATGGTAGGAGATAGCCGGAGAGGAGAAGGTAACTTGGGTAAGAGGAGAGGAGTAGGCGACCTTGGCTACGGGGGCGGCATAGGCGACCTTGGCGGCGGGGGCGTATGCGAACTTTGGCGCTGCGTATGCAACGGGGGCTGAAGCATAAGCGATCTTGGCGGGCGCTGCAGAGGGGTGTCCTTCATAACGAACTATGGCGTTGAAACCGTGCTCCTCGTCGGCAGTGTAGTCTACAATACGGTGTACACCATCGGGCTGTACTAAGGAGTAGGAGCCCTGAAGGGCATCTCCAGCGCGGGCTTCATGTTGTTGTTTGATGTCGCCGCTGTGTTCGTCGTGGACGGAGTATTGGAATTCGTAGTGTGCGGGCGCCTCGGGTTCAGCGTAGGCCACTTTGGCAAGTGGGACGACCGGTAGGGCTGTGGCTGCGACGGCCAGAGAGATGAGAACGAAGAACTGAAATGAACATTCATAGAATATAAATAAGTATCATTGTTATATGAAGACTTTGACTGCTTTGTTGATCTAGTGGTCGTAAACGCAACTGCTGATCATGATGTCTCGGGTTGGAATTATTGGATGGGTCAAAAAAAATATAAGTTAGAGTTTTCTATCAAGCAATTCTCAGTAGTAGCCTGAAGTCAGGAATATGGTGGTGTTTCTTCACCCCCGTGTCTAGGAAAGCACGTAAAGCCGTTGGTCCTGCGCCTGATCTCTCTCCGGTCGTGTAAGTTTACCATCGGACTATGATAGTGAGGGAATAGAGAGAGGACTTGTGCTTGCGCATACACTCAGGAACTAAAATCCTGTCCTGCGCAGATGGCTACCCTTCGTTGAGTCTGGCCGCCGTGACCGATTTTCGGTCTGGAGGACATTATTATTATATTATACAAGTCGAAATAACAATAAAAATAAAAATAATAATCAATAATAATAATCGTACTAATTTCTGAGAGGTTTTTTGTAGTAGGGGTCTATTCCCTACTACTGTCTTTATACGTGTTAGCTGACTTTACATGTTCTCGATTTTTTATTAATAAGTCAGACATACAAGTTTACTCATAATGTAATCGTCGAACACTCATTTATCAGCATTTAAAATTACATCAGTGCTGGCGGGGATCGAATTCGGCTTGTTTGCGTAAGTGAAATGTTAACGTAAGTGCTCATCTCGCGATCTATCAGGGCTCTTTAAAACGTAGGGGTACTTGTAGGAATAGAAGAAAACAATATGATATTGTCTGGGATGAAACCCATCTAGATAAACTTGGAAAGTAAAACATACTTAAACAGGCGTGTCACTTTGTAAAAATCTGAGGTATGGAAAATGGTGGCGCGATTTTCAAATTTGTTCGCATTACTCGTGGGGTATTAAGGTTTAAGAGTTTGCAGTGTATATACTCAACTTATTTATTGAACTATAAGATGTGGGGTATTGAGGTTTAAGGGCTTGCGATTTATTTATATGGGGTTTGTAGTAATATGCGATTTATTTCCTAATTTCAGCTATGGAATTCCATACCTTGAAAAACTTGAGGTATGGAGTGCTCCATACCTTCCATAGTGGAAGTGACACCCCTGTACTTAAATACAAGATTTCAAGCAGATTGCAAAAGTCGTTTCCGAGAAACCAATGACATAAAAGTATATATTTTTATAGAATAAGGGTGACAAACGAGCACACAGTCCACCTGATGGTAAATGGATGCTGTGACATCTACATTTATGCTCGATTAAGAATCAAAAGCAGATGCGTTGTCACCCCTGAGGACTAAGACGGAATGCCTCGTTTCCAGTAAAAGGGGTCTCTGGTTCTCTACACTCACCATACGAAACACAGCAGCGTTAAGTTGCTATTTTACGCTGGTATTCTGTGAGAGCGTGGTCCTACCCCGGCCGAGCCGATCCATTCGTGCTACAACCATAATATAGCTGCAGTGTGGCTTAGTGGTCAGTGGGGAGAATGGCTCACATAAAAATTAAATAAAAAAATACCTGTATTCATATGGTAAGCACTTGTCATACAAACGTTAAAGTGAAAGTCGATAATTAAAACGCGTAGTATTTTTTCTTCATTAGCCTTTACATAGTTACCGACTTTAGAATGTGGGCTTCTTTAATTTTCTCTTTAATTTTCAAATTCAAACGGCAGTCAATTAATTATGACGATGTAAATAATGCTCTATCGAAATTAGAACATTGGTTTAACGCCAACAATTTGCTCTTAAACGGCAATAAGACAAAATGTATTAAATTTACAATACCTAACGTAAAACATTCGAAAACCAATATGCTCTTAAATGGGGAGGAGTTGAGTCTTGTGGATACCATTGTTTTTCTATTGACGCGTCGTTGAACGTCAATGGGGCCCCCATATATCTAAATTAGCAAGCAGACTTAGTTCTGCAGCATATTCTGTAAGAAAGATTAGAAGTCTCACAGATGTTGAGACAGCTAGGTTAGTGTATTTTAGTTACTTTCATAGCGTAATGTCTTATGGAATTTTGCTATGGGGTAATGCGACTGATATTGACGCTATATTTGTTTTGCAAAAGAGAGCCGTACGGGCGATTTATAATCTAAATTGTAAAGACTCCCTCAGAGAAAAATTTAAAGAAATAAACATATTAACTTTGGCATCGCAATATATTTATGAAAATGTAATGTATGTACATAAAAACATAAATAGCTTTAATAAGAATAAGGATGTTCATACCTTAAACACTAGGAACAAACATAAGCTTGTAATGCCAGTTACTAGACTCCACAGAATTAGTAATTCATTTATGGGGCAATGTATGCGCTTTTACAACAAAATCCCAGAGCATGTTCAAAGTTTGTCAATAAACAACTTTAAAAGTTTTATTAAAGAAAAACTGTACAAAAAGGGTTCTTATAATATCAAGGAATACATGAATGGAAATAACCCATGGGAATAAGGTGATCGCCACCATGCTGATTCTATGAAAATTCATTTAAAATTGTATAAACAAAATTATTGTTAAGTGAAATTATGTTTAAAAAAGTTTCTTGCTGATTCTTCCCAGGACAGAGGTATTGTCCGAACCAGTGGTAAATAAAAAAATAATTTTCAATAAGTATTATGTAATAATCAATATTGAATAAAAATCATTCTATTCTTTTCTGTTCTAATAGCAGCGAAGATTTGGGGTAAACATCACGCTTGGCAGGTGATCGGATGTTCGTAGAAAATAGACGTAGGTACAAAAACAATCAAAGTGGTTTCTAAGAAAATTATAGCGTTTAAAGCAACTTAAAATGTATACAAAGTTTAATAATACCTTGGCTGCCATTGTTGTAACTTGAATTGTTGAAGTTGAACTATATTGTTTTGCGACCTGCGACACTTTTTATACTGTATCTGCGGCGTGTATTTTGCGCCTGGGTGACATACAAATTGCCGCGGGCTGTAGGTCATAATTAAACGGATACAATGCACCAAGAGGTGAAGGTCGAACCCAACACCGCATTACTTCGGAGCCAGTCGATTGACATGATACGATTTCGGGAATGAGACATTTATGACATATTTGAAACATGACGTTGGCGTCGCGTATGAGTCAGAGAAACTGGCTACTGTTGTACTGAATCGTAGATTGTATGTTCGAAACATGCTGAATTAAACATTTTTGAAGAAATACTAACTATTGTGGTATATTTGTGTTTGAGTTTCTGACGAACTATGTATTGGACAGTGCAGATTTTAACTATCGACTGTGATTGTGTATTTTTCTAGAATATGGGGGACAAGTGAGCACAATCTTCACTAGATACTAGTAAGTGACTAGTAAGTGGACGCCGTAGCCTATAGAAATCTACATCTATCCTCGATTAAGAATCAAAATGCAGATTTGTTACCCCTGAGTGCTAAGATGGAATGTCTCGTTTCCCGTAAAAAAGATCTTCGGTTCCCTACAGTCACTATACGAGACACAGCAGCGTTGAGCTGCTATTTAACGCTGTCATTCTGTGAGAGCGTGGTCCCTCCCCGGTCTAGCCGACCCATTCGTGCTAAATCCATAATATACCTCCAAGATGGCTCTACATGTATAAAATTGTGTTTCGTGTTAGCGATTACACTAATTTTTGCTTATACTACAGTAAATATCCTATTAATCCATTATTAATTCATTAATTATAGCCTATCAAAGTCCACTGCTTAACATAGGTCTGCCCATAATTTGCCTCATAAAAGAATATTTTCTATAGTTGCCACGTTTGACCGTAGGGTTGGCAATCACAGTGTTTTATTTTCTAGTTGCCATTAGAAAGACGCTGATGCCATTCTTCTGGTTTGTTCACCCCCTACGACGCTCTGTCGCTTCCTACGACACCTACGGGACGATATGGAGGTAGTGAACATTTTTACACCACTACACGGTTAATATACATTCGCAAATATACGAGCTGCGAATCCGCCACGCTGCTGCAGAACATATTGGCGGACTTTACATGCTCACTAATGATTCTCTTCACCGCTAAGTACAGTAAATCAGCATTTAAAATTGCAATTTACGATTTCATTTGTGTCGTAAAGGCTCGAACCAGGCTTGCGCGCATGCTGTGTGATTAAATGCGAGCACTTAGCGACTGTGATGCCACGGCTTATAATCTTCTTCACAGTTGATGGCGACCTTGAAGGAGAATAACAGAACGTCACACGAATAAGGAAACTGATCTTCACATGTAGAAGGCGTGAGTAGAGACTGTTTGGCGAGACACGTTCGGCACTAATTTTTAGCGGACTTTAAAAAGGAGGACAATCTCAATTTGACGCGATATATTCGTTAATTGCAAACCAATTTTCTATTATCCATTACAACCTATAAAATTCCATTGCTTACCATAAGCCTCTTCCATAGTTGACTCACTCGTCGGGTTGGCAACAACAGTTTTGGTTATTATTTTGAGTTATTATTGAGAGATGCTGCTGCCAATGTCCTGTTTCAATTCACCTTCGCCTCTTACGGCACCCACAGAACGATATGGGGTAGTGTATATTCTTACACCGCCACTACACGGTTGTCCCATTTTAATGATTATTATGTATATTTTTGCAATTTTATTATAAATTATGAGATAAAATTCCAGCTCTAAGGGCATATGTAAATGGGGGAGGGGTTGAAGTTATATATACCTGAAACTAACTTCTAACAAAGAACTTTACAGCAGCTTCGTCATCCCTAAAAACGTAGATACATCATAACCTTTGATTATAATAATAATAGATCTCTAAAAAGAAGCCATAACCCCCTTTTGCACTAATATTAAGTGTAATATAAATAATGATATAAATCGCTCTTCAAACTAACACTATCACGGTGACATGGTGACGTAGCAGTAGAAGTATCTAATTTTTTCCCTTTTTCTACCGACTTCAAAAAGGAGACGGTACCCAATTCGGCTGTATGTTTTTTTTTCATTTGTTTTCCCTCATAACTGTTTTACTGTGTGAACCGATTTTGATGATTCTTTTTTTATTTGAAAGCTTACATGTGGCCCCATATAAAGGAGACGGTCCAAAATTGTATGAAGCGTAGGCCTAGTTTTGTACTAGTTTGGAAATAAATTAAAATAAAATATTAAACCACTTTTGATCATTCAAATCTACGAATTTGCCTTAATTTCAGTGGTATTATTAATATTTTATTCTCACCAAAAAATGCAACACTAATGGCGGATTGATATCGTTTTGATTTGATGTTAGCTGTCATCTCTGAAATATACTTATATCACCTATAGCCTATCAGGTAGATTTATTATATAAAATAGTTAAAATGTCTCGAAATTAGGGCAAAAAAGTTGTATTTTTTTCTATGAAAACACGAATAAAGTGTATTATAGATTGTGTGTGTGCTTTTTTGGTCGTAAAACAACTAACGTTCTTGTTATAGATTAATGATAAGTCATCGTGCGCTCTGACTAGAAACCGCGCTCCCTGCAAGTAACAGCTCCGTGAGTGCGGCATCTTAATATTGTAGTGTGTATAAGACAATTTGCATGAAGCTAGTGTGCGTGAAAAATTGTATATGCCAGCAGCTTAACTATTACCCGATTAATGGGAAAATTTATTTTATGCTATGGCTTAGTAGTTAAGTTCATAGTTATGAATGTATTCCAGAAATACTTAAAAATGAACTTAAAAATGAATAAATTTATTAATAACGGTGGTAGAGCCACGCAGCAGTTTTTGCTGTTGCATGTATGGGCCGGCTCGAGCCGGGTTGGTACCACGACCTCACAGAATACCGGCGTGAAGTAGAAGCTTTGCTTCTGCGTTTCGTCTGGTGAGTGCAGGTGGCCGGAGGCCCAATCCCCCCCCCCCCATCAACATGGTAGCGGAATTACACGAAGAACTACCCCAGGAGGGTACCAGCACCCCTGGAGAATCCCTCGCTGAGCATCCACGACCATGTTATTCCGATCCTGAGCGTGGGTGCTCAGGCTGCCCCGCGTATTCTGGGGGGGGGGGGGGGGCAAAATTCCGCTCAAAAGCATTACTGCTAGGGGCAAACTGAGCAAGAACACCAAGGCGACCCCTGCCACGCTATCCGTGAATTTCTGCAACATCAGGGGACTTCACTCTAACCTAAACGCCATCCACTACCATCTCGAGACGGCGAAGCCGGCCTTGCTCTTTCTGACCGAGACACAGGTTTCCTCTCCGGCTGATATTTCGTATCTCTCCTACCCGGGGTACAAATTGGAGCATTCCTTTGTGCCTCGGGCTGGAGTTTGCGTGTATGTCAGAGAGGACATCTGTTCTCGACGCCTCGGCAGTCTTGAAGGTTCGGACCTGTCCATCCTTTGGCTACGCGTAGACAGCGACGACCATCCGCGCGTCTACGGGTGCCTCTATAGGTCCCATAGCGGTAATGCCGAAACAGACCGACTCATCGACCACGTCCAAATGGCTACAGATTTCTTGCTACAACAGGTCCCATCCGCAGAGATCGTGATCCTTGGCGATTTTAACGCCCACCATGCCGAATGGCTCGGTTCACGTCTAACCGATCATGCGGGGAGATCTGTTTATGACTTTGCCTTGGCATATGGTCTGACACAACTGGTTACTTCGCCTACGCGGATTCCAGATGTGGAGGATCATACACCTTCCCTGTTGGACCTTCTGCTGACCTCTCATCCGGACGGATATCTGGGTTCCGTCGATGCCCCTCTCGGCTCTTCGGACCATTGTCTGATCCGGAGTGTGGTGCCACTCACGCTCCCTTCGCGGTTGCGTTCTGCAGGTTGCCGCCGTGTTTGGCATTACAGGTCGGCGGATTGGGACGGAATGCGGTCCTTCTTTGCATCCTACCCATGGGGGCGGGTTTGCTTCTCGCCGGATGATCCCAGCGCTGTTGCTGACTCTGTCACTGATGTGGTGCTACAGGGAATGGAACTATTTATTCCATCATCTGTGGTACCCATCGGAGGCAGATCTCAGCCTTGGTTTGGTCGCTCCTGTAAGACTGCATTACGCAGTAAGCAGGAGTGTTATCAAGCCTGGGCTGCGGCTTCGGCGACTCGGGATGTAAATACCAGCACACTTAAAAAGAAGTATAACTTCGCCTCCAGGTCCTTCAAAAGAGTTATTGCCAAGGCAAAGTCAGAGCACATAGGCAGAATTGGCGAGAAACTAGTTCGCCTTCCTTCGGGAACCCGTGCATTCTGGTCTCTCGCCAAGGCTGTCCAAGGGAATTTCTGTAAGCCATCACTACCATCTCTGTACAGGGAGGATGACTCACTGGCCCATGACGCAAAAGACAAAGCCGACCTTTTAGGCTCCCTTTTTGCGTCCAACTCGACTCTTGATGACGGGGGGAAAACACCGCCGACCATCCCGCGGTGTGAGTGCTCCATGCCGGATGTGCTGTTCTCACAGCGCTCGGTTCGCAAAGCACTGCTCTCCCTGGACATCCAGAAGTCGAGTGGGCCTGACGGAATCCCCCCAATTGTGCTGAGGACGTGTGCTCCGGAGTTGGCACCGGTCCTAACGCGTCTTTTCCGGTACTCCTACTCCCAAGGCGTAGTCCCGAATTCATGGAAGACAGCTTTTGTCCACCCGATGCCTAAAAAAGGCGACCGCTCAGACCCATCCAACTATAGGCCTATCGCGATCACCTCCTTGTTCTCCAAAATAATGGAATCCATTATTAACTGCCAGCTCGTGAGGTACCTTGAGGATCACCAGCTGATTAGTGACCGCCAATACGGTTTTCGTCGGGGTCGATCAGCTGGTGATCTTCTGGTCTACCTGACCCATAGATGGGCGGAGGCAGTAGAGTCCAAGGGGGAGGCGTTGGCCGTTAGTCTGGACATTGCGAAGGCCTTCGATCGGGTTTGGAACAAAGCGCTTCTTTCGAAGCTCCCTTCCTATGGGCTTCCCGAGAAATTGTGCAATTGGATCACCAGCTTCCTTGTAGATCGGAGCATCAAGGTCGTTGTAGACGGTGCATGCTCTGACTACAAGCCTTTTAACGCTGGTGTTCCACAAGGCTGTGTGCTATCACCAACGCTGTTTCTTCTGCATATCAATGATATGTTGCTAACTGGTAACATTCATTGCTATGCGGATGACAGCACTGGTGATGCTCTATACACCGGCCGTGCCAATATTTCTCGGGAAAACGTCGCTGAGTACCGGAACAAACTTGTGTCTGAAGTCGAGTCTTTGCTGAACAAAGTCTCGGATTGGGGGCGACTAAATCTAGTCCAATTTAATCCTCAGAAGACACAAGTTTGCGCGTTTACCGCTAAAAAGAACCCCTTTGTCGTATCTCCTCAGTTTCAAGGCACTCCCCTTCTTGCCTCAGCCAGTATCGGTATCCTCGGAGTCGACATATCGAGTGACGTGCAGTTTCGTGGTCACTTGGAAGGGAAGGCCAAATTGGCCTCTAAAAAGCTTGGCGTGCTCAGCAGAGCGGGACAGTATTTCATGCCGGCACACCGCCTGCTACTTTACAAGGCGCAAGTTCGGCCTCACATGGAATACTGTTCCCATCTCTGGGCAGGGGCTCCCCAGTGCCAGCTCCTTCCACTTGACCGCATTCAACGCAGAACGGCTCGAATTGTCGACGACCGAGCTCTTTCCGATCGGCTCGATTCATTGGCACTGCGAAGAGATGTTGCATCCCTTTGCATTTTCTTTCGCATCTACCATGGGGAGTGCTCTGTGGAATTGTTCGGATTAATCCCAGCCGCCAAATTTCACGAACGCACATCGCGGCAGAACTCCCGATACCATCCACACCATCTGGATGATTGGCGGTCCACCACTGTGCGATTTAGAAGATGTTTTCTTCCTCGCACGACTTCCTTGTGGAATCGATTACCATCAGCGATTTTTCCGGACCGATACGACTTAGGGACCTTCAAGAAAAGAGCGTACTCCTTTTTAAAAGGCCGGCAACGCATCTGCGATTCCCCTGGTGTTGCAGTTGTTCATGGGCGGCGGTAGTCACTTACCATCAGGTGAGCCGCATGCTCGTTTGCCCCCTCTCCTATAAAAAATAAAAAAAATAACGAATGTATCAATATATTTGTGTATATTATGTATAGGTTTTTCTTCTGAATAAATGACATATAAATGATAAGGCCTCCTTTTAATCACTTTAAATTTTTTATTTACATGTCTAACTAATATTCACAAATTATTTAAAAAAATAGTTACATATATGGTGTTATTAAAATAGGGCTTTCTATTCTACGCGTCGATATGAACAACTTTTACTATAGATCTATCTTCCTAATCGCAAGAAAAATCAGGTCTTCCATACATTTTGAGCAAGTTTGTACGAAATTTTGTATGGAATAACTGACTTTGAGATATTTTTTATAGGATCAGGGTGACAAACGAGCACTCAGTCCACCTGATTGTAAATGGTTGCTGTGGCCCATAGACATATACATCTATCTTCGGTTAAGAATCAAAATGCAGATGCGTTGCAACCCCTGAGGACTAAGATGGAATGCCTCGTTTCCAGTAAAAAGGGTCTCCGGTTCTCTACACTCACCATAGGAAACACAGCAGCGTTAAGCTCCTATTTTACACTGGTATTCTGTGAGCGCGTGGTACGTCCCCGGTCGAGCTGACCCATTCGTGCTACAGCTATACCAGTAATATAGCTGCAGTATGGGTCTATCACGTATAAATTGAAAATTTCGAAGATGAATGATGTAGTGTTATGCTACTTACTTATCATTTTACATTATTTTAAATTCATTTTTCCATTCTGTTTCGATTTTCTGTATTCACTTCAAAACTGGATATTTTACATCACCTTTATTTCCATAGGATCCTGTAACGATTTTAAACCATAAAAACACAGCTTTGCAGAAACAGACATCACCAGGCAAAATCAGATATACTATCTCTTACATTCATCATCTGCATTCAGGTAAGGGTGGAGTTCACATTCAATGACTACCACTCTAAAAGTGTGTTTTATGGTTTAAAATCGTTACAGGATCCTATGGAAATAAAGGTGATGTAAAATATCCAGTTTTGAAGTGAATACAGAAAATCGAAACAGAATGGAAAAATGAATTTAAAATAATGTAAAATGATAAGTAAGTAGCATAACACTACAATGAATGAATGAATGAATGAATGAATGAATATACTTTTATTGTACACCACGAACAAATATACAAATGTCATAACAAAAATCAGAAATCAAAAAGATTTATTGAAAAATGATGTATTGTGAGTTGGCACACTTAAAATGAATTTTCTCGAAGAGCGTAAGGGTTCCCCCGGAAGCCCCACAAAATTAAACTTCTCCTTTAGATAGGGAGGAGTAGAAGGGTGAAATAATACACAGTACAGAATAGAAAGTATATGCATGTTCCGGCGAAGTCGGATAGGTAACCACTTGAGACGTGAGCGAAATTGGGAAATATGGTCAAATTTGCGCAATCCAAATATGAACCGAATACTAGTATTTTGAAGTCTCTCAAGCTTATTTAGCTGGTCCTTAGTTATGTCTACATAGCTTGCGTCAGCATAGTCAAGAATCGGAAGGAGAAGAGACTGTGCGAGCATAATTTTTGTAGGAATGGGAAGAAAAGATCGAAGGCGACGCAGTGATCAAAGAGCGACAAAAGTTTTCTTACTTACCTCATTCAGTTGGCGTATCCAATTTAAGGAATTATCAATATAAATACCAAGATTTTTGACATTGTCAAAGTAAGGGATAACAACTCCATCGAATACGATAGGTGGTACAGAGAACCAGTCAATTCTTGAGATAAAGCTCTGGCTACCAATAATGATAGCCTGAGACTTTTTAGGATTGACATTTAGGCCATATGATTTACTCCACTCGTGTATAAAATTTAGATCCCTATTTAATGTAGCGATTGCATTCGGCAAATTCTCAAGAGTTGACTGGGTGTAAATCTGGACATCATCCGCATACATGTGGTAGAGAGAAGATATTTTATGAGTGATTGAATTAATGAAAATGGAAAAGAGTAAAGGTGACAACACGCCGCCCTGCGGCACGCCTGCAGTTATATCACACCAAGATGAGTGAGTTTCATCGACACGAATACACTGCCGACGGTCACAGAGATAACTTTGAAACCAGTCAATTACTGATGGAGATATGTTAAGGGAACATAACAGACTCAACTGTATATCGAAGTCAACAGTATTGAACGCATTACTGAAATCCAGCAAGGTCATGACTGTGAGTTGTTTATTATCCATACCCCACCGTATGTCATCAGTAACTTTGATTAAGGCAGTAGCCGTACTATGACCTGGACGGAAACCGGATTGTAAGGAATTCAATAAATTGTGCTTATTAAGGAAAAGGGTCAGCTGTTGGCAAATAAGTTTTTCAAGGACTTTAGAAAGGAAAGGTAAGATCGAGATGGGACGGAAATCAGAGAGGTTAACGGGATTAGATTTCTTTGGAAGGGGTATAATATGAGCACTCTTCCAGGCTTGAGGGAATTTAGAGGAAGAGACACAAGCATTGAGTAAATAAGTGATAATGGGAGTAATAACATCAAGGAGAGGAACAATCATATTACGGCTAATGTTGTCGCTACCGGCAGCATTTGAGGAGATGGATAATATGGTCTTCTTAACATCACATTCAGTAAACTGACTAAAAGATGATCCCATAATAAAAAATATTCACGTTGACGGGCAGAATCATTCCCTAAGTTATTAAGTACTATTTTGTTACACCTTTAGTTAGTATATAAGACTGGAGAAAAAGTTTCCAAATTCAAGACGTTTTTGTTTTAAAGTTTTATTACATTTAGTTATAATATATATGGGTCCATTCTGTTCGATAATTTGTTACATCTTGTAGGTAGTGAAATAATAAAAAATAAACGTTGCTGTAGAAATCATGGGATTTTGATTAAAAAAATGCGACAAGTAGTTTTATTTGATATATTCAATACCAGAGATTTGAAGGAACATAGATTTAGTCAGCTCATTTATAATGGAAAAAAATTATAAACTCAAATATTAAAACCTCCAGAAAGCTTTCTTTTAAAGAACACAAGCAACAAAAGAAAATAATGTCTAAAACTTTTAAACCAGTTTTAAGTACTCAAGCAAATACTGGATTTTTAGGAATGTTAGTGTGTATTGAAAGTCTCAAACAGATAACTACTCTTGTGATCTGGCGTTATCGTGATGAAAGACCACTCCTTTTCTGATTATCTATGCCAAATGTTTCTTTTTCTATTTCTTGCTTGTCTCTTTATTTATTGGTAGTAGAGATCCGAATCGATGGTTTTACCCGGCGGTAAAAGCTCATGATAAACTTTCAATACCACCATACACACAGCATCATTTTATTTCGTGTTAATCCAGGTTTCGCTTTAGTCTGTAAACAAAACACATATCACATACAGAAAAAAATCACGTTTCTTGTATGGTCTTCATACAAGAAACGTAATTTTTTTGGCTCCTTTAATGTTTTACTTGTTTTCTTTTTTATTTTAGTGGAGACTTGGGTCCCGTTGATAGTCTTTGGGTACGGAACCCTAATAAATGGCAATTATGTCATTTGAGCAATACTACAGAAATAAACATTAAATAATTTAGAATTCGGTTATATTATAATAAGTTTAATATATTATATTATAAAATATAGTAACAATAAATTCACATATAGAAATCTCAGCCACGGGGAACTTTATTTTTGCATTCGCGGCGACACTGAATAGCGTCCTTGATATTTTGTGACTTATTTATGGCTCGTGTTATTTTATGTTAAAATTTCGAAATTGTATGATACTCATAGATTACCTCCTAAATGATACTTAATGATAGTATGTGATTCCAGTGTCTTTCTTATTTCTTGTAGTAATATTTTTACACAGTTTCAATACGTAAACTGGCATTTTACTTCGGATTATGATCAAAATTTAATAAAACATTCAGTACGTTCACCTCACACGTTGCCTGCAACGCGACTGGCTCGGGTACGCCGATTTCGGCATAGTATTTGCGCATTTTACACAGGGATTGAATACTGGTACCAATTTCGGTTCTGGTTCTTCATTTAGTTTCTTATAAAGGTTCCTCTTTTCGGTACGGTTCCAGTTCCGGTATCGGTTCCGGTTAGGGTTCCGATGTACCGGTTTTAAATACCGGTTCCGAGAACCTATAATCAAATTTCTCCAAATCCGTAGATTGGTATAAAAAATTCTGTACAATTCCGTAGATGCTATTTCAAAATATCCGTTCCGTTGAGGATCGACAATATTTGTTTTTGAACTTAGTTGATAAATTCATTCTGTCATGGAAAATTCTTGTTGTAAGTTTAAATGTAGTATAACATCGAATCAAGCTACACATGTAAGAAAAATAAACCATAAAAATTGATTATAATTAAATGTTTTTTTTGAATTAAATAATATTTAGTAAACAATAAATAAAGTAACTATACACACTTTAATATTTGTGGATAGTTATACTAAAAAAATACGTTACAAACTTGATTATAACGACTTATTAACATGGATTTTATTTTCTGGTTTTTGTTAGTTTATTATTTGATATATTACAGTGTTTCAGACTCGGGTGATTTATGTCACAATGAAAAACTATAGCTGTGTAGTGGCGGTTAAGAATATCTCTGGGTGTCGTAAGAGGCGACAGTGGGATATAGTCAGGAGATGGGCAGCAGCATCTTCCTGATAACAGCAATATCACAATAAAAAACTGCGGTTGCCAACCCGCTCGCCAAGCGTGGCAACTATGGCAATATACCCCCCAAAATGAATAAAGTTACTAACAGATGGCCCCCAGTCCCCGTCGGCTCCGATATTCCTGGCTACGTTGGGAACCATGGTAACGGCGGGGCAGGGGTGCTAAAAATCTCCGGTGGAGGTTCGGTTGCCACCTACGACGACTCAACCTGGCAACTTATAACGCACGCACCCTGAGAACTGACGGAAAATCCTGGAGCTGGAAGAAGAGATAGACAGGTTGCGCTGTAATATTATAGGACTATCTGAGGTCCGAAGAGAGGGGGAGGACACGGTAATGCTCGAATTCGGCAACTCGTTCTATCACCGGGAGGGCGACCGCCTTTCCCAAGGAGGTGTCGGATTTATCGTCCACAAGTTTCTCGTTAACAACGTTGTAAAGATTGGCAGTGTGTCGACGAGGGTCGCGTACGTTATACTCCTAATCACCAAACGGTATTCGCTGTAGGTCATACAGGTTTACGTACCAACCTCGACACACCCCGATGAGGAGGTGGAGGAAATGTATATCTCTAGAGCTATGCATTCCTCCAAAACCCACTATACGGTGTTAAGGAGACTTCAACGCAAAACTAGCCACAAGAGAGAACGGTGAGCTGAAAGTAGAGAAATTTGGCATAGGGCAGCGGAACCAAAGGGGCCAGCAGCTGGCAGAATTCATGGAGAAAGATCTCTTTATGATGAACTCTTTCTTCCAGAAGCGACCCCACAGAAAGTGGACCTGGTCGAGCCCCGACAGTTCGACAAAAAATGAGATTGACTTCATTATGACGACCAGACGACAACTGTTCAGTGATGTCTCAGTGATCGCGAGGGTGAAAACCGGCAGCAACCACCGAATGGTTGTCGTAAAGCGACAATTAAAAAAAATAGAACCTAACCTAAGTACAACAAAACAACAAAAGTAGAGCCAGAAAACAATATATTTAAATTTTTAAAAGGTATTTACAATTTTATAAAAAAAAATGAAATGAGGATGATGATGAATGAAGTGAGAGTACAATTAGATTACAAAAAAATAAAGGTAGGAGAATAGGGGAATATAGAGTTGTAGTGGAGCCTAAAAGTCGAAGCGACACACGTTGCGATTGTAGAGGTAGGTTTCTTAGCAGTGACGGCACGCAGCGCCTGAAGCCAGCACACGCCGGTTGCGCTTGTAGAGGTAGGTTTCTTAGCAGCGACGGCGCGCAGCGCCTGGAGCCAGCACACGCAGCGTCCGGAGCCGGCGCACGTAGCGCCTGGAGAAGGGGCGCTCAACGCTTAGAGCCAGCAGTTGCAGCGCCCAAAGGTAGCGCCGGCGGTAGGTGCACTCGGCGCCTGGAGTAAGCAGTCGTAGCGCCCGGAGTAGTGTGGCCCCCGCGCTTGAAGTAGACTGCCGACGACTTCCGAGGTAGATGGAGGCTTGTAGGATTCCGGAGTGGTGCGGCTCCGCGCTTGAAGAAGGCTTCGCCGAAGACTTCACGTGTAGGTGGAGGCTTGCAGGATCCCGGGGCAGTGCGGCCCCGGGATAAGGCCTTTAGGAGATACTTCCAATTCGCGAACTGAAGCGAGACTGCCTTTCTTCACCGATTGTTCGGCTTTTATACCTTTCTAGAGAGAACGGAAAAATTATTTAAATTAAATGCAAATTTTTTGTAAATGGTCAAGATAAAAGAGTATTTATGTGGAATTATCGAAATAGGAACAACAGATCGGTAGCAAATTTGAATATAATTACTATGGAAACGAAATCAATAACAATATCAAAACATGTCAAATTTTGGTTTTAGGTTTATAATAAGAAAACGGTAAGATTTAAGTGGAAAATGAGATATTATTGATATAGGAAAAAAGGTAGCGCAGCTGCCCACACAAAGCCCAAGATTGTAGAGTTACGGAAAACTAGCTAAAAGATCGAAAAAAGGTAGACTCCATTGACACCAATTTAAAAGTGGTGATAATGTGAAAATACGAAGTAGAAATGATTTGTTATTGTGTTCTTATGGTTTAAAATCGTTACAGGATCCTATGGAAATAAAGGTGATGTAAAATATCCAGTTTTGAGGTGAATGCAGAAAATCGAAACAGAATGGAAAAATGAATTTAAAATAATGTAAAATGATATGTAAGTAGCATAACACTACATTTTCCCCCCGACCCTGGAAAATTTTTGACTCAGCAAAAATTTTGATATATACATTCTAAAATAAACCATAAAAACACAGCTTTGCAGAAACAGACATCACCAGGCAAAATCAGATATACTATCTCTTACATTCATCATCTGCCATTCAGGTAAGGGTGGAGTTCACATTCAATGACTACCACTCTAAAAGTGTGTTTTCAAAACGACATTAAGGCTTATTTAAGGAGTAGTCATCCGCTCCTGCGTGGAAAAAAAAAATTAGTCGAAGAAACACCACTCTTAAAAGTGTGTTTTCGAAAGGACATTCAGGCTTATTTAAGGAGTTGTCATCCGCTCCTGCGTGAAGATAAAGATAAAGAAATCAATCTTAAGCAAGCTTTAGTCGCTATGACTTAAGTAAAGATAAAGAACGGCCAGAGCGGTAGGGCTCAAAGCCAGAGATCAGCAACATCACTAGCGAGATGTGTCTGAAATAATAAGAAGTGAAGATTAACCTACCAAACAAACAAACAAATTAAAAGAAATAATAACAAGGTGAAAATGATGGTGATATTTATACATATATACAAATTAAATGTGATATTTATACATATATACAAATTAGCAGTTAATAAATGTTTAGATATTTATACATATATACAAATTAACAGTTAGTAAATGCTTAGAAAAGTTATGAATCGTCTCGCTTCAGCTTTGAAAAACAATTTTATATAAAGTCTAAAGTTCAAAGTTAAGTTTAAGAAATAAAGATTTAATTGAAAAGTTATACCTCTTTAAGTTACCTAGAATAAAAATATTAAAGTGATGAATGTAAGTGAAGTGTTAAATGTAGGTCTAAATATAAGCCAGATACGTTGAAACACTAGATGAAGTGTTGTTTTAGAATTTGGAAGGTATGAAAATGATGAATAAATAAAGAGTTAAGAACGAAAGGGAGAGCAATTAAATCAAAAGGGAATGGACAAGGCGCAGTAAAGGTGAAGAATTAAGAGAGAAAGAGGACTTTTACGTTGGGCGCCAAATGTCGTGAAGCGACAATTAAAAAAAAATAGAACCTAACCTAAGTACAACAAAACAACAAAAGTAGAGCCAGAAAACAATATATTTAAATTTTTAAAAGGTATTTACAATTTTATAAAAAAAATGAAATGAGGTTGATGATGAATGAAGTGAGAGTACAATTAGATTACAAAAAAAATAAAGGTAGGAGAATAGGGGAATATAGAGTTGTAGTGGAGCCTAAAAGTCGAAGCGACACACGTTGCGATTGTAGAGGTAGGTTTCTTAGCAGCGACGGCACGCAGCGCCTGAAGCCAGCACACGCCGGTTGCGCTTGTAGAGGTAGGTTTCTTAGCAGCGATGGCGCGCAGCGCCTGGAGCCAGCACACGCAGCGTCCGGAGCCGGCGCACGTAGCGCCTGGAGAAGGGGCGCTCAACGCTTAGAGCCAGCAGTTGCAGCGCCCAAAGGTAGCGCCGGCGGTAGGTGCACTCGGCGCCTGGAGTAAGCAGTCGTAGCGCCCGGAGTAGTGTGGCCCCCGCGCATGAAGTAGACTGCCGACGACTTCCGAGGTAGATGGAGGCTTGTAGGATTCCGGAGTGGTGCGGCTCCGCGCTTGAAGAAGGCTTCGCCGAAGACTTCACGTGTAGGTGGAGGCTTGCAGGATCCCGGGGCAGTGCGGCCCCGGGATAAGGCCTTTAGGAGATACTTCCAATTCGCGAACTGAAGCGAGACTGCCTTTCTTCACCGATTGTTCGGCTTTTATACCTTTCTAGAGAGAACGGAAAAATTATTTAAATTAAATGCAAATTTTTTGTAAATGGTCAAGATAAAAGAGTATTTATGTGGAATTATCGAAATAGGAACAACAGATCGGTAGCAAATTTGAATATAATTACTATGGAAACGAAATCAATAACAATATCAAAACATGTCAAATTTTGGTTTTAGGTTTATAATAAGAAAACGGTAAGATTTAAGTGGAAAATGAGATATTATTGATATAGGAAAAAAGGTAGCGCAGCTGCCCACACAAAGCCCAAGATTGTAAAGTTACGGAAAACTAGCTAAAAGATCGAAAAAAGGTAGACTCCATTGACACCAATTTAAAAGTGCTGATAATGTGAAAATACGAAGTAGAAATGATTTGTTATTGTGTTCTTATGGTTTAAAATCGTTACAGGATCCTATGGAAATAAAGGTGATGTAAAATATCCAGTTTTGAGGTGAATGCAGAAAATCGAAACAGAATGGAAAAATGAATTTAAAATAATGTAAAATGATATGTAAGTAGCATAACACTACATGGTGACAGGCACACTGAACCTAAACGATAAGTTGGAGAGGACAGTCTAATGAAGTTAACGCTCCGTCTCCCTCGTGCTCTACTCCAGAGTCCCGAAAACTTTCAGCTCGAGCTACGTTTTTAGTGCCTAGAAGATTACAATGCAGTGGACGATATGAAAGACAAGCTCGTGAAAACTGTCCATGCGGTCGGAGCTAAGTTTAGCAAGACCCGCCGCAGAAGAACACAAAAACTCTCCGATCACACTCTTAATTTCATGGCTGTTAGACGGGATATGAAGCTGTAGTCTTCAGCAGATTTGACAGCATACAGGCAACTGAACGGACAGATCTCCAAATGCATGTGGCGGGACTTACGCAACTTTAATACTGCTCTTATTGAAGAAGCGATCGAGCGGAACCAGGGCTCCAAAGTCTTTTCTAAAGATCTGTCTGCCGGAAAGAGCCAACTGTCGAAGCTGAAGACCGAGTGTGGCAGCGTCGTTTCCGGGACACCTGAGATTTTGAGTGAGATTGAGAGGTTCTATGGGCAGCTGTACACATCATCGTTGGAGCCACACGTATGAGTAACGATCCAAGAGCGAGTCTTATTCGACACTATTCCGATGATATCCCGGACGTCAGTCTGAACGAGATTAGTATGGTTTTTCAGCATCTTAAAAACTGCAAGGCCCCAGACGAGGATGGAATTACAGCGGAGCTTCTGAAAGCGGGTGGAGAACCGGTACTTGAAGTCCTTCAGAAGCTCTTTAATTCCGTCCTCCATGGTGGCATTACACCGGAGGCGTGGAGCAGAAGTGCGGTGGTCTTGTTCTTCAAGAAAGGTGACAACGCTCTCTTGAAGAAGTACAGGCCGATTTTCCTTCTGAGCCGCGTCTACGTGCTGTTTTCGAGAGTCATTACGAATCGTCTCGCGCGTAGAACTGACGAATCCCAGCCTCCCGAACAAGCTGGTTTCCGAAAGGGCTTTAGCACCATAGACCACTTACATACCCTTCGGCGAATTGTACAGAAGTCCGTGGAGTACAATTTGCCTTTGATTCCGTCGAAATTTGGGTGGTGCTGCAGTCAATTCAACGGTGCCAAGTCGACTGTCGGTTTATCGAAGTGCTGAAGTGCTTGTACAGTAGGGTTACGATGGCTATCCGAGTACAGAACCAGAGTATGAAACCTATTCAATTGCAGAGAGGTGTAAGATAGGGTGGCGTTATATCCCCGAAACTCGTCACCGCTGCATTGGAAGACGTTTTCAAGCTTCTCGACTGTAAAGGATACGGTATTAACATTAATGGCGAGTACATCACTCACCTTCGATTTGGCGACGATATAGTCCTTATGGCAGAATCGCTGGAACACCTTAGCACTATGCTCAATGACCTCAATAGTGTCTCCCAACCGATAGGTCTTAAGATGAACATGGGCAAAATAAAGATCATGTATAACATCCATGTCACACCTATGCCGGTAGTTGTTGGGAGCACTAAGCTTGAAGTTGTTGACGAGTATGCTTACCTGGGACAAATAGTACGACTAGGTAAGTCGAACTTAGACCGAGAGGTCAATCGACGGATTCAACTCGGTTGGGCAGCGTTCGGAAATTACGGCACATCTTCTCGTCAGGTATACTTCAAAACTTAAAAACGAGACTGTACAAACAGTGCGTGTTGCCAGTGATTACTTATGGAACTGAGACGTGGTCGTTCACTGCTGGCCGGATGAGGAAGTTCAAGGTCACTCAGCGAGCTATGGAAAGGGCTATGCTTGGAGTTTCTCTGCGTGATAAACTTAGAAATGAGGATATCCGCAGTAGAACCAGAGTAACCGACATAGCCCAACTGATTAGTAAGCTGAGTGGCAATGGGCCGGCCATAAAGCTCTATGAACCGACAACCGATGGGCAAAAAAGATTCTCGAGTGGCGGCGGACGAAGTGTGGGGCGTCCCCCCACTAGATGGAGTGACGACCTGGTAAGATATGCAGGAAGTCGATGGATGCCGGTGGCTTAAAACCATGCTTTGTGTTATTCCTTGGGGGAGGCATATGTTCAGCAGTGGAATTGTGAAGGGCTGTAATGATGATGATGATGAAAAACTATACAACTAAGAACTTTGAGAAATTCGAAAAAAAAAGATCGAGGAAAAGCGAAGAATAATCCGGCAGAATTTTTTTAAAAATTGTAAAAACAATTGGGATAGTATGGATTAGAAAAATTTGAGACAAGTGACAATTCAATCATCTATAAAAAGGTTATAAGCGGTTATATTAATTGCCTATTTTTCAAGAAGAAAGAAGAAACAAACGTACCTAATTTAATTCAAAATATCTAAGCTATTAACATTTGAAATCGATTAACGTCACAAAAATTTGATATTTATGAGTAAGAATTTTAATACAGATAGCATAGAATTAATTATTAAATATAATTTAATACAGACAACATTAGAAGAAGAGAGAGAGAAGAACATTGTCGGCAAGTTTACACTCATGATAAAAAAATCTTGTTAAGTTTATAAAAATTCCGTAGATTGCAACGTCAAATTCCGTAGTTCCGTAGATGATAACAAATTTCCGTATATCTATAGAAAATCCGTAGACTTGGCAACACTGCATTGATATGTGATATAAGATCCACCAATACAAATGTGATATTTTACAAACTCCCCTCTTCTCACACTCCGCCGCGCGCCGCATCGCGCCGTCCACCCGACCGCACCTCAAACAAGTTTGGACTCGCTTTTGCTTTACGTAGGAACCGGTAAAATAAAGGTTCTAATTTAGGTTCTTGTTCCTGTTCCGGTATAGGTACCGAAACCCCTAAATACCAGTTCTATACCGGTATTTTGGAAGCGTTTTCAATCCCTGATTTTACATGAGCGCCGGCGGTATCTAGTCAGAGCACGCGATAACTTATCATTAATCTATGGTTCTTGTTGATATTTGCATATCATAAATGCAGTTCAGGAGAAAACAAATGTAAAAAGTACTACCTAATTCCAGACAAGAAGATTGTTGAGATAAATCAACGGTGCCTACGCTCAAAATTATTTATTTGCATTCATTAGTGTGTACTAAACTAATGTACTGCACAGTTCAGTGCCAAGAGCATCCAGACCTTTTTTGTTTTACATGGAGAAATGAGGCCCTAGGTGTTTTGTTACTTATTACAAAAATTTTGTGCCAGATAGCTCAAAGCCGAGATTATATGTGAATAGCGGGTAACTCCGTTTATCTACCCTAAAAAATCCACCCTGAGATGTATACTACTTTATTGCACTAATAATAAAGAATATATTTAACTTATTTTACCTTGGAGTGGCTATTTTAAGGTGGATAAAGAGAATAATCCTGAATACTAATTTCTGTTCAGGTATATGTGTCTATCTGCGCTGCTGAAGTGCCAGGGTACAATCATAGATAATATAATTTATTTGTTATAATATGGCACATTACAGTTGTTACAAAAGAATTCGCATCCTAAATATTCTGCCGTTTCCGGTATATAAATATTTTCATATAACAGGTCCTCAGCGTGTCAGAGTATGCCTTGAGCCTTGACAGACATTTAAAGCCTAGATAATGTCATAACAAAGGTTAACAGTTCAATGAATTATAGAAAGTGAAACATTAGCTCAATCATGTTTTGGATACTTAAGGTAATATAAATAAAACAGCTTAATTTTTTTATTTTTATTTATTTATCCCACTTCAAAATCCTCTCCTACTAAAATGCCATCCAAAATTGAGGCCGGTGCGGTTATGGAATTTTGATACCGATCTCAATACAAATACCAGACAACGGTAATTATGTGGGCACAGCAACCCACTGTCTGTTGTCCAGAAGTGCAACTGCAATAATAACCTGCAATCATCTCATCCCAACTTATCCCTTGTCTCGCCATCAGTATATATGTATATTAAGCTCTGCTCGAGTGATGGCGAGATTTTATACGGCCTCTTATTAAAACGGTCTTGTTGGGATGATATTAATTGGGTCACAACTTACCGGCTACTCAGTCTCCGTTAACACCAAACATACAATATACTGATATTGGCATTAGGGCTCATTTTCATGATTTGTGCCGACAGATAATTCTTGTAATACGTTTGCAAAACATTGTGAACATATTGGTGCATTTTCATCCATCTAGAACAATACAATCTTATTTTAATAAACTATCTACATTGCAGAAGCGCATTTTAAACAGTGCAACATGTTTTACACGACCGGAGAGAGATCAGGTGCAGGAACAACGGCTTTACGTGCTTTCTTCGATACGGGGGTGAAGAAACACCACCATATTCCTGACTCCGGGTTACTACTGAGAATTGCTTGACAGAAAACTCTAACTTATTATTTTTTAGACCCAAACAATAATTCCAACCCGAGACATCATTAGATCATAGATAGATAGACATATCATCACTAGATCAACGAAACAGTCAAAGTCTTCATATAACAATGATACTTATTTATATTCTGTGAACGTTCATTTCAGTTCTTCGTTCTCATCTCTCTGGCCGTCGCAGCCACCGCCCTACCGGTCGTCCCACTTGCCAAAGTGGCCTACGCTGAACCCGAGGCGCCCGCACACTACGAATTCCAATACTCCGTCCACGACGAACACAGCGGCGACATCAAACAACAACATGAAGCCCGCGCTGGAGATGCCCTTCAGGGCTCCTACTCCTTAGTACAGCCCGATGGTGTACACCGCATTGTAGACTACACTGCCGACGAGGAGCACGGTTTCAACGCCATAGTTCGTTATGAAGGACACCCCTCTGCAGCGCCCGCCAAGATCGCTTATGCTTCAGCCCCCGTTGCATACGCAGCGCCAAAGTTCGCATACGCCCCCGTCGCCAAGGTCGCCTATGCTGCCCCCGTAGCCAAGGTCGCCTACTCCTCTCCTCTTACCCAAGTTACCTTCTAATCGCCGGCTATCTCCTACCATCACTAGACTGTAGAATAATTGTTATATATAATTGTTGAAGTTGACCTATTTACTGGTGTACGAAGTAACTAATAAATTATTTATTGACATTTTATAATTGTTTATCATTTAAAAACGATAAAAAATCACTCCGTTTAAAATAACGAATCGATTTTATTGCCTAAATACAAAATGCATATTAGGTCTATATGAGTTATACGTGTTATTACTGAACAGATCCTCCGGTCAATTTTAATATTTTTTCTTAGGTCTTGCTTGATCAAAAAATGTACATAAATCTATATAATGATAGCTTGGGATGTAGTCCTGCATTTTCAACTACTTAAGAGTTTTTCATATTGTCGAAGAGCTAGTGATAGCAAAGAAAACCCATTGTAAATTCTATACGTTACTCTGGTTCTACTGCGGATATCCTCATTTCTAAGTATAAGTATGATATGCTTCTTATTTTCCGTAGTATTCTGTCCAATCACGACCGCTATGACGTCATATTACTAAAATATATTGCCAACTGCGCATGGCATACTATAGTGTCTTCACTGTACATCCATAGCTAAAGAAGCAATCATTCTAAACTTCTTGTATCCGTATGAGATAAGTTCGAAAGAAAAATGCACTTTCAAAACATAATACCCGAGTTTGTTCATACCCGAGTTTGTTCACTGTCAAAATTCATATTGTGTAAGAATTATGATACACAGAGGCGACACACCTCATTTATATAAATTATTAATACGAAATATATTTATATACCACGTGCTCGCCGGTGAAAAAAAACGTAGCAAGGAAACCTGTATGTCCGTAAAATTAAAAAAATATACTTCTAAGATAAGTGAAGTTCACCAACAGGCAGTTATTGTCCTAAACCCCTCTCAGAAATTAGAGGAGGCCTGTGCCCAGGTGTTAGACGTCTATAGGCTGTAACATTACTTTACAAATTATTACATTCCACGCGGAATATTGCTCGAACTGTGAGGGAGGAATTAAAGAACAGTGCTGTAGGAAGTTTTAAAGTCGAACTGTCGATAGATTCATCTTCCATTACCCAATTTCATCCCATAGTGTCGTAAGAGACGATAAGTAATAATAATTAAATAACAGAAATCGAGCAGCAGCATTCTCCTGACAATAGTTAAAATAATAAAAAATTGCGGTTAAAAACCCGCTCGCTAAGCGTTGCAAGTATAGCAAATATTCCACCTACAAGGCAATATATTAGAGAAGCCTATGTTTAGCAGTGGACTTTTGATAAGCTATTACGAACAAATGAATGAGTAAAGCAACAGGAAGGAAATAATAAGTTTAAAATTTTGTACAACTGATAGTCTAGGAAATGAAGCATTTAGGCTCGCAATTTTTTCGTCCACCATGGATTTACTTGAAATTTTCACAGAAGGTAGGGAATAACTCAAGGATCATTGTCTATATCATTCCGCTGTACGCTAGAGCCTTGGGGGTGGTTGCCACCTCATCTCGGGAGTGGAAATTTTTTATTACATTTTAACTATAGGAATCGACGGAAAAAAATAATTTTAAGGTAAAAATATAATTTACGTTTTTTTCGTAAATCTAATATTTTTGAGTTATTCAAAGTTGTAAGTAACAGTTTTTTGACGAAAAAATCGACTTTTTTAAATAGTTTTTTGCGAATAACTCTAAAAATATGCATTTTATCAAAAACAGTGTTGAGAGCCAAATTGTAGCTTTTAAAAAAACAAAAACAATGCTTTTTTATAATTTTTCTACGACAAATAGGATCTGAGATACAGCAAATTAATGCTTAGCTTTTTTCTTCAAATGCATGAGTTGGAAGATTTAAAGCGAAATAACGAGAAAAATTTGAATTATTTGAAGAAAGATCTTATTTTGGTCAACTTTCATGCTAAACACTTTAAAAAAATTCTATGAGCTTTCTTCAAATAATGCAAATTTTTCTCGTCCTATACTACAGCCTATTTTTCTCGTACTACAGCCTATAGACGTCTAACACCTGGGCACAGGCCTCCTCTAATTTCTGAGAGGGGTTTAGGACAATAACTGCCTGTTGGTGAACTTCACTTATCTTAGAAGTATATTTTTTTAATTTTACGGACATACAGGTTTCCTTGCTACGTTTGTTTCACCGGCGAACACGTGGTATATAAATATATTTCGTATTAATAATTTAAATAAATGAGGTGTGTCGCCTCTGTGTATCATAATTCTTACACAATATGAATTTTGACAGTGAACAGACTCTGGTAATTTTATGTTTTGAAAGTGCATTTTTCTTTCGAACTTATCTCATACGGATACAAGAAGTTTAGAATGATTACTTCTTTAGCTATGGATGTACAATGAAGACACTATAGCATGCCATGCGCAGTTGACAATATATTTTAGTAATATGACGTCATAGCGGTCGTGATTGGACAGAATACTACGGAAAATAAGAAGCATATCATACTTATACTTAGAAATGAGGATATCCGCAGTAGAACCAGAGTAACGTATAGAATTTACAATGGGTTTTCTTTGCTATCACTAGCTCTGCGACAATATGAAAAACTCTTAAGTAGTTGAAAATGCAGGACTAGATCCCAAGCTATCATTATATAATTTTATGTACATTTTTTGATCAAGCAAGACCTAAGAAAAAATATTAAAATTGTCCGGTGGACACACATATAGACCTAATATGCATTTTGTATTTAGGCAATAAAATCGATTCGTTATTTTTATACGGAGTGATTTATAAATCGTTTTAAATGATAAACAATGATAAAATGTCAATAAATAATTTATTAGTTACTTCGTACACCAATAAATAGGTCAACTTCAACAATTATATATAACAATTATTCTACAGTCTAGTGATGATAGGAGATAGCCGGAGAGGAGAAGGTAACTTGGGTAAGAGGAGAGGAGTAGGCGACCTTGGCTACGGGGGCGGCATAGGCGACCTTGGCGACGGGGGCGTATGCGAACTTTGGCGCTGCGTATGCAACGGGGGCTGCAGCATAAGCAATCTTGGCGGGCGCTGCAGAGGGGTGTCCTTCATAACGAACTATGGCGTTGAAACCGTGCTCCTCGTCGGCAGTGTAGTCTACAATGCGGTGTACACCATCGGGCTGTACTAAGGAGTAGGAGCCCTGAAGGGCATCTCCAGCGCGGGCTTCATGTTGTTGTTTGATGTCGCCGCTGTGTTCGTCGTGGACGGAGTATTGGAATTCGTAGTGTGCGGGCGCCTCGGGTTCAGCGTAGGCCACTTTGGCAAGTGGGACGACCGGTAGGGCTGTCGCTGCGACGGCCAGAGAGAAGAGTACGAAGAACTGAAATGAACATTCACAGAACATAAATAAGTATCATTGTTATATGAAGACTTTGACTGTTTCGTTGATCTAGTGATGATATGTCTATCTATGATCTAATGATGTCTCGGGTTGGAATTAATGTTTGGGTCTAAAAAATTATAAGAGTTTTCTGTCAAGCAATTCTCAGTAGTAACCCGGAGTCAGGAATATGGTGGTGTTTCTTCACCCCCGTATCTAAGAAAGCACGTAAAGCCGTTGATCCTGCGCCTGATCTCTCTCCGGTCGTGTAAGTTTACCATCGGACTATGATAGTGAGGGAATAGTGACTGCACCTGTGCTTGCGCATACACTTGGGCACTATAATTCTGTCCTGCGCAGATGGCTATCCTCCGTTGAGTCTGGCCGCCGTGACCGATATTCGGTATGGAGGACATTATAATGTATTATTATATCAAGTCAAAATAACAATAAAATAAAAATTAATAATAATAATCTTACCAATTTCTGAGAGGTTTTTTGTAGCAGGGAAAAGACAGTCGAGCCATCTTTATACGTGTTAACTGACTTTACATGTTCTCGATTTTTTATTAATAAGTCAGACATACAAGTTTATTCATAATGTCATAATCGAACACTCATTTATCAGCATTTAAAATTACATCAGTGCTGGCGGGGATCGAATTCGGCTTGTTTGCGTAAGTGAAATGTTAACGTAAGTGCTCATCATCATCGATCTATCAGGGTTCTTTAAATTGTAGGAGTACTTGTAGGAATAGAAGAAAACAATATGATATTGCCTGGGATGAAACCCATCTAGATAAACTTGGAAAGTAAAACATACTTAAATACAAAATTTCATCCAGATTGCAAAAGTCGTTTCCGAGAAACCAATGACATAAAGGTATATATTTTTATAGAATAAGAGTGACAAACGAGCACACAGTCCACCTGATGGTAAATGGATGGTGTGACATCTACATTTATGCTCGATTAAGAATCAAAAGCAGATGCGTTGTCACCCCTGAGGACTAAGACGGAATGCCTCGTTTCCAGTAAAAGGGGTCTCTGGTTCTCTACACTCACCATACGAAACACAGCAGCGTTAAGTTGGTATTTTACGCTGGTATTCTGTGAGAGCGTGATCCTACCCCGGTCGAGCCGATCCATTCGTGCTACAACCACAATATAGCTGCAGTGTGGCTTAGTGGTCAGTGGGGAGAATGGCTCAGATAAAAATTAAATAAAAAAATACCTGTATTCAAATGGTAAGCACTTATCATACAAACGTTAAAGTGAAAGTCGATATTTAAAACGCGTAGTTTTTTTTCTTCATTAGCCTTTACATAGTTACCGACTTTAGAATGTGGGCTTCTCTAATTTTCTCTTTAATTTTTAAACTCAAACGGCAGTCAATTAATTATGACGTAAATAATGCTCTATCGAAATTAGTACATTGGTTTAACGCCAACAATTTGCTCCTAAACAGCAATAAGACAAAAGGTATTAAATTTACAACACCTAATGTAAAACATTCGAAAACCTATGTGCTCTTAAATGGGGAGGAGTTGAGGCTTGTGGATACCACTGTTTTTCTATTGACGCGAAACGTCAATAGGGCCCCCATATATCTAAATTAGCAAGCAGAATTAGTTTTGCAGCATATGCTGTAAGAAAGATTAGAAGTCTCACAGATATTGAGACAGCTAGGTTAGTGTATTTTAGTTACTTCCATAGCGTAATGTCTTATGGAATTTTGCTATGGGGTAATGCGACAGATATTGACGCTATATTTGTTTTGCAAAAGAGAGCCGTACGTGCTATTTATAATCTAAATTGTAAAGACTCCCTCAGAGAAAAATTTAAAGAAATAAACATATTAACTTTGGCATCGCAATATATTTATGAAAATGTAATGTATGTACATAAAAACATAAATAGCTTTAATAAGAATAAGGATGTTCATACTTTAAATTCTAATAACAAACATAAGCTTGTAATGCCAGTTACTAGACTCCACAGAATCAGTAATTCATTTATGGGGCAATGTATGCGCTTTTACAACAAAATCCCAGAACATGTTCAAAGTTTGTCAATAAACAATATTAAAAGTTTTATTAAAGAAAAGCTGTACAAAAAGGGTGCTTATAATATCAAGGAATACATGAATGAAAATAACACCTGGGAATAAGGTGATCGCCACCATGCTGGTTCTATGAAAATTCATTTAAAATTGTATAAACAAAATTATTGTTAAGTGAAATTATGTTTAAAAAAAGTCCCGCTGGGTTTCTTGCTGATTCTTCCCAGAACGAAGGTATAATCCGAACCAGTGGTAAATAAAAAAATGATTTTCAATAAGTATTATGTAATAATCAATATTGAATAAAAATCATTCTATTCTATTCTGTTCTAATAGCAAAGAAGATTTGGGGTAAACATCACGCTTGGCAGGTGATCGGATGTCGTAGAAAATAGACGTAGGTACAAAAACAATCAAAGTGTTTTCTAAGAAAATTATATCGTTTAAAGCAACTTAAAATGTATACAAAGTTTAATAATACCTTGGCTGCCATTGTTGTAACTTGAATTGTTGAAGTTGAACTATATTGTTTTGCGACCTGCGACACTTTTTATACTGTATCTGCGGCGTGTATTTTGCGCCTGGGTGACATACAAATTGCCGCGAGCTGTGGGTCATAATTAAAAGGATACAATGCACCAAGAGGTGAAGGTTGAACCCAACACCGCATTAGTTCGGAGCCAGTCGATTGACATGATACAATTTCGGGAATGAGACATTTGTGACATATTTGAAACATGACGTTGGCGTCGCGTATGAGTCAGAGAAACTGGCTACTGTTGTACTGAATCGTAGACTGTATGTTCGAAACATTGCTGAAGTAAATATTTCTGAAGAAATACTAATTGTCGTGGTATATTTGTGTTTGAGTTTCTGACGAACTATGTATTGGACAGTGCAGATTTTAACTATCGACTGCGATTGTGTTTTCTAGAATATGGGGGACAAGTGAGCACAATCTTCACTAGATACTAGTAAGTGACTAGTAAGTGGACGCCGTAGCCTATAGAAATCTACATCTATCCTCGATTAAGAATCAAAATGCAGATTTGTTACCCCTGAGTGCTAAGATGGAATGACTCGTTTCCCGTAAAAAAGATCTTCGGTTCTCTACAGTCACTATACGACACACAGCAGCATTGAGCTGCTGTTTAACGCTGGCATTCTGTGAGAGCGTGGTCCTTCCCCGGTATAGCCGACCCATTCGTGCTAAATCCATAATATAACTCCAAGATGGCTCTACATGTATAAAATTGTGTTGCGTGTTAGCGATTACACTCATTTCTGCTTATACTACAGCAAATATCCTATTAATCCATTATTAATTCATTAATTATATTCTATCAAAGTCCACTGCTTAACGTAGGTCTGCCCATAATTTGCCTCATAAAAGATAATTTTCTATAGGTGCCACGTTTGACTATAGGGTTGGCAATCACAGTTTTTTTATTTTATAGTTGCCATTAGAAAGACGCTGCTGCCATTCTCCTGGTTTGTTCACCCCCTACGACCCTCTGGCTTCCTACGACACCCACGGGACGATATGGAGGTAGTGAACATTTTTACACCACTACACGGTTAATATACATTCGCAAATATACGAGCTGCGAATCCGCCACGCTGCTGCAGAACATATTGGCGGACTTTACATGCTCACTAAGCACAAATACGTCCCACAACTGGATATATGCTTAGGAGCGGGAAAGAGTTCGCCGCGCCGCGCCGCTACAATGCGTATTGTTAATGTCTAGAGAGAGAGAGAGAGAGTGTTATACATACGGAATTCCGTTTCGGGATTCCGTTTCGATATTCCTGCTCATATAAAACCTGTGACCCGTCACACACGTACGGTAGTTTTCCGTTCGAAATTTTGCGGACAAAACGGGATTCCGTATGTGTGTGGCCGACCTAATGCTTTTGCAAGCACAATAAATCAGCATTTAAAATTGCAATTTACGATTTCATTGGTGTCGTAAGGGCTCGAACCAGGCTTGCGCGCATGCTGTGTGATTAAATGCGAGCGCTTAGCGACTGAGATACCACGGCTTTGTATAATCTTCTTCACAGTTGATGGCGACAGTGAATTGGATAACAGAACGTCATACGAATAAAGAAACTGATCTTCACATGTAGAAGGCGTGAGTAAAGAAGTGAGTCTTAATACGTGGTAGAGCCATGCTGCAGCTATATTAGTAGTATAGTTGTAGCACGAATGGGTAGTGCAGTATGGGTCTATCACGTATAAATTGAAAATTTCGAAGATGATCCCATAATAAAAAATATTCACGTTGACGGGCAGAATCATTCCCTAAGTTATTAAGTACTATTTTGTTACACCTTTAGTTAGTATATAAGACTGGCGAAAAAGTTTCTTCGTATATTGTATACAAATTCAAGACGTTTTTGTTTTAAAGTTTTATTACATTTAATTATAATATATATGGGTCCATTCTGTTCGATAACTTGTTACCATCTTGTAGGTAGTGAAATAATAAAAAATAAACGTTGCTGTAGAAATCTTGGGGTTTTGATTAGAAAAATGCGACAAGTAGTTTTATTTGATATATTCAATACCAGAGATTTGAAGGAAAATGAAGAAGAAGAAACGTAATTATTTTGGGTCCTTTAATATTTTACTTGTTTTCTTTTTTATTTTATGTTGTTATAGCAGCAATGTAAATGCACATTCTATGAAAATTCCAAGTATCTACATATTACGGTTCATAAGATACAGCCTACTGATAGACAGACGGAACGATAGTGGAGGCTTGGGTCCCGTTGATACTCTTTGGGTAGGTACGGAACCCTACTAAATGGCAATTATGTCATTTGAGCAATACTACAGAAATAAACATTAAATATTATATTAAACTTATTATATTATAATAAGTTTAATATATTATATTATAAAATATAGTAACAATAAATTCACATATAAAAATCTCAGCCACGGGGAACTTTATTTTTGCATTCGCAGCAATACTGAATAGCGTCATTGATATTTTGTGACTTATTTATGGCTCGTGTTATTTTATGTTTAAATTTCGAAATTGTATGATACTTAATGATAGTATGTGATTCCAGTGTCTTTCTTATTTCTTGTAGTATTATTTTTACACAGTTTTAATACGTAAACTGGCATTTTACTTCGGATTATGATCAAAATTTAATAAAACATTCGGTACGTTCACCTCATACGTTGCCTGCAACGCGACTGGCTCGGGTACGCCGATTTCGGCGTAGTATTTGTTGCGCATTTTACACAGGGATTGAATACAGGTACCAATTTCGGTTCTGGTTCTTCATTTAGGTTCTTAAAAAGGTTCCTCTTTTCGGTACGGTTCCAGTTCTGGTATCGGTTCCAGTTCGGGTTCCGATGTACCGGTTTTAAATACCGATGTACAAATTTCTCCAAATCCGTAGATTGGTATAAAAAATTCTGTACAATTCCGTAGATGCTATTTCAAAATATCCGTTCAGTTGAGGATCGACAATATTTGTTTTTGAATTTAGTTGATAAATTCATTCTGTCATGGAAAATTCTTGTTGTAAGTTTAAATGTAGTATAACATCGAATCAAGCTACACTTGTAAAAAAATAAACCATAAAAAATTGATTATAATTAAATGCTTTTTTTAAATTAAATAATATTTAGTAAACAATAAATAAAGTAACTATACACACTTTAATATTTGTGGATAGTTATACTAAAAAAATACGTTACAAACTTGATTATAACGACTTATTAACATGGATTTTATTTTCTGGTTTTTGTTAGTTTATTATTTGATATATTACGGTGTTTCAGACTCGGGTGATTTATGTCACAATGAAAAACTATAGCTGTGTAGTGGCGGTTAAGAATATCTCTGGGTGTCGTAAGAGGCGACAGTGGGATATAGTCAGGAGATGGGCAGCAGCATCTTCCTGATAACAGCAATATCACAATAAAAAACTGCGGTTGCCAACCCGCTCGCCAAGCGTGGCAACTATGGCAATATACCCCCCAAAATAAATAAAGTTACTAAGAGACGGCCCCCAGTCCCCGCCAGCCCCGCTATTCCTGGCTACGGTGGCGACCATGGTAACGGCGGGGAAGGGTGCTAAGAATCGGTTGCCACCTACGACGACTAGACCTGGCAACTTATAACGCACGCACCCTGAGGACTGACGGAAGATCCTGGAGCTGGAAGAAGAGATAGACAGGTTGCGCTGGAATATTATAGGCTATCCGAGGTCCGAAGAGAGGGGGAGGACACGGTAATCCTCGAATTCTGCAACTCGTTCTATGACCGGGAGGGTGACCACCTGTCCCAAGGAGGTGTCGGATTTATCGTCCACAAGTTTCTCGTTAACAACGTTGTAAAGATTGGCAGTGTGTCGACGAGGGTCGCGTACCTTATACTCAGAATCACGGTATTCGCTGTAGGTCATACACTTTTACGCACCAACTTCGACACACCCCGATGAGCAGGTGGAGGAAATGTATGAGGATATCTCTAGAGGTATGCATTCCTCCAAAACCCACTATACGGTGTTAATGGGAGACTTCAACGCAAAACTAGCGACAAGAGAGAACGGTGAGCTGAAAGTAGGGAAATTTGGCATAGGGCAACGGAACCAAAGGGGCCAGCAGCTGGCAGAGTTCATGGAGAAAGAGGGACTCTTTATGATGAACTCTTTCTTCCAGAAGCGGCCCCATAGAAAGTGGACCTGGTCGAGCCCCGACGGTTGGACAAAAAATGAGATTGACTTCATTACGACGACCAGACGACAACTGTCTGAATGGTGAGAGGCACACTGAACCTAAACGTTAAGTTGGAGAGGACACGTCTAATGAAGTCAACGCTCCGTCTCCCTCGTGCTCTACTCCAAAGTCCCGAAACCTTTTAGCTCGAGCTACGTTTTCAGTGCCTAGAAGATTACAATGCAGTGGACGATATGAATTACAAGCTCGTGAAAACTGTCCATGCGGTCGGAGCTAAGTTTAGCAAGACCCGCCGCAGAAGAACACAAAAACTCTCCGATCACACTCTTAATCTCATGGCTGTTAGACGGGATATGAAGCTGCAATCTTCAGCAGATTTGACGGCATACAGGCAACTGAACGGACAGATCTCCAAATGCATGCGGCGGGATTTACGCAACTTTAATACTGCTCTTATTCAAGAAGCGATCGGAACCGGGGCTCCAAAGTCTTTGCTAGAGATCTATCTGCCGGAAAGAGCCAACTGTCGAAGCTGAAGACCGAGTGTGGCAGCGTCGTTTCCGGGACACCTGAGATTTTGAGTGAGATTGAGAGGTTCCATGGGCTGGTTCCGAACAAGCTGGTTTCCGAAAGGGCTTTAGCACCATAGACCACATACATACCCTTCGGCGAATTGTACAGAAGTCCGTGGAGTACAATTTGCCTTTGATTCCGTCGAAATTTGGGGGGTGCTGCAGTCCCTTCAACGGTGCCAAGTTGAGTGTCGGTATATCGAAGTGCTGAAGTGCTTGTACAGTAGGGCTACGATGGCTATCCGAGTACAGAACCAGAGTATGAAACCTATTCAATTGCAGAGAGGTGTAAGACAGGGCGACGTTATATCCCGGAAACTCTTCACCGCTGCATTGGAAGACGTTTTCAAGCTTCTCGACTGTACTGGATACGGTATTAACATCAATGGCGAGTACATAACTTATCTTCGATTTGTCGACGATATAGTCCTTATGGCAGAATCGCTGGAAGACCTTAGCACTATGCTCAATGACCTCAATAGTGTCTCCCAACGGATAGGTCTTAAGATGAACATGGGCAAAACAAAGGTCATGTATAACTTCCATGTCACACCTATGCCGGTAGTTGTTGGGAGTACTAAGCTCACAAATAGTATATAATACAAATAGTACGACTAGGTAAGTCCAACTTAGACCGAAAGGTCAATCGACGGATTCAACTCGGTTGGGCAGCGTTCGGGAAATTACGGCACATCTTCTCATCAGGTATACCTCAAAACTTAAAAACGAGACTGTACAAACAGTGCATGTTGCCAGTGATTACTTATGGAACTGAAACGTGGTCGTTCACTGCTGGTCGGATGAGGAAGTTCAAGGTCACTCAGCGAGCTATGGAAAGGGCTATGCTTTCGGCTATGTGTTTCTCTGCGTGATAAACTTAGAAATGAGGAAATCCGCAGTAGAACCAGAGTAATCGACATAGCCCAACTGATTAGTAAGCTGAGTGGCAATGGGCCGGCCATAAAGCTCGATGAACTGACAACCGATGGGGAAAAATGATTCTCGAGTGGCGGCCTCGTACCGGCGGACGAAGTGTGGGGCGTCCCCCCACTAGATGGAGTGACGACCTGGTAAGATATGCAGGAAGTCGATGGATGCAGGTGGCTCAAAACCATGCTTTGTGGCATTCCTTGGGGGAGGCCTATGTTCAGCAGTGGACTTGTGAAGGGCTGTAATGATGATGATGAACTATACAACTAAGAACTTTGAGAAATTCGTAAAAAAAAGATCGAGGAAAAGCGAAGAATAATCCGGCAGAATTTTTTTAAAAATTGTAAAAACAAATGGGATTAGAAAAATTTGAGACATAAGTGACAATTCAATCATCTATAAAAAGGTTATAAGCGGTTATATTAACTGCCTATTTTTCAAGAAGAAAGAAGAAACAAACGTACCTAATTTAATCTAAGCTATTAACATTTGAAATCGATTAACGTCACAAAAATTTGATATTTATGAGTAAGAATGGTTTTATTTGAATACAGATAGCATAGAATTAATTATTAAATACAATTTAATACAGACAACATTAGAAGAAGAGAGAGAGAAGGACATTGTCGGCAAGTTTACACTCATGATAGAAAAATCTTGTTAAGTTTATATAACATATATATTAATAAAAATTCCGTAGATTGCAACGTCAAATTCCGTAGTTCCGTAGATGATGACAAATTTCCGTATATATATAGAAAATCCCTAGAGTTGGCAACACTGCATTGATATGCAATATAAGATCCACCAATACAAATGTGATATTTTACAAACTCCCCTCTTCTCACACTCCGCCGCGCGCCGCATCGCGCCATCCACCCGACCGCACCTCAAACAAGTTTGGACTCGTTTTTGCTTTACCTAGGAACCGGCAAAATAAAGGTTCTTAAAGGTTCTAATTTAGGTTCTGGTTCCTGTTCCGGTATAGGTACCGAAACCCCTAAATACCAGTTCTATACCGGTATTTTGGAAGCGTTTTCAATCCCTGATTTTACATGAGCGCCGGCGGTATCTAGTAAGAGCGCGCGATTACTTATCATTAATCTATGGTATTTGCATATCATAAATGCAGTTCAGGAGAAAACAAATGTAAAAAGTACTACCTACCTAATTCCAGACAAGAAGATTGTTGAGATAAATCAACTATGCCTACGCACAAAATTATTTATTTGCATTCATTAGTGTGTACTAAACTAATGTACTGCACAGTTCAGTGCCAAGAGCATCCAGACCTTTTTTGTTTTACATGGAGAAATGAGGCCCTAGGTGTTTTGTTACTTATTACAAAAATTTTGTGCCAGATAGCTCAAAGCCGAGATTATATGTGAATAGCGGGTAACTCCGTTTATCTACCCTAAAAAATTCACCCTGAGATGTATACTACTTTATTGCACTAATAGTAAAGAATATATTTAACTTATTTTACCTTAGAGTGTCTGTTTTAAGGTGGATAAAGAGAATAATCCTGAATACTAATTTCTGTTCAGGTATATGTGTCTATCTGGGCTGCTAAAATGCTAGGGTACAATCATAGATAATATAATTTATTTGTTATAATATGGTACATTACAGTTGTTACAAAAGAATTCGCATCCTAAATATTCTGCCGTTTCTGGCATACGAATATTTTCATATAACAGGTCCTCAGCGTGTTAGAGTATGCCTTGAGCCTGGACAGACATTAAAAGCCTGCATAATGTCATAACAAAGGTTAACAGTCCAATGAATTATAGAAAGTAAAACATTAGCTCAATCATGATTTGGATACTTAAGGTAATATAAATAAAACAGCTTAATTTTTTATTTTTTATTTATTTATCCTACTTCAAAATCCTCTCTAACTAAAATCCCATCCAAAATTGAGGCCGGTGCGGTCATGGAATTTTGATACCGAGCCGAATACAAATACCAGACAACGGTCATTATGTGGGCACAGCAACCCACTGTCTGTTGTCCAGAAGTGCAACTGCAATAATAACCTGCAATCATCTCATCCCAACTTATCCCTTGTCTCGCCATCAGTATATATGTATATTAAGCTCTGCCCGAGTGATGGCGAGATTTTATACGGCCTCTTATTAAAACAGTCTTGTTGGGATGATATTAATTGGGTCACAACTTACCTGCTACCCAGTCTCCGTTAACACCAAACATACAATATGATATTGGCATTAGGGCGCTGAAGCTCATTTTCATGATTTGTGCCGACAGATAATTCTTGTAATACGTTTGCAAAACATTGTGAACATATTGGTGCATTTTCATCCATCTAGAACAAAACAATCTTATTTTAATAAACTATCTACATTGCAGAAGCGCATTTTAAACAGTGCAACATGTTTTAACAGGTGAACTGAACGATAATTACATCATATTAAGATTTCGCAGCCATTATTTCTGTGGTAGAGCCATGCTGCAGCTATATTAGTAGTATAGTTGTAGCACGAATGGGTCGGCTCATCCGGGGAAGGGCCACGCTCTCACAGAATACCAGCGTAAAATAGCAGCTTAACACTGCTGTGTTTCGTATGGTGAGTGTAGAGAACCGGAGACCCTTTTTACTGGAATAGAGGCATTCCATCTTAGTTCTCACGGGTGACAACGCATCTGCATTTTGATTCGCAAATGAGGATAAATGTAGATGTCTATGGGCCACAGCAACCACTTAACATTAGGTGGATTGTGTGCTCGTTTGTCACCCTATCCTATAAAAAAAATTATGAACTTATGTGGAAATTAATAATTATTAACGGACTACAGATAGAAGCATGTCATTTTATTTTTTATTTCAAAGCATTTGTTCTCTCATTTTATTTTTAATAATATCCCTGATATTTTCTCTTTTTTTACGGTATACTGTACATAGCCTCTGCCAGAAATGGATCGTCTCCTTTATTAATGTTTGACTAATAGTTTTTGAGTTATTCTTAATAATTTATATTGAAGTCATAGTCCAGGAAATGAAGCTAAAATAATGGTAAAACCTCGCAATTTTTTCGTCCAGCACCGATTTGTACAAAAATTTGGGATTAGGCTTATTACATTCCCTCTTGTTCATTTTCTATATTGTGCCGTTGTACGGTTTTTGTTTTTTAGGGGTGAAAAATACCCCTTATTTTCAAAAATTATAAAATAATAGTAGAAACATAAATATGAGTAAAAATAGTTAAATAATGATTGTTTCATGCTTTAGGATACAATTTCATAATCATTAAACCTACCCTTGAAAACATTGAAATTGTCAGAGCACGTGCTACTGTCTTCGAACTTTAGAATACACTGGTGAGAAATTAACGAAACAAACGAAAACGAAAAAAACGCATACACGTGAGCAAATGATTCTTTGTTTTTTATAGGATAGGGTGACAAACGAGCACACGGTCCACCTGATGGTAAGTGGTTACTGTGACCCACAAACATCTACATCTATCCTCGATAAAGACTCAAGATGCAGATGCGTTGTCACCCGTGAGGACTAAAATGGAATGCCTATTTGCCAGTAAAAGGGGTCTCCGGTTCTCTACACTCACCATACGAAACACAGCAGCGTTAAGCTGCTATTTTACACTGGTTTTCTGTGAGAGCGTGATCCTTCTCCGGTCGAGCCGACCCATTCGTGCTACAACGATACTACTAATATAGCTGCAGCATGGCTCTACCACGTAAAAAAAAGTGGAAGTTCTTCTTCTCTGTCTTCCAATAAGAATCGAAAAAGTGGAACATATAACGTATAATGGCCTAACATACCAGTTATGTAGATTACTATGCTCCAAAGCGGGTAATTCGAATTTTTCGAAAAAAAAAGATCGGTTTTTAAGCATAGCTCCTTCATCTTAGGTGATAGAAAATTTTTTTTAGAAACAATTTTGTAGGGCTTTTCAGGAGCTATAAGACTGTGTGAATTAAATTACTTAAGATCTCTTAATTTTTAAATGAGGAGAGTTTAAAGCGCTTGAATAAGTTGATGTTCGATCGTAAATGTAGGTGTTAAACGGCTATATCTCGCCGAATATTCATTGTACAAAAAATCTGCACACAGGGAAATTTTTGTCATTAAAAAAGCTACAATTTAGTTCTTAATTATTTTTTTCGCATCTTTAGTATTTTGGGAGATATTTTTAAGAAAAGGGTTAAAAACACGTCATTGAAAAAAATCGTTTTCTATTTAAACTCCAATTTTTCTAAAATTAGGCATTTTAAATTGGTCAAACTTCGTGGATGTATTAATAGTACATATATAAATAGAATCACAGAAGGGTGGCGATCAATTTTAATTAGGGGTTACTTTGGGGGTTGTTTTCACAGATAGACACTAGAGACATTTTTTTTTGTTTTTTTTGAAAATTCAAATTAAAGACTTTAAAAAAGATTCTATGAGCTTTCTTCAAATTTCTCGTTATTTCGCTTTAAATCTTCCAATTTATGCATTTGACGAAAAAAGCTAAGCATTGATTTGCTGTATCTCAGATCCTATTTGTCGTAGAAAAATTATAAACAAGCATTGTTTTTGTTTTTTTAAAAGCAACAATTTGGCTCTCTACACTTTTTTGATAAAATGCATATTTTTAGAGTTATTCACAAAAAACTATTTAAAAAAGTCGATTTTTTCGTCAAAAAACTGTTACTTTCAACTTTGAATAACTCAAAAAATATTAATTTTACGAAAAAAAAAACGTAAATAATATTTTTATCTTAAAATTATTTTTTCCGTCGATTCCTATAGTTAAAATGTAATAAAAAATTTCCACTTCCGAGATGGGATGGCAAGGCTCTAGCGTACAGCGACATTATATAGACAATGATCCTTGAGCTATTCCCTACCTTCTGTGAAAATTTCAAGTAAATCCATGGTGGACGAAAAAATTGCGAGCCAAAATGCTTCATTTCCTAGACTATCAGTTGTACAAAATTTTGAACTTATTATTTCCTTCCTGTTCCTTCACTCATTCATTTGTTCGTAATAGCTTATCAAAAGTCCACTGCTAAACATAGGCCTCTCTAATATATTGCCTTGTAGGTGGAATATTTGCTATACTTGCAACGCTTTTTTTTTTTTGCGGATGGAAAATCATCAAATGACGCCTTTCGCTCTGGGTGGAGCGGAAGGGAGTGTCAGACTTTTACTGACTAAAAACCATCCGTGTTCCTTCAGTGCCCTTACGTTCCGGAGCCGCGGTATCTCTTTCGAACAGCCCGCAGCCCCGGCAGGCGTCGGCCCTTGTGGGCCCCTTCACGCTGCTGACAGCTCTTTGAGGCGCGCGTGGAACAAAACGCGCCGTCGACACGGCCTGTCGTCGTTAGACGGACGGACGGCGAGCTACCCATTGCTCGCCGTCCACAGGCCCGCGCCTACAGTGGCCGGGGGCCACGACGTAGCCCCCGACGCCCGGGGCGTCTCCCGCGGCGACCGGGAAGGAAAGCTGCTGCTCTCTCCTTCTCCCGCTCCGCCACCTCCTTCGCTAGCATCACTGCTTCGCAGAAGGTGGTGACGGCATCCCATTCCGTCTCGCTCCGGACCATGGCTTCGACCAGGGCCGGACGCGAGAGGTCGCCGCCGCCTATCGCCACTACGAGGACACGGCGGTGCTCCGCCCAGGCAGGGCACACCTCCACGGTGTGCTCCACCGTGTCCTCCGGTCGATCCTCGCAGTGGGAGCACCCGGGCGTTTCCTCCCGCCCGATTCGGTGCAGGAACCTCCCGAACACACCGTGTCCGGCGAGGACCTGCGTCAGGCGGAAGGTGAGGACGCCGTGGCGTCTCTCAAGCCACTCCTCAAAGAGGGGTCTTATCGCCGCTATAGTGGCGTGCCCAGCACGGGGTTGCGACAGTCGCTCTCTCCATGTCGCCATGAGATCATGCCGGAAGTCTGTCCGCTGCACGACAACTTGCCGCGGCAGCGGGGTTTCCCCCCGGCATAGTGCCTCCGCGCGCCATTCGTGCAGGCGCGTGAGGACTATCGCCTCCAGATCCCATGGCGGCAATCCGGCAAGGAGGCACGCTGCCTCGCGGGAGATCGTGCGGTAGCCGCGAATCATTCTTACGGCAACCACCTTTTGGGGCGCGTTCAGGTGGTGGACGGCAAGCCGCGCCAAACCACGCGCCCACACCGGGGCCCCGTAAATAGCCATGGACCACACAATCCCCGCGTAGAGCCTCCGGCAGGAGGCGTTTGGCCCCCCCAGGTTCGGCAGGAGCCGCCTGAAGGCAGCCCCGGTCCGTTCCAGTTTGGGAGCCAAACGTCGGAAGTGCTCAACGAAGTTCCATCGGCCGTCGAGGACGAGTCCTAGGTACTTCAACGTCGACTTGACGCCGATGGATACCCCTCCTACCATCGCTGAGGATCCCGGTGGTGGCCTGTTCCGAGGACCATGGAAGTGCATGGCCTCGGACTTGTGCAGAGCCACCTCAAGACCCAGCTGCCGGATCCTCTCAACGACTATCGCAACCCCGCGTGTCATATTTTCCGCCGCCGCCTTGTACGACCCCCCCCTGTGCCAGTACCAGCGTGTCGTCAGCGTAGCAAACTACGCTGACGCTGGTAGGGAGGTCGGCGCGCAGCACCCAGTCGTAACCGATGTTCCACAGGGGCGGCCCCAGAACCGAACCCTGTGGGACACCGCACGACATCTCTCGCCGGTTCCACTCACCGTTGCGACCGGGGTAGATGACGGCCCTATCCGTCAGATAGTCCCCGACTATACGACGGAGATAGGTCGGTACCCGGTGATACCGGAGTGCCTCCCTAATGCAGCTCCAGGGCATGGAGTTGAAGGCGTTGGCGATGTCGAGAGACACCGCCAAAACAACCCCCCCCCCCCCTGGCCACTGCATCCCCCGTCGTGAGGGCTCTCACGCGCATGATGGCGTCCACCGTAGAGCGCCTCTTGCGGAAACCAAACTGGTGTTCCGCAAGATCCGGCCCCGTCTCCGCAAGGTGCTCGGCGAGGCGGTTTGCAATGACTCTTTCAAAGAGCTTGCCCACCTCGTCGAGCAGCACCACGGGCCGGTATGCGGACGGAGAGTCCGCAGGGCGCCCCGGCTTCCTTCCGGGATGCCGTCGTCATCGTCCTGGTGGTCCGCTTCCGGCACCGCAGGTGGCGGAGCCATAGGCGGGGGTGGATGTTCCCCTCGCGCAGGAAACAGAGCGCTCACCACGTCCTCCACGAGCTGAGGCCGGAGACTCTGCGTCAGCGGGGGGGCCCAGGTGCGGAGTTTATCCCGCACCATCTTGTAAGGGCGCCCCCACGGATCTCTGTCGAGAGTCTCCAGCATCTCCTCACGGGCCCGATCCCGGGCCCGCATGACAGCCTCCCGGAGGGCGGTCTTCGCCGCTCTGTATCCCTCGTACAGCTCCGCCTCAATGGCTGCCGCATTCGGTGGACGAATGCGGAGCCTGCGATGCCTGGCGTACAGGTGCCGCGCGGCGACACATGCCTCGCGCAGAGACGTCAGCTCACGCGACCACCAATACACCTGGCGCCGGGCGCTTCCTGGCCGGACGCGGGGCATTGCCACGTCACATATCTCGGACATGGCCTCCTGGAACCACCCTGCCTCATCATTGACGTCGGCAGGCCTATCTGGTGATGACACCCAGGCCTGCACGATCGAGGCTTCCAGGAGGAGCTCCCGGTCCAGCTGCTTCAGCGCCCAACGCGGACCACTCGGGGCCTGTTGGACTGGCGCGCTCGAGGTCTGGGTGGAGACGTCAAACCGGATGTACCGGTGGTCGGAGTAGGTCTCCACCCCCTCCATGACTCGCCAGTCAATGGCACGCGGCGACAGAGCGGGGCTAGCGAACGAAATGTCCACCACCGACTCGCCCCGCATCCGCACACACGTGGGGTCAGAACCCCGATTTAGGACGACCAGGCCTGTCTCCAGAGTACAGTCTTCCACCATCCTACCCCGCACATCTGTACGACGAGAACCCCAAGCCAAGTTCTTGGCATTGAAGTCCCCGAGGAGAAGCACGGGGAGGGGATAGCTTCCGACGACGACTGCTCTCAGCTCTGCAAGAGAGTTGTGGAGCTTGGCGAGAGATCGGTTCGGGGAGAAGTACACCCCCACAACGACGAACTCCCCGAACCGTGCTGCTACGCACCCCTGACCCCTCCTGACACCTTCAAGGGTCGGGGTACCGGCGGCGGCCGAAGAGATGATGGCCACTGAGCCGTTAAGGTCCGTCACCCAGTCCTTCCTAGGCCAGACAAAATACGGCTCAGCGACCACAGCGATGTTAATCGACCACTGCGCCATGCTCTGGAGCAACAGATCCTGAGCGCAGGCGCAGTGGTTGATATTCGCCTGGAGGAAGCCGTATATAATAATATATAAAATAATGGGGCCGTTATAGGCAGCAGACAGCTTCCTCCACGGGGCGCCCCTCTGCAGGCGTCGGTGTCGCGGCGGCGGCGGCGGCGACAGTGACAGCGGCGGCGGCGGCAGTTGCAGCTGCGGCGGTGGCCATAGAGGCGGTGGCGGCGGAGGAGGGCCCTCCCCTACCCGCGGCCTTGGCCTTGGCGGGTGACACGCAGGCCCTGCTTCCGGCCCAGTGATCGGCTGGCTTGCCGGTCGCCGCACATGCATCACAGTGCGGCGTGGCGCAGCAGGTCGCCGATATGTGTCCGGGCTGACAGCAGCGAAAGCAGAGGCCACTGCGGTCAACCTCCGAGGCGCATTTCACTGATACGTGATGCCCCACGAGACAGCGGTAGCACCTCAGAGGTCTGGGCTCCAGCAGCTTAACCTGCGCTGAGACCCAGCCCACCAGAAGCCTTCGGCCCTCCACTATGGTTTTGGCCGCCGTAACAGAGCAGCACACCGTGGTGGCATGCATACCCTGTTGATCCGGGCGTATGGCGCCTGACCTGACCTGGTCAGTAGTGCACCCCCCGGACCTGGCGCGGCGGCCACCAACTCCTCCTCCAATACCGAGTCGTCCAGACCCATGATGCGCAGGTCTGCGCATCTGACGGGCCTGGACACTCGGGCCTCGTCCGCGTTCAGGGACGCTCTGAGCTTCGCAGCCAGAGCGTCCGCAGTCGCGCCACTGGATTCCCCGGGGATCTCCAGCATACGGGGACCCGTCTGGGTGACTTTGAGCCGGAGGCCCCCAGTGATCCTGGGCTCCCCGAGATCCACCGCCTCTTTCGCCTTCGCGAGCAGATCGCGGTAGGTAACGCCCTTCTTTTCCGCGTCCGGCTGTAGTGTAATCACTACAGCTGCGGTCTTCGGGGCGCGGAGCCTAGCCGCGATCTTGCGCGCCCTGAACTGGCGCTGCCGCTCCTGCTCTTGCATCACAGTGCGGCGTGGCGCAGCAGGTCGCCGATATGTGTCCGGTCTTTTTGGCTGCCTTCTTCCCCTTCTGTTTGTCCCCGACAACCTGCCAACCGGCTTCTGCCGCGGGAGGTGTAGGGAGCTGGGGGGGCGGTGGCGGCGGCGGCAGCTGGCTTGCCGCTGGTGCTGGCCCATTCGCCGCAGGCACAGGGGCTGGCGCAGCCATCACCTGTGCTGCCGCCTTGCCCTTTTTCGCCTTCGCCTTGCCTCTCTTTCCCGTCGCCGGCTTAGCCGGAGCCGGTTCAGCCGGTATCGGTTTTGCCGGAGCCGGCTTTTCAGGGGGGGGGGAGGGGCAACTGCAGCCCCACCCGAGGGCTGGCTGGACGGCCCCGGCCTGGATGCGGCAGCCGTGACCGTCGCGTAAGAAGCCGTTGCCGGCCTCGCCGCCGTCTTGTTTGCCCCTAGGGGGTGGCGCAGGACGATGCCCTCTAGCACGGAGAACCGGTGCTGGAAGGCAGCCAGCTCCTGCCGGACCAGGTTCAGAACCTGGTTCTCCACCGGCACGGGCTAGCTTGGGCGCTGCGTCTGGGGCGCCGCGCAAGAGGCAGGCTCATGTAGACTGGCCAGGTCTGCGCGGAGCTTCTCATTCTCCTTCTGGAGAGTCTCCATGGCGGACGTCAGGCGGGCCACGTCCGCCCGCAGCTTCGCCACCTCGTCCGCATTAGGCCCAGCCCCAGCAAAGTTGGCCTCCGCAGCCGCCATGATGGAGGCGGAGGCCGCGGGAATGGCCTTGAATTTCGATTTAAAATAATAAATAACCGCAGTTTTTTATTATTTTAACTATTGTCAGGAAAATGCTGCTGCTCGATTCCTGTTATTTTATTATTATTCCTTATCGTCTCTTACGACACTATGGGATGAAATTGGGTAACGGAAGATGAATCTATCGACAGTTCGACTTTAAAACTTCCTACAGCACTGTTTTCTTTAATTCCTCCCTCACAGTTCGGGCAATATTCCGCGTGGAATGTAATAATTTATAAAGTACTGTTACAGCCTATAGACGTCTAACACCTGGGCACAGGCCTCCTCTAATTTCTGAGAGGGGTTTAGGACAATAACTGCCTGTTGGTGAACTTCACTTATCTTAGAAGTATATTTTTTTAATTTTACGGACATAGAGGTTTCCTTGCTACGTTTTTTTTCACCGGCGAGCACGTGGTATATAAATATATTTCGTATTAATAATTTATATATATGAGGTGTGTCGCCTCTGTGTATCATAATTCTTACACAATATGAATTTTGACAGTGAACAAACTCTGGTAATTTTATGTTTTGAAAGTGCATTTTTCTTTCGAACTTATCTCATACGGATACAAGAAGTTTAGAATGATTACTTCTTTAGCTATGGATGTACAGTGAAGACACTATAGCATGCCATGCCCAGTTGACAATATATTTTAGTAATATGACGTCATAGCGGTCGTGATTGGACAGAATACTACGGAAAATAAGAAGCATATCATACTTATACTTAGAAATGAGGATATCCGCAGTAGAACCAGAGTAACGTATAGAATTTACAATGGGTGTTCTTTGCTCTGCGACAATATGAAAAACTCTTAAGTAGTTGAAAATGCAGGACTACATCCCAAACTATCATTATATAGTTTTATGTACATTTTTTGATCAAGCAAGACCTAAGAAAAAATATTAAAATTGACCGGAGGATCTGTTCAGTAATAAAACGTATAACACATATAGACCTAATATGCATTTTGTATTTAGGCAACAAAATCGATTCGTTATTATTAAACGGAGTGATTTTTATATCGTTTTAAATGATAAACAATGATAAAATGTCAATAAATAATTTATTAGTTACTTCGTACACCAATAAATAGGTCAACTTCAACAATTATATATAACAATTATTCTACAGTCTAGTGATGGTAGGAGATAGCCGGAGAGGAGAAGGAAACTTGGGTAAGAGGAGAGGAGTAGGCGACCTTGGCTACGGGGGCGGCATAGGCGACCTTGGCGACGGGGGCGTATGCGAACTTTGGCGCTGCGTATGCAACGGGGGCTGCAGCATAAGCAATCTTGGCGGGCGCTGCAGAGGGGTGTCCTTCATAACGAACTATGGCGTTGAAACCGTGCTCCTCGTCGGCAGTGTAGTCTACAATGCGGTGTACACCATCGGGCTGTACTAAGGAGTAGGAGCCCTGAAGGGCATCTCCAGCGCGGGCTTCATGTTGTTGTTTGATGTCGCCGCTGTGTTCGTCGTGGACGGAGTATTGGAATTCGTAGTGTGCGGGCGCCTCGGGTTCAGCGTAGGCCACTTTGGCAAGTGGGACGACCGGTAGGGCTGTGGCTGCGACGGCCAGAGAGAAGAGTACGAAGAACTGAAATGAACATTCACAGAATATAAATAAGTATCATTGTTATATGAAGACTTTGACTGTTTCGTTGATCTAGTGATGATATGTCTATCTATCTATGATCTAATGATGTCTCGGGTTGGAATTATTGTTTGGGTCTAAAATATTATAAGTTAGAGTTTTCTTTCAAGCAATTCTCAGTAGTAACCCGGAGTCAGGAATATGGTGGTGTTTCTTCACCCCCGTATCTAAGAAAGCACGTAAAGCCGTTGGTCCTGCCCCTGATCTCTCTCCGGTCGTGTAAGTTAACCATCGGATTATGATAGTGAGGGAATAGAGACTGCACCTGTGCTTGCGTATACACTTGGGCACTATAATCCTGTCCTGCGCCGATGGCTATCCTCCGTTGAGTCTGGCCGCCGTGACCGATATTCGGTCTGGAGGACATTATAATGTATTATTATATCAAGTCGAAATAACAATAAAAATAAAAATAATAATCAATAATAATAATCTTACTAATTTCTGAGAGGTTTTTTGTAGTAGGGGTCTATTCCCTACTACTAGTCGAGCTGTCTTTATAGTAGGCACGTGTTAGCTGACTTTACATGTTCTCGATTTTTTATTAATAAGTCAGATATACAAGTTTACTCATAATGTCATCGTCGAACACTCATTTATCAGCATTTAAAATTACATCAGTGCTGGCGGGGATCGAATTCGGCTTGTTTGCGTAAGTGAAATGTTAACGTAAGTGCTCATCTCGCGATCTATCAGGGCTCTTTAAAATGTAGGGGTACTTGTAGGAATAGAAAAAAACAATATGATTTTGTCTGGGATGAAACCCATCTAGATAAACTTGGAAAGTAAAACATACTTAAATACAAAATTTCATCCAGATTGCAAAAGTCGTTTCCGAGAAACCAATGACATAAAAGTATATATTTTTATAGAATAAGGGTGACAAACTAGCACACAGTCCACCTGATGATAAATGGATGCTGTGACATCTACATTTATGCTCGATTAAGAATCAAAAGCAGATGCGTTGTCACCCCTAAGGACTAAGACGGAATGCCTCGTTTCCAGTAAAAGGGGTCTCTGGTTCTCTACACTCACCATACGCAACACAGTAGCGTTAAGTTGGTATTTTACGCTGGTATTCTGTGAGAGCGTGATCCTACCCCGGCCGAGCCGATCCATTCGTGCTACAACCACAATATAGCTGCAGTGTGGCTTAGTGGTCAGTGGGGAGAATGGCTCACATAAAAATTAAATAAAAAAATACCTGTATTCAAATGGTAAGCACTTGTCATACAGACGTTAAAGTAAAAGTCGATATTTAAAACGCGTAGTTTTTTTTCTTCATTAGCCTTTACATAGTTGACTTTAGAATGTGGACTTCTCTAATTTTCTCTTTATTTTCAAACTCAAACGGCAGTCAATTAATTATGACGATGTAAATAATGCTCTATCGATATAAGAACATTGGTTTAACGCCAATAATTTGCTCTTAAACGGCAATAAGACAAAATGTATTAAATTTACAACGCCTAACGTAAAACATTCGAAAACCAATGTGCTCTTAAATGGGGAGGAGTTGAGTCTTGTGGATACCACTGTTTTTCTATTGACGCGAAAGGTCAATATTCATATATCTAAATTAGCAAGCAGATTTAGTTCTGCAGCATATGCTGTAAGAAAGATTAGAAGTCTCACAGATGTTGAGATAGCTAGGTTAGTGTATTTTAGTTACTTTTATAGCGTAATGTGTTATGGAATTTTGCTATGGGGTAATGCGACTGATATTGACGCTATATTTGTTTTGCAAAAGAGAGAGCAGTACGGGCGATTTATAATCTAAATTGTAAAGACTCCCTCAGGGAAAAATTTAAAGAAATAAACATATTAACTTTGGCATCGCAATATATTTATGAAAATGTATTCTATGTTCATAAAAATATAAATAGCTTTAATAAGAATAAGGATGTTCATACCTTAAACACTAGGAACAAACATAAGCTTGTAATGCCATGCCAGTTACTAGACTCCACAGAATTAGTAATTCATTTATGGGGTAATGTATGCCCTTTTACAACAAAATCCCAGAGCTTGTTCAAAGTTTGACAATAAACAACTTTAAAAGTTTTATTAAAGAAAAACTGTACAAAAAGGGTTCTTCTAATATCAAGGAATACATGAATGAAAATAACCCCTGGGAATAAGGTGATCGCCACCATGCTGGTTCTATAAAAATTCATTTAAAATTGTATAAACAAAATTATTGTTAAGTGAAATTATGTTTAAAAAAAGTCCCGCTGTGTTTCTTGCTGATTCTTCCCAGAACAGAGGTACAATTCGAACCAGTGGTAAATAAAAAAATGATTTCAATAAGTATTACGTAATAATCAATATTGAATAAAAATCATTCTATTCTATTCTATTCTAATAGCAGAGAAGATTTGGGGTAAACATCACGCTTGGCAGGTGATCGGATGTTCGTAGAAAATAGACGTAGGTACAAAAACAATCAAAGTGTTTTCTAAGAAAATTATATCGTTTAAAGCAACTTAAAATGTATACAAAGTTTAATAATACCTTGGCTGCCATTGTTGTAACTTGAATTGTTGAAGTTGAACTATATTGTTTTGCGACCTGCGACACTTTTTATACTGTATCTGCGGCGTGTATTTTGCGCCTGGGTGACATACAAATTGCCGCGGGCTGTGGGTCATAATTAAACGGATACAATGCACCAAGAGGTGAAGGTCGAACCCAACACCGCATTACTTCGGAGCCAGTCGATTGACATGATACGATTTCGGGAATGAGACATTTATGACATATTTGAAACATGACGTTGGCGTCGCGTATGAGTCAGAGAAACTGGCTACTGTTGTACTGAATCGTAGATTGTATGTTCGAAACATTGCAGAAGTAAACATTTTTGAAGAAATACTAATTATTGTGGTATATTTGTGTTTGAGTTTCTGACGAACTATGTATTGGACAGTGCAGAATTTAACTATCGACTGCGATTGTGTTTTTTTTCTAGAATATGGGGGATAAGTGAGCACGATCCCCACTAGATAGGTACTAGTACGTGACTAGTAAGTGGACACTGTGGCCTATACAAATCTACATCTATCTCCATTAAGAATCAAAATGCAGACGCGTCTTCACCCTGAGTGCTAAGATGGAATGTTTCGTATCCAGTAAAAACGGTCTTCGGTTCTCTACACTCACCATATGAAACACAGCAGCATTGAGCTGCTGTTTAACGCTGGCATTCTGTGAGAGCGTGGTCTTTCCCCGGTCTAGCCGAGCCATTCGTGCTACAACTGTACTACTAATATAGCTGCAGCATGGCTCTACCACGTGTTAAGACTGACTTCTTTACTCACGCCTTTACATGTGAAGATCAGTTTCTTTATTCGTATGACGTTCTGTTATTCAATTCACTGTCGCCATCAACTGTGAAAAAGATTTTACCTGCGTAAAATGGCAGCTTAACACTTTTTTTATAAGATAGTGTGACAAACGAGCACATACTCCACCTGATGGTAAGTGGTTGCTGTGACCCATAGACATCTACATTTATCCTCAGTAAAGAATCAAAATGCAGATGCATCGTTACCCATGAGGACTAAGATGGAATGCCTCTTTTCCAGTAAAAAGGACTCCGGTTCTCTACACTCACCATACGAAACACAGCAGTGTTAAGCTGCTATTTTACGCTGGTATTCTGTGAGAGCTTGGTCCTTCCCCGTTCGAGCGGACCCATTCGTGCTACAATTATACTACTAATATAGCTGCAGCATGTCTCTACCACGTATAAGTATATAAAGCGCTCTTCAAACTAACACTATCACGGTGACATGGTGACTTAGCAGTGGAAGTATCAAATTTTTCTCCCTTTTTATTTCCTTCCTGTTGGTTAATTGAATCATTTATTCATTATAGCTTACCAGAAGTCCACTGCTAAACATATTGCCTTGTAGGTGGAATATTTGCTATACTTGCCACGCCTAGCGTGGGGGTTTTTAACCGCAGTTTTTTATTATTTTAACTATAGTCAGGAAAATGCTGCTGCCCGTTTTCTGTAACAGTTTGTCTTTATCGTCTCTTACGACACTATGGGATGAAATGGGACAATGGAAGAGGAATCTATCGACAGTTCGACTTTAAACTTCCTACAGCACTGTTTTACTCCCTCACAGTTCGAGCAATATTCCGCGTGGAATGTAATAATTTATAAAGTAATGTTACAGCCTATAGACGTCTAACACCTGGGCACAGGCTTCCTCTAATTTCTGGGAGGGTTTTAGGGCAATAACTTGACGGCTCCGTGGCGCAGTGACTTAGCAATCAGTTGTTGCGCTGGGGGCCGCGGGTTCGAATCCCGCACGGAACAAGTACAAATACTTGTTCCGTGCGGTCCATACAAATATGGCCTACAAATAATTGTTCCGGGTCTGGATGTTTGTCCTTGTGCAATTTATGTGTGTAAACTGCCTCCAAGACACAGGAGAAAATCCTAGTGTGGTACACTAGGACTTTCTCGTTTAAATTTAAAAAAAATTAAGGTCCTTAAGGTTTTTAATAACTGCGTGTTGGTGGACTTCACTTAACTTAGAAGCATATTTTTTATTTTATTTTACGGACATGCAGGTTTCCTTGCTACGTTTTTCTTCACCATCGAGCACATATTATCTATATCTATACTATTATTTATAATTTATAATATAATAAAGAGGAAGAGTTTGTTTGTTTTTTTGTTTGTTTAAACGCGCTAATCTCTGTAACTAGCAGTCCGATTTGAAAAATTATTTTTGTATATTATAACCAGATTCATGTGAAATATTATAGCCTATCTAGCATTAAGCTATATCACTCAGCTAGCCTTAAATATGGATATTCGTTAAGCAAGTCAGAAGAAAAGGCGCTCCCGAAATTATTTATCCGCGTACACTGTTACACGCGTGTTATGGTTAGGGATACGTCTAACAAAAAGAGCGCGATACTATATGTCTATTCTTTATACATAAGCCATAATTAGGTGTTTTGTGACAAAAAAATATTGAAAATTAAAAAGTGATTTATAAGCGTTATTATTAGGCATGGCCTATTTATCCTTACGAACGAAAGTTACTTCATCATTAAGACAATTTTATGAAGATAAACTTTGTTCTTTATACCATGCTATTTGGACGCATAGTTTAAGAGATATATGTAATGTAAAATTAAAATAATTCAATACTTGGCTGGGCGCGCGAGCGACGCATAAACCCTAGCCGCCCGGTGAGAACTGCGAGAAGCCAGTATTGAAAGCTTCTATGAGCGAGGTTAGTTCAATCATTATAGCTAAAATAAATTAAAAATTTATTGAGTACTTTTATGACAATGATTAGTTACATCTTTATTTCTGAACTCTTTCATTTCACGTTGGTATTTTGAAAATTTTATTGATTAATAAGTATAAATTTGATAGCAAATTTATCACGAATCATTTCATGTCTACACACTTTTCATGTATCGTGTACGGTTTTCTTTAAAACTGGAAAAAACCACGCTTTGGGACACTTTCTGGGACGTGAGGGGTGGGGGGGAAGGACGCTCAAACGGGAGGGGGAGGGAAAGTGGATAAAAATTAACTTCGCTCTACATCATACATAATATGCCGACAGATAAAAGTACTCCATTAATTATGCCAATTTTTCCATACATTGCTATCAAATAAAATATTTAATTGCAATTATAAAATGCTTGAACTAGGTATCGTGCACCTCGGACACGTGATGACGCGGGTGAAACCGCGGGGCACAGCTAGTATAAATATATTTCGTATTAATCTTTATATATAAAAATTAGGTATCACGTTGTTTGTCCGCGATGAACTCCTAAACTATTGAACTGATGTCAACGAAATTTTGCACACTCTGTGTAGTTTCGTCCAACTTGAGAGATAGGATAGTTTTTATCCTGATAAGTGACACTCAATATTTTATTTTTACGAATTTAAGGATTATTTATATGATGGGTCGTCGAAAAGCGCATAACAACGTCTGCCTGGTCAGCTAGTAATTTATATAAATGAGGTGTCCCCCCTCTGTGTAAGAGCATAATAAACTTCTAAAATTAATATCACAATTACTTTATTGCAGTTGACAGTATTCGACAATATTCGGCAGTTGTTAACGTGGTGGAATTAAGCCAGGAGGTAGTAATTATTTATAACCAATTTATTTAAAGGTGAAATCAATGATTACAAATATGTGCTCGAGTTACGCTGCGGCTGACCTTAACTTGGTTAACATACATACATATGTGTGAAATTCGGAAACTGGTTCCGAGAATTATCTGTTCGGTGCAGGGTCAGCTATTCTAAGATATTTTACCAAATGAAAGTTTTATTTTATCATTCTTGGTTCCACAGTTTTGTATTACGTTGTACTTTTCTGCCGACTTCCAAAAAGGAGACAGTACTCAATTCGACTGTATTCTTTTTTATGTGTGTTAGCTCATAACTTATTACTGGGTGAACCGATTTCGATTATTCTTTTTTTATATGAAAGCCGATACTTGTCGTGTCGTCGTTGATCAAGGTCAGACCAATAGTTTTTGAGTTATTCTTAATAACTTATATTGAAGTCGGCTGTACAAAATTTTTAATTTTAAATGATTACGTACGTATTGCAGTGTATATCGTTGCAGCACATCACGTCCGTGCAGGGGCACTACGCTGGTACTGTGTAATGGTGTTGTATTTTGTATGATGAGTGACAATAAATAACAGGAGTCCCTTTTTACTGGTATATTACTTTATGATTTATATAGCAATTTACTTTATCAACTCTATACTCTTTAAGGATGAAAACGCATGTCTGTCTACGGGCTACTGCATCCTTTACCATCAGGTGGACTATATACTCGTTTGTCTCCCTTACTAGGAATTTCTTCTGTATCGTGGAGGCATATTAAATAAATAATTTGCAGATGCAGACAAGGAACAGTTATTATGTAAGCCTTAGGAATAGTTGTTCTAATTTAAACCCGTAGCCCGCGGCAAGCAGCTAAATGCTCAACTTCCACGCTACCGAGTGGTCACGTTTAATAATATAACTATATATTACTATCATATATTATGTTCTTAGACCACTTTAGATTGAGCTCAAAATGTTTCACTTTGTCATTGATCATGTTATAGTAATTTAACGGTTCGGCAGACCTTAATTTTTGGCGGGAAGATAATCAAGTTTCTTGGTCGCAAAGCCCTTGACCGGCATTCGCCGAGTGTTGTCAATGGGTTAACTTGTAACCCGCTACAGACAGTACAAACCGGATGACTAATGGAATTTTTATGTACAGGTACTTTCTTACAATTTGTTTGTACTCTCAGACGTTGCCAAATTTAACAAATTCATGCTCTAAGTTTTTTTTTTAAACTTATTATTAGCTGGTGATTGACTACTACCCTGTTTGCTCAGTGCGTGCTGCTTCTGACGGCATATGAATTTGAGGTGTAGACAATTCTGCACTGCTGGCTGAATGAGGAAGGTCATGATCGAGACCTCAAGCTTTGGAGAAGATTATGCTCGAAGTTTCTCTGCGTGTTGACTTAGAAATGAGGTTATCCGCAGTAGAACCAGAGTAACTGACATATTCCAACGGACAGAGTCGGAATATGTCACGAACTCAATTTTTACGTGGTAGAGCCATGCAGCAGCTATACTGCTGGTATAGTTGTAGTACGAATGGGTCGGCTCGACCGGGGAAGGACCACGCTGTCACAGAAACCAGCGTAAAATAACAGCATAACGCTGCTGTGTTTCGTATGGTGAGTGTAGAGAACCGGAGACCCCTTTTTACTGGAAACGAGGCATTCCATCTTAGTCCTCACGGGTGACATCGCATCTGATTTACCATCAGGTAGACTGTGTGATCGTTTGTCACCCTTATTCTACAAAAAAATTGTGAATGAGGCTGACAATCCCGCACTGCTGGCTGAATGAGGAAAGTCAAGGTCGCCGAGCGCACCTCAAGCTGAGGAGAATGCATACCACTGCAAGACTTCAAGACACAGTAAGTTCATTCTGCGTAGATCGGACTGAAACTCGGGACGTCAATCACCTCAGTTCCCCGTGATCATGGGTGCTATAAAACACCCGAAACGTCAGGAATTAATAAAAAATAAGTTAATTAAACGCGATAGAATCCGTAAAAGTACTATTAATGCTTTTAACAATACTAATATTCCCGTTAATCACTGTAAGTAGTTTAAATTTTTTTTTTACTTTAATTTAAACGGTTAAACCAATTAATTACTTCTTACATAAATTGTCACCTCTGAGGATTGAAATGGAATGCCTCGTAAAAGTAAGAAGGATCTCCGGTTCTCTACGCTTACCAGAAACATAGCAGCAATAAACTGCTATTTGGGTCATTCTACGAACATGAGAAATTTATGTTCGAGTAATGTAATGTTCATGAATACGACTTCCTGATTCGTTATTTGCTGTGATATAAAATGAGACATCAGCATCTATATCTGACATTCATTATTTTGTAGATGAGTGATGATTTAATGAAGAAAAACATGTCGACAATACGTGACGTGTCATGGTTTGTCGACTGTTTGCCGACGCCCTGTGAAGGTTTAACAGCCGTTAAGTAGCCACCAGGCGTAGGACAGTTGCCTTGAACCACAAAAATTTAATGGATGGTGGCACCATCCATAACTTGTTTCCAAAAATAATTTGTTTATAGTTGGTCTTATGGCTTCACAGATGTCGCTACTTTGGAAAAATAAAATGAAATTTACTTACAAAATAAAAATAAGTGCACCAAAAAATTATTGGTATAATTTTAACATAAAAACACGTAATAATTATCGAATCAATCGATAAATATGACAATTATGATACTGGCAACCAGCATTTAATAATAAAAAATAAAAATAAAAAATGAAATATTTGTCATATTAAATTGTCATTCCTGTAACATCGCAAATACCCTTTTTATATATTATTATCTCACAAATACAAGTGTACTTATTGAAACTATTTACCTACTTTTAATATTAAAAGTATAAATTATTTTACAAAAAGTAAAAATTGTTTCAGTAAGTATGCGAATTAAAGAACATAATAGTTAAATTAATATGATGTACATAATATAGCTATATATAGCGAATTAGTTCGGATTCAATTTGTAGGAGACGCTAGTAGTTCAATTTTGTCTGCAATAAAATATCGTCAGAGGGCTCTCTTTTTCTGTATATACTTATTATACTCTTTGGTAGCCACTTAAAAAAAGAAATTCTTAATCTACTAGCTAAAGTTATAAATTTTGAAACAATACCTGTCCTTAACATTAAGATCAAGAGACGTTTAAAAATTATGTCACCCAATTAAAAAAATATTGATGTTTCTATAAGCGTTATAAATTTTTTGTCACAACGGTCGACATGTAAAGTTTTGAATTATAGAATCAGAAAGCTATTTATTACTTAAACGTTGTTTTGCTTTTTATGGCAACATTAGTGCATACCTGTCAGTGATAAGTCACATTTTTTGATGGAACAAAAGCGACCTGCTGAAAATATTAAATTGAATAGAGGTTCTATATTCACTTATACAAAGTGTGTGAAAGTTGAAGAGTCACTTCTTAGAGGAAAAAATAAAAAGTTACTAACATGATAAAATAAATTGCCACACACAGCCTTGTAGAAAAAAGGTTTCACGTCGATCCGAAACAACAATGGATCTTATTACCTCTAAATTGTAGCTGTTAATAGATTAAAGTTTGTCACATCCGTCGAAGTCAATTCTGTCGACTACTTTGTCGACAGAAGTGACGACTCTCGACCGAAGTGATTACCGCCTATGTTTATTATGCATTAATCAAGTAAACAACGCCTGTCAAGGCAAATAAAGTTTTACATTAAGTAATAAGAAATTCAAAACCGATTTTGTTCGTTATCTCTATGGTTGTCCCCACCAGGTGTAGCGCGTAATTTGAGAAAAAAGGTGTGTTTAACATTTTGTGTTGAAGTAGCTGTCATGAATTTATAAAAAACAAAAATAACTATCTAATCCGTATATTCTTCTTTTACTTAAAATCCTACCAAATTTAAGCGTTGATTGGATTTATTAATGTATCGTGAGTTCGTAATCTACTACGTATTATATTACGATCGCTTAGTTAAAACTGCGCTCCTATTAAGTTGTAAATTATGCAGCTATTTTTAAAGGTTTTCCGCCCCTCTTTTTTATTATTTCAAAATGCCACCTAGAAGATCCCCTCCACTACACCAGAACCCAAAATCGGATACTAATCAGAGCTCAGCAGCAGCCACGGCTACGGATACCGATCATGATAGCTCCAATAATATTACCAGCAGACCTCATGGCCGAAAGCGCCAACATGATGATGAGATATATGCTTTTAATATCGGATACAAAACAATCTTTTGGTACCCTCAAAAATCAACAAGTTACAATTCTGAGTAGTATTAGTGACATCCAGAAACAAAATGGTGATATTATTAAATCTATGGACTTTATCTCAAATCAGTATGAAGAAATTAAAGATCGATTGTATAAAATGGAAACTGAAAGAAAAACCCATTTAGCCTATATACAAACCCTTGAATTAAGGGTGGAAAATCTTGAGAGATTTCAAAAACAAGCTAGTATTGAGATAAAGAATATCCCTGTCAAACATAATGAGACTAAAGAAGATTTGTTACGGACAGTAAAAACAGTTGGTGCAGTTACTAATACCCATATTGAAGACACCCACATTCGTGATGCATTTCGATTGAATGTAGATAAGAGTCCCCTCTTATCTAGTCTATTAATAGGCCGATAATAGTAGACTTTTCAACCGCTATTTTAAAAGAAAAGATTTTGACATCTGTAAAGAATTATAACCGAACAAATAGCACTAAAAAACTAAATACCGGAGATATACAATTTGAAGGATTCCCTAAACCCATTTTTGTCTTACTCAAAAAGCAAAGAAACTATTCTACCTCGCCCGAGAGTTTAGTAAAAAGAACTCTTATTCTTATTGCTGGACTGCTCATGGGAAGATATTTCTTCGTAAAAAAGAAGGTGCCCCATCACATGGGATTGATTTGGAAAATGATCTGAATCAGTTGTAGTCGCAATTTTCTTTGTGACTTAGCATTCTACTTCGATTTTTATATATTATTTTTAACATTATTTTATTGTTCTCTAAATGTTTAAGTCATTCGTATTCTATTGCTAAAGTTGATTTAAAAACACAACACATATTACCACAAACACATATCATATATTTTCTTATAATTTTCAATAATAAATATTACTCACATATACTTACACAGGCTAACCTAAGTCTTAATTCATTAAATCTCTACATCACTAACAATGTAATTACACCGGTTTCAAAATATAAACTTGTAATAAATGGCCAATTGAATGGAACTACGATATGCGCTTTATTACAAGCACTTATTAATGATTTTACTTGATAATATCTCTGATGACATTGATTCAGTTTCTGTTTCCAAATCTATGATCTGCACTCCAGAAACTCTAGTTAATCACATCAATCAGGCCGGGAATTCTTTAACAGTATTTCACACTAACATACGCAGCGTAACTTGTAATTTTGACGCACTAGCCATTCTATTGGAAAGAATTTGTATTCAATGTGACGTCCTTGTACTAACAGAATGCTGGCTAAGCAAATTATCAGTTATACCTGAAATTGCTGGTTATACGTCTCATTCTTCTGAGTATAGTAACCAAAACGACGATATTCTACTATGTATAAAATCTGAAATAAAGCATAGTATATTCCAACCTTTACTTTCTGATTCGAGTGGTCTTATTGTGAATTTTGATAATGAATATGCCATATTAGATATGTATCGATCACCTTCACAAATAAATATAAATAAATTTTGTGATAGCCTTGATCTCTGTCTTGCTTCTTTAGCTACTGTAAGAGCAGTGGTCTTGATTGGAGATATCAATATAAATATCTCTCCTAATAATAATGAACTTAACAAGAGTTAATATTTAGATTTAATGGCGCATCATGGATTTTTAGCAGCTCATGTTCTCCCTACTCGTAACGAAAGTTGTATTGATCATGTAATGTTGAGATCAAATAGATATACTGCAACATATATACTGGATTCGCTTATTTCTGACCATGCTCCGATAGTGTTTCATATAGATTGCAAAATTATAAGGTATCCATCTAAAACCACTACTCTCAAAAGTGATTATCCACCATTATTAAAACAATTATCTCATACAGATTTTAGCTTTATTTATAATATCATGAATGCCAATGATGCAGCTACCGCTTTAACTAACATTATTACTGATGCCATCATTTCTCATTCTAATAAAATAAATATTCCTCATCGTAAGCGTTGCATCAAGCCATGGCTAACTCCGGGATTGGTACGCTGTATAAGACACAAGAACAAATTGCATAAGAAAGCAAAGCGTGATAAAAACAATGCAATATTACAGATTACTTATACAAGGTTTTGCAACAATTTGTTGAAAAAAATTAAAACTGCCTATGAGAAAACTGAGTTCTCTAAAAATAAACGCAATCCAAAGGGTACTTGGAATACTATAAACAAAATCACAAACTTTAAACAATATTCACCCCCTCCCTGTGAATTACTAAATTTAACTCAAGATCCACATAAATCTCTCAATATTGTTAATAATAACTTTGAAATTGGCTCAACTTATGCTAATGCAATATTAAAAAAACCAACAAAACAATGGCCATCCTAATATCGTTAAACATCGAAGTGAATCCGACCCTTTGAATAATTCCATGGTATTGCTCGATACAGACTGTTACGAGATAGAAGCTATTATCACAAACTTAAAAAATGATTCAGCCACAGGAATCGACAGAATACCTACGCTACTCATAAAACGTGCCAAAAACAGCCTGATCTCACTTGTAACATATATGTGTAACCTTTGCTTAAAAACTGGTGTTTTTCCAGACATCTTAAAAAGGGCTTTAGTTCATCCAATACATAAGAGTGGTGACAGAGACAGTGTTGAAAACTACCGGCCAATATCTGTACTGAGTGCGCTTACTAAAATTCTTGAAAAAGTTTTAAATCTCAGACTCACAAATTTTCTCAAACATAATAATAGTATTTCGGATAACCAATTTGGCTTTGTGAAAGGTACCTAAGTCTACTGAAGACGCAACTTTAATCCTAACTGAGACAATTGCAAAACATCTTGATAATAAGTCAAAAGTAATAGGTGTTTTTCTTGATTTGTCAAAGGCCTTCGACACTGTCTACCCCTACTTCTTCATAAAATGGAACTGATCGGCGTACGGGGGATTGCTTTAAATATATTTCGATCTTATTTATCTAATCGAACGCAGTTAGTTAAAATCGCTCGTTTGGAGTTCCACAAGGCAGCGTACTGGGCCCAACTCTCTTTCTCGTTTACGTGAATAGTTTATGCAAAATTACACTGCCTAACTGCAAAATCATTTCGTGTGCTGACGATACAGCTTTAATTGTTCACGGTAAAGATTGGAAAGACGTCCAATATTATACAGAGTTTGCGCTTGGTAAGGTCATTTCGTGGCTTAGTAGTAACCTACTGACACTTAATTTAAAGAAAACGAGATATATTACCTTCACTCACCGTGTTAGTACCCAACCATCGACGGAATTTCATCTCAAAGCATCGTCGTTCCACTCATATAAGATAACTCGGACTTATCATAGACTACTGCCTATCTTGGTCAGCGCATATTAGCAACTTAACCTGCCGTATTAGAAAATTAATACCAATTTTCAGAAAATTGAGGAGTTCAGCTGATTTTGAAACCTCGCTATGTGTTTATTATGCCCTTGCTCAGAATTTACTACAATATTGCATTTTAACCTGGGGTGGAATTGGAAAGACAACTCTACTCCCCTTAGAACGTGCACAGAGAGCAATATTAAACGTTATGCTGGGTAAATCACAAAGATATAGTACTGGACTTATTTATAAGGAATGTTCTGTACTTACTGTAAGACAACTATTTGTCATGTCTGTTATACTACGTAAGCACAAAAATACAGATTTTAAACCTAATTTAAAATGCAACAAAAATAGAATTTGTAAAATGACTTTTCATAGAACTGCTCTAACCCGGCGACAATAATACGTCATTAGCAGTCATTTATATAATGGAGCAAATAAAATGAGCTATATTTACCCTATGTCCCTTAATTTTGTCCTTGCTAAATGCAAGGACAAAATTATATTAAATTTAAATTAAATTAATTTAAATTTAAATTATATATTGGTTGCTAAATCTTAATTACATGGAAACAGAGAGGTTAATGAATTTTTAAATACTAACGCAACACAGACACACACACACACACACACACACACACACACACACACACACACACACACACACACACACACACACACACACACACACACACACACACACACACACACAGGTTTGTGGTAATAAAAAAAAATCTCTTTATTTTCCATATTTATTTTAACATGTTTGGGTATTGTATAGCGAAATGAAATGATTTTTGTACTACTTAGGGTGGAAGACGCTGACGGTTGTAACACAGTTTATAATACATAGTAGTATGACCGTCAACGCTAACTTCTTTGAAATGTTTTTTAGTAATTTAAAATAGATAGAATACATAAGTGTAATTAGTCAAACTGAGAGTCTAATAAATTATTATTATTATTATTATTATTTTATTTATAGTTATTTTTATTTTATAAAGTGTACGACGAAATTTAGTTATCTAAAGGTAGATCTAACATAAATTCTATCAAACTTTAAAAGTACTACTAAATCACATTTTGATTGAGTAATCACGAAATCTTAAAAACTATAGTGTAGTAGAGTAAAAATATATACGAGTAGTTACTACACTACACTATAGGTGGTTAAAAGGATGTTGATCGACAAAGAGAAGAAGGATCGGTATAGATATATATAGTAGTATATTATTTACTCGTAGATTACATTAGTAGGGAAAACTATAAAAATAAGAAAGAGTAGGGATTAGTAAAAGATATAAACGTATCAATAATCTGACTCCAAGAATACAAAAAAGAGTATGAAAAGAACGGCAAGAATGTACTCGAAAACATCGTGAAAAGAAAATGAACTCAGAGAATCTGAGAATAGACTTACAAATGAAACACCGCCTTTTTAACCAGTACCGCAAAGATCTGGAGTCTTTAAGAAATGTCATGGGCTAGTAGATTGTAGAGAATCGAAGGAAAATAAGAACTGAAAAGAATTATTTAAGACAGAGGATTTTGCTACTTGAAAATTGTTTGGCTCGTTAAAAGATGAGAATGCTACAAAAATGGTGACGAGGCGCCATTTCGAATAAAAATACGACATTTACGTTCAAGGGTACTCTGTTTGTACGCCATCTAACTTGGACATGTTTTCAGGGCCTGACAAAATACGTTTCCATCACATAATGGGTATCATCTTTTTAACAAATAAAACAGAAAATGTTGTTACTGATGCACCAGAGTCACTGTTAGAATCTCCTTTGCCTAATCCAACCCTCCAAGACTCACTAGTTTCAAGAAATAAGGATCATCTCAATTTGGGTTCCTTATCGCCAGCTTGCACTCTTATATCTAGACTACTTACAAGTATAATATATTAAATTTCTACAAGATGTGCTACGGGAGTGACGAAAAAATTATTAATCTGCGACAACCCTGAATCTATAAGAGATGAAAATGATGAAGGAATCGTTTTGATTGAAGTTTTTCTGCAACTGATGATTCCGTCTACAATATCCATCCGAGACACGTTGTGGTTTTGGATGGATATTGTAGATGGAATCAACTTCGTATATCATCGTCCTCAAGTGACGAATAAATCTTTTGAATGATCGACAGAAATGATGTCACTTATGTTGTCTATTTTTGTTTATTTTTTATTGTATCGACTACTTTGATTAGTTAATATGTGTCCAGAATAATTAAAAGACTGATAATATTAATAATTTGCAGTTAGAAGTTTGTGTTGATGTTATGTTAAGTTTAAGACTTTAAGGCCAAAAATGTTCATTCCTAAAGATTTCGTGGTCACTCCTGTCTATTGTTAAAAACGGAAAAAGCCATTTTTTTAATTTCTTAGTATATTTAACTATGTCATTATTTTTTACAAGTTTAGTTTTTGATAAATAAACAAAACGTTGATTTTTATTTATTTAATTTAACCTCACGGTAGAATGACCCATTTCACGCTGGTATTCTGTAAGAGCGCGGTCCTACCCCGATCGAGCCGATAGCTGCAGCGTGGCTCTACTACGTGTAATAAATATAAATTACTTATGGCAGTAATGCAACAATTTTGACACCTGTTAGCCTAAAACTTAGCGGTACTCCATGAGAAACTGGTTTAACGAGACACTTCTGTACATTTATCGTTACATAGTCATTGATCTAATTTTGGTTGAAATTACAAAATTGGTACATTACGTAAACCATACATACTTATTACTTACTAAGTGATGTCAACTGGACGTTGTTATGCAAAAAGGATCACCATCACCTATCTTAGGGTTTTCACTTTCATATATACATATATATAAAGAATTAATGTTTTATTTTATTTTGTTTAATGTATTTGTAACAATTATTATATATACACACTCCTCACACATATGATTAAATAAGGGTACAAAGGTTTCCCTTCACATATTAATATATATACTACATATATAGATATGTTAGATATAGTTATGCAAAAAGAATTCAATCCACAAAAAGTTTCTTTTTCTTTTAAATTTAACTTCAAGGTTGAAAGTTATCTTTGCAGTTTTTCTTTTTATTCTCTGTAACTGGTATTTATATATATATATATACAATTCAAGGTTGAACGTTCAACCTTGAATTCAAGCTTAAAAGAAAAATAAGCTTCTTGTGGATTCTTTTTGCTTAACTATATTTTTTTAAAGGATAGGGTCATAAACGAGCACACAGTTCAGCTGATGGTAAGTGGTTGCTGTTGCCCATAGACCTCTTCATCTATCCTCGTTTGCGAATCCAGATGTAGATGCATTGTCACCCGTGAGTACTAAGATGGAATGCCTCTTTTCCAGTAAAGAGGGTCTCCGGTTCTCTACACTCACCATACGAAACACAGCAGTGTTAAGCTGTTGTTTTACGCTGGTATTCTGTGAGAGCGTGGTCCTTCCCCGGTCGAGCCGACCTATTCGTGCTACAACTATACTACTAATATAGCTGCAGCATGGCTCTACCACGTACAAAATATACGAAATATCTAACATTTTATGTGATTTCAAATGTTTCTTTTTCAATAGCTTGTGGGGTGAATGTCATGGCAAAAAATACGTGCAGTTGGAAGTGAAATATAGTTTCGCTATAAACAAACTCAAAAATTTTATGAATTACGATCGAATTTTGACCACTAGTCTATTTTATTGAGCAGCTATTCAAACTATATCGTGATCTATATTGACGGCTCCGTGGCACAGTTCCTTAGCAATGAGTTGCAGCGCTAAGGGCCGCGGGTTCGAATCCTGCAGTTATTTGTAGGTCATACAAGAATTCGTATGACCTACAAATAATTGTTCCGGGTCTGGGTGTTTGTTCTTGTGAAATTTATGTATATAAACTGCCCCCACTATACAGGAGAAAATCCTAGTGTGGAGGTAACGTGTTTTTGTTAAATAAATAAAATATCAATAAAATTACAATAATATAAAAATAATAATAAATGTCAACATCATTAATGTTTAATGTCCATCACATCAGTCGCCCACAAGTATACTGCTGAAAATACCCCTCCCCTCCGTACATGTTACCATAACCATAACCTTGAGACACTGTATCCATGAAATTTTTTCAATCCATTTGTTTGCAGTCGACGTACGTTTTAAATAACAAGAAGAACAAAAGACACATAAAAAATATATTATAAAAATATGTAGATGCAATAATACTACTTATCTACGAATACATTTTAAGTCTGTGTAGAAGTAACACATATGCGGGGGATTTTTTATAAAACCTTTTCCCCATATTAGCATTTTCTCCTGTATTGTCGGGGTAATTTACACACTAAATTGCCAAAGGACAAACGTATAGACCCGGTACAATTATTTGTAGAGCAATTTTATACGTGGTAGAGCCATGCTGTAGATATATTATGGTTGTAGCACGAATGGGTCGGCTCGACTGGGAAAAGACCACGCTCTCACAGAATACCAGCGTAAAATAGCAGCTTAACGCAGCTGTGTTTCGTATGGTGATTGTAGAGAACCGGAGACCCTTTTTACTGGAAACGAGGCATTCCATCTCAGTCCTCACGGGTGACAACGCATCTGCATTTTCATTCGTAATCGAAGATAGGTGTAGATGTCTATGGGCCACAGCAACCACTTACCATCAGGTGGACTGTGTGCTCGCTTGTCACCCTTATCCTATAAAAAAAAAGACCATACAAATAGGTATTTGTTCCGTGCGGAATTCGAACCCGCCGCGGCCCATACCACCGTAACTCAATACAAAACCACTGTTCTACGGAGCCTTCCTTATATATAAATTATATATAATATATACACCTTGTTTATTAGGACACAATTATATTATTGTAAAATACATTAGCAACGTACAGACAGATAAACGCATGAATAATGTTAATATTTATTACGAGAATGTTACGCATTCAAATTATACAATTTTTTTTTTCAGTTTCACCTACATATCTTGTAATTGCAATTAATAATGAACGAAATTGACCGGTTATATCAGTGAATAAAATAAAGATTAAACTTAGAACTAACAAGGTGAAATCTAGATCTGTCTGTACAAGTCTTTATATTACAAATAAATTATTAAATTATAATATAATGATTTTGATACTTGTTATAGAAAATTAAAATAATGAGTAAAGTACGGAGTACTATCATCCTTAATAACATTTAACTTTTAACTGCCTGGATCTGGTGGTGTTTTATCTGCGAATCGGAAAGTACTTAAACCGTAAAGTCGTTGTTTCTGTGCCTTGTCTCTCTCTGGTAGTGACTACACTACCACAGAGAGACAAGGCGATTACTAACCTATTGTCGTCCAATCGGAGGAAACACTTTTTTTTCTTATTTTTAAAAAACGTTACCCCCACACTAGGATTTTCTCCTATATCGTGAAGGCAGTTTACAAACATAAATTGCACGAGGACAAACATCCAGACCCGGAACAATTATTTGTAGGCCATACAAAATACAAATACTTGTTCCGTGCGGGATTGAAACCCGCGGTCCCCAGCGCAACAACTCATTGCCAAGCCACTGCGCCACGGAGCCGTCAAACTTATTAATATTAATAGAAATATAATTATTAATTTCTGTAATATTCTTGTTTTTATTTTTATTTATTAATTATTTTTGTTTTATTAATAAAATACATATTACTGAAATTATTATTATTATTAGCAGGTATTGAAATGCCTAAAATAGAATAGTAATAAATTTATGTATGTCTGAAATTGTAATATTTTAATATGTGCTCGTCGCTGTCGTTATAAATGTGGAAACGAACTATAAATTTTATGGAAATTTACTTCCGTCCGAAAAACTTATAACATAAGATACCTCAGTCCCGTCTAAAGAAATTTTACTTCAATGATGATGAATTCCTTACCACAGATTTTTACACGAGCCAGGTAGCGTGGATCTGTCAGCACAGATTACTTAATAGTTGCTATCACAGGTAATTAACGCAGTAGCGATTACGGCTACAGTAAATTGAATTATATGTACTACGTACTAGAAAAGATATTCCAAACGAAAATTGTGCGCTACTATATGTCTTCGCGCATGCGCGGGAGATAGTAGAGTCGCATATGCGCGAAGACTTTAACATAAAATAAGATATTAATATAAAATAAATATAAGAATTTAATATAAAATACTCTTATTTTAATCTAAACAAAAATATCTATAAATAAAATGAAATAATAATAATCTTATGGAATTCAAAAATCTTCAAATTACGCAATATTTAGTTTAGTGTACGAATAGCCGTACAGTTCAGTTGGACATAGTCAATGTTCGGAATGCGAAATCTAGTGGGTAGTACATATATATCGATGCTACAGTACGAATTGACCGGCCCGTCTAGGGGAAGACTGCTCACACAGAATACCAGCATAAAATAGGAGTTACCTATATTACTGCTGCGTTTCGTTTCTCTGTCATTTCAATGCGTCTGTGATTTGGTTCATGATTTAATGTTAACATTTTGTCCTAGATTTTGATATACATTGTAAAGTTTAACTTTATCAATTACGTTTATCAAAGACAATCATTATTTTTATTGGGACATAAAAACAGTTACACGTTAATGTTATACAAGACAATTAATTTATAAAGGTGTACTTATTACTTAACGTATAACCCACACCAATGCCCACAAAATAATATTATATCTTTACTCTTATTTTGTTTCATAAATTTTATTACATATTTTGCATAATTTAATTAGAATAAAATGTTGAATTTAAATTAAAAAGTATCAAAACCCGTCCATCGCTGTGTAAACGTATCGTTTATTTTATTTGACCGCTCTTAAGAGATTGTGTCGTCGATAACATCATTGGTTTTTTTTTATAATGGGCATCGTGACCCGCGCTACTGATTGTTACACTGATATTGTTTACAATTAAATTAGGTGTTGCAAAAGATATGATTTCTTGATTTAGATGTTGATGATAGTTATCAAAAAATTACACGTGGTGGCTATGCAAAATAATTTTCACCACATTAATTAATTACAATATTCATGTACATAGAAGCTAGGAATAGTCCAGGAATAGTGTCGTCATAATATTATTAATGTTTTTAGACATGCGAGTTTTTTAAGGCGTCCATCACTCCCTGGAACGCGGTAAAGAAAGCGACTGACAATTTAATTAGCGCCGGGATTAAACTCTGATTGCTTACAGACAATATAAATTTAGGCGAATTTCAAGTTATTTTCATATTACATGATCTTAAAGTTATAATAATTTGTATTTGTTTCACACATTAACGTGGATGTTGTAAGAGATAGACAATGGTAATTCATTTGGATAATCGACATCATTGTTAATATATTAGTATATTTTTTATAGGATAGGGTGATAAGCGAACACACAATCCACCTGATGGTAAGTGGTTGCTGTGGCCCATAGACATCTACATTTATCCTCGATTACGAATCAAAATACAGATGCGTTGTTACCCGTGAGGTTTAAGATGGAATGCCTCGTTTTCAGTAAAAAGGGTCTCCGGTTCTCTACACTCACCATACGAAACACAGCAAAAAGCGTTAAGATGCTATTTTACGCTGGTATTCTGTAAGAGCGTGGTCCTACCCTGGTCGAGCCGACCCATTTGTGCTACAACTATACTTCTATATACTATAGCTGCAGAATGGCTCTATCACATATCAAATTAATGTTAGTACATTAAATAATTGAATTTTTAAATAGTTTCTCTGAACTAATTTAACTTTAATTAGACTTTATTATTTATAATACATAACGATGTTTTTTCGATTATCAAAACCTATGACGTAATTTACGTATTGTTCTTTTATAACATTCTGACAGGTCATATAAAGTATTTCAATTAACATAATTATCTACCACTCCATTAGTGCAATGGCTTATGGTATGCCAAGCTCACGTACTTTCAAACTGGAGGGTCAATTAAAGATTGTTACCAATATGACAAATACGCTATTAGGTACTCGTTGGCCATGAATAAATTATATAATCTTGATCCAGTTTATGACCCACGCACCCATACACATGTGTTGCGATGGGCAATGCATACGCAACACTATAGACAGTTAAGTATAAAAACCTCAGTACGCTAGTACGGCTATACCATTAACTCACAACAACTAAATCAAACAACATGGCAGCTAAGGTGAGTGTGGTTCACTTATTAATTAAAGAGCACTGAATACATAAGAGAGCAAAACCAAAAAGGGTTTCCGTTTTTGTTATATTGAAATCATTAGTATTCGCCTGTAAAAAGTCCGCATCTTGTTGTTAACATTTCTTTAGTTTAAAAAACCCCTCGAACGCTCATGTTATGTATTGAACAATCAATTTACTTTTATTAATTACCGAAACACGTCTTTCGTTTAAAGTTATAAAAAATTGTTTCCGTTTAATTAACACCAATTTTTTTTTGACTGTTTGATACCGGTGATTCGTAGTTTGCTACCAAAAAAAAATCGTCAAATAACTAATAATATATTAAAAAAAATTATGATCCGGACGGTTTACTATAGTGAAATTCAAAAGGCTTCCAAAGGATTAAATTCTAAAGCTTATAAAAAATCAAAGAAATCGGTTCAGTTTTTCGAAAGATCTTGTTCACATCCATATCGACCAACTGACGGCCAAGTGAAATTATTTTCAAATAATTTTTTTTTAATAATAATATATATAAATAATCTTGCAACTACGTCAGAAGTATTAATTGAAATCTCCTCTGCAATATAAAGCTGGTGGAAGTGATTTAAGTTGAGTGGGTCGCGATTTTTTGACTCTGTGATAATAGAGCACTACATCTCCGCTTCGCGTTCGATGTGTGCAAAAGTATAAAATGTACATAATGTATTGTGGATATTATATTTTTAACTTTGCTGAGCCAATTTGGTCGTATCGATAAGCGAAGTGTGGAACGGTTTTCACAAAATAGAGTGATGACCTGGTAAGACGTACAGGAAGTCGATAGAAGCAGGAGGCTCAGGACCGTGTGGAGTGGCTTTCCTGGGGGAAAGGCTTTGTTTAGAAGTGGACTATGAAACGGACCCGATAATGATGATGATGAAATTTGCCAATATACTTTACCTACTTAGTCCAAAATTTCAACGCAATTTAAAAAAATACAAATAATGTTAGTAATACGATTTCTTACTTAATACGGCTTCGAACTTAACGTTAGTTAAGTTATAATTATGTATACTTTCATAGAGAAATGACACAGCCTATATATTTCAAACAGATCCGATGATAACTGAAGTCTATTTACATTTTTTAATAATCTAACTGAATATGTATGCAAGGAATGTAACACATGCGTAATAAATGTCGGCTCTACTTTATAAAAACTAGTTCATTATTTTCAAAATATTTTATTTCTGTATAGTGTATGGAGTTCGTAGTGGGCATTGTTTTTTTTTTTGAACATGAAATTGGGACATGCGTGGTAAGGCTAGTAGAGCTTATTTTAGATTTATTTGATTTTCTGTGATTTAATCTAAAATGTAATGATAATGAAATTTTCCTTACATTTAGAAATTTATAAATAAATTATTTTTTTGTTCTTTGAAAGATGTCATCCAAAGGGCTCTTGTCTCTATAAATGTTCCCTCGGTTTTAGAGCCTTCTGGAATATTTACAGACGATGGCAGGAGACCCGACGGTATGAGATTTGTCCCTAGGCAGAGAGGTAAAGCCCTAGTGTGGGATGCTACTTGCGTAGACACTCTGGCGGCCTCCCATCTCAGGGGTACCTCGTTTAGAGTCAGGGCGGCATCAGAGGCAGCTAAACTGAGTAAGTGGCGCAAATATGAGTCTCTGAGAGATGACTATATATTTGAACCATTTGCTGTAGAGACTATCGGTCCGTGGGGTCCACGTGCGGTGAAGTTCCTAAAATAACTCTATCCGCGGCTGGTCGTTGCTGCTGGTGATAAAAGGACTGATTCTTTTCTCGCTCAAGGGCTAAGTATAGCCATTCAGCGGGGAAACGCAGCCAGCGTTCTCGGCACGATACCGCGGGGAGTACTATATGATAATTGAGTTTCTAGTCTTAGTTTTTTTTTTATTATTATCGTTTTTAATATTGTATATAATTAAAAACATTTATTAAATCCTCTTCTGTTAAAAAAAAATAAAATAAAATGGTAAGTTTTATAAACTATAATAATAGGGCACTATATTTTCCCCGTCAACTATTATTTTGGGCGCCGCGCCGCCGCAGAAAAACTTTAGTACATTGTGGGCTTGATCCTCTCCTCTTGATCTCTCTGATCTTGTTTTATTAGCAGGTTTTATAGTTGTCATGAAAAGAGAAGAAGTAAGTGCCTCTATTGAAGCTATAAAACTTTTACTTAGATATTCTAATTTCAAACATACTAAATAGTTATAAAATTATTTTCAAATAATATAATAATATTAAAATACGAATAATATTTACAAATAACATGCTTTCTATATACTTTTTCCTAACACTATTTTGATATAATCGCTTCATATTTTTTTTTTTTAGAAAAAAAACTAGTAATGTTATTAAACATTACTAATATTTCCTTTAACCACTTCTGCTAAGCTTAAAATGCTTGTGTTAGAAGTGGTTCACGACAGTAGTCGAATGGCGGATTCGAACCCACGATCTTTCGAGTTCGCGGTCCGCGCCCTGCCATTAGGCTACTGACGCTTCAAATTATTGTTGCCGGGATCGTTAAAGTTGTTGTTTCAATGATAAATAAATCGGTTATCCATCCATCCATTCATCCATTACAGCCCATAAAAGTGCACTGCCGAAAATAGGCTCCCATATATTCCCTCATAGGGGGGGATTTTGCCGTAGTTACCACGCTTGGCAGGTGGGTTGGCAACCGCAGTTTATTATTAATTTGTTATCAGGAAGATGCTGCTGCCCATCACCTGTTTCAATTTCCCTCTGTCGCCTCTTACCACACCCACGAGATGATATGAGCTAGTGAATGTTCTTACACCACCACTACACTGCCATATTAATTAGGAAAAGAACTCAACAAAAAAGTATAGTAATGACTAAAAATAGAATTGAATTATGTTGCCGCCGAGATACAATTCTTTTACGGTCTGAGGTTTTTGAAAAATGTGAATAATCTAATCGAAATTATTCTAAATTTACTAGCAATTTAATGTACCACGAAAGTAGATAACTGTTCGTATAATCAAACATATCGTTTTTGTTAAATGTGAGGTTCAAGACAATTAATACTAACAAGTTTTTATACATTGTAAATTAACTTTATAAACAAGACATCAAAAGACGTCAATACTGCACGAACTTTATATTTTAGTGACCTTACATATTATAATATGGATAAATTACAGGAAGTATGATAAGAAAGTATCAGACAACCAAAGAGTTTCTTTAAATTTTTAAAAATGTCAAAATTATTTCAGACTTTGGTGTTCCTCTGCGCGGTGGCAGCGGCCACAGCGATCGCCGTTCCTGTGTATCCAACCAACAAGGTCACATATGCCCCAACTTCTTTCAATTATGCTGCGGCACCTGTTCGCAAGGTCACCTACACCCAGGCACCAGTTGCCTACGCTGCAGCACCCATTGGCAAAGTAGCCTACGCAGAAGAAGATACACCTGCCAATTACGAATTCAGCTACTCCGTTCACGACACCCAAAGCGGCGACATCAAGCAGCAACGCGAACAACGTGCCGGCGATTCCCTCCAAGGCTCTTACTCCCTGGTACAGCCTGATGGCGTCCACCGTATTGTGGAATACACCTCTGACCACGAGCATGGCTTCAACGCTGTTGTGCGTTACGAGGGTCAACCTATTGAAGCTCCCGTCAAGGTCGCCTACGCTGCACCTGTCGCCAAGGTCGCTTATGCCGCTCCAGTCACCAAGATCGCCTATGCTCAGGCCCCAGTTACCAAGTACGCTTACGCACCTGCTCAAGTCAACTACGCAACAGCCCCTGTAACCAGGGTAGCATATGCCCAAGCTCCGGTTAATTACGCTGCCGCGCCCGCAAAGTTTGCCTACTCTGCACCCGTTGGCCAGGTCTCCTTCTCATCCCCAGCCTACTCTTACAATCACTAAGCGTTTTTGTTGATTAATGTAAAACTATTTATTATGTTTAATACAAAACTTAGTCATCTTTACCCGTTGTTTTTTTGTTCTTCATCGCCTGGGGAAAATATTGAACAAGGAGGCGTCAAACGGCTATCCGATATCAAAACGCTGCAAACGAAGTTAGAAGGAGCGTGCGGGTAGTGCCGGGGAATCAATTGAATTACGTGGCATTATGACGCGATGAGCTCCGTTAACACTACACGTCCGCACCCCTGCGGGCCCTCTCCGACGCATTACTCTTGACACCTATTCATTCGGATAGTTTGTTCAAACTTCTGACCAATATAACTTAATATAACAAGTACGGTGCTCCCCTCAATCGTCAGTAAAACTAAAGGAAGCGGGGGGCGGGGAATTTCCATAAAGCTGGTACCAACTAGCATCGTAAAACATGGGTTGATACGTGCCAACGTCTATTTTAATGATTGCAGGCAAATATAAATTGACAGGTCCGATGTTAAAAGTGGTTGTTAGGACAAAGCCCCCGTCTGTACAATATGTGACGTGAATATTCTATTTCTGGTTACTATAGGAGGAGGTCTATCGGACAAGATATCAAAGAGATGCACTGACGTATGACAATAGTTAACAAAATCGATTGGCCTTTGAGTAATGGTTTCAATTTTTGTTGTGTAAATACATTTCCATGTTACACAAGTCGAAAAATAAAAATTAAAAATCAATATAAATAAAATGAGAACATCACCAATGTAGTCGAAGTCAATTAAATACGCATTATTAAGGATAACTCAAAAACTATTGACATTTTGTCAGATATTAATGATTTCTTATATTTACGCGAACACTATGCGTAAATAAAATCTAGTATCTTATTTATATATTGACTACATTATTTATATTTTATATATTGACTGCAAGACATCAAGACACAGTAAGACACTCATTCTGCGTACATCGGACCATAATTAATAATTAAAAAAGCTGAAGGTACTCTGGGTTAACTCTGACATCGGGACGTCACAGTACCCATGGTCATGGGTGCTGTAAAGTACCCGAAATGTCGGGAATCAATAAAAAACAAGATAATTAAACGCGATAAAATCAATGGTCAGATCTTGATCAAATTTATATGACACCACATGATAAGCACACCAGCTTTCAAATAAATAAAAAAAGAATCATCAAAATCGGTTCACCTAGAAAAAAGATCTGAGGTAACACATATAAAAAACAGTCGAATTGTGAAACTCCTCCTTTTTTTAATTTTTTAAATATTGTTTTTAGAGAAAATAGGTCAAATTTCTTAATTATATTAATATAATTATGTGAAATATTTTAGGTTCTAGTCATTATTTTATATGTGGTAGAGCTACTGTAGCGACAATGACTAGACCGGAGGAGAACCACGCTCGAAAAGAATATCACTGTAAGGATTACAATGAATCTGTATTCTTATTCTTAATCAAGGACAAGGATAGGTGTTGGTGTCTATTTGCCATAGCTTGATTTTTTATATAGAATAATATCGACATACGAGCACACAATCCACCTGATGGCATGTGGCTGTTGTGGTGTAGATATCTACTACATATCTACATCACCCCAAAGGACAAAGATAAAATGCCTTGCTTCCAGTAAAAAGGGTATCTGGTTTACACTCAGCATACTTAAAAAAAAATTGCTATTTTAAGCTATTTAATGTATTCTGTGTGAGCATTCTTCTACCCCGGTCGAACCACGTATAAAAATTATTTTCGAACTTTTTAATTTTGTAAAACTTTGAATTTTCTTCTACTGTGAAGACACAGAGAAATCCATTGAAAACCGTCGTAAAATAGCATTTTTTCGACCGGGATAGAACCATGCTCTCACAAAATACCAGATTAAAATAGCAGCATAATGCAGATGTGCTTCGTATGGCGGGTGTAGAGAACCGGAGACCCTTTTTATAGGAAACGAGGCATTCCATCTTAGTCCACAAGGGTGTAGATGCGTTGTTAGCATCTGCATTTTCATTCCTAATAGAGGATAAATGTCTATTGGCCACAGCACCTACCTACCATCATGTCGACTGTGTGCTCATTTGTCACCCTTATTCTATAAAAAAGAGGAGAAAAATTTCCGTACAGCATTACCAAAAAAAAGTTTGTCTTGGTAATGTTACTTTTTTACTAGTTCTTCTCGTTTCTTTCTTAAGTATCTAGTATTAGAAAATAATGAGTGAATTATTACTAATAAGGTCATTATTATATATCATTATTATACGGCTGCATGGATTTAATAGATGAGACGCATAATATGTTTCATATTCCAGTTATAGTAATATATAAAATAAAAAAAAATTGGAAAATCCTAAAGTGCATACCTCGAACGTGACGGTTTACAATAGTGGAATTCAAAAGGCTTTTAAGGATTAAAATCTAAAGCTAATAAAAAAATCAAACTGAAAAGTTCAGTTTTGCAAAAGATATCTTGTTCACATCCATATCGACCAACGGACGTCCAATTGAAATTATGTTCAATTAACTTTTTTTAATAATAATCGAAATAAATAACCTTATAACTGCGTCATAAGTATTAATTGAAATCTGCTCTTGCTATTGGTGTACTTTTCTTATTATTTAAGTGCAATATAAAGCTGGTGGAAGTGATTTAATTTGAGTGAATCACGATTTTTTGATTTGGTGATAATAGAGCAGCACTACATCTCCGATTTGCGCAATATTAATCTACTTTACTCTCCACCGTAGTCATAACTACATATGCGTGTATATCCGTAGATACTACAGCATTATAATATGTATTACTAATAATATATTATGGTTGTCTAAACAAAGCTGAATAAATTATTCTCTGAGTGAATATAATATGATGCGCGCAAATGTTTAGTTAAAGTTTTTCAATCTGCCCACAAAGGGTTGCCCCGTGTTAATCCGGCTATTATCGGATAGTGAATTGTTAATTCCCTCCTTCCTCCTCACAACGCGGCGCTGTTAGTACCTACATATTACACCGAATGTTGCCAGTGCATATCGTATCGAAATAGTGTTGTGTACAAGTGAAGTATAGGGTTATAATAATTGTTTATGGCAGTAAAATTGTACGCAGGAGATAATAAATTTTTCCTTATTTTTTTCACTTATAAGTTGTTTAGAAACAAAACATTTTGACAAATAAATATTTGTTGGTCTTTTTGTGTTAATTTTTATTATTAAAAGTTGGTTTGAAAAGTAGTTTTGTTACACGGTTGTGTAAATTTGTACCCTTTGTTAATTAATATACAATCTTAATTAATTATAATTTTTATTCTTGTTTTTTAAAATATTTATTTTGATTTACCGAATTAGCATTTACCGATATTGACGGGAAAGAGGCATATTTCGCTCAAATAGAGATTATCTATTAGAGGATTATCTGCTCTCTCCAATTTTAATGTTATTAGTTTTTAGAGCACATAGCTTAATAACTAACATTTACCGTTATCGTTACAGCCTGTTAAAGTCCACTATTGACACAGGCCTCCCTCATAGATTGCTATAGTTGCCACGCTTGGTAATCGCTGATTTTTATTTTTATACGTTATTAAGAAGACGCCGGTGCTTGTCTTCTGATTTGTTTCCTTCTGTTGCCTCTTACGACCCACAGGATGATATAGGGTAGTGGATATTCTTACAGCCACAACATGGTACTAACTAAGTTGAGAGTTCTATGTGATATTTTAACCAACGTCAAATAAGAAAGAGGTTCCCAATTCGACTTTATTTTCTATCATGTTACGCGCTATCTTCGTCAATTGTGAATCGATTTTAATATTTTTTTTATTAAATAGGTTATATGGGTGACACCATTTAAATTTGTAAAAAAGTTCCAACACGAAGGGTGGAAAAATTAGGGTAATGTTTTTAATGTAACTATATTTAGACGCCATTTTAGTTGTTACACTAAGCTTGTGATATTTTAGTCCACTCAAAATGATCCAAAATTAAAATTTTAATAAAAAGTAAAAACCGACTTCAAAGAACTGAAAAATATATAATTAAAAATTTTGTACAACTAACTTGAATATAAATTATTAAGAATAACTCAAAAACTATTGGTCAGACCTTGATCAATTCATATGGGATCACATGAGAAGCACCCGCTTTCAAATAAAAAAAGAATCATCGAAATCGGTTAACCCAGAAAAAAGTTATGAGATAACACACATAAAAAAACATACAGTCGAATCGAGTACCTCTTCCTTTTTGAAGTCGGCAGAAAATAATTTCACATAAAAAGAGATTCTGAAGTCGGGCTTTAGTTCTTAGATACACTGGTCTTAGCGCCGACTGTAAAAGCTATTCGTTCATTTTACATGCTATCAGAAGTCCATTGATGAACATAGACAACGGGGCAGTCAAAATGTTAGACGTAAGAAGTAGTCAGAAGAAACTTGAGATACGCGATTCACAAAACATTAATTCTGCTTGCTATACTCACTATAAGTTTTCCCTTCCACCTAAAATATTAGTGTTTCTTATAGTTATGTATAAGGTACGTTTTTTTTATAGGAGAGGGGGCAAACGAGCATACGGCTCACCTGATGGTAAGTGATTACCTCCGCCCATGAACAACTGCAACACCAGGAAAATTGCAGTTGCGTTGCCGGCCTTTTAAAAAGGAGCACGCTCGATAAAATACGCAAAGAAATGCAACATCGCTACGCAGTGTCAGTGAGTCAAGCCGATCGGAAAGAGTTCGGTCCCCGACGATTCGAACAGTTCTGCGCTGGATGCGATCAGATGGAAGGAGCTGGCACTGGGGAGCCCCACCCCAGAGATGGGAACAGTATTCCATGTGCGGCTGAACCTGCGCCTTGTAAAGTTGCAAGCGGTGTGCCGGCATGAAATACTGTCCCGCTCTGCTGAGCACGCCAAGCTTTTTAGAGGCCAATTTGGCTTTCTCTTCGAAGTGACTACGAAACTGCACGTCACTTGATATGTCGACGCCGAGGATTCCGATACTGGCAGAGGCAACAAGAGGAGTGAGTTGAAACTAAGGAGATACGACGAAGGAGGTCTTTTTAGGAGTAAACGCGCAAACTTTTGTCTTTTGGGGATTGAACTGGACTAGATTTAGTCACCCTCAATCCGAGACTTTGTTCAACAAAGTCTCGACTTCAGACACAAGTTTGTCCCGGTAGCTCGGCGACGTTTTCCCGAGAAATATCGGCACGGCTGGTGTATAAAGCATCACCACAGTGCTGTCATCCGCATAGCAATGAATGTTACCGGTTTGCAACATGTCATTGATATGATATACGTGAGAGTAATATGGTCACCTTAAGATTTGCGTCGTATACTATGACTAATATATCAAGAAAAAAAAATAGCAAACAAGCTTTGGAAATAATTAGGAACACTTCGAAAAATCAACTTAAAAAAAATCTAACGACACTACACAATACTAAAATCGACTAAAATATTTACTATAATGTCAACTGTCAAAATGGCGTCGATAAAGCAGCGTCCTTTTGACCCTTTATTATTTGATTGGTTGATGAAGAGCTATAGTATCAGAGAGCAATCAATGCAAACAAGGCTTCAGTTTTTGAGTTATAAGAAAGCGACCATATTACACTCACGTACCATATTAAAAGTATTTGTTCAGTGCAAAAAATTGTAGAATTTTTTTATCCTGTTTCTTTTTGGATTCATTATTATACATACATAAACACTCACGCCTGTCACCCAGAGGGGTAGGCAGAGATTATGGACTTCCATTTGGCACGATCCTGACACACCTCTCTCGCTTCCTCCACATCCATATACCTACGCATACACGCTCGTCGGTTAAAGGTACTCTTGATTTGGCCCATTTTTAATATATCGCCAATTTGGTCGATAAACTTTCGCCTAGGGCGACCCTTCCCGACTATGCCGTTCACCTCTGCAACATAAATTTGCTTTGTCACTCTTTCCTCATTCATTCTTTCTACATGGCCAAACCACCGAAGCATTCCTTTCTTAATCCTGGTCACAATATCATCTTGCAAACCACACTCTTCTCTTATTAAACAATTTCTCACTCTGTCATTCAGCTTCATCCCTAACATACTCCTTAATGACCGCATTTCTACAGCATTTATTCTACTCTCATGCTTCTTATTATTCATTATTATCTTAATAAATATACAGATTTCTCAATATTTATGAATCTTTTTGCACATTATCCTGAACGATTCTTTGATAATAGAAATATGGGACAGGAATTTTAAGCGTTTATTTTAATTTTATTTGTTGGCTCCTTAGATTTTTCCCAATGTTAAATGTAGAGATACCTAGGTAGGTAGATATTTGAAGTAATTAAAAAATATTTACATATTTTTTATCCCCCCAAATTTTACTATTATCTGTTTGGGAAGTTGCATATTATTAATTACAGCTGCAGAACGATTCCACTACGTAAAATCGCAATTATTTCTTACACACGGTATGTAATCTATATTTCAGTCATTTATTTAAAGTATGTATTAAAGTCTGTGTCTAAAGGTTAAGAACACTGCTTTGCACGAATATTGTCAAAATTTGATCCTTTAGACTCGGCATAAAAACTAGGTACTCCTACTAACGCATGTGCTGCATATTGTTGGTTGTCTTCATGACTCTGACAGGGTTCACTTTCCACTGCCTATAACTAGACAGTCGCAAAACATTACCTGAGATTGTGATATCCCATCACATTTCCCAAAAACATAATATGATGAATGATGATGATGATGACTTTGCAATTTCACAAGTGTGATATCCATCACATAGTGATACTGAATACTCAGGTAATTATTTATTTATTTAACGCAGAGCAAACAAATTACAACAAAAGTTGTAACAAATTAACTTATAGCTAGAGTTAGTAAACAAGAGGTAAAATAAAAAAAAATTGTACAACCGACTTCAATATAAATAACAAGTAGTCAAATTAAAAATTTTGTACAAGCAATCTAAATATAAATAAAATGAGAACATCGATGTAGTCGAAGTCAATTAAATACGAATTATTAAGGATAACTCAAAAACTACTGATCCGATCTTGATCAAATTTATATGGGACCACATGAGAAGCACTAGTTTTCAAATAAAAAAGAATCATCAAAATCGGTTACCTTTAAAAAGTTCCGAGGTAACACACAGAAAAAATGCAGTCGAATTGAGAACCTCCTCCATTTTAAAAATTACATTAGAACACTACAAAAACAAAAGAAAAATTCAAACAATCGTGGAATAGATCCATACAACAACATACTATACACTGTTATGCTGCTGTGTGGACCTCCACCCACGCTTGTAGAAGTGTCAAGTCCCACCTATCTACGAATAATGATCGACGAATAATATGCGGTGTAATGTAATAAGGCCGAGTGATATGACACTTTGATACCATGCGCATGATATTAGAACGTGAGAGAGCGCTATTAATGGTACAGGTCCCATTTTTTGGTATGTATTCGATGTTGCCGAAATTCAGACCAGGAGTATGCAGCCTTCAAACAAAGAAGACTACAGATGCACTGCCACCTCTGAGGACTAATATGGAATGTCTCACAGCCTCTAATAATACTGGCTTTCTATATTCTTCAAACGGAAACACAGCAGTCCAGGGACTGCTATTAGGTGGTATAAATAGGTAGCAGCGTGGTACCTGCCCAGACGGAGCGTGGTTTTTTTTAAAGCATAAGGGTGGCAAGAGAACACTCAGCCCACCTGATGGTAAGTGAACACTGTGGCCCATTGACATCTACAATCTATCCTTGATTAAGAATCAAAATTAAGATGCGTTGCCACCCCTGAGGACTAAGATTGAATGCCTCGTATCCAGTAAAAAGGGTCTCCGTTTCTCTACGCTCACCATACGAAACACAGCAAGCATCATTAAACCCCTATATTACATTGGTATTCTGTGAGAGCGTGGTCCTACCCCGGTCGAGCCGACCCATTCATAGTACAACCATAATATAGCTGCAGCTTGGCTCTACCACGTGATATATATATATATATATATATATATATATATATATAGTAGCTCGCCAGGCAAACGTTGTTCTGCCCTTTTCGACGACCCTTCATATAAAAAAATCCTTAAATTCGTAATAAAAAAATATCGCGTGTCACTTGTCAGGATAAAAACTATCCTATAGCTCTCAAGTTGGACCAAACTGCACAGTGTGCAAAATTCCATTGAAATCAGTTCAGTAGTTTAGGAGTTCATTGCGGACAAACAACATGACACGTAATCTATATCTATACAAATAAATAAAATTGAAGTGTCTGTTTGTAATGTCAAAATTACAGCTTTTTACTAAATGCATATGAAAGTATATACGGTACTAATAACAAAAATACAATTTTTAAAGTTTTTGTCTGTCTGTCTGTCTGTCCGTCTGTCTGTCTGTTTGTTCCTGCTAATCTCCGTAACGGCTGGACCGATTTTGACGGGACTTTCATTGGCAGACAGCTGAATTTATAAGAAGTAACTTAGGATACTTTTCTTTTAGAAAAAGAATTAGGGTTCCGCGCAAAAAAAATAAAAACCCATGAAATGGTAGTAAATTCCACGCGGGCGAAGTCGCGAGGGACAGCTAGTTTTTATATATAAAGATAAAGATAAATATATATAGTAAGTGAGTAATATCATGCTCATATTTTGATAGTTATAACGCAATTCGCTCACGCTTGAACAAAACTACAATAAAGTAGTTCATATCGATGATGGAAGCCACAACAGTTTCAACATTTTTTCAAGTGAATCGATACCCGGAAACAATCTGCGGACGACACAATGCGGAATGCGCGATTGTCCCGCGCACGTGCCGGGGTGTGCGCCGGCCCTTATTTAAAAATGTTCGCTCGCATGGCGAATCCGTAACAATTGTAATTAGCCCTGCTATCAGGATTAGCTGGTTTATTGTTATGTCTAATCTTGATCCGGAACAAAATACTGAGTAATCAACGAACATATTATGAAATGAGCCCTCATAATTAAAAGTAAATATGGAATATTTACGCATACTGCACTGCTTGAAACTATCAGGATTGAAAAAGTAAAGTCTCAAACGGTAACAAAGTGCGAAATATAGAGTAAATTGAGCGATCATACTAAACCCCCGTCTACCTCTTTACTAATCCAGTAAAGACTGTTCTTTTTTTTTATAGGATCGGGTGACAAACGACCACACAGTCCACCTGATGGTAAGTGGTTGCTGTGACCCATAGACATCTACATCTATTCTCAATAAAAACTCAAGATGCAGATGCGTTGTCACCCGTGAGGACTAAGATGGAATGCCTCTTTGCCAGTAAAAAGGGTCTCCGGTTCTCTACACTCACCATACGAAACACAGCAGCGTTAAGCTGCTATTTTACGCTGGTTTTCTGTGAGAGCGTGGTCCTTCCCCGGTCGAGCCGACCCATTCGTGCTACAACCATAATATAGCTGCAGCATGGCTCTACCACGTACGTACCTACGTGTTCGAACCATATCTGTAAATATGATGTCTAATAGAGCCTCTAGCTCGGGGAAAACCCCTTTTACAAGTGGCATAACCTCTTTTTAACCGACTTCAAAAAAGAGGAGGTACTCAATTCAACTGTATTTTTTATTATATTTTTTATGTGTGTTATCTTATAACTTTTTCTTGGTGAACCGATTTTGATGATTTTGTGGTGCAATATAAATTTGGTCAAGGTCTGATTAGTAGTTATTGAGTTAACTTTAATAATTTATATTGAAATCGGTTGTACAACATTTTTAATTTTACCACTTGTCTTATCTTTTCTTTTCTTAATTGAAATGGTAAATGAACATACCGTCCACCTTATGGTAAGTGTGGACAAAGGATACCCCAGAGGACTAAGGCGGAATGCCTATGCCCGAACATAGCAATGTAAGCAATGTTATTTTACGCCAGAAAGAGGTAAGAATAAGGTAGTCATTTCGTGGTCACCTACTTAAACGAAATCCTATGTAGAAAAAGGAGTACTAAAACCTATTTAAGAAAGGCAAAGAATTACTTCCTCGGGCCACTCTTGAATTTAGAAAAAGATTTATATGATGCGCCTCTTTCAAAATGAAAATATAATACTCGCTGTAACAATGTGAGTATCTGAAACAATTATCTGCTAAAACACCATTGTTATAACAAGAATGTATTGGCTCGAGGATCTCGATCTCAAAGAATACAAGCGTTTTTAAGGGCATTTATATTTATATTTTTTTTATAGGATAAGGGGACAAACGAGCACACAGTCCACCTTATGGTAAGTGGTTGCTGCGGCCCATAGACATCTACATCTATCCTCTATTACAAATCAAAATACAGATGCGTTGTCACCCGTGAGGAGTAAGATGGAATGCCTCATTTCCAGTAAAAAGGGCCTCCGGCCACCTGCACTCACCAAGCGAAACGCAGAGGTAAACCTCTACTTCACGCTGATTTTCTGTTAGGTCGTGGTACCACCCCGGTTCGAGCCGGCCCATCCGTGCGACAGCAAAAGCTGCCGCGTGGCTCTACCACTGTTAAAATATAAAATATAAAATATTTAGCACTAGCGATCTGCCCGGCTCCGCACGGATAATTTCTGGATCTCAACAACAGCGCCACCTACCGCGTCCAAATGTGAATCTAAACCATCTAAGGACCCATTAAAACACACACAAAAAATTTCATCAAAATCGGTCCAACCGTTTTTGAGTTTTAGCGAGACCGTTAGACAACAATTGATTTATGTAATATAGAGATATTTAATTGCTGCATCGTCTTCATCATCATCATTACAGCCCTTCACAAGTTCAGTGCTGAACATAGGCCTCCTCCAAGGAATGCCACAAAGCACGGTCCTGAGCCACCTGCATCCATCGACTTCCTGCATGTCTAACCAGGTCGTCACTCCATCTAGTGGGGGGACGCCCTACACTTCGCCTACCGGTACGAGGTTGCCACTCGAGAACCTTTCTTCCCCAACGGTTGTCGGTTCTTCGAGGTATATGGCCGGTCCATTGCCACTTCAGCTTACTAATCCGTTGGACTATGTCGGTCACTCTGGTTCTACTGCTGATTTCCTCATTTCTTAGTTTATCACGCAGAGAAACCCCGAGCAGAGCCCTCTCCATAGCTCGCTGAGCGATCTTGAGCGCCCGCATACGGCCATTAATTGCTTAGAACTCGTAAATTATTATAAACCTATACGAGTAAATGGTGAGCTTGCGTATTAACAGAGAATTATTGTAATTAGAATCTTAAAACAAAACTGTTCAATCAGCCTTAACTTTCTAAGTCTATAGCCATTTCTAGCCAGTAGTAACTACAGTAAAGACTTATAGGGAAATATGCTCCTTCATTGAGACCGTACGAGAATGCTCAAAGTCACTTGGCGAGTTATGAAGAGGGTTTTGCTCGGGGTTTCTCTGCGTAATCTCTACATATAAATAAAATTGAAGTGCCTGTCTGTAATATTGAAATTACAGCCTTGAATTGAGGTTAGGAGATTATTTGCAAGCAATTAGACATGAATAATCATTTTTAAAATTTTTGTCTGTCTGTCTGTCCGCGCTAACCTTCAGAATTGCTGAACCGGTTGTAATGAAACTTCAAGAACAAAGAAAAAACAAGCCAGGAGTGATATAGGCTATATTTTACGAAAAAACTTTGAGATATTTTTTTCAGCAAACGAATAGTTAATGTCGAACGAATGTCACCCGTGAGGACTAAGATGGAATGCCTCATTTCCAGTTCTCCGGTTCTCTACACTCATCATATGAAACATAGCAGCGTTAAGCTGCTATTTCACGCTAGTATTCTGTGAGAGCGTGGTCCTTCCCCGGTCGAGCCGACCCATTCATGCTACAACTATACTATTAATATAGCTGCAGCATGATTCTACCACGTATAAAGGTGTTTGCAATTGTATGATCAGCAACAAATTGAGATAGACTGTAATAATATTGATGGTGATGCATGTCGTAAAATGCACAATATAAAACTAAACATAGGTTAATTTACCATTATCTGTAAAAACAGAATTTAATTTAAATTTTTGCAGAATTTTACACGAAGCCATTTCAATCAGTGCCGAAGCTAAGTATATACGAAACAGTTTAAAAACACAGTCTATCTATAGCAAGGCGACTTTCGGTTGAGGTATTCCCGTATTCCCTACTGTCGCTTTGACTGCAGGGAGCTGTGTTGTAGTGTGAGGTGGGAGGTGGGAGGTGGGAGGGAGTGGGAGGTAAGACTGTGACGGAAACAATTAGGCGGTGCGCAGGCGCGCGAGCTTCCTGCCCCACTCTAATTGGCGTATCTTTGCTCGCTCGATGTATTCCTATTATATTTGAGAGGCGTACTGTCGTAACGATGCTATTGAATTATTTGTTAAATGTTTACGCTTTATGTCTTTATTTTTGTGCTCGGGTTGATTTTTTGTTTAAATGATTATAGTTTTAGGTATAGATTTGTAGCATCTGTGAATATTAAACGACTTATATATCTGCAATCATGTGATAGTTTTATGGTTTTGTACATACATATATTATATATAAATTGTAACTGTAAGGTGTTGGGAGAACTACTACTAGTCTACTTGTGAGTTGTAAAATTATTTGTAAAAGCCAATTTTGCATAAATATTATTTCACTTAATTAGGCTGACAAACAAGTACAATAGATGAAATGTCCCGCTTCCAGTAAAAAGGTCTCCGGTTCTCTGCACTTACTATACGAAATTCAGCAGCTTTAAGCTGATATTTCACGTTGGTATTCTGTGTGAACGTGGTCCCGTGGAGCCGACCTATTCGTGTTACAATCATGGCTCTACCATGTAAAACATTCTGTTTTTAATTTTTTTTTTATATTTGAAAACATTTATTCATTACTAGCTGTTCCTCACGTATTCGTCCGCGTGTAATTTAGGGTTTTAATATTTTTTTTCGCGAAACCCTATTTATATTTCTAAAATTAAAGTAACCTAAGTTACTCCTTACAATATCAGCTATCTGCCAGTGAAAGTCCCATCAAAATCGGTTCAGCCATTTCAGATATTAACCGGAACCAAACAGACAGACAAACAGACAAAAATTTATGAAAATATTTTTTGTTATATGTTGCGTATATACTTTCATATGCATTTAGTAAAAAGCTGAGATTTGGACATTAGAAACAATTTTATTTATTTGTATCTATAGATGTATAGAGAAGACAATACGTAAAATAGATTTTAAATCTATATATTTACGATTAAAGATACAATCTAACTTATTTTTATAGAAAGTGGTTAATAATGGTTGTACATGTTTATATGGTTGATATCGCCCCATTCCATTCACAGGTGTCCCAGAAGTTAGCGGTTCATAAGAAAAGTTTAGCATCCTATAAATTAATGATGTAACATTTTTAGCTGTAGCCAACAAGATATTCAGTCAGAAGAATATTTGATACAGAAATAAATATAAGAAAGCGTTTAGATACTAAATTTGATATCAGGAGTAAATTAAGTTAGATATCCGCCGGCAACACAGATGTGGTTAATTTATATTTTAAGTGCTGATTTACTTCGTGCTCTGCAGTAAAGGAAAATCGCCATATTAAGAAAATTAAAAAAAAACTATTTTAAGTACCTACATGTGAAGTTTCAATACGAACTGGGCCAGCGCGTCAGGCTTCTCGCTGCTTCAAAACTCACTCAAACCAGTTGAGGTCGAGGCGTGTGCCCAGCAGTGAGAATGATGTAAACTGTTTCTTTTTGATCAAATTCATTGTGGTCAAGTACTGGCTTATAATAATTTAAAAAAAAAACCTTTATAATATGCCTGCCACATGCGAAGTTCCTGCAAGGTTTTCACGATTTACTTGGTAATGGCAGTGATGATTGTCCCGATGTATCTTTTTCATTTATTTATTTATTCATCACAGCATAACAAAAGTCCACCGTCCAAAATATTTTTGACTATAGGGCTAATCTATAAATTGCCTCATAGGTGGGATATTTGCCATGGTTGCTATACCACAAAAAAAAATAGATACCTCTATTTTTTTGAGGTGTAGCAACCACCGTATTAACTTGTACGAAAAATATTATAAACGCCAAAACAAAGACAGTTTACGTCCAAATTGTCTACGCAATACAACCCTTCATTAGCAAAGCTAATGATTCGCTAAACACGACGTTGCCGTCCCCTCACCACGTATTCCCTCGACATCTGCTTTGTTCCAAACCGAAATCTACTTATTCATATCGTATTGCTAATTTTGAGATTAGGCGGCGCGTTCCGTCGGTTATTAAATTATCAATTCCGTTTGTGGGGACCGTTCTGTCCCTTGGGTCTTTAAATCGTACATCACCATGACGACTTTATTTTTATTTAAAAAAATGTCGAAGATACTTTGCATTTACTATTTTAACTAATATTAAAATTCAATTTTTAATTCTGTCATATCGTGTAGATAACACGCGTAATGTGATCATTAGGCCTGAATTCCTCCTACGTTGACGTCGGTCGCGTATACTAATGTACATTGTGATTTCTTATATTTACGCGAACACTACACATTGAATAAAACTACTTTCACGGATTTTTTACGGGGGAGTCCCCCGTGACCACGGTTGCTGGAAAGCAACCGAAACGTCGGGAATATAACTTAATTAAACGCGATAAAATCCGTAAAAGTAGTTTTATTTAATGTACATTGTGTTCTACATAGCCCCACACTACGACGCTGACGACAGCGGCGCGTAGTTTGCTAAGTACGCGTACGCGTCTGACCGTACGCAACCGACGTCAGCGTAGGAGGAATTCAGGCCTTACAATAATGATTTTATTTTATTTTCCATTGCTTCGAGTATTTTAAATGACGTAGGCATATACGTATGACGTATAAGTTATGGATTGTAATGATGAATTGGAGCATAATTTAAAATAGTGCAAAGTAAAATTAAAGTAATAACCCATTTTGCATATTTTCTTTTACAGAATGTTAGTGTAAATATTAAATTTAACAACAAGTAGTAGAGTTATATATTTCATCATCTCGAACATATCCATTAGATGTGTGAAGCCTAAAATCGGGCTAAGTGGCGTGCCTAGAGAAAAGATCTATGTCCAACAAAGTACTAACGCAGGGTGATGGTTATGATTATGATAGTGATGATGTTGGTGATCTCATCATCATTTGTTAATTATTACAGCTCATTGCTAATCTACAGGTGAACATACGCCTTCTCCGAAGAATACCACAAAATATGGTCCTGAGTAACCTGCATCCGTTGACTTCCTGCATCTCTTACCAGATCGTCGTTCTGTTTATTTGGTGCACTGCTACCACTACACTTCACACACCGGTACGATGCTCCCACTTAAGAGAGTTTCTTCTTCTTATATTCTTTACCATTATATTTATTATATTACAGTTATTTAAGTGATGGAATAAAAATTTATGTTACACTGCGTTTTATAACTTCTAAGAAATTACCCATTAGTTCATTGACTAACTGGGACGAAAGCCTAATTAGTTTTATTGATCAGTGAACATTCGGAACTAAATTTAGGCAAAGATGTTCTTTGACAGATTTAATTAAGATTTCGCCACTAACTGTCGGATGGATGACTTAAACAAAGATGTTTGTACTTGTAAATCGTATTATACGCCTTATTACTTTACGAGTATAGCTTGCTAAAGATAATTCTGTAGCCACAATTAAAATAAATTTATCTAGGTGGTCCAAATGGTAAGGCTTAATATTTTTTACAGCACACGTTGCATCAGTCTGCTTTAAGCTCAAGCTCCAGGTCAACAATCATTCCAATGAAGAGGAGTGAAATCAACGAAACTTGAATATTTAAAATCACATAAGTATTCTAGATTATTATTTAAGTAGATGCAGCGTTTGATGGCTGCAGAACGAAGTCGTCTCGACCGGGGCAGGACCATAGAATACCAGCGTAAAGTAGCACTGTAAATAACACACACAAGCTGCTGTATTTCGTATGCTGCGGCCTGACGAGGTCAGCAGTCTCTTTTTATAGATGAGGCATTACATTTTTTTTTTAATAGAAGAGGGGGCAAACGAGCATGCGGCTCACCTGATGGTAAGTGACTACCTACTACATAATCATTAGAGGTAAATATGCACCCGTGTTTTAATTTTTATACGAGGATCACCATTACTTCGATAAAGAAGAGCCAGTTAAAATTTCATTATAGTCATCTTTTTTTTAAACTTATTATAAGCCAGTGCTTGACCACAATCCCACCTGGTTGTAAGTGGTGATGCAGCCCTAGATGGTAAATCGCACTGTCTTAACGTAACAAAAGCCTATTCACTCTTGCCGCCCAGATTGTAGTCGGACGGAAAGATAGACGCCAGCAAATTATTACACTCCTTTGCTGTACGCATTACAAAAGACGAAGCAAACCTTTTGGTTCTAATGCGTGGAAAATCGGCAACAAAGGGGCGAAGACCCGCCGACCGCCTTTTAAAAGTCCATAGCTGAACATAGGCCTCCTCCACAGATATCCACATGTATATATTAGCTCGTAGCCTTAGTTGGCACGATTGGCAAACGTCTTAGCAACCATAGTTTTATATTATTCTTAGGTTAAAAATACTATAGTTTCGGCGAGTTTCCAGACCATAGTATAGGGCCTCCGTACGCAATTCACCTATCTTCACTTTCACTATTTAAGTTATCGCCCACTGAACTTGAATAATTTGATTATGTTTTTTTTATATGATAGGGTGACAAACGAACACACAGTCCACCTGATGGTAAGTGGTTGCTTTGGCCCATAGATATCTACATCTATCCTCGTTTGCGAATCAAAATGCAGATGCGTTGTCACCCGTGAGGTCTAAGATGGAATGCGTCGTTTCCAGTAAAAAGGGTCTCCGGTTCTCTACACTCACCCAGTGTTTCGTGTGGTGAGTGAGTATTAAGCTGCTATTTTACGCTGGTATTCTGTGAGAGCGTGATCCTTCCCCGGTCGAGTGGACCCATTCGTGCTACAACTATACTACTAATATAGCTGTAGCATGGCTCTACCACGTACGAAAATCTGTCAGTTGTTTTTCGATAGGTAGGTAAATTACGACATTTACATTAATTTCTTGCCGCGCTAAAAACTCACTTCAGTATTTTTGTAAATTTTCATTGCTTAAATTGTAATATCACACCATTTTATTACTAGAGAGTAGAACTCTCTTGTTTTATTTCATCCTATCGTTAGTTGGGAACCACTCCTTCAGCACCATCTTACCTACGTTTAAAGGGTAAAGAGAGTGAGTACTTATACACAACAACAATCTTCAAAAATCAATCTATCAAAATGGTAGAGCCATGCTGCAGCTATATTATGGTTGTAGCACGAATGGGTCGGCTCGACCGGGGAAGGACCACGCTCTCACAGAAAACCAGCGTAAAATAGCAGCTTAACGCTGCTGTGTTTCGTATGGTGAGTGTAGAGAACCGGAGACCCTTTTTACTGGCAAAGAGGCATTCCATCTTAGTCCTCACGGGTGACAACGCATCTGCATCTTGAGTGTATATTGAGGATAGATGTAGATGTCTATGAGTCACAGTAACCACTTACCATCAGGTGGACTGTGTGCTCGTTTGTCACCCGATCCTATAAAAAAAAAATCAACAGTATACAGGTCATGCGGCATTCCATATTGGTCCTAAGAGATTACAATGCGTCTTATTTGAAGTTCGTTGCAGGTGTTCATACGCTGCAATAGTCACTTAATATAAGGTTGACTGTACGTTCGTTTTTCACTTTAATTTTATAAAAAAAAAAACATCACCCATAGCATGATATGGTGTAGTAAATTCTCTTACTCCGCCACTAGATTACCACCACCTTATTAACAAGTGTTTATATAAGAAATGCTTCAAATCACAACGTTGGGGTACGCAAAGCCAAGCGCGCATCAGGATTGAATTGTCGTTGCGCTTTCATGTGCCTAACATCAATAAAACCCTTATTAATTCGCGAGCGTTTAGCTCATAATGACTTTAATGGTGTCGACAATGGATCAGTGGAGCGTCGAGGAGCCACTCAATTATGTGGCATTCAGGATCGCTGCTGTTTGCACTGGTGCTCGGTCGAGTGTACTCGCGAGGGCTCTCATTGGCTAACCGCCCTCCCTGGGAGGGTCGGGGATTGGGGCTGCTCCCTCGCTTAGTTCGTTGAGGCTTTGTGGACGGACCTAGGCTTACAGTTCTTACGGTTTCAGACATTTCGTTAAATTTTATTCTTTAATGGTATAAAGTTTAGACGTTTAAAATTCACATTCAGATAATATAACAACGACCTATTATTTCTTATAACAATTTTATTTTTTTAAGCCCACGAGATGGGTGTTAAAATTGTATAATCTTTATTTATAAAAATATTACTTGTTAAATTAAGTGAAAATAAAGAACTTCAAATATAATCGCATATCTATACTTAAAAATAAAATTGAAGTGTCCTGTCTGTAATATCGAAGTAACTGCCTTCTATTAAGCTCAGGGTTAAGAGATAACGGGTGTATTCATAATCATTTTTAAACAGTTCCTTAGTTAAAAAGTGTTTTGTCACTTTCTAGCAACTAGTATCTCGCAAATGTCAGAATGAGACAAAACACTTTTTAACTAATGAACTGTTTAAAAATGATTATGAATACACCCGCTAAACTATAAAAAGTAAAGTAAAGTTACAGCCTATATACGGCTCCGTGGCGTAGTGGCTTAGCAATGAGTTGCAACGCTTGGGGCCGCGGGTTCGAATCCCGCACGGAACAAGTATTTGTACGGTCTACAAATAATTGTTCCGGGTCTGAATGTTTGTCCTTGTTCAATTTGTGTTTGTAAACTGCCTCCGCGATACAGGAGAAAATCCTAGTGTGGGGGTAACGTTTTTTAGAAAAAAAAGAAAAAAAAAGATATACGTCCCACTAGTGTTGCCCAAAATCGGTCTTGGTCTTGCAGTCTTGGTCTTGTTCTTGCATTTTTGCAAGACCAAGACCAAGAACAAGACCGCCTCTTTTTAGCAAGACCAAGACCACCGACTGACCGTGCAAGATTTGAGCAAGAACAAGACTTAGCTTGCGAGACTCTTGCGTCTTGCAGTTAGGACTAAGTGTCGTTTCAGGGAGTATAGGAGTTCGGGTATACGCTTAGGAACTCTATGAGACGCAAAAAATATAATGAAAAAAAAATTGGAAAATTGGACTTATGCGCATTACGAACAATACCATAAATATACATAGCGAATGAAAATATCCATTAAAAGAAAAAAGAGTGCATCCCTAGTTTTGACCATCGGCACTTTGATAGTGCGCGGCGTCTTGTTGTCGGCGTCATCAAAGGTCGGATACTGACCTGTCAAAGAAATTGTGCAGCTATTCGAAAGTACAAGGTCAAGATACACGTGCCGGCGGCTACTATTGATATCGCATACAATCGTCGCCGCTGCACCACACGCACTACATTTGACACTGTTTGATTGCCGCCACAGAGTACATGTTTCAAAGAATAAAATAAGTTTCCGGGTGCTCAGAATGGACACGAATACATTATACTGATCTCGCAAGAAATATTGTAATTAGATAATAGGTAGGTATCATAATAATTTATTCTAGTAAGTAATTATTATAAAATTAACTATATGGATTTATAATAATTACTTACTATTATTGTTATTATTATTACCTAAAAGATAAACATGTTCAGTAAGTTCACTGCAAATCTCGACTTTTGTTTTAAAAACACACACTTGTGCTCGAATATGTCGTCACACATTTGATAAATATGGTTGACACCATAGCACTTTTAAAACACTTGAAATGTGTAAAAATGGATCTGGATCTTGTCTTCAAGGCTTAGTTATTAAGGAGTTGGAGGGGTACCTAGGTAAACCCAGAGTCGTCATCTCGGAAGACATTTTAGACTGTTGGAGGACGCATGAGACAAAATATCCGATTTTATCGAAGATGGCCCGTGATTTTCTTTTAATATCTGCTACTTCAGTACTTGCTGAGAGATTATTTTCTAAAGCATCATGAGTAATTAGAAAACATTGAAATAGGTTAAGTGATGAGTCAGCCAGATGGTTACTTTGTATTAATGCTTTGTCAAAAGAATAAATATAAAGTAGGTAACAGTAATGTCAAAGCTGTTGTGTACATACTGTGAAGTAATTTAATTTGCATCGTATTTTATTTTTTATTTAAATAAATGGTATATTGTATAACTCTTTTATTCCATTTCATATATGGTGAGGGTCCATCAATCTCTTTCTAAAGAGATAATTTTATTTAAAATACAGTGTAGTTATTGCCATTAATTTGTTTTTATATGTTTAACCATGTTTTAGCACATGTAAGCTTATTAAATGTAAACGTTTATTAAGAAACTGACGCCCATGGCCGTGCGACACGGTAGATAGCTCAGTTGGTTAGAGCATCGGTACGGACCGCTTAGGTCGTGGGTTCAAACCCCACCCGGTGTCAGTTGATTTTTCGAATTTCTCATTAAATGTTTAGACATTTATTAATATGGTTGGTCTTTACTATGGCTATGTTAATTCATGCTCAATATGTACCTACTCTGTTAAGTTGTTCTAAGATCTAAAGTAGTTTAATAAATAGTAATAGGCTAATAGGTCATTGCGAGACTTGCGAGACTCTTGCTGCAAGACCAAGACCAAGACCAAGACTGGGAGCGCAATACCAAGACCAAGACCAAGACCAGGTGTATTGGCGCAAGACCAAGACCAAGACTTGCTAAGTCTCGTCTTGTTCTTGCATTTGGGCAACACTACGTCCCACTGATGGGTATAGGTCTCCTGTCATTTCTGAGAGGGTTTTAGGACAAGGACATGTCCGCCGCGCTGACCCAATGCGTGTTGGTGAGCTTCACATATCATCGAAATATTTTTTCTTATTTCTCAAACACGCAGGTTTCCTCACGAAGTTCTCCTTCACCGCCGAGCACGTGGTAAATCAGCACTTAAAATTGCAATTATCAATCTAAACTATATTTTATCCGCAAAACAAGCAATTTTTTTAAGAAATTATTTTTAAAGGTTGAAAGAGTTTTTGATGATTACGTATCTCATAAGCTATGAGAAACTTAAAAATATTTTTTTAATTAACTATATATTTTTAATACTTTTTTACGTGAAAATAATAGATCTCAAATTTTTATTAAGATCCTTTTCCTATATCGCACATAGTTTTCAAGGAACTGAATTTAAAGTAGTTTTTTCGATAATTGAAATAACACAATTGTGTAATTCAGGTTTGATGCCCATCGGCATCGATAAAATTGTTAGATAATTACAATTTCAGTGTTTATTTGACACGTGTTGGGTGGTTAAGGAAAACATCATGAATAAACTTGCATGGGGTAATCTGCTGAGGCGCTGCGCTGCTGCTAATACCGACACTCCTTTTGCGAGAACATGGATCTCATAGCCTGCCATAGATATAATTTTTAAACGACTTCAAAAAGGAGTAGGTATTCAATTTTTTTATGTGTTATCTCATAACTTTTTTCTATTTTTAAACGACTTCAAAAAGGAGTAGGAATTCATTTTTTTTATGTATTATCTCATAACTTTTTTCTAGGTGAAGCGATGATTTTTTTATTTGAAAGTTGGTGCTTCTCTTGTGGTTCCATATAAATTTGATCAAGGTTTGACTAGTAGTTTTTGAGTTATCCTTAATAATTTATATTGAAGTCGGATGTAATTTTTTTTTAATTTTACCACTTGTTAGTTATTTAGTCACACTATCAGCCCGTTTGTGTAGTAAGGGATGACTCTAGGCAATTCCAGAAAGACCTTATATTCCTTTCGATAGATGGAGGTGTAACCATTTCCATATGCCAGGCGTAAAATACTCAGGCCGGCGACGGGGAACCTCATCAAAGGTGCGATTCACCTGGTACTGTGATCGACAATCCACATGCCGCTGTACAAAGCGTGGCGATTGAGGCGAATTCTCCCTACAACAGGGAAGGCGCAAGTCCAGCAATGGATTTTTACGTGTTGATTAAAGAATAACATATTGTTGTATATCATCATTATCATCATCAGTACATTACCTTTTTTTATAGGATAAGGGTGACAAACGAGCACACAGTCCACCTGTCGTTAATCTGCTATTTTACGCTGGTATTCTGTGAGAGCGTGGTCCTTCCCCGTGGTCGAGCCATTCGTGCTACAACTATACTACTAATATAGCTGCAGCATGGCCCTACCACGTAAAACCTTCACAAGTCATCAACAATATAGGCCTATCCATAGCAATGCTACAAAGCACGGTCCTGAAACACCGACATCCTTCGAATTCCTGCATCTCTTACCAGGTCGTCCCTCCATCTATCCATCATACCGTGTACAACATGTAACAAAACCCTGTGGTTCCCGTTAAGGGCGTTATCAGAGTCGGTATTCAAACATAAAAAAAAAACTTTTTTCAAAAAATTTGAACATTAAAAAAAAATATTTAAAAAAATTGCGAATTGTATGTGGTTTTATTACCTCTGCATTATCCGGAGAGTAAGAGAATTGTGAAAGACCCCCCTTCATCGATGCTCGTGTCAGTTAGAGGTAATAAAACCACACAATTTGCAAATTATTTTATTTATTAAAATTAATTTTTTTAATGTTCAAGTTTTTGAAAAAACGTTATTTCTTTACGTTTGAATACTTCGTTTGACAACGCACTTAAAGGGAACCACAGAGTTTTTGTTACACGTTGTATGCCTAACGTAAAATACGCAATCAAAGGTGCGAGACATCTCGTATTGCGATCATCAAATCCGTAGCATTTACTGAAAATCTTTACAACAATGTTAGTGTAAAGATTTGTTTAGGTTAAAATAATAAATATATATTTAAAACGATCGATCAAGCTACTAGAAAGAGCATAGTAGTTAATTATTAACAAAATAAGCAGAGAACAGTATCCAGTAGTTTTATGAATAGCTTAATATTTTTTGATACAATGAGGTATTGAAAGGTAAAAGCAAACGAAGCAGCCTATAAAAATAAAAGTCCATTTCTGAACATAGACCTCCGCTATGGATTAACTCATGGCATTAATAGCTGCCACAATTAGCAACCGCAATTTTTTTATAATTTTGAGTTGTTACCCAAAAGATGCTGCTGCATAACTCCTGCTTCAGCTTCTCGCTGTCGCCTCTTACGACACCCACGGACGATGTAGGTTAGACTGTTTACTATTAAAAGAAACCTTACTTAACATTAATACCGTCTATCGATCGGCTTTTGATCGTATTTTGAAGTTTTCGTCTTAGATGAATAAATTAGAATCAATAAAGTTAAAACGTGCATGTTAAAATTTCGTTATTTTGTATACATACGTACAAAACCTTCATCATCTTCTGGTGATACAAGTATAAAAGGCTTCTTTTCTGGAGGCCTAGGATTCCGTCTGGGTAGGTATTGTCCTCTTACCTATTGATACCGATAATATGTGATATTTTTTTCTTAAGGTGAAAGCGCCAGGGTAGACCGCGAAATTCAAATTTTCTTACGTTTTTTGCAATTTGCAGGTCAGTGTCAGGTTGTATGTTTAACAAAATATGATTCGCGGCCGCAACGAGTATGTGTTTACAGAATTGTAATCATTATAATCATAAATACAACCCTCTAAGTTCGTATAATACCATTGTATGGCTATTTCCAGAATAACTCATTCAAAGGTATTATATGAACTTAGAAGGTTGTATTGATAGTTTTGATGATAATAATTCTGGAAACACATACTCGTTACAGTCGCGAATCATATTTTGTTAAACATACAACCTGACCCTTACCTGCAAATTCCAAAAAACGTAAGAAAATTTGAATTTCGCGGGCTACACTGGCGTTTTCACATGTTTAGGTTTTCGATTGTAATGTTATGAAAAATTTGTGTGTACTACAAATTCCGAGTTGGCGTCTAAGTTGCGAAATATCTCGTATTGCGATTGCTAAATTGCCTGCGTAGCGATTATGCCAAATTAATGTTTATTATAATGAGAGAGGTCAAAGTAGAAAGTAGCAAGCCCCGCAGTGTACTTTTAAAAGGCCAATATAGAAAAAGTATTCAAGTTTACTGCTAGTAGTAGTTTAGAAAAATTCTTAATTACTTCTATCAAGCTGTAGTTTATTGAGAAAGACGAGTTATTTAAGACAAATCCATACTAAGCCATCTATGTCACAGAGCGCGACGAAGCGCATCTCATCGACCCCACGTACCCGCATTTAATGTTATTATTTGGCAACATTTACTAAATAATTTGCTCGTTAAACGTCGGCCGATACGCGCCCCCTGTCGTAACTATCGTATTGTGCTCCCGCGCCTCCCCCGGGAACTAACAAGCTCAACCAATGCGACTCCAACATTAATTACTGCTGCGTCTTTAGCAATATTTGTAGCCAACATGCTCTTTTGTGAGCGATACGAAATTAATAAAGCAGTGTTATTGTGTGGGCGGATTAGAAAACTATCGGTCGCGCGCTCAATGAAGTCTTATAAGTTTGGATTTGATGAGTTTTCTGTAAGCTCGCGTCGAGGGAGATTATTTTTTTGGGTGAGTTTTTGTTGTGTAAGGACATTGAACCAGGATATTGATAACTTTGAATTAAAAGATAACGAAAATTTGCAAGAATAGTCCGGATGTTTCATTTATTTTCAACTTTAAAATAGATAAAACGCAAAATAACGTCTGATTGAATGTTGGTTCTTTCGAATTACTTTCGGTTGACACAGCTGTTACTTAAACTAGATTATTCAACATGAGATATGTGCATTTGATTAGCTGCATAAAAGCCAATTCATATGCTTGATCGTCAGAATGAAATATATTTACATTCAAATTATACGTATACCTAGCATGCTTTTTGTCGTCGTTGTTATTTGGGTAGTCATTAATAAATAACTAAAACTTGGTAACAATATGATTTTATTTAAAATCAGATTTTATTATTTAATATGCAAATAAAATGTTTGACCACAAGAAAATATGACGTTGTTACCCCTTTACAATTTCTGTACAAAAGTTACATTTTGCCATTTGCTTCAATTGACATGAATGTCTACGACCCAATTATAATCATTGCTTTGTGGCTAGCTGGTTAGCTTTAAATCAGTTTGACTCTCATTTTTAAATTGCTGTAAAGAACATAGCTTCATACCATCTTTACCGTTCCACCACTCCCTGAAGTCTTTCTTTGCTGGCGTGGTCCTTGATTTCCTTCGATTTAAAACATCGCAGAGATCGCAAAACGGATGGTGATTTTCAATTGTATATACGTTCCTCCATTTGAAATATTTTTCATAATCCGTGAAGCTGTACAGTGACCTTTGGATTTCTGCTGCGATATCACTGGGCTTTGTTTCGTAAGCGTCGATATAAGAATGCGGTGGTAGAAATCTGTACATTAAATGGAAAGTGTTTACTTAGATTAAGAAAATAAACAAAGTATATGTATAATAATTTAACATTTTGGGTTCTCTACTTTTTCTTAATCATCATTATCATCATCATCATCATTATTATAGCTCTTCAGAAGTCCGCTGCTGAACATAGGCCTTCCTCAAGGAATGTCACAAAACGGTCCTGAACAACCTGCATCCATCGACTTCCTGCATATCTTTCCAGGTCGTAACGGTCATTTAGTGAGGGACGGTCTATTAGATTCGTGTCATCAACCATATGCATATGATTTGCGGGCATATATATGGAAAAAAGATTTAAAACTTACCTGCTATAATTAGCACCACCATAAATTATTGGAACCACGTAATTATCATAAGCATATAATAATTTCTTTGTCATATAGTCCTCAGCGAAATAGTTTTCAAATATTATGTAAAAGTAATAATCTCTGAATATACTATTACAATCACCATACCCACATCCTGAGCAATTGTACGTATCAATTTTCAGGGAATACCGTGAAAGGTTGTTTTCTAGTTTAGTGAGGTACGTCCTTTTCCAACTGTCGTAATTACTATTACAGTTCATGTAAACGACTGCTCTCACTTTGCGTCGCATAATTGACTGTATATCGGTATTAACAGAGTTCGGACTCACATTCCATACAGGTGCGAGGTTTGGAGCTACAATATGTCCAGTAAAATTTCGTACCACAAAATATTTCAATACTATGTCGGAGTTGAGGCGATACGTAAATGTCATATTGAAAAAGTTATCATAGTATTTATCACACGTGATTTTATTATGCGGTGGTAAGGTCGATACAAAGATACGTAGAGCTCTTGATCCGTTTTGTGGTTTGTAACTTGAACCTAAGAACGATTCAGTGAACAGTAGCGCATCAAAATTTGAGTAATCTTCACCGAAATAATGTCTATCTTTAGTTATCATACAATTTCTTACAGAGCAACGATCGAATAAATTCTTTTGTGTATCAAAATTCTTGTCCCAATTAAGAATATATATCGTTTTATCGGGCAAAGGTTTGATAAAACGTTTGTCATGTTTTAATACGATAATAGTGCTGACATCGTCCAAGACTGCTAATGTTTTGCAAACAAGCCACACATGAAATCCCATGGTAAAAAATACTAGAAATAACAAAAATATCACATTTAGGACGGAAAATTTGCTAATTTTAAGAGATTTGGTACTGAAAATATTATGCATATTGTAACCTATAATTTTAAAATTTAAAACAATAACTGTCTGTTATGAATTATATAATCATAAATCAATGAAAATCTACTTTGTTTATGGCCAATATCGTTGAACGTGGTTGAACCATAGACTTAGAATAATATATACACCAGTATATTCTAAGTATATGGGTTGAACGTATATAAAGCGTCTTATACACGGTCTTATACTCTCGTATGTTAGGGACCCCTGTCCCCTGGCATACGACCGCCAAATACTTAGGTGTCACCCTTGACACGAGGCTCACTTTTGAGCCCCATTTTAAGAGACTAACTCGAATCGCGCGCTTTTACTTGGGTAGGCTCAACAGCATGCTGGGCCGACACAGTAAAATGTCCCTCCAAAACAAGCGAACCCTACATAAGGTCTGTATACGACCAGTTATGACTTAAGCGGCCCCCATTTTTGCTCAAGCTAAGCCTAAAATCCTAAACGAACTTCAATTAGTTCAAAACTATTTTTGTCGTCGGGTTACGAACGCACCGAGCGGTCTCGACCTCCATCGAGACTTAGTGCTCCCCACAATTCAACAATTTCTAAAATCACTCTCTGAGAACTTCTTCAAACCCTCAGTGTCTTACCCAAATCATCTCATTCGTTAGGCAACTTCCTATGCAGCCCCACTTCCCTCTCGCTATCGAGTTCGCAGGCCGAGAAACTCTCTCTCGGACCCGCCAAACAAGCTTTCGGTCGACCTGGACTACCTCCTAGCACCTCAGGCCGAATCTTCTCCCTATTCTTAATTTGCATTAATTAGGCCCGCTTCTCAGCAGCTACTCGCCGCCTACGCCCCCTTTCCTTAAAGTGCAGTTTCCACATAACCACGACAGTCGGTCTGTCGTGGTTATGCGGGACTCACTGTGACTATCCTAACGGGGACCCTAAGTGATACCTGCTAAACTCCACTTTGGGGACTGGCAATTGGCTGATTAAGACTCTTTGCCGGATCGGAAGCGACCCTCTTTTGGAAGAAGAGGGCGCAGAGACAGGTGGTGCTTTGTGGATAGGCACTTTATAGTGAGTCCCACATAATCACGCAGCCGGCTGCGTGGTAAGCTACGAGCATTCACCCCGCTTCCCGGAGGGTAGCAGAGTCTGCTAGCGCCGCCGCGCCCATACGTTTGTGTGCGCTAGCTAGCGCCGCCGCCGCCGAGCGGTGTGATAGCTGACCTATATGTGATAGTTCCCGTCTCCGTACGGTTGTGCCCTGTGCACCCCTTCCCTAAGGGGGGTCGCTTCCGATGCGGCAAAGAGGCCATACAGGCCAAAACCAGTCCCACAGGTGGTGTTTAGTGGGTAGGCACTTCATAGTGAGTCCCACATAACCACGCAGCCGGCTGCGTGGTATGCTATGAGCATTTACCACCTCCCTCTCCCGCTCCCGAAGGGTAGCCTTGCTTTGGGTGCAAAAAAATAGTCTTATAAGTCAATAATTACGGACGTCAAGCCTACGCATTGTCTATTTGTGTCGTGCGTCGTGCATGACCTTGGCGGGACGTATCTACAGCAAGATAGATCGTGTATAAGACGTTTAAGGACTGTTTGTGCCTTGATTTGTCATATTACAGCAGACCATAGGAACAAGAAAGACAGACACGATTAATCTCAGATGAACTACATATAAACATGTATTAGCCCTACCTAAAAAATAAAATTTGATTATAAACAAACACATACAATTACTGTTTGCAGTTTTCGTACATTTTATGTATTGTTTTAACATTGGAAAAATAAGCTTTTGGAACTGGTCGAAATGTATTTTTTTCTTAATAAAGAAGAACTTCAGAAGGAATAACTAAATCGGTTTGCTTCATCGAAAGAGTATACAGGTTTATTTTTCAAAAAGTAGCCAAATTTTAAACTTAAGTTCATACGAGTATATATAAATAATGAAATAATTATATACCGTTATTACAGTTGTTGAAAATTCGTGTAAATAAGTCTTCTACTTTTATTTGAAATTATCCCAAATTAAATATGATTTATGGAATATGGAACAACATTTTTGCCTACTACCCTTACGAATGAATTTATTTGTATGTGTGTGCTCCTACACTCTACAAACTATGTATCAGTGCCTCTGTTCTCTATCTTAACCATTTATGAGCAACGAACTCAGAGAGACAATCTCTTTTTGAAGAAATATTATATAAAATTTATTTAAAAAAAATTACGCATTATGGCAGCTGCGTTTACTTCCCTGCTCTGTGTTTTAGAAGTTTATGTCTTCGGATGCCATGGGATCGTTTCACATATTTGTAAGATATTTGTAGGTTGGTACTTTATTTAGTATAATCACTACGTTACAGTCGGCCAGTAAGGAAAGATCTCTTTCAGATTGATGAAAGCAGCGTATATGGTTTATTATAACTATTTCCAGAATCTTTTCCCAAAATAAACCAACGTATTTGTGGCTAACAATTATTACAGGAATAATAAACACTCGCAACCGGATACGAGACGATCGGAAAAGATTTAGCCAAGCTCTATTCTGACGCGTGGGAGTGAAGTGTTCGAACTATTAAGACGCCCATTGTGTCTCATAGGTGGGCAATACATTCACTTAGACATAATGAAACGCATTTAGACAACCTAACAATGGCCTTTAGCGCGCCACTAATCCGAGATTAAGATCGGTATCTGGTTCAGGACACGATAAACACTTGAAGTGTAAACACAATTTAACTTTCGTGGGTATAGGGTGACTACATATTTAAAATAATGTAAACAATCCCACGATGGTTACGAAAATACGTATAACTTTTAGATATTATGTATGTATGCAAAATTGTAGTAATTTATTTATCATTTGGGAAAGGTCTAAATAACGTAGAGAGAATTTATAAATCTACACGCTTGACAAGCGTGACTTTCAACTGATAGTGGTACCATCTTTGGTATAATGGAAAAAGGCCCATGTCCAATAGTGAGCTCTTTACAAAAAAAATAATATAACCACGTATCGGCTATATACTACTGAGTTTTATAAACTGCCAAATGTGTCATTTCATTTAAAATTCAAAGATCTATTATAATTAAGTATTTGAAAGTTGCTCCTTACATCATTAATATTGTTAACATTAATTAATATTATATTAAATAATAAAATTATACAATTATTAATTCTATGATTAATAAAAACATAAACATAAAATTTTTAATATATTTATATTCCCACATAGCCTTTTAAGTACTTATACCTTTATATTGAGAATCTTAATAATATACTGACACTCAAGAAACAATGGTTTTATATTAAATGGAGAATGTCGCATGGTGGCGGCAATTAAAAGTTTTTATCACTCCATTTTGTCCTATGAGTGTCGTATCGTTCCAATCATCTATTTTCTGTGATGTAAGTGCTGTTAGCCTATTCGGCTCTTACAGCTTCATTTGACACATGGCTCGAGCTATTAAAAAAGGGGAAAGGCAATGATGGGGATGAGGATGATGTTGATTTATGATTTGGTATTGTTACCAATCATCATGTCCCCTCTGTTGAGGTTTTTTTGAGCTATCTAACCGCTGTCCGAGTGAGGGTGTGCGAGCCCCCTCATCTGACTGTTTAGCTCATGTCGGTCACGACTCGTACAATGTTTGATGGTGCTCATGACAAATGCTTCAAAATTAGCTGAAATAATGCCGATACACTCAAACACTGCTCAATTTTAAGATCCCGTTAAGTCTCGTGCTGTCTCTATCACTTTAAGTCAAAGTGACTGTGACACTACGAGACTTAATGACATTTTAAAATTGTTTTTGAAGTTTGTGTAGCGTTTGAGTATTAGGCCATATACGTATCAAAGACTGAAAAAAATGATGATGATATATATATATATATATATATATATATATATATATATACTTACTTTAGACAAAAAAGCGGAAAATCCTCTTACACACTTCAAACATGGTAAATTTACTCCCAAACCGTTAGTTTCGAGTGGCGAAAAAAATACTGACCGTCGTGAGTGGACGTCATCGCGTCCGAGTCTTGACGGCATTGTGTTGAAAATATGTACAGTTATTGTTGGCAAAATACAAAGCATTGTGGTGTTAAGGCTCGCAAGGAAAAAGCGACAATGGTGTTATAATTGAATTAAGTGTGCTCACATCGAGACCATGTCCGTTCTTGGAACGTGAGGTCGCGATTTTGCTTCTACTTTTAAATATTATATTTTGAAGGAAGGTTGCAGCTGGGTTACACTTCCTGGGCGTGATTTTATTTCCCTGGTATAGTGGTGTCGTAAAATAATCCATTCCAATCGAACCATTTTCTTTTTATTTGTTACAATTCAATATCATATTGGGTTTATAATCCCAGTATAAAGTATAACTAACAGTCTACAAATATCTCATTTCTCGGTATGGGCCTTCTTTTACTTTTTAAAGATAGCCGCAATGAAAACGTAAGTTTTTCGTGAACTATTAAATTATAAATTTAATTTAGGCGGCATGCCTCTAAATTTTCAAAGCGCTTATTATAGTTATAGTGTGAGTGTGAGTATTGTTAAAAAGCTCCAGACTGTATTTATTAATAAAATTGTAAAATTATAGGCACCTCTATGGTTTCCAAAACAATGTCCGGTCAAAAATCCATTTTCGATAGGACATTGTTTGGGAAATAATTAAAAAATATAAAAACTTAATTTTTATTTAAAAACATATATTTTAAAAAGGATAAAACTGTACAGTTTTATTTGTCCTGCCTGCTATAAATAATTTATGATTGCAATTCACTCTTAATATTTGCAAGTATTCAAAAAATTGTCTAAAATCATCCGCTTTCCCATATCGTCACATGGATGTCGTAAGCGTGGGCTGAGGGAAACTGAAACAGGGGAAAATCTAAATTATAAGAAACTGCGTTTGCCAACCCGCTCCTCAAGCGTGGTAACTATGACAAAATCCCCTTTATAAGGCAATGTATGCAGGAGGGCAATGTTCAACAGTAGACTTTTATAGGCTGTGATTAATGAATGGCGTCTCAAGTTATAATAGGCAGAGGTTACTACTATCTCTTATTATTTCTGTACTTTCCTTTCCGTTCAAGGCAATGAGCATGTCATACATCATACATATATAAACAAGGTTTTGTTAACTAGAGAAAATTTTATGAAAATTTAGTCACACCTTGCATCAATGGAGTACAAACCCTTTAATATAGTTTATTGCCACATTATTCATTTAAATCACGCCACCAAAGCCTGATTTAGGGCACGCAAGTTGCCTCTACAATACATTTTTTATTTATACAATTTTTAGACAAGCAATTAATACGTAAAATATAAAAACATGATAGAGACGAAATGTATGACAGAGCGCTCAGTTAGTTTTCAAAATGAAATTGATTGAAAAATCGAACATGGTAATAATTTTCAGCTGCTCCAAATTCACATCTTTATCTCCGGCTCTACGAACTATTTGGTAATAGTGTATATTTATATGTTTTTCTTTCTGCTTTTTTTCTTTTGTGGTAATAGGTACTATCCCTACACTTAGAGAAATCTGACTCCATTTATATTTTTGCAATTGCAAAAAGTAAGGATTAAATTGTGCTCTTCCACCCTATTGTAGGAGGTCAGAATTTATCAAAAAAGGCACATGATATTACAATTCACAATGCTGTTTTAGTCCTTACCTTAATGTATTTCAATGAAATGTGATAAGAGAAAAATGTGGTATGCATGATGTTGTGACCAGAATTAAGAAAGAAATTAATGAACACTTTGGCGGTTTCTTTATTTTATCATCATCATCATTACAGCCCTTGACAAGTCCATTGCTGAACATAGGTCTCCCCCAAGGAATGCCACAAAGCACGATCCTGAGCCACCTGCATCCATCGACTTCCTGCATGTCTTACCAGGTCGTCACTCCATCTAGTGGGGAGACGCCCTACACTTCGTCCGCCGGTACGATGCCGCCACTCGAGAAACTTTTTCCCCCATCGGTTGTCGGTTTGTTTATGTAGAAAACGTAAATGAATAAATAGTGACAAAGTAAATTTATGTATAGAAGTGAATGACAGAATTGGCAAGGGATGCCCTAGACAGAAGTCTATAGACCAATTTGAATATGGGACAAATTAAGAGTATCCTAAGCTGAGAAGCATCTATCTGTACTCTCTGTCTCCCCCTCTAGGTAAAAGGCGTGAGTGTGTATGTTCAAAAAATATTTAAAAATTATTCTAAGCCAACAAACAATCCTCGTATATCGGATACAGGCGTCTTAATTATTCGGACATCCGTCCATGTTGATGTTAACGTTATAAAATTTCTATCGCTTTTTTCTTTTACTTTAACGCAAAAACTTTCGCACAATACGTTCCCAAGGGTTGAACGGTAAGCTGTTTAAATATTTATGAACTATTTACGTATTGACAAAACAAAATGGTTGACAATAGGGTTTGTCCATTGTTCGGCTGTTCGCGATGTTAAATCTCACTCGTGAACAATTTAATGACCACTCGACTGTTTCCGCGATTCAAGGAAGAAAAGAAAAAGGTCGTGAGTGACATTTTGATGCGTTCAAATTTTGCATTTATGTCACGCACTTAGAGAACATTTTATTAAGGAGTTAAGCTATTTAGTAAACTGCACACTGTTATTGAATTAAATCGTTTCATTGTTGTAATTTAGGATCTATTTGCGTTCATAGTTCGAATGTTATTTTAGATAGGTACAATAATCTATACAAATAAATAAAATTGAAGTGGCTATTTGTAATGCCAAAATAACAGCTTTTTACTATATGCATATGAAATTACATACGGTACTTATAACATAAACACAATTATTAAAAATGTTTTTCTGTCTGCCTTTCTGTCTGTTTGTCTGTCAGTCTATTTGTTCCAGCTAATCTCCGAAACGACTGAACCGATTTTGACGGGACTTTAACTGGTAGATAGCTGATGTTATAAGGAGTAACTTAGGCTACTTTTATTTTAGAAAAAGAATTAGGGTTCCGCGCAAAAGAATTAAAACCCATGAAATCAATCGTAATAAATTACATACGGGCGAAGTCGCGGGGAACAGCTAGTTGTTAATATAAAACATAAGTACTTACTTATTTAAGTAAGTTATAATTAGAAAATGGTATAGAATATTGTAAAATTCATATTAATCATCAACATCACAGCTCACCAAAAGTCCACTGCCGGACATAGGCTTTCAATATAGATTGCATCATGAGGGATAGTTGCCATTGGTGTCACGATTAGCAAGTGGTTTGGCAACAGCATTATTTTGTTTTCTAGATGTTATAAGAAATACTTTGCTGTCCAACTCCTGGTTTGTTTCCCTCTGTCGCCTTTTACGACGCCCACCGGATAATATACGGTATATTCTTGCACCACTACTACGCGATTTTTATAAAATTATTTAATAATGTAAAATAAAGTTACAGTCTATATACGTCCCTTTGCTGGGCACAGACCACCTCTGATTTCTGAGAGGGATTTAGGGCAAGAAAATATCCGCCGCGCTGCCCCAATGCGTGTTGGCGAACTTCACATGTCTTCGAAATATTTTTTCTTATTTCTCAGATATGCAGGTCTTTCCTCACGATGTTTTCCTTCACCGCCGAGCACGTGGTAAATTAGCACTTAAAATTGCAATTAACAATTTCATTGGTGCCGGCGGGGATCGAACCCAGGTTGCTCGGGTACTGTGAAACTTACAGCGAGCGCCGTACATAGGCTTCCAATATAGATTGCTTCATGAGGGATAGTTGCCATGGGTGCCACGCTTAGCAGGTGGTTTGGCAACTGTATTATTTTATTTTCTAAATGTTATAAGAAAGACTTTGCTGTCCAACGCCTGATTTGTTTCCCTTTGTCGCATTTTTTTTTATAGGATAAGGTGACAAACGAGCACACAGTCCACCTGATGGTAAGTAGTTACTGTGGCCCATAGACATCTACATCTATCTTCGTTTGCAAATTTAAATCCAGATGCATTGTCAGCCGTGATTACTAAGAATGCCTCTTTTTCAGTAAAAAGGGTCTCCGGTTCTCTACACCCACCATACGAAACACAGCAGTGGTATTCTGTGAGAGCGTGATCCTTCCCCGGTCGAGCCGACCCATTCGTGCTACAACTATACTACTAATATAGCTTACGCATGGCTCTACCACGTACAAAATTGCATTTACGACTCCCACCGGATGATATACGGTAGGGGATATTCTTGCACCACTACTACGCGGTTTTTATAAAATTATTTAATAATAGAAAATTATTAATAATTAAACCAAAAAATAATAATAATTGGAGATTAATTAGGGTTATATCCCGTGATTTACCAAACCGCCTGCTATGCGTGACAAATATGGCAGAATTCAGCCTATATGGGAATTAAGGGAGCCATATATTCAGTATACATTTGATAGACTGTAATAGAATGAATGAAACACTGATCATCTTTTTAGGGTTAAGTGCCCCAAGGGTAACCAACGGGACCCTATTACTAAGCCTCCGCTGTCCATCCGTCTGTCTGTCTGTCTTTCTCTGTCATCTGTTAGTGGGCTGTATCTCATGATCCGTAATGGTTAGATAGTTGAACTTTTCACAAAATGTGTATTTCTGTTGCCGCTATAACAACAAATAATAATAATAAATTAAAAATTTAAAAGTGGCTCCTCCACTAGTTTTTTATCTACATAGTATTAAATCTTGTACAATAGTATCTACGAAACCTTTCATGCGCGAGTCCTGGGCAGTTTTTTTGAGTACATCATAGAACACACTTCAGTAACCGTTTTCCATTACGTACATATATATTAAGATGTATAATATATACTTTTTTAAAAATTACAAAACAGGAGGAAACCTGTGAAGATTCTTTCGTCCTCACGGGTGAGGACTAAGATGGAAACCCGTGGTCACGGGGGACTGAGGTGGGTGCTGGAAAGCACCCGAAACGTCAGGAATTAATAAAAATAAGTTAATTAAACGCGATAAAATCCGTAAAAGTAGTTTTATTCAATGTGTAGTGTTCGCGTAAATATAAGAAATCATTATCTTTACCGGTTGCCTGTATTACTTACTTTGAACCTTCTCTGCAAATTAGGCCGGTTATTGCAAAACAACCCTGTATATGTATCTACTATATAGGTTGTAGATAACTTTAATTCTATACAGTCTACGCTATTATTGAACACAACTAACTTTACGGATTTTATCACCTTCAATTTAAATTATTTTTAATTGTTTCGGCTACCTTACAGCAAACGTCGGGAATTAAAAACAATTTAAATTAAACGTAATAAAATCCGTAAAATTTGTGTTATTTAATGTTTAGTATTCATGTAAATATAAGAAATCGTCATGCTATAATTGTTTAACATTTTCATAACATTAAAATGAACACAGATATCTCCAATTCAAAAACACTTAGACTGCAAAAAAGCGGCTCCAATTTAAGTATACTCGTGGGTGCAGGAAATGCGGTGGCGACGTGCTTCAGTGCACCAACAATACACAATAGGCGCCAACACTACTGAGAGAACCAAATCTGTCACCACATGGCATGTAATCCACTTAGCCGGACCACAATCTTCGCGCATGACTACCGCGGCCATATTGCAGTGTTTCGTGTGCATTAGGCCGTCTAATGTAATTACAAAACTCGCATGCGTTAGTTATGTTCAATATTGTATTATTAAATGTTATTTTTATTTATTTTTAATCAGGAAACTACAACATTACGGTGTAAAAAATTTGGCGCTTAAACTTATTACTTCATATTTAAGTAACAGAACTCAAAAAGTCGTCATTAATGGTAAATGTTCCTCCGGATCGGTAGTATCAATGGGCGTTCCTCAGGGCTCGATTCTTGGCCCATTCCTGTTCTTAATCTATATTAATGACTTACCTTATCTTGTAGGGGACAATCACGATATAGTATTATTTGCTGACGATACCTCTTTAATTTTCAAACTGAAACGGCAGTCAATTAAATATGACGATGTAAATAATGCTCTATCGAAACTAGTACATTGGTTTAACGCCAACAATTTGCTCTTAAACGGCAATAAGACAAAATGTATTAAATTTACAATACCTAATGTAAAACATTCGAAAACCAATGTGCTCTTAAATGGGGAGGAGTTGAGTCTTGTGGATACCACTGTTTTTCTCGGTATTACTATTGACGCGAAACTTCAATGGGGCCCCCATATATCTAAATTAGCAAGCAGACTTAGTTCTGCAGCATATGCTGTAAGAAAGATTAGAAGTCTCACAGATGTTGAGACAGCTAGGTTAGTGTATTTTAGTTACTTTCATAGCGTAATGTCTTATGGAATTTTGCTATGGGGTAATGCGACTGATATTGAAGCTATATTTGTTTTGCAAAAGAGAGCCGTACGGGCGATTTATAATCTAAATTGTAAAGAGTCCCTTAGAGAAAAATTTAAAGAAATAAACATATTAACTTTGGCATCGCAATATATTTATGAAAATGTAATGTATGTACATAAAAACATAAATAGCTTTAATAAGAATAAGGATGTTCATACCTTAAACACTAGGAACAAACATAAGCTTGTAATGCCACTTACAAGACTCCACAGAATTAGTAATTCATTTATGGGGCAATGTATACGCTTTTACAACAGAATCCCAGAACATGTTCAAAGTTTGTCAATAAACAAGTTTAAAAGTTTTATTAAAGAAAAACTGTACAAAAAGGGTTATTATAATATCAAGGAATACATGAGTGAAAATAACCCCTGGGAATAAGGTGATCGCCACCATGCTGGTTCTATGAAAATTCATTTAAAATTGTATAATCAAAATTATTGTTAAGTGAAATTATGTTTAAAAAAAAAAAGTCCCGCTGGGTTTCTTGCTGGTTCTTCCCAGGACAGGAGGTATTTTCCGAACCAGTGGTAAATAAAATAATGACTTTCAATAAGTATTATGTAATAATCCATATTGAATAAAAATCATTCTATTCTATTCTATTCTATTCTATTCTATTCTATTCTATTCTATTCTATTCTATTCTATTCTTTTGTATGAGGTATTTTGTTACATATAATATAAAAGAGACGGAGACCAATTTCTGCAGTAATTTTAGAGTATCGGCTGCGTACTCATTAATTCGCCTGCTCAGCGTGGTGAGTATGGCACCTATCTCTAGTACTATGGCATCTATTTCATATTGGCTAGCATATTCTTGAAGTGGCCCGAGCCCAGTACAACACTTAAAATACAAGTTGATATGAAAATAATAATAGTATTATTTAATTAGCAACTATGTCAATATAGCATATTCCTTTGAAATCAACTTCAAATTCGCTTAATTATCGGGTCTAAATCTATGATACTAACGTTTTATTGAACTGACCACTTTGAACCGTAAAATCTATGTTTGAACTTAGATTTATACCTTCATCATCATCATTACAGCCCTTCACAATTCCACTGCTGAACATAGACTTGACTGCATGTCTTAACAAGTCGTCACTCCGTCCAGCGGGGGCGCCCTACACTTCGCCTTCCGGTACGAGGCTGACCTTTCTTCCCCATCGGTTGTCGGTTCTTCGAGCTACATATATGGCCGGCCCATTGTCACTTCAGCATACTAATTCTTTGGGCTATGTCGGTTACTCTGGTTCTACTGCGGATATCCTCATTTCTAAGTTTGTCACGCAGAAAAACCCCGAGCATAGCCCTCTCCATAGCTCGCTGAGCAACTTTGAGCTTCCTCATATGGCCAGCAGTGAAGCAGTGAATTATAGCTTAATTTAAATTAATTTTATATTTTAAGCATGTGCTTCTTTATTTCAAAATCAGTCATACGTTGTAGAGATATGTTGCATATTACGGTTGTAGCACGAGTGGGTCGGCTATATCGGGGAGGGACCACGCTCTCACAGAATACCAGCGTAAAATAGCAGCTCAATGCTGATGTGTTTCGTATGGTGAGTGTAGACCGGAAGATCGGTAACCGGAGACCGTTTTTAATGGAAACGAAGCATTCTATCTTAGTCCTCAGGGGTGCCAACGCATCTGCATTTTGATTTGTAAATCAGAATAGATGTAGATGTCCATGGGCCACAGCATCTACTTGCCATCAGGTGGACTATGTGCTCGTTTGTCACCCTTATTCAATAAAAAAGAATTAATTTATTTCTTCCCGTTTTTTTTTTTACAATGTATTGAGATCCACATTTATAACCATGAACTCTGAGAAAATTCGTGTTATTTTTGAAAATGAGTTCCGACATAGAAATAATGCACTTCAAACTGTGCGCATTATCAATGACCTGTACTTTATTGATTCCATCGCTTTCATTCAGAAAATTTAGATATGACAAATGAACCTCATGGCTGTCAAGAAGAGAATGTTGATAATGACGAATTGAAGGCGATAGCCGTAGCGAATCCGTCTCAAACTACGGCTGAGTAGTGTCAAAACTCCGTGTCAAAACAATGTTATATCGTTTGTGGTGAACTAGAAAAAAGAAAAGCTTGACAAAAGAGTACCTCACGAACTGAGTGATGCACAGTCGAAGATATAAACGTTGGTAAAATTAGCAAAGCTACCTTTAGAGACTTTTCTTATTCCCCAGATTTTGCCACAATAAGCAAAAATTATCTATAATTCTGAATAAACGCCTTTAAAGAGTATATCGATTCTCGTACAGCAGGTTTCTATGTATATGGCATCAAGAAACTGCACATAAAATGACAAGAATGTGTTAATAGCTTAACTTAATATTTTGATTAATTTAAATATCTTTTCGAAACTTTTTTTATTTCAGTTTTCCCAATCACAACGGCAATTTCATAGGTAAAGACAAAGAGGTAGTATTTTTATTTAAATACTAGCTGTTCCCCGCGACTTCCTTCGCGTGTTAGGGTTTTTATGTTTTTGTGCGGAAATATTTTACTAAAATTACTCCTTATGCCTTACGCCACGACATGTCGCGGCGACACGTCGCCTGCTGCTGCTGCCTGCAGTCGGCTACGGAATTATACCTTTACTTGGTTATATGATACAACTTAAAGATTTTTACTTAATATAATAATATCTCTATCTAATATCTATCCATAAAAGTCTATCGTTATTAACGAGATTAAGTTTATGTGTGCGAGAACGAAACAGAAAAAAAAACTGCTGATGGTGCAACGATTGTATCTCAAATATATCTTAAATCTACACTTACTAAATAAAGAGACCTCCTAAAAAATATTTATTGTGTTTACACAAATACGTAGGTGGTAACCCGAGTTAAGCAACACTTAGCAATTCATAACATTAAGCATGGGGATAAGGGACCCGTCTTTGTACTCACTTGGTAAGTAAGTAAAAAAAGTTTAATAATATTATTGGGTTCTAATTTCGTTTGTGATTGTTAATCGTAGCTTTATAAAAGTGTCAACGAATCTGAATGGAGGTAGCAAATTATATTGAATTACGGTTAGGGGTGCCAGGATTTCGAAGTTTTAAGGATTCCTCAATTTATTTCCGACGTGAGTTAAAATATATTATAACATGTTTGCCAATGGTTTGTTACGTCCTTACATAGAACTAAACAAGAAAGACGTCCCATAGATAGGCTCGTCTCAATTTTGAGAGGATCTTGGAAAAGGAATGAGTCCACCACGCTCCTTGATGCGTGTAGGTGGACTAGACATGTCCTCGGAATGTTATATAATTTATTTAAACATGCAGGTCCTTAAAATGTATTTCATCTCGTAGCACGGATAAAACCACCACATAAAAAGTAATTAACATTTTTACTTGTGAGAAACTACTTTACCAGCGTTATATGATTTTTTACAGCGAGCGCTCACCTGAGTAAACACTGTTCTTCGAATCTTAATATTATTATTATTATTTTATGTATATAAGCTATAAATGTATATCTAATGAATCACATGACGTAATAAAATTATTAAAAGTATTGAATATTTAAAAATTTTCTCCAAATGACCACCTCAACCTGCTAACAGATACATGAGAACTTGGTGTTTAACTATTGGCGTAAAATCTGTCCAAAACCTAATAGCTAATAATAGATAAAAAAATAATAATATACAAAGTGCAACTTCAAAATTAAAAAGAATAAAAAATAAGATAAAATGTGCATAATTATATTTTATAATTTAATTTAATTTACGTTACTTATGCAACCACTCTTTAACCTTAAAAACCTTTGTTTACTTGGTCGTTTAAGAAGCCATTAAAATATGTTTTACACATTTTTACAAAAGTCTTTAGTACGTACACATTCGTTAATTAAAAAAATATACAAAATTTATAACAAAAATTTACTTGCTTAGTTAATATATACTAAGTAAATAAAAAATAAATTAAACGATTTTGTCCCGTAATAAACGACTTCATAATGGTAGCCCTGATCACAGATAGTGAATAGAATGAGACGCTTAAAATTTAGTTGAAGAAAAAATTGAATCGTCCTAATAAAATAAGGATAGTTATTCAAGTGTCGCAATGGTTTTGGTACAGTTTTCGAAATCACACTTTTTTGCTGCAATCGAAAATATAATAAAAGAATTTATGTTTTTTTAATTGGCCATGTGGCTTTCGAGTGGCCATTATGGAAGATCGACTATTCTTATTGTGGATATTCCATAAATTTTGCTGAAAATCTTCTCGGACGTTTCTGTTATTGTTAAGTATAAGTTAGAAATTCCACATTTCTTACTACGAAAACAACCCGGGTTAGATCTCTGCTGACATAAATAAATTTGTTATTTGGTATTTTTATTTGTTTGTCCTTTGACGTCCGCGTACTGGAGCTATCTTTCGACACGTATACAGTTAGTAACTTTGTTTCAAAAGTGTAATTCATCATCATCATCATTATTACAGCATATCAAAGTTCATTACTGAACATAGGCCTGCCCACAGATTACCTCATAAGGGAATACTAAAGTATATTGATGTATCAAAAATAATTCGAAGCTACAGAACTTCATATCAGTTTTTACAATTTTTCAGCAATGATCCTGCACATAGTTTTCGACTTTATTATGGGTATCGAGAAGTATTATAGGATGTGCCAACATTTTTAGGGTTCCGTACCCAAAGGATAGCCAACGGGACCCATTACTAACCCTCCGTTGTCCGTCTGTCCGTTCGTCACTCTGTAAATCCGTCTGTCAGCAGGCTGTATCTCATGATCCGTAATAGGTAGACAGTTGAAATTTTCACAAAATGTGTATTTCTGTTGCCGCTATAGTAACGTATAATAAAAATAAAAATAAATTAAAAATTAAAGGGGGATCCCCTACTAACTTGTTTTACGATGGTACGGAACACTTCATGCGCGAGTCCAATTCGTACTTGGGCGGTTTTTTTAATGTCAATTATCTGCACGTGTTGTATGACGGACGATCGACTGATTTCCATCCTATCATTTGACAGGTTGATATCAACGAGGCTTTTGCATTTGCGAATCCCGCTCAGGGCAAATATTTGTATGACCTACGAATACAAATGTCTCCCTTAATTGCACTATCACCGTCACCATTAATACCAACACCACATTCCCAACAGCACTACACTAATAAATTCACATCACTGTCAGCCATCGCATCATTTTTAATTTTTACGTGGAGTTTAGCTAATTCATGTGCGTTTAACATCTTAAAAATGATGGATTTCCGCAAAGTAACGCCTGCTTCTATCAATTTTCCTAAATGGTTTTACATTTAAATAGTATTATTCTATTACATTCATACCATTACAGCCCATTAAAGTCCGCTGGTGAATATAAGTCTCCTAGAGATTGCTTCATAGGGGGCATTTTGTCATAGTTACCGCAACCGCAATTTTTTATTATTTTGAGTTGTTAACAGGAAAATGCTGCGCCCCATCTCCTGTTTTAATCTATCTCTGTCGCCTTATACGTCACCCACAGGATGATATGGGGTAGCTGATATTCTTACACCGCCACTACACGGTAATATTATTAGTAGGTACCTATTATTAACCTATATGTATTGTTATATACCCTTGTGCATAATTGGGAAATGTAATAATAAAAATATATACGAGTACGCTGGCCTGGCTGGTAATACTCGTATATGTACGAGTAGGTTTTACCTTTTTTATGTTTTTTATACCTGAAAGTTTTTTGAAAGTGACAAACGAACTTTCAGTCTACATTGCAATACTCCACAAAGATCAGTGGCGGTGTAACCTGTTCGTTCTTGCGATTGAGAGTAGAGTCTACGTTTGCAATACGTTTGGTACCGTAATCGCCAATCTGTCTGCAAAGAATGTGAGAAGCCCATATGCAGCATTAACTATTGATATATATATATATATATATATATATATACGTATGTGTGTGTGTGTGTACTACGCACTATATGGACAACACGTATGTTCTGTTGTTCGAAATACTTAAGCACGTTCTATTTCGTGTTTGATTTTTAAAATATCGTTAAATCGTGATCGTGACGCAACAAAAATATTTTTCCCTAAAAATGTGTAATTAATTTCGGATATTTACCAGCATTATTAAATATTATTTTCAAGCAATAAAAACTCCTTCAAAATATTGGATTCTTCTGTCAACAGTTGCCTATCGACAGTGAAATCCCAGACGGGAGAGTGCTCCCTCCCCAGATGACTTCGTAGTAATTAGTCCCCTTGACTCGCCCATTGGCTGCCCACCTCTTTCGAAACAAGAGCAACCTCAGAAACAAATAAAAAGTTTGTGCGAACAAGTTTTACTGTTTTCTATGTATCATAAAAATGTTTTATTCATTCAAATTTAAACAATATATATCTACATTTACTTGAAAATACTTGCACATATCTACAAATGTTTTACGTTGGAAACGGGGGAATCAACTTCTTTTTTTGAAGTCGGTTAGTGAAAGAAACTTTTTATAATAGATATCAACTTTACCAGCACGTTTCCAAGAAGTCGAAATGATTCATTAAAAACCTACAATTTCAAAAGGCATCTATGTTACCCGTGTCTACGTTGTATTTAAAAATTACCTTGCTTAAAAAAATCTTGCTTGAAATTATAGCAAGAAATATTTAGAAGCCTGAAACTGTCGGAGTCTGCAATTCATAGAGGGAGGGGATTATCTTCAAATAAGCGTATTACATCCCGTCCCACCGCCGTGCTTTGTTAACCAAATATGAGTTCTTTTACTACCTATATGAAATGTAGTGTGTAATAACAATATTCTGTTGCTGTTTTAATATCAAATATACTGTCAGAAACTTTTGTTGTAAATTTTATTACTTTATTTTTTTTAATGATCATAAAATATATACAAATATTTGTTGTCTAGTAAGGGATAAATAAGGGGAAAGTCAAAACAATCTTATGGCCTCTGATAAATGGTATTATAGCATCTGGTATATCTTCATCATCTTCTTTATTGGTCGTATTGTAGAGTCATAGGAAATATATTTTAATAAGGTACAGTATGGTGGAGACAGTGATGGATTTATAATGAGGCACACTAGGCACTGGCTTAGGGCATATTCGCAGAGAGGGAGGGCATCGGATATTAAACTTCTGATAAAAAATTGTATGTTTTATTACGAAAAATAACCGATCAAGTCTTTTAATTTTTAATTTATATTAATTTTTATTATTTATAGTTATAGCGGCAACAGAAATACACATTCTGTCAAAATTGCAACTGTCTCTCTATTACGAATCATGAGATACAGTCCGCTGACAGACGGATGGACGGATGGACGGACGGATAGACAGCGGAGGCTTAGTAATAAAGTCCCATTGGTTACCCTATGGGTACGGAAAAGAGGCTGCTCTAGGTACTAGCAACATGTATTAAGATGGTACGGAACGGACTCGCAATTGGCCGGTTATTTCATATTGCACGCATTTTCATTTATAACTATGCAAATTGATTTTTAAAAGGTAATATGAAACAGGTTTTGTATAAAATGCTTTAAAATATAACATAATAATCAAAAAATATATTTTAATTATTGTTTACATTGTCTCTAGTTCGGGCAAAATTTACAAGCTAAAATTTTATTCATTATACGCCTAAAGGATGCTCCAGGCATGCAAGAATTACTGATGAGATGTCCTTTTAAACAGTTATTTCATCATGCCCAAATTTTTGCCTAAGTCATCACAATACATAATAACTTTATTTTTTTAATATTTAAATTACTTTTTATGTTTATATTCTTTGTTATGGCACGGTAATAGAGTGTAGGTGAAAATAATGAGTCCTTACTGTTTACTTTATTATTTACACATATTGGCCCTGATGAACCTGGTATGGAGCGCTGATACTCACTCTGATGTTTTATTAAGGAATCAAAGCGCTCCTCATTATATTTACATGACTTTACCAGACAGTTGAGACGCTACTAAATGCAACAAGCAAGTTCAAATTATGTAATGTACTAATTTAATAACTACAATCTATTAATTTTTCGAAATAATTAATGACCATTTATTTTAAAAATTTTGTTTTTTTTTCAAAAAAAACTTAAAATTTTTCGTATAAAATGTATATAACCAAGATTACACTCCTAGCATTGACCTGTTTGTGAAGTGTCATTGCAATCGGTTCAGCCATTCCCAAGATTAGACTATACGTGGTAGAGCCACGCTGCAGCTATATTAGTAGTAGGTACCTATAGTTGAAGCACGTATGTGTCGGCTCGACCGGGGAAGGACCACGCTCTCACAGAATAGCAGCGTAAAATAGCAGCTTAATACTGCTGTGTTTCGTATGGTGAGTGTAGAGAACCGGAGACCCATTTTACTGGAAAAGAGGCATTCCATCTTAGTCCTCACGGGTGACAACTCATCTGCATTTTGATTCTACTCGTATATTAAGGATAAATGTAGGTATCAATGGGTCACAGCAACCACTTACCATCAGGTTGACTGTGTGTTCGTTTGTCACCCTATCCTATAAAAAAAGCCCGGAAACCGGGCATGCAAATATAAAGCAGTTATTTTGATATTACAGACAGCCACTTCAATTCTATTTATATATTTATTTTATTGTTACAAATTGATGTTAACTACGCAAATTCATCATTACTTTTCCATCCTAAACAATAACTAATAAACACTCTCATAAAGAAGAAAATGAAACTTCGTACTGGGTTGAGAATAGCGTGTATTCTTGACACTCTTTGTGAATATATTTAATCTTACGAACAACGGATGTTTAATTACAACGTCAACAGTTAGTACCTTACCATAATCCGCATATTTAGACAAATCTTTATAATTATTTAATAAATATATATAAATATTTTGACTTTTTGTTAAAACACGTAGGATGCAGGTGGTTCAGAGGACTCGTGAGGGGCTGTTATAACGATGACGATGATGTTGACGATTATGTGTCGTACTGAATATGTATTAACAGATTTTAAGCAGTGATTTTATAAGGATCTTGTTTTTTTAATGTAAATTTTTCGATTCGACTGTATTTTTTCTTGTATTTTTTTTTTTTATGTGTTAACTCAAAACTTAATTCTAGTTGAACAGATATTAATGATTATTTTTTATTTGAAAGCTGGTGCTTCTCGTATGGTCCCATATAAATTTGAACAAGGTTAGACCAGTACTTTTTGAGTTATCCTTAATAATTTATATTGAAGTCGGTTGTACAAAATTTTTAATTTTAACACTTGTTTTACTTACGGCGTAAACTATAGTTTGTTGAAATCTCGAAAAAAAAAATAAAGACATTTTATTTATACATTCTACAATTTCGTCGTGAAAAGCAGTCTTTGGACAAAGGATGATTAAAAGTTGTCCTTCCTAAAACATAAACAAATTCCGTTACCGCGTAACATTGAAGCGTCCCGACGCCGCGCCGCGCCGTCGGCGGCCATTTACATAAAATTATCGACGCCGCCCCCGGCTTCCCGCTAATACCTCCTTTGTGACGGCAAAATATTTTGTGAACAGTTTTCCCACACAAAGTTTGTCATTCAATATACAGCCGCCGTCTAGCTTTGAGTGGGGAGTAAAAAGTAATACATTTATATACGGTTATAGCGCTGTATAAATAAGAATCTCCCAACTTTATAAACTTCTTGTGAAAACTTTATTTTCTGCAAAAAAATATTTTATATCTATTTACTTACTAGCTTTTACCTGAAGCTTCGTACGCGTGAGATTCGTATATTAAAAAAAAACGTGTGTGTACTTATGTACGCACGTAAGAAGTTATACTTCTTTAGCGTAACAGAACAAAAATAACAAAAATAAAACACATTTTATAGAGTATTATATATATTTGAATAACTACCTTAAATATAGTTATCAATTCTCACGAAAACTTTACAGTTGACAGACAATTACCAACTGAAGTTGTCGCTTTTAGATGTCGGTGTGCGCGCGCATCGTAAAAAATTCACTCTCATTATCTCAAATGCGCTAAAAGAAGTATAGCTTCAAAAGCATGTGACTTTTTGCCCAGCATTGGGGCATATTATAGGCTATTTTTATAGACGTAAAGCTGGCTAACGATCACAGTCTGCCTGATAATATTTGGCTACTGCATCCTATAGACAGGTTTTTTTATAGAATAAAGGTAACAAACGAGCACACACTCGACCAAATGGTGAAGTGGCAAAACCATTCAACTACCTCCAACACTGTGCCGTTTAGCGAAATTACTCAGGCCACGAGCACAACTGTCTTCTTGGTGTTTATATAGACATAGCAAACTGAGAACAGTCCCGAGCGAATTGATCTACCGTTAACTGAAGCTGACGCTCAGGGTTAGCAAGTAGGCTTGTTATATAAAATTGGAGTGTCAAACGAGCATATACTCAATTTGATGGTAAGTGGATGCTCAAACACAGCAGCGTTAAGCTGCTATTTTACGCTGGTATTCTGTGAGAGTGGTGGTGGTATTCAGGGAATACCTGACAATCGATACTTAAACTTTTTGCCTTTTTGACTAGAATACATCAGGTGCACCAATGGGTGGCAACATCCCAGACGATTTATTAATAATTAAGAATCATGAAGAATCATGGTTTGCTACATTAACAGTATTAAAATTCATGCTACAAAAAATTTGTCGCATCTTGTGGGAAATGGAGGTTTATACCAAACTTCCATTCACCTAGCGTAATAATTACTGTTGAATCCATTCGATTGTAAAAGCTTTTGTACGGGCAATAAGACGTTGGTGCAAGTTGATGGTAACACGTATTTTAATCACTAGTGGACTTTTGTTACAAGATTTAAGTGACTAACGAATTTATAGACCACCTGATGGAAAGTGGCTACAGCTGCCCATAGATATCTGCTACCAATTTCAAACTACCGCCGCACATGAACAACTGCAACACCAAGGAAATTGCAGGTGCTTTGTCAGCTTTTTAATTAAGGAAAGGCTCTTGAAGTTTCCTAAGTCGTATCAGTCCGGAAAAACCACTGGTGGTATCGGATAGATAGATCTATGACGAACATTATGTATTTGCTAGGTATATTAAATTTAAAATTATACTAAATTAATTGCAAGTTCGTAATAATTATATAAAAGAGGCAATTTTATATAGAATTCACATTATCTTTGGATTCAATTGGTTGAAATACTCTGATTGACATGAATCCTAATTGCATCCAATATAGGTGCCAATTAATAGTTTCCGGGTCAAGATATATTGTATATGTTCGTCCGTTTCTGTAACAGATGCGACATCCAAGCAAAACTGCATCATACGCATAAACCATAAACGAAGGTACTAATTACCGTTTCTACGTAGAGCACGTGCTAGCACTTTTTTAACGCATAACGCACGCAAGAATTTTATTACACACTGAAATACAAAAGGAAATCTTGAATTAGACATTAGATATTAATAAAATACTTATGAGATATTTAAAAAGAATAACAATATACCCTCTGGTATCTTGTTATTCTGTTGGACTGATGGACTTACGATCAATTACTTTTTCACACATTTTTAAACACATTGGTTCGACGTAGATAGGCTTTGTTAGCGCTTAAAGGCTTTCCTTTTTGGGTACAATATGTAATTGGTGACAATATTGTCGCCTCTTACGATTAAAGCCTATTAAAAGTCCACTGCTGAACATAGGCCACCCTCATAGAATACCTCATAGGAAAGCCACAATCGCGTTTTTTTGTTATTTCATTACTATCAGGGAGATGCTGCTGCCGATAATACTATTTCAGTTTCCGCATGTCACCTCTCGTGACACTCACAGGATGATATTTTATTTACTTATGCCACTATCTACATCAAGTCAAAATAGTTATAAGTAATGATTTCTTATATTTACGCGATTACTACACATTGAATAAAACTACTTTTACGGATGTTTTCGCGTTTAATTAACTTATTGATCTTATTTTTATTAGATAATTCTCGACGTTTCAACAACTCATTCACCTCAGTGACCACGGGTGCTGTAAAGCACCCTAAACGTCGGGAATTAATAAAAATAAGATAAATAAGTTAATTAAACGCGAAAAAATCTGTAAAAGATAGTTTTATTCAATACTATCAGTAGCATAAATTTAGTGTATTCATAAGTCCACTAAATATAAACGTTCCCCGAAGAATGTCACAAAACACGATCCTAGGCCATGTGTAAAAAATATTTACCAATTCAAAAATCCAAACGGAACTACTCATTTACTTTTGTTAAATCGACTTTCCATTTTACTTTCCATGTCTAGAAATATCAAGAAAAACGTCAACAGAAATTACATATTCTGTAAATGTATTTTACCCTAATTATTTTCATTTCAGATAAGTTTAGGTATCTCAAAAGTTAAAGTTACAGCCTATATACGTCCCACAGCTGGGCGCAGGTCTCATCTTATCGCTGAAAGTGTTTTTGGGGAAAGAAGTGTTTGCCACGCTTTGTATTGGCGAATTTTACATGTCTTCGAAATATTTATTTATTTTATTTCTCCGCCGAGAACATAGTAGGTACTATGAATAAAGGGTAAATAAAAACAAAACATAACGACATGAATAGATAGATACCAATTTTTCAATTTATGACAAACGACATTTTAATGTCATACGTCGAAGAATTAAAGATTATTCATTTCTCATGGTCTCATTTTGTAAACAGAATCTAAGCAAATGCAAAACGCAAGAGCTACCTTTGTGTACTACCCAAAAATATAAACAAAATAATCCACACTAAGCAATTCCAGTTGCATAAACAATACGAAACGAGAAACAATCGGTGGTACGAATTTCGCTGCATAGTGCATACATACAAGCGATCCACCAAGAGTGGTGCAAAGGGACAAAGAGCTCAGGGTCGCTGGGCGTGGCGCCACGCCTCCGTTCTTGGCTCGGGCGATATCAACAATGGGCAAGGCCAGGTAGGAATACATCAATCTGCATGATTTCTGTGAACGTACACAGAACGTGCTACGACTGTTCCCTACAGATTGCGTTCACCCATATTATTTTAGGCAACTTAAAATGAAATAAACGCCCAATATTTTTAGTTATTAAAACAAAAAAAGTAGTTTCAATTAATATTTAAAGTGTTGTAAAACGCTTTGTTATACTTTTTAAGTAATAGGGAACATTTAACTATAATTTTTACTAGATATTGTTAATTAGGGATAATTTATTTAATAATAGTTTACATATATGACGGCTCCGGGGCGCAGTGCCTTAGCAATAAGTTGCAGCACCAAGGGCCGCGGGTTCGAATCCCGCACGGAACAAGTATTTGTATGGCCTACAAATAATTGTTCCGGGTATGGATGTTTGTCCTTGTGAAATTTATGTATGTAAACTGCCCCCACGATACAGGAGAAAATCCTAGTGTGAAGGTAACGTTTTAAAAAAAAATAAAAGATGAACTAAGAAAGATAAAAAGATATAATATGTTTTTAGTTAATTGGCTATATTTTATTAAAGTTACTGGACTGTTATTTTAAAACATACTACCTATGTTAAAATTATAGTTAAATGTTTTCCATACATATAAATAAAATTCAAGTGTTTGCCTGTAATATCTAAACAAAACTATCTTTTATTGAGCTGAGGACATTATTTGCATGCTATTAAGACATGAATTAACATTTTCGAATTTATTATCTGTCTGTTTGTCTGTCCGGACTAATCTTCGGTATCTATGGCAGAACCGATTGTAATTAAACTTGAAATAGCGAGCAATACCAGTAGCGATCTAGGTTATATTTTATCCGAAAACGTGTAGTTTTCAGATATATTATACGAAAAATGAATTAAAAAATAACCTTTGACGATTATCTTGAATCTGAAAATCGCCAGATTAATCTAAATACATGATCTAAACCAAAATTTAGATTACGTTAGAGCTGTATATCTGTTTTTTTTGTGTTTGTGTATTTTATATCTAATATATAAAATTCTTGTGTCGCGGTGTTTGTTACCAAACACTTCCGAAACGGCTGAATCGATTTGTATGAAATTTTGTGTGCATATCGGGTAGGTCTGAGAATCAGCCAACGTCTATGTTTCAAACCCCTAAATGATAAGGGTGACCTACTCCTATATATTTTTTATTTTATAGACAGTTTTTTATTTTATTATGATTAAGCATTGAAAAATACATAAAACTTAAAATTTTCACCCTTCCACGATCAACCCCTGTCTTTTAATCGCGATTTTTAAAACTAAAAAATATTTCCTAGAAATAATGTATATGGCAAAACAACATTTGCCGGGTCAGCTAGTGAATTTATATGAATTTAAGTAATTGTAATAATTTAATTTAAATGACATATTTTTTAATGTAATTGATATAAAATTGACATTATTACTTATATTTAATATTTTAATTTCGATGTGTATTTATGACGTGTGATATGAACTAGGTCCGAAATAAATGATTTTAAATTTAATTTTAATTAGTAGATTATTTCCAGGTGAAGTCGAGGCGGGTAGCTAGTTCAAGATAAAAGTTTTGGTATTTACGTATTTACCTACCCAGTCGAGTCAACCCATTCATGCTACAACTAAAATATAGCTGCAGCATGGCTCTACCACGTATAAAGATATGCAACTAACTTAAAACAAAGATGGCGATAGACGCGTTGTCACGACCGAAGACTAAGATGGAATGCCTGATAGCCTGTAATTATACTGAGTATCTATAGATACTCTTCAAACCAGAACACTGCAGTTAACGTACTGTTTCTTGGTGGTAGAAATCAGCAAGGGGGCGGTACCTACACAAACGGACTCGTAAGCAGATAATTTAAAATTAAAAATTTTGGTACAGCCGACTTCAATATAAGTTATTAAGAATAACTCAAAAACTATTGGTCTGAACTTAATAAAATTTAAATGGGACCACACAAGAAGTACCAGCTATCAAACAAAAAAAGAATCATCGAAATCGGTTCACCCAGTAAAAAGTTATGAGGTAACACACATAAAAAAACAAAAAAAAAATACAGTCGAATTGAGTACCGTCTCCTTTTTGGAAGTTGGCAGAAAATACGTCCTACCCTCTAGCGTTTTTTAATTTTATAGATTGGCGCTGGGGACCAACATAACCAGTGCGAGAGTATCATCAGATCTGTTCTCACCATTCACCACGCTCGTACAAAAGAATACCAACGAAAAATAGCAGCCGTGTTCCGTATGGTGCCTGACCAGAACCGAAGAGCCTTTTATTGGTAATGACGCATTAAATTTTAGTCCTACTCACGATAACACACGACATTATTAAAAATAAAAAATATGTATTTTAACCTTATTATTACATAAACAAATACAGATAATAAAAATAATCTCTTCCAGACGTTTTCCGTTAGAGTTTCAACGGAGACGAGACATCTGGGTAAGACAGGATCATAAAGTGCCCGAATGTAGGCTTACGAAAGCACTGGTGCACTCTTATTTCCTCACTTTCATAGTCCGATGGAATTGAATCCATCACGACCGAAGAGAGATCAGGCGTTTGCTTTATGTGCTTTCCGAGGCAGGGGTTAACATACCGCAAACTTCCTGACTCCGTACTGCTACAAGAATTTATTGACAGAAAAAGCAACTTGGTCTGACTCGGGATTCGTATCCGGGATCACATGATCGGCAGTTATGCTTACAACCCTAAACCAACTAGGAGTCACCGGCGTTATCCTCCCAGAAGTCTAACTTGGCATATATTTTTTCATTTTACTTTAATGCGTTAATTGAAATTACAAATATTGATAGAAGTTAAAAGTCAAGATATAATTGTAGAAAGTGATCATTATCAATGTGAGCTACGTAGTACGTAGACAATCTACGTTATGCTACGATCGGACAAATATTTCCCTTAATTCGGTATGCCCGCGAACTTGCTGGCTCCGTATCGGGTATAAAGCTAAGCGAGAATTGGAGACAGTCAACAAAATGGCGCATTTAAATGGGCGTCTATGCATTGTCGGGCATCGGGCGTAGATATCTCTCGCTGGCCTTGTCGCACTTACATCCAAACCTCTTTATTTTCTATCCCCATTCACCATTTGAACAATGTTCTAAAAGAAAATCGAAGTAAGTAGTTATGAACTTTAATATAATGGATTAAGATTCCAAATCATAAAATATAGTTTTAAAAGAAAATATTACCATGAACGAATGACGCGACATATGAAACTGTTACACATTGTTTCGTCCTTATCCTTCACACGAGTGAGAGAGATATTTTTATCGCAACGTCTCTCTCTCGCCTCCTGAGAAGTAATGTGTTATTGCTTGTTGTGATATCTCCAAAATAACAGGGAAGTACTCGCTACGAAGTTGTCATTTGTAACGGTTTTGCTTTGTATGGACAGCAAAATAGTTATACTTTATTTAAAATGTTTTTTTTTAATGGAATACTGACAATTTATGAATTTAATGTGACAATATTAGTCAAAAATTAATAGCTCTTGTACAAACAAAACTCCAAATGCTTAAATATTATATATTAAAATTAATTTATGTAATTTTTTTGTATATTATAAAGATAACTATCTTGCATTAAGACAACGCGACTAATTCTCGCCCAGGTGTAGGAAACATAATAGGCTCTTTAATTTTATTTTTATTTATTTTTTTTAATTTATTATATTTTCATATTAATGCCACAAAATGTATATCAGTAAAGTTAAAAATATGAATCAAAGGTAATATTTGTCTAGAACAACTTTCTCATTTGCCTTATATGTCATTAATAACAAATTTTAACAAGTTAATTCATATATACATACTGTAAAAAGATAAACAAATTCCTAATATCTAACTTACTGTATCTACATTGTTAATTTGAATTTGAAAAAGAGTTACATACATTTTGAAACCACTACGGTGAGAGACGTAAGATATTTTTAAATAATGGAAGAAGATTTATTTAATGAATATAGTTCATTCTCTTTAGATACCTTTCAATGGGCCCGTGGATTTTATACTCTTGTGTTAACTATTTAGCACAAATATCAAAATATATAAAGAATTGAAATTTAGAATGTATATTATAAATTGAAATATAAAAATTAATCTAGTTTATATAAAATCTGAAGTTATTTTATTAATTAAAACAAATAAATCATTTGCCTGTCAGTACTTACGCCTCAAGGCAGGGCGCTTCGCGAAGCTGCTGGAGTGGGGCGTCGCTAAACAAAAACACGTACACAACGAGCGGGCGCGGTGATTGGCTGGCGGTGACCTGCCCCCGGCGAGAGGCGCCCGGCCGTCCGTGGAGCGCACTGTGCGCCGCGACCTCCGCTCGGCAACATGTGCAGCGGAGCCGAAGGTGGCCCCTGGCCTCTGCCGAAAGACGCACCGTCCGTCACCGCCGCCGCGCTCGACCACTATCGCCTCCAACTTTACAATTACGCTGTCGCTGAACGTCTTCGACTCTACCCGCCAGCACCATGCTACGCCCCCTACGCGCCTCGCCTAGCGCTCTCTATGTCGCTGCTCCAGCAACGTGCACTACAACCAGAGGAACCGAAGCCACAACATAGCTACATCGGTCTGATCGCCATGGCGATACTGAGTTCGCCGGAACGCAAACTAGTTCTCTCCGACATATACCAACACATTCTGGACAACTACCCGTATTTCCGTACGCGAGGACCCGGCTGGCGCAACTCTATCCGGCACAATTTATCCCTGAACGACTGTTTTGTGAAAGCTGGTCGATCAGCTAACGGAAAAGGTCACTATTGGGCAATTCACCCAGCTAATGTAGAAGACTTTCGGAAGGGTGACTTTAGACGACGCAAAGCGCAGAGGAAAGTGAGGAAGCATATGGGGCTGGCTGTTGATGATGACGGTGAAGATTCGCCGTCACCTCCGCCTCAGTCTCCTCCGCCAACTGCCCTTCCATTGCCATTTTGGGGTACTGGGAGGCTCCCTGGTGGTGGAACGGCCCGTAAGAGGCAATTTGACGTCGCGTCACTTTTGGCACCCGATGAGGCGCCTGAGAAACGTCGACGAGAGAGTAGTGGAGAAGAAGAAGCAGAAGAGGATATTGATGTTGTAGCGAGTGATCAAGAGGAGCGGGTTGACGAGGAGACACGCTCTCCTCTAACACCGGCCGCGCATTATCCGCTGTTGGGAGGTTGGTGGCCGGCTCTGGATCCTGCACTATTGCATCAACTTCGCCGCCATGCTGTTCACGGTCAAGGAATCCCTAACTCACCACAAGGTTCCGTCAGCCCAATCGATCAGCAACGTCCCCCTGATACTTAGACAGTGATGTTTGAACGTTACGCTTAAAGCGATGTACAAAATGTGAATATTCAGTATTATTTCCTGGTGTTAAGACTTAACTTTGAGTGAGTACGCTCGCATACTTCTGTCTACGAATAAAGCTGCATAATATACAATTTATATTAAATCTACGCGCGTTGAAGTCTTTTCCAAGCAAACAATAAACTTTTCTTCATCGCTATGGACGTGTAAGTTATTATAAATATAAACCGTACTTAATAAGTGCTACCTTTAAACTGGTGATCTTAGTCATTGTGTACTTAACGTGACTTAATTATTACTGTAGTCTGAAAACGACCAAGTGACTGTAGATATAATCCTAGGACTATTTGTATATATTGTGAAAGGTGTCTACTTATAGCTGTTATGATGGGTAAACATAATGTTGTTCATTTACTAGAGGAGCATTTAATTAAATATTATAATACAACAACACTATAAATCTCCGAATAAATAGAAAATATTACATAAAAGCTATCTTTTATTATTACTAATTCACCAAACTCCTTAAAAACAATTACAAGCCGTACATAATTATATTAATAGTGTAATTAGTATGTACTGCGAATTATTGCTATCATAATATTCTATGCAAAACGTCTAGAATGTCGATATATTAAATTCAGTTTTAGTATTTTAATTAAAAATATTGTTAGTGTGTGAAATAGACTCAAGAGAGTCAATAGATCCATCTCGTAGCATAATAGTAAGAGTATGACAAAAGGGAAAAAAATAATCTAGATGTTGGCAACAAATAGCTGAAAACATACTACGTGTTGATTTTGACAAGTAATGCAACTGGCCGTAAATAAGAGAAAACAAGTTAAGTAGTGTTTTAAATAAAATTTGTAAGGTATGTAAAAATATAATTGAAAAGATTATATACATAAAAATTTAAATCAACTAAAGTAAAGGAATTAAAACATTTAATTATTAACTTGTGGACTAATTTACTCACTGATGAGTGATTCGAATCAAAATATTAATAATGATGCAAACATTAAAAAATGACCTGCGTCAGTTCATTTATTTTTATAAGAATTTATTATGACTTACCTACACAGCTTAATCGTAATGACCCTTTTAATTATTTATGATAACAATTTGAAACAACTTCATTAAAAAGATATATTAAGGTAATAACTAAACTTTTGTCATATTAATAACATTCGATGATCATAAGCTGATAAGATTCTAGTGAAAATACGAGGTCACAGTTAGAAGTCTGGAAAGAACACACTAAATAAAAATTTATCGACTAAATTGGCAATATGTTGAAGATGAGCCAGATTAAGAGTATCCTTAACCGACGAGCATGTATGCGTTGGTATGGATGTAAAGGAGGCGAGAGAGGTGTGTCAGGATCGTGCCAAATGGAAGTCCGTAGTGTCTGCCTACCCCTGATTTATGTAATGTATGTACTATGTATATGTAGTTAGAAAATTATCGTTTTGTCATCGGTTCCTAAGAACTATGCAAAATTTCAAATTATTCAGGCGCAAGAGAGTGAGTGAAAACTTAATTACTAAATTCCAATAAATTCATACATACATACATACAGGTCAAGATAATAATAATATTAGATTTTAAGAAAACTTAAACTGCTGCAAAATTCCTAACGTTAATATCATGATAACGTTGATATAATGTTATGGAATAAATAAAGTTTGTTTTAGAGATCACTCAAAAAGCACACACTGAAAATTGCAGTATGTGATACTGAGTTAATGAGTATAAAAATATATATCTAAAAATCCTAACAACATCTACACGCAGTTTACCCTACTCATGACTGGCTCAGGTTCTGAGGACTGAACAATAGCAATAAATCCATTCAATTACACCAAACTCAAATCGTAGACTAGTGATAAGCAGTAGAGTCAATGCAGGGTTATCAACTAACTCTGAGCTCACAAACAAGCTTGTTAGGTATAGTAAGTATTAGAGAAATATTTCAAATGATGTAATATCGTATTCTTTAAATGGACCGTATTTACCAGCTTTTATTTATATAAGTACGAAGTGCATTGTAATGTATAAGTACATTAAGTGAACAAATATTAGGAGAGGGCTATGCTCGGGGTTTCTCCGCGTGATAAACTCCGCAGTAAAACTAGAGTGATTGACGTAGCCTAACGGATTAGTAAGCTGAAGTAGCAATGGTCCGGCCATATAGCTCGAAGAACCGACAAGTGAACCGGGAAAAAGGTTCTGCCTCGTACCGGTGCGCGAAGTGTAGGGAGACCCCCCGCTAAATGGAGTGACGACCTGGTAGAACATGTAGGAAATCGATGGAGGCAGGCTCAGGACCGTGCTTTGTAGCATTCCTTGAGGGAAGCCTGTGCTCAGCAGTGGACTTGTAAAGGGCTGTAATGATGATGACGATGATGGTGAATTAATACACGCTGTAAATGTTGAAAAGAAGAAATAATAAAAATAAATAATAGTATTATTATTTTATTTCAACTTCAATAATATACATTTGGGATTGGTATATATTTATATGAAACTACTGTGAAAGTATCTATGTCTCGGTCTATCTCGGGTCGGTAAATAAAATGTTAACTCCATGGGTTAATTAACTTCGTATATATCATGTTGCACATAAACAATACAGTCGAATCGATTGCCTTATTCTTTTTTAACCATCGGTTAAAAACGAATTGAACTTTCTCTTTTCAAGAATTCCTAAATTTATATTCATCTTTCTTCCTTTTTATGAGTCTTTTAAATATCTTTGAACATAGGCGCTTTTCCAGTGTGATTTTCACCTTAATTGCTAGGAAGGCGGTCGATCGCAATGCCAGACCTTTGTGGATGCTGACGGTCGCCGGTCTGAGTATTAGCTAAAATTATTAAATATAATTTAAAAATACCAAGTACGCAGTAGTAAAATTTTTTTAATAATTAAAATATTTCGACATTGATATTAAATATCCATGTTTCTCTCAACAAAAATCAAAAATTATGATCCAATCTTTACGCGGTAATGTAATTTTTGCTATGGATAACGAACTTGTGAATAAAAAATTGACTTGCGAAAAATATAACATTCGAAATTAAAACATTTATAAGCGACAGGGGGACATAACTTTTAGTCTGCCCTATGTAATAATATACATAAACATCGAGTCTAGTAAATAATAAACTTTTAACTCGTGAAAAGATATTCAACTCAATTTAGTTACAAAAATTCTAATCTTCATAACATTGTTAAGACTTAAAAATAACAATTCTTAAAATAATGAAGCTTTTACTTTCCCACGCACTTCGCTATTGTATTTAACTCTTTATGTAATTACCACACTAGTCTGCTTAAAAACTAATGTATTCCTGATAATTTAAAAGTGTGGTTCATTAAGGTTTAGCTCACTTAAAATGCGCTTACGTTAAGCATAGTTTTCGAAGAAATCCCGAAAAAGAAAGATTATATAAAATAATTAACTAAAAATTTCACATACACGTAGTACATTGTTGTAAAAGGACTAATTTTTTTTTACCTTTTTGGTAAAAATTTACATGATACTTCGACGCTACGTAAATAGCTTGATACTTATGATAATAATAAGAAATTAGTACGATAACAGATTTGGCATCGTACCTGATTTTATAAAAACATTGTTACATTTATTTCTGTGACATGACAAATATTAGGTACATAACTTTTATGCGTAAAAATGTATATCTACATTATCACAGGATTGCGATAATAATCTGTTTAATTATATACAATTGCAAATTCAAGTGTGTAGTTACTTATTGACTATATATGCGGCTATTTACGCAAAAAATATAGCATTTAGTGGCAATTGTTTGAGGCTTAAAACGATTTCATTTGACAACATAATAGTTAAACAGAAGGTTCATTGAAAAATAATAGTTAGAATCTCAGACATTCGAAAGATGGCAAATAAAATTTTATCACAACGAAGTATGTTTTTTACGTTACTCTTACAAAAGAACACAATGTCTTCCTGATGGTATGTGAATGCTGTGGCCCAAAGACATGTATATGTTTATCTTCGATTAACAATCAAAATGTGTTGTCATTCACCCCTTGAGAAGTAACATGGAAAGCCTCGTTGCCAGTTAAAACGGTCTTCGGTTCTCTATATTCACCATAAGAAACAAAACAGCATTAACCCTTTCCTTGTTCCATGAACCTTATATGAACATTTCGAATGTTTAACTATTGTGTCTGTTTCGCGGATAGGGAAACTGTTAAGCTGCTATTTTACGCTGGTATTTCGTAAAAGCGTGGTCCTTCTCCGGTCGGTACGACCCATTTGTGCACAAAAGAAACAGAAAATTTTTTATTCAATATAAATTATAAATAATACTTATTAGAAGTAATTGAAAGTAAATACTTTAGATATGGCAAAAAGTTCGCATTACACTCCTAGGGGTCAAAATGGCCAAAAACCAAAAAATTAAAAATTATTATTTCGGCTATAACTCAGCCTCCTTCGGAGGTTCTTACACAGTCTTTACTTCCCGCAGCCAACTAGTTGAAAGTCACTCTTTTGTTTAATTACCACTGGTGCGAAAAAAACCTCTGTCCTTGGAAGAACCAGCAAGAAACCCACCGGGACCTTTTTTTAAATAACAGCTTACAACCATAACATAACTACATCAAGGCTATGATAAAAGAATAAAAAAGACAAAAATATATCGAAATCGAGAACAAAAAAGATAGTGTTGAAAGAATTTAACCGCAAATGTTTAAAATGTCGATCTAAGGCAAAAAGTTTTATCAAACCCAAAATCGAGGATTTCAAGAAAGTTATTCGGGTAATTTTAATTTTGTATAGTGTTAGCAGTTATTCGTATATGGTATAATGGGATTGACGTGGCGTTTCGTCAAAAATCCATAGTAAAAGTTTATCATGATATAAATAGCATGCAATATTTATTCCGCGTAAGTATTGTATGGCCGAAACAAAATGTTACGATACGGAGCCGCTAAATTAAATTGTTGTTTAATGTAAGTAGTATTTATTTACACAACATAGTATACAATATTTTATTATATACAATATTAAAAACTATAATAATAAAAAAACTGCAACTAGTAACTTATTTATCATACAGTCCTACTCCCCGCGGTATCGTGCCAAGAACGCTGGCCGCGTTTCCACGCATTGTTTAATTCAGATTTGTTAGATATCCTGGTTCTTAATTTTATAACTTTCAATCATGTTATGTGATAATTCATTAAATATTAGAACATAGCTTTATTAGTACTCCTTTATTTTTACATAAAACATTCGACTTAATTGCATTATTGGATCGGTTTAAAAGAGATATGTTTATTTTAAAAAGTCCATATTACTTGATTGCATTACATGACATGATTATAGGTCACGAGTGTGCAAAGGTGCACTCTCTATTCCTTCACTCTCATAGTGCGATGTAACGGAAATCGAATACGACGAAGAGAGATCAGTCGAAGGACCATTAGCTTTGCATGCTTTCTGAGGCACGGGGTTGAAACACCGCCAACTTCCTTACTCCGGTCTGCTATTGAGAATTCCTCGACTGAAACCTAATAACTGATTTAGCGACTCGAACCCGGGACCTCATGATCAGTAGACACGTTTACTTACCACTAACAAGGCAGTCATACGTACATATTATGTATACGAATGTCAATCATTTAATGTACGCATGTACCGTATACTGATCATTTAAACATTTTCTCTTAGACAATTGCGATAGCATTTATTATGTATAGTTATCGCAAGGCATGTTGATTACTATTGATACGGCCATTTAGGCTTCAAATCAGCCATATTGTTAAGCGTACCATTTGCATTGACATATTATCTATGAAATGTAGATTTGGTGTGATCGGTTCTTTTCGCGTGCCGCTAATTAATACAAGGTACCCAAATAAACCCAATAAACTCAAATACCGTGTCATTTATCGCCGCCGTGCGTAGTGTACCGCCGGCACCAATGAAATTGTTAATTGCAATTTTAAGTGCTGATTTACCACGTGCTCGGCGGTGAAGGAAAACATCGTGAGGAAACCTGCATGTCTGAGAAATAAGAAAAAAAAGTATTTCGAAGACATGTGAAGTTCACCAACACGCATTGGGGCTGCGCGGTGAACACTTCCTTACCCTAATACCCTCTCAGAAATGAGAGGAGGCCTATGCACAGCAGTGGGATGTATATAGGCTGTAACTTTAACCGTGTAGTTTCGGTGTAAGAATATCCACTACTCTATATCATCCCGTGGATGTCATAGGAGGTAACATAGGGAAACAAATCAGGAGATGGGCAGCAGCATCTTCCTAATAAAGATTTAAAATAAAAATGCGGTTGCTAACCTGCAGCCAATCTGTGGGATATGGATTCTATGAGCTGTATAGGTAACAAAAATAAAACTAATAATATATATCCTCTATATATATTTTTCATATTGTATGGTCAACCAGTCTTCGGTAGTTTGCTGAGAACTATGAGGTGCGAGAAGAACGAACACAACAATTATTTAGTCATACATGATACAATAGTTGTAATAAACGGAAATGTAAACGGTAGTACCTGGTAGAGCCATGCTGCAGCTATATTAGTAGTATAGTTCTAGCATGAATGGTTCGGCTCGACCGGGGAAGGACCACGCTCTCACAGAATACCAGCGTCAAATAGCAGCTTTACACTGCTGTGTTTCGTATGGTGAGTGTAGAGAACCGGAGACCCTTTCTACTGGAAAAGAGGCATACCATCTTATTCCTCACGGGTGACGACGCATCTGCATTTTGATACGCAAACGAGGATAAATGTAGATTTCTATGGGCCACAGCAACCACTTACCATCAGGTGGACTGTGTGCTCGTTTGTCACCCTGTACTATATAAAAAAAAATATTTGACCAAACGGCCGAGGGTTCGTGTAGAGCCTTATAGAACCTCCCGTGGAGCTCCTTCTCCTTCCATACGGTCTCCCGGTTGGAAATGCTCTGTACTGCTGGGTCCTGCCATTGCTCGTTGGCTAAGGATAGAGGGGTAAGTCCTTTATCACAAGAAATAACGTCCCTATAGTATGGATCATACGCTCTCGTCAGAAAGTAATTACGGAGGCTGCACACTTCACGATTATGCATGGTAAGCGCGCTTATAAAGCCGCGCCCACCATGCTTCCGCGGCAAGTACACAGCCTCATTACTGACGATCTCGGATGATGCATCCTGTGGGACGTCATTATAGTGCGGACTTTTCTGTCCAGAGCGTTTAGTTCGGTCTGAGTCCACCTGAGTATGCCAAAGGTATACATGAGAACAGGCATGACCCAACCGTTATATGCGTGCGTCTTATTCACACCGGACATAAGGCTGTTAAGCACTTTGGTCAAGCGTGCATAAAACACATCGCAAGCTGACTGTTTCATACCCGCCTCATCTACACCGATGTTCTGTGACATACCGAGGTATCGGTATGTTTCAGCCTCATTATTATTATTATTAATCTGATGAACGATATGGCAGCGCATAAAATGCGAACAAACAAAAATTATTTTTATATATATTAGATACACATAAATATAAGAATATAAATTAAAATATACAATAATTGTAATTAAATGTAACATAAATAACTATCGACTCTTTTGGGAGTCCAAATTTTTACATCAACCCACGCTCAAGTTATAGAATGAGACTCCACGTTTAGGATTCAGACATTCTAGATTTTGATGCGATTTTTGTCCGTAGTTAAGTGAACTTTCTTTGTGTTACATATTTAGATAACTAATAACGATATCTACTTCAATCAATTTTCATTGTAAATGCGCAATGAAAACCTTTTTAAGTTTTCTACACAATTGATTCAGTAGTATTTTTTAATCGATCGCACAATTAAAAATCAAGAAGAAGTGGACACTAAGAGAAGATCGAATCACAGCCGTTTTTATATATCGTAGGTAAATGATAATTATTACTTCAGATATAATTTTGTATTGTCCTTCTATTAACCTCCGAAATAAAAGCATAGATGTCATAAGTGTTAGCAACCAAAATTGTAAGAATTTCCGTTTACACCAACTAAACAATGGTCCCTAGATAACATGCATTCATAAACCCTCAAATCCGCCAACACCTGATAAAGCGGAATATTTCCACGAGCCTGGCTGATTACATCATCGCTGAGTGCACAAAACATTTTAGTATGAAAACGTGCGGCTTGTCTCTCACGCTTCTTCTGTTATTGAATTAGGCGATCGAGCGATTAACATGAATTAACCGAAAGAAACTATAGTTAGAAAATTATATTACGCTTCTATTGAATAGTGATACGATTGTAATGGCTCGTGATGCATTGCATGCATACATTTATGCATTGAAACGAAATTATATCGTAATTTAGTAGCTCGAAATATGGGTAAGCTAAACACTGAATATACATATGTAATGTGCGATTGTCCTCAAATAACGAAGACGTAGATCCGTCCGAACGGTTATTGCATCAGAACGTACAGAACATTTGAATGAAATATCACACATTCCAACTCTTATATTAAAAGATTGCTATTATATTAAATTTCACTCCGAAGGAGAAGGCATGATACGTAATTTTTTTATAGGATAGGGTAATAAACGAACACACTGTCCACCTGATGGTAAGTGGATGCTGTGGCCCATAGGCATCTACATTTATCCTATAATAATCACAATTCAGATGCGTTGTTACCTCAGAGGACCAAGATGGAATGCACTTTTTCCAGTAAAAAGGGTCTCCGGTTCTCTACACTCACCATACAAACAAAGCAGCGTGAAGCTGCTATTTTACGCTGGTATTCTGTCAGTGTGGTCCTTTCCCGGTCAAGCCGACCCATTCGCGCTACAACTACTCGTATATCAGTAATATAGCTGCAGCATGGCTCTACCGCGTCTAATAAAAAATCAATATAAAATAATATTAATTATAAATAATATTTATTATAAAATATTTTTTTATAAAACGAGTAAGTCAATAAAGCTTTATTAATATATTGTTTAATTAAATATTATTTGTTGCACCTAATATTGATTCCTTCAAAATTAAAGGAGGCATTTAAAATCTATTCAACTATTATTGATAATAAGCGTTACTTAGTTACCCAAATGTCTGATCTGTTATCAAGGGTATAGGGAAACAAAGGCATTAGCGAGGTAATCTGCTGACTGCTAACAGGTTGTATGTATCCCACGCAGTAAAGGAAGGGCCCAATGCGTCAACTTCCTGGGTATTACAACTAAAGAGACAGTGTTACAAAAACATGACAAGTTTAAGCCGGGATTATCTGTAGATGTAATCTTTGAACCATAGTTCTACGAGCAATTTTGTTGGTTTTCTTTTTTTTTCTAACGATTATTTAATATATTGCGAATTTTGTTGAACATGAGCGTTCTGACATCTTTCCCTAAAGAGTTTAGTTTTATAGGTGGTTGAGCATCTTTACTGCTTAAGAAATTGTGTAGGTTGATATCAGCCTTCTCATAGCCGAAATGCCGTGTATAGTAATGGAGCACATCTGTAATCTGCAGCGAGAAAGATTCCGGTGCTTCCGAGTTCTTGTACGTTTTTGTGGCCTCAAGGCAGTCGAGCGGTGAATTCGAGGATTACGTTACGTAAGGTGCTCTAAAGAATATAATTGCCGTATTCCTTGCTAGAAGAAATAGGGAAAGGTAATGTTCTTTTCAAGAAGTCGTCAAGAGCGACTGACGTTAGTGAAGTAGTGGATGTGTGTAACGTTGATGTGGCCCTGTCTGTATGCGGCGAAGGTGGAACACCATGGGATTTTGGTCTAATTTTATAGAATAATGTGTAGAAACGAGTACACAGTCCATCTGACGGTAAGTAGATGTTATGGTCCATAAACATGTACATTTATCCTCGATTAAAAATCAAAATGAAGATAAATCAGAACTTAAAAATTCAATTAACAATTTCATAGTTACCGGCGGGGATCGAACCCGGGTTACTCGCGTAGGTACTGTGAAATTTACAGGGAGTGCTTAGCAACTGAGCTACCGGCTTTTTTAAACTGTGTAACGTATCTACATACTAAATAGAAGTCAAGAGATATTTTCTCGAGCAGGAAAACAGCAAGCGTCGGGCTCAATTAATCGAATGAGCGCAGCGTTCCGAATTGACGTGGGGTTCGTAAGCGCATGTAAATGTGCTCTAACAGACCCGCAGCCTTAGCGGTCCCCTAGCCGGCCGCCTGCTGTCAGACGACGCGACTAACGAGTGCGTGTAGACTGCGCATTATGATTGTTTCCAATTAAATCAACAAATACACGTGTAAATGTGTTACTTCAAATGCTAAATTATGACGTATAGGATTTCGGTCCAGTGGCTTGTATATTGTAAACTAGGGAACCGTATTAAAGTATGTTAAACTTAAGTAAATGTAATGCAAATGATTGCAATGCTATATAACGTTAGATGTTGCCGTATATAATTCACCGTGTAGTGGCGATGTAAAAATTTTCACTAATCCATGTCGTCCCAGGGATGTCGTGAGAGGTGACAGAGGGAATCAAACCAAAAGATGGTCAGCAGCGTCTTCCTAATTACAACTAATATAAGCATTACGAGTAAAAGCTGAAGTTGTCAACCTACCTGCTAATCGTAAACAACCATGGCAAATATGGCCAATTACGTAATCTGTATAGGAGGCTGAATTTTCGCTTTATCTAACAATACTTCTAAACCGTGTTTTTGTGTAGATACTTCTTGTCTGTCCTAAACGACCAGTACAGCAGAATATTTCGATATATCTATAAAAATCAATAGCTGGCCGTTAGTCTCGCTAAAACTCGAAACTAACTCGACCGCTTCTGGTGAAATATTTTGTGTGTGTTTGAGTGGCATGCCCTGGATGGTATAGGTTCACAATTGGACCTGGTAGGTGGAGCTGTTGTCGAGATCCAGAAACCACCCGTGCGAATCCTGGGCATATCGTTAGTTTGAAATATACATTTCATATCAAGGTGACTCTCTTAAACCGCGCGTTTATTCAGGGTACAATTCTACTCTTCATGTGATCGTCTATCAAACTGGCTTCCTATACGTACAATTCCTTTATGCTATTAAACCTTGGAAATAATCGTCGCTCCCTTTTTATTGTTTGTTCCCGTTCTAACGAGGCATTCTATCTTAGTCGTCAGGGATGATATTGATAACGCATTCTGCATTTTGATTCTTAATAGAGGATAAAAATGTAGATATATATGTCTCATCCACTTACCGTCAGGTGGACTGTGTGCTCCTTTGTCAGCCTTATTTTAAAAAAAAAGCCAACTTTGACCAACCAATGACCATTAATCACTAAGGCATCTTAGAGAGTGTTGCGTTGGAACTGTGAAACTACTATTATAATATTACAGTTTTGACAAAGTTCTTTTTATAGATACCAACACCGCTTTTTTCTTCTACTTTGTAATCGGAAATGAGGTTTATATATAAATAAGTAGTTAATTTAATAGTTTAGGTAAGTAAACACACTACAAAACTGAAATTCTTTATCACATTCATGATTTAAAAATATGCAGTACCTATGCAGTGTTTTTTTCTTGTTTTTTTTTCTATAATTTATTAACATAACTTTAAAATATATACGGTGTGTTGTACCTAATTAAGAATAATCAAATATAACAAACAAGTAATAGAGAATTTTTCTTAAAATATGTGACAACAAAAATACTTTCAAGTGTAAGGTTAGCTTGCTTATGTAGAGCATGGTTTTTTTAATAATATAGGATGACAAACAAGCACACAGTCCACTGATGGTAAGTGGTTGCTGTGGCCCATAGACTTCTCCATCTATCCTCATTTGCGAAATAAAATGCAGATGCGTTGTCACCCGTGAGGACTAAGATGGAATGCCTCTTTTCCAGTAAGAAGTGTCTCCGGTTCTCTACACTCACCATACGAAACACAGCAGTGTCAAGCTGCCATTTTACGCTGGTATTATGTGAGAGAGTGGTCCTTCTCCGGTCGAGCCGACCCATTTGTGCTACAACTACTAATATAGCTGCAGCATGGCTCTACCACGTATAAATTGGTTTGGATATAATATATCATCTGCTAGTTTAGAAATAGTAATTTTTTATTGAGAGGGGGAGATTTAGGATTGAGTATCAGTAACACATACAACTCTACATCACCTTGATGGTTGGCTAAGAGTTTTCTACCATACTCGACTACATTATCGGTTTAAGAGTCGCCAGTGTTTTTTCGGACTTGGTGACTTTCAAGAGAAGAGCCTACTTTTCTCTATCAAGCAACCTTGTATCTGTAATTCCTCCGGTGCAGATGTTCATGGGACACGGTAATCACTTATCATCAGGTAAGCCATATGCTCTTTTCTATTCTCTTACTTAAAAAGTGCTCAAAATGTTTGGTGCATAACCAAATCAAGGAACTCTACAAATAAACATAATCTCATTTTTATTTCAAACTAGCTGGTACCCGGCGCGTTGCTACTGCAGAAAAACTATTTGTGGAAATATCGTTTTAAATTTGGATGGAAATGATAATACATTAATTGAAATTGAATGACATAGTATGACTTTCAAATAAATTAATATTATGTCGGTACGACACGTGCGCCACCTACTGTAATTTAATTGTACTATGCCTATAACCTTCGCACAAGTGCAAATAATATGTTGACAAAGTTTTACCCCAATGTGATGATCGGTATGCCAGCGCGTAAAATACGAACAAATAAAAAATAATTTTTATATATTAGAAATAATTTGAACTTAGTGTGTATATCTACGTCTACACATTTACTATAAAACGTAAAATGGTCGCTGATCGGACAAAGAAAACAGGATAAAAGGATCCATTAGGCACGCATTGAGGTGTGAGGTTGACCGGGACGCGCACTCTTTAGGGCCTCGGATAAAACGAGCACTGCCTGCAGTCGAATCTAAACGCGGCCAATTCCACCAAGTCAACAATAGCTGACTTTTAGCCCAACAATGAGCGACCGAATGAAGCAAATTACCGCTTTTTTGGCGTCTGAAAGTGTTCATCCTGCCGATAGCCATTGTTGAATGGTTTGCGACTCGAAACAAATGTTAACAATAAACATTGAAAAGAAAAGTGTAGTATTTTGCGTGATGTGCACAAGAATAAAGGGCGAAATGGTAATAGGTGTTAATGCGGCGGAATCACCGCGCTTTCTGAATGGCACAGCGCCGCGGGCGTCTCCCTGCCGCGTTTGCTTACGGAATATTTTTATAACAAATCATCGAGTCGATAATCGACGGCGTTGTGTTTATTGTTTGAAATTTTAACGAACTGTTTTCGCTTGAGTTGTTGTTTACTTTGAGAATTTTGTCGTTGTTTCTATTACTACTGTAATATGTTTTTATTACATTTAAATGAAAAATCATAAGTTGCAATCACCTTATGTAACTAGTTAATAAGTTCATTACTGGTTACGCCTTTTCAAGCTGCAGAAAATAAAGGCAGTCAATGTTGAAAGATTTCATACTTCAAGCTTGTGAGTGCAGGAAGTATTCTCTCTTACTAGTAATGCTGTATGAAGAGCAATATTTCTAGTCTTAGTCTGTGGAATTGGGGTTTGATATTTTTGAATGGATATTTGCATGAGCGTATCATAATTTTTATTTGTTAGTCACAGACTCCTTATAAGAGTGCATCGCGAGCAATTTTTTTTATAGTATAGGTTGACAAACGAGCACACAGTCCATCTGATGGTAAGTGGTTGCTGTAATCCATAGACATCTACATTTATCCTCAATAAAAAATCAAAATTCAGATGCGTCGACACCCGTGAGGACTAAGATGGAATGCCTCTTATCCAGTAAAAGGGGTCTCCGATTCTCTACACTCACCATACGGAATACAGCAGTGTCAAGCTGCCATTTTACGCTGGTATTCTACGAGAGCATGGTCCTTCCCCGGTCGAGCCGACCCATTCGTGCTACAACTATACTACTAATATAGCTGCAGCATGGCTCTACCACGTATTAGGGCAATTTTTTTTATAGGATCGGGTGACAAACGATCACACAGTCCACCTGATGGTAAGTGGTTACTGTGACCCATAGACATCTACATCTATCCTCAATAAAGACTCAAGATGCAGATGCGTTGTCACCCGTGAGGACTAAGATGGAATGCCTCTTCTCCAGTAAAAGGGATCTCCGATTCTCTACACTCACCATACGGAACACAGCAGTGTCAAGTTGCCATTTCACGCTGATATTCTACGAGAACGTGGTCCTTCCCCGGTCGAGCCAACCCATTCGTGCTACAACTATACTACTAATATAGCTGCAGCATGGCTCTACCACGTATTAGGGCAATAATTGATCACATAATATTCGAAAACATAAATTAATGTTCACAGTCTATATGTGTTTTTAATGAAATATTACGTTTTGATGTTCCAGATACAAGCAGGAAGTAGATCTTATAAGCCTAAGTCAATGATTTGGTTCCAAAGGAAACTACAAATAAAAAACTTGAGAAAATACAATTTTATTCGACATCACTCTTCACTTAGTTCATAAGAGCCGATTTTTCATTCGTCAGGTAAAAGTTATCCATCACATAAATTTTAATGCGACTGCATAGAAAAATTCAACAATGGAACTATCTTATAGAAACATCCGTAATTCTTAATTTGTTTATGTTGCCTTTAATTATATGAATAACGTATATCTAATGATTAAAAATCGGTCCTAAATGAAGTAATGTCATAATATTTAAGGTTAATGTTGTTATTATTGTACTCATATATCATTATGTCATGAAATAAACAGATCTCATAAAAGAAATAAAAAATATTTATTCCACTATTTAACAAACGAAATCTATTCTTTTAATTTATTAATAATACTCGGCAGTAGTAGTAGTCTTCTTTGAGCTGTAGACTTCAAACAACTTCTTACATCAGCTCCTTTCTTCTACAAACTTTACCATCAATGCTTTCCTACTTTCTCCACTATAATGTTTTGCGATCTTTTCTTAGATTTTTCTCTTTTCTGTTTTACTACTTTATGTAGATTTATTATCGTCTATATACGACTCTTTTATAAACAAGGGTGGTTTATTCTGAAAAATTAAATGTATTTTAACAACGTATTTATAAAAAAAAAAAGGGAAATAAGTTTTCCGTTATCTTCAAACGGATTTCTCTATTATTGCAGTATTTTAATAGTGTTGACGAACTTTATTGGTCTTGTGTTTTCGTTTTATTTCTTTGTATATTTTTTCCTTATGGCAGAATCGCTGGAGGACCTAAGCACTATGCTCAATGACCTCAATAGTGTTTCCCAACGGATAGGTCTTAAGATGAACATGGACAAAACAAAGATCATGTTTAATGTCCATGTCACACCTATGCCGGTAGTTGTTGGGAACACTAAGCTCGAAGTTGTTGACGAGTATGTTTACCTGGGACAAATAGTCCGACTAGGTAAGTCCAACTTCGACCGAGAGGTCAATCGACGGATTCAACTCGGTTGGGCAGCGTTCGGGAAATTACGGCACATCTTCTCGTCAGGTATACCTCAAAACTTCAAAACGAGACTGTACACCCAGTGCGTGTTGTCAGTGATGACATACGGAACTGAGACGTGGTCCTTCACTGCTGGCCGGATGAGGAAGCTCAAGGTCGCTCAGCGAGCTATGGAGAGGGCTATGCTCGGAGTTTCTCTGCGTGATAAACTCAGAAATGAGGATATCCGCAGTAGAACTAGAGTGACCGACATAGCCCAACGGATTAGTAAGCTGAAGTGGCAATGGGCCGGCCATATAGCTCGAAGAACCGACAACCGATGGGGAAGAAAGGTTCTCGAGTGGCAGCCTCGTACCGGCAGGCGAAGTGTAGGGCGTCCCCCCACTAGATGGAGTGACGACCTGGTAAGATATGCAGGAAGTCGATGGATGCAGGTGGCTCAGGACCGTGCTTTGTGGCATTCTTTGGGGGAGGCCTATGTTCAGCAGTGGACTTGTGAAGGGCTGTAATGATGATGATGATGATGATGATGATATTTTTGGATATGCAGGTGACTATTAAGCACTTAAAATTAACAATCAATAATCACCGTAATGCCAGTACGGGAAATCGAATCTTTTAGTTCGGTGGTTAAATTTTGCATTAGTTTTCTCTTTATAACATTTACCATATAATCAACGTTAACTGTAACTTTATACTTTATAACAGGCAAGAATAATTACGCAATATAGTCGGTCAACACTCGACTAAAGTAGAATGGGGCCACACTATTCCGCCAGTCCAAACACCAGCAAAACAAACAGGTTCAAGTGGGAGACCGCCCAGGGATTCGCACTTCAGGGTGACGCGTTCAAGGAAATCGGGCATATGATACGGGTATGTACTTATATTAGGTCAATGTATTTATTTTGGCAATAAAAGGTGTGATTGCTAAGTAGGTGTAAATATATATATATTTATTTAATTTAGTCTCCTATAATGAGCCTTATTTTACGGCCATACTTATAATTGTGGACTAGGTATTACTTACTTCAATTAAGTATTAATTATCTCTATACCTGTCTGTTACTAAGTGAAGAAAGAGAGGGAGAGAGAGAGAGAGAGAGTTGGAGAGAGCAACTTTAAGAATTTCTTAAATTGACGACGATTTTATGAGTTTGGCTGCTTGTTTCTTTATTGAAACATTATCGATCCAATAATGGCTATGCACCACGTATAGGGTATAGGTAACGTGACCATACGTCCAGCTTTGGGCGGGACAGTCCCGCTTTCAGGCTGTCTGTCCTGCTGTCCCCAGCGAAGGCAAAATAGTCGCGCTTTCGTAAACAGACCTAACTTCATTCTTCTACATCTACAGCGTTCGAGTCGAATCTTTGAAAGACTTTTGTGATTCAACTGACACAGAGTATCACAAACTGCTGGGCTACAGTAAAACAAAGTGGCTTGCGTTAATGCCCGCGCTTGAGAGAGTTTTAAAAATGTTTCAACCTTTAAAAAGCTATTTTCCAAGTATCGACAAATTCCCACATATTATAAAATTTTTTTTACAAATTTCCAGATCAGAGTTTTGGCTACATTTCTTGCACGCAGAAACAGCGACATTTCTTGAAGCTGTGTTAAAAATTGAGGGGCAAAACGTGTCTGCAATAGAGTCTGCGAAGGAAATTAAACATCTACGAGATAACCTGGCACTCAAAGAGAGCACGATTTTCCTCTCTCACACCGTCCGTAACCTGCTTAAAAAATTACAAGGAACTGAAATTGCTGTTGACCAGCAGAATGTTAAAACTGCAGCGGTTGAGTTTTATAGGGCAAGCAAAGAATACTTGGAGCAGTGGTGTCAATTCAACATAGAACTACAATTGTTTCAATGGGCAAATTTAACAAAAGCACCTACTTGGGATGAGGTACAAAAAGTAATAAGAGTTGCTGATCACGCAAGGGTTTATTAGCAGCAGCTAAGATACGAAAGTCTTTGACGAGTTTTCGCTTATTTCCAACTTTGCGACAGACGAAAAGATCACTGGCTGGAATGATGAGAATATTGCTGCTGAAAACCGTTGGGTTGAATTATTTCAGCACTTTGGTGTCAACTATCTTCACTTAACGAACTTTTGTACAATTATTGAGTACATTATGTGTCTGCCAGGAAGTAATGCACCGGTCGAAAGAGTTATTTCTCAAATGAACAAAATATGGACCAGTGATAAAACTCAGTTAAGTGTCGCAGTAGTAAAAGTCATTTTAATTACAACAATAAATATAAGTAAATCCTGTACTAAGCTACATATGTACCTAAGAACCAGAGCCGATATTTTAAAACTAATTTGTTTAGCCGACAAATACAAAAATACTATGTAGAAGTCACGCCACTACTAGGGCTTAGTAAACATGCAACCTACTTAATTATTTTGTAATAAGTATTTTGATTATTTTTTATTATTGTTATTAGCTTCTATAATAAAAAAAAAACTTGTAAATCACTAAAAACTTTTATTTACCATAGTTCCGCAAGAAACATCCCGCTTTGACAAAAATAATAAATGGTCACGTTAGGTATAGGTGAGGTTAGTACTTGTAGAAAGGGCTGCCAACCTTATTATTTATTCCCTCGTATTCAATATTAATCATATTTTAACTTGGTAACGTGGTAGCTATGCTGAAGCTCTATATACCACGAACGGTTACACTAGACCGGGGAAGAATTCCGCTCTCACAGCAATAGCAGCCGAATGCTGCTGTGTTTCGTATGGTGAGTGTATAGAACCGGATACCCTTTTTACTGGAAACGAGGCATTCCATCTAAAACCTCAGGGATGGCAACGTATCTGCATTTTGATTCTTAATCAGGGATGAATGTAGATGTCTATGGGCCACAGCATCAACTTACTATTAGGTGGACTGTACTCGTTTGTATGTGTGACCCTTATTCTATAAAAAATGCAAATAAAATATATTTGATCCAAATTATAAAAACAACAATTTTAGGACATTGATATTCAATGTGGAACATCGAACATCAATATTCCACATTGAATAAAACTATTACGGATTTTATCGCGTTTAATTAACTTATTTTTCTTATTTTTTATTAATTTCTGACTTTTCAGGTGCTTTTATATAAAAATAAGTTAATTAAACACGATAAAATCCGTAAAAGTAGTTTCATTCAATGTGTAGTGTTCGCGTAAATAAAAGAAAAAAAAATATTCCATACTTCACGGGATGCCATAAAGTGCGTTGTCAAAAACCAATAGCGGCCGGTCAAGCGTGAGCCGCATTGAAAACCGGTGGCTTGAAAACATTTAATTGTGATGGTGTGGAGACGAGAGTAGTCAACACATGCCGAAAAGTATGGGGGTGACGGTCCTGATTGACAAATTGTTTTCACATCATGAGTGATATACATGGATTTTTTTTATTAACAATGGGCGCACTCTTGGCCTGGATCTGGCCCGGGGGCAAAGGTGAGGTCTACGATAGAGCGAGTTTGATCAGGAGAAGTCTGTTAACACGCACCTTCAAGAGGTTCAGGTTGTAGGTACTCGAAAAAAACAGACGCTGGCAGGGCATTCCAAGTGTGGATGGTAGCCTGCAGTACGTCTGGTACTCCGATAGGCGAATGGATATGGAAGAAGCTTATGAAGCTCATAATCACAATACCCAGATATTGGCTACGTCTTCACGCTATAGTAAGTCGAATCGCTACAATAAATAATTAAAAGTAATAATGTACGTAAGTAAGTGTACACAACCAATAGACCTCTGTTGAACAAAGAAACCATTATTTCTAACGAGGTCATGGAGCTGAGGATTTATCTTATACAGTAATTCTAATTGTAGGTGCCTATGAAGCTCTCAATACTTATATAGTAAATAATTTTTCTTCTTCTTCATCTTCATCATCACCAGCTCCTAAGTTCACTGCTGAACATCTCCCGATTTTATTTAAAGATTAGATATAATCATTTGACAGGTGGATTGCGATAACAGTTACCAGACATTTCTCACTTCTGACGGTGTTCCTCGTCATCGATATGGGTATTTCACATAGAGCGTGAACAAGATGTTTGTAACGCCATCTATCGGAAATAATCAGATTTAGGTTGTCGGTTATTGACGATTATCGCTTTCGATTAAGTATTAAATGTCACTGTCACTTTCTATTGTTATTTACTGAAAAACGAGACGATCAACGAGAACACGCATACGCGGTAGTGCCGAGCTGCAGCTATGATATAGTTGTATCATGTATGGGGTCTGCTCGACCAGCGAAGGACCGTGGTCCTCGTCCTCGTGGAGCTCTCAAGCAATACTAACGTCAAATAGCAGCTTTATGCTGCTGTGTTTCGTAAGATGATTGTAGAGAACCCGATACCCTTTCACTGGAAACGAGGCATTCCGTCTTATTCGTTAGAGGTGACAACGCATCCGTAGGTATTTTGGTTTTTAAGGGTGTTGCCACACCAATCGATCGATGGTCGATCGATGGCATCGATGGAATCGATATCAATCGAGCTGCTTGACCTCTTTTTGAAAGATGATGATGAGCCCACAAAAGCATCGATTAATTGTCGATCGACTTCGAGCGTTGATTGAACAACGTTTTATCGACCGGTACCCGTTGATCAGCTAAAGCTACCGCACCAATCGATCGACATTGATCGACGATTGATCGATTATTGTAGTAACACCCTAACTGAGAATAGATGTAGATGTCTATGAACCACAGCATCTACTTACCCTCAGGTGAACTGTGTGGTCGTTTGTCTTCAAAAAGAAAACAACTTCGAGCATTTCTTAAATTTACTATCGATTTTTATGATTAAGGCGCAAAATGTATACATCGCCCACTTTTGTAAGTGTGTAAGAAATTATGTATATGTGTTCTTTATAAGATGTGTTTATTTTGTGCGTATAAAATAAGTGATAGAAGGTAGGCGACATTTGCGCGCGAACAATTTTCAACTAAATGTAATATGTACCTTGTTCGTATGATCTGTGTTTACAACTATAATACGCCGGAGGAGGTCTTTTTAGTATTACTCCCAGTAGTCTCTTACAAAACCCAGGGAATATGAATTTTCTTTGTCGCCAGCATACGGCTACAATAAAACTAAATTCATACAAGTATGATATTTCATACTTAATTTAAACATGGTACAGCCACGCTGCAGCTATATTATGGTTGTAGCACGAATTGGTCGGCTAGACAAGGGTAGGACCACGCTCTGTTTCGTGTTTCGTCGTATGGTGAGTGTAGAGAACCGGAGACCCTTTTTACTGGAAAGGAAGCATTCCATCTTAGTCCTCACGGGTGACAACGCATCTGCATTTTGATTCTTAATCGAGGATAAATGTAGATGTCTATGGGCCACAGCATCTACTTACCATCAGATGGGCTTTGTGCTCATTTGTCGCCCTTATCCTATTTAAAAAAAATCATTCATTCATAATAGTCTATGAAAGTCCACTGCTAAAAATTTGTCTATCCCACGGACTATCTCATACAGGATATTTCATATATCTACCCAAGGATATTTGTCACAGTCGCCGCGCTTGGCAGGTTTGCCAGTTCTTTTTTTGTTTTTTTTTGCAAGAGAAGTTGCTGCTGCCCTTCTTCTATTTCATTTCCTCCTGTCGCCTATTACGGAACCCACGAGATGGTATTGGGTAGTGGATTATCTTACGCCGCCATTACACGGCGAAACTTAAGATAAGATTCATCTACCTCATATTGAATAAATCACGCCACAACTCAACTGATTGCGTTTCATGAGTGTTTGAATAACAACGGACCACCGAGTGGACATAACAAAAAATAACCGCACGGCTCTATAACAACAATGTTATTTTGTTAAACACACTCAAGCTTTATATAGCGATCGACATTATACGAGAGAGTTTCTAACGGATGCGCTGTAGACTGTTCGGTTTGTTTATTTTAATATAATATCATCAATATGCAACCCACGCATAATGGTGTAGATTAACAAAATGAGCTATACGTATTGGTTTCACATTCTTTTTCTATTCTAGATCTGAATGAAAATAATTCAAGTTACGACACATTTAAGTACATCTAGGAAAAAGCCTCTGCTTATGTCTAAAAGGGTTAAGGAGCAAAAATTCTGACTGAAACGTGAGCACAAGCTTAATATAATATACTAGCGATCCGCCCCGGCTTCACACGGATAATATCTGGATTCTACAACAGCGCCACCTACCGGATCCATCAATGCCTATAACCTTCGCGAATATGCAAGCAATATGTTGACAAAGTTTTACCGCAATCTGTCTGATGAACGGTGTGGCATAGCATAAAATACGAACAAACATATATTAATTTTTACATATTAAATATTGTCTTTGTTGACGGTATTGTTATTGTATAGGTTCCTCAGACAGAGAGGTTTCCTTACCTTCATCCTTCAGCACAAAGCATGTGGTAAATCGCACTTAAAATTCCCGATCAACAATTTCATTGGTACGCTGGGTATCGAACCCCGGTTTGCTAGCAGCGCATAATTAAGAAACTACATCCGGAAGATGATTTTTATTTCATATTAGATACAGCCCGTGGTTCTACACATATAGAAACAAAGGCATTTATGTTTATTTTTTTCGCGGTCACTTTTATTTATTCGTGGTAAAATGTGTCCCAGAACTTCATCTGTGTGCCAAATTTTATCCAGAGCCGCTAGCACGTGATTGAGTGACAAACATCTAAATGTAGTACGTGGTATTAAATTATATTTTTAAAGAATAAGGGCAACAAACACACAGTCCACCTGATGGTAAGTGGATACTATAGCCCATGTTTGGGTATCTAAACCACATCTATCGTCGATTAAGAATCAAAATATAGATATACCCCTAAGGACTAAGGTGAAATGATTCCTTTCCAGTAAAAAGAGGCTTCGGTTCCTATTTCACGCTGGTTTTCTGTGAGAACGTGGTCCTTCCCATTGGTTGGAGCATGGCTGACTTTATATAGACAACAAATATTCAAAAAATATCTTTTCTTCTCTGTCCCTCTCACATGCTCTCATTGTAAATGGGTGATGATCGATTCATTCTAAAATTGAAAAACTAATAGAGTGACGATATCGTGCGGCTTAAAACATTGATAGCGATACAGCAAGCTTAACTAAATTGACTCTACAATTAACAATAATAGAAAGCTATAACGAGCCCAATGTTTAAAACATTAATTAAAAAACCAGACTGCATTAAAAAGTCTACTGAAAAGAGACCATTTCAAATATTATACCTTTATTTTTAAATATCATCACTTCCAAGATTCAGACGAATCTATAGGAACTTTATATGTTAAAATCTTAAAATCCATCAAGCCGCTTAAAGTATAGGGTATGTCAAAGAAATACATATGAGTACATATAACGTTTGAAAACCAACCCTGGTGCAGTCGAAAATGAGTGAGATCAACCTGACAGTCACAATTTACATTTTTTTAAATTTTACCGCATGGAATTTATTACGCTTAGATTTCATGGGTTTTTTTTTTTTTGGAAGGAACCCAAATTCTTTTTCTAAAATAAAAGTAGCCCAAGTTACTCCTTATAATATCAGCTATCTGCCAGTCCAGCAATTTTGGTGATTAGCCGGAACAAACAGACAGAAAAAAAAATTCTTTTTGCTATAAGTACCGTATATTATTATTATTATTATTTAGTAAAAAGCAGTTATTTTGACATTACAAACAGATACTCCAATTTTATTATACATATGTATATGTCTAACGTTTGTAGGTTTAGTAGGTATTTCGTTGTAATAGAAGTGGATATCTAAATGTACAACTTTCTTTATAACCGTTTCATTACCTATCATTACCGTGGCATTGAATATGGACTTAAAAGTAAATAGCATAGATAGATAGAAATTCTTTATTGCACTTAAACAAAAAATTTGGTACAAAGGCGAACTTAATGCCGAAAAGGAATTCTCTAACCGCTAACCTTTGGTAGTGTGGTGAGGGCTGTGGGTAGAGCCGCTTGAGGAAAAACCAAATTATACATACATACATACATAAACACTCACGCCTGTCACCCAGAGGGGTAGGCAGAGACTACGGACTTCCATTTGGCGCGATCCTGACACACCTCTCTCGCCTCTTTTACATCCATATATCTACGCATACACGCTCGTCGGTTAAGGGTACTCCTAAAACCAAATTATTTACACATATTATTCGAAACGCATCATATAATATAATATAGCATCTTTCGCGTGCCAAGCCCGCTCTTTCTTGTTTTAGGCTTTCCTAAACTAATTTAATTTTAGGAAAATTATATACCTAACAATTTTGTTAAGATTGTTAGTTTTAATATCATATAAGACTAGACTCAGAAGCGCGACAATTTTTTAAATAATATTATTATTAAATTGAAACTTTAAAAAACTCCCGAAACAAAAAGAGCTGATGATCTTAAATCTGCTCAAAAGTTTTTCTAGAATCATAGCTAAGATCAATCTCGATCAAGTCACCTTTCAAACAAAGAAAATCTAAATCGATTCATCCGTTTGGGTGCTACGATGCCACAGACAAACACACAGTTACACAGAGACACAGATACACAGATTAACATATAAAACGTTTAACATATAACATGTTTGCGTCAGGGGTTGAAAAGATTTTCTAGAATCATAGCTAAGGTCAATCTCGATCAAGTCACCTTTCAAACAAAGAAAATCTAAATCGGTTAATCCGTTTGGGTGCTACGATGCCACAGACAAACACACAGTTACACAGAGACACAGATACACAGATTAACATATAAAACGTTTAACATATAACATGTTTGCGTCAGGGGTTGAAAAGATTTTCTAGAATCATAGCTAAGATCAATCTCGATCAAGTCACCTTTCAAACAAAGAAAATCTAAATCGGTTAATCCGTTTGGGTGCTACGATGCCACAGACAAACACACAGTTACACAGAGACACAGATACACAGATTAACATATAAAACGTTTAACATATAACATGTTTGCGTCAGGGGTTGAAAAGATTTTCTAGAATCATAGCTAAGGTCAATCTCGATCAAGTCACCTTTCAAACAAAGAAAATCTAAATCGGTTAATCCGTTTGGGTGCTACGATGCCACAGACAAACACACAGTTACACAGAGACACAGATACACAGATTAACATATAAAACGTTTAACATATAACATGTTTGCGTCAGGGGTTGAAAAGATTTTCTAGAATCATAGCTAAGATCAATCTCGATCAAGTCACCTTTCAAACAAAGAAAATCTAAATCGGTTAATCCGTTTGGGTGCTACGATGCCACAGACAAACACACAGTTACACAGAGACACAGATACACAGATTAACATATAAAACGTTTAACATATAACATGTTTGCGTCAGGGGTTGAAAAGATTTTCTAGAATCATAGCTAAGATCAATCTCGATCAAGTCACCTTTCAAACAAAGAAAATCTAAATCGGTTAATCCGTTTGGGTGCTACGATGCCACAGACAAACACACAGTTACACAGAGACACAGATACACAGATTAACATATAAAACGTTTAACATATAACATGTTTGCGTCAGGGGTTGAAAAGATTTTCTAGAATCATAGCTAAGGTCAATCTCGATCAAGTCACCTATCAAACAAAGAAAATCTAAATCGATTCATCCGTTTGGGTGCTACGATGCCACAGACAAACACACAGTTACACAGAGACACAGATACACAGATTAACATATAAAACGTTTAACATATAACATGTTTGCGTCAGGGGTTGAAAAGATTTTCTAGAATCATAGCTAAGGTCAATCTCGATCAAGTCACCTTTCAAACAAAGAAAATCTAAATCGGTTAATCCGTTTGGGTGCTACAATGCCACAGACAAACACACAGTTACACAGAGACACAAATACACAGATTAACATATAAAACGTTTAACATATAACATGTTTGCGTCAGAGGTTGAAAAGATTTTCTAGAATCATAGCTAAGATCAATCTCGATCAAGTCACCTTTCAAACAAAGAAAATCTAAATCGATTCATCCGTTTGGGTGCTACGATGCCACAGACAAACATACAGTTACACAGAGACACAAATACACAGATTAACATATAACATGTTTGCGTCAGAGGTTGAAAAGATTTTCTAGAATCATAGCTAAGATCAATCTCGATCAAGTCACCTTTCAAACAAAGAAAATCTAAATGGATTCATCCGTTTGGGTGTTACGATGCCACAGACAAACACACAGTTACACAGAGACACAAATACACAGATTAACATATAATACGTTTAACGGTTTAAAGGTTGAAAATTGAAGTAACATACGAACTTATACAGTCCACCTGATGGTAAGTGGTTACTGCAGTCCATGGACACCTGCAGCCAACTTCAGTTGAGAAATGCTACAGACGCGTTGTCATCTCTGAGGTCAAACATGGTATGGCTCACAACCTGTAATTATACTGAGATAAAAATACAGCAGCGCAGGCACTTCTACTTGTACCAGAGGGTGGTTACCTAAGGAGACGGACTCCTAGGCACAAAAGAAGGAACATGGAACTCCATGGAGAGCGTTCGGTTGAGCGTGTTGTGCAGCGTCAGGTTTGACATACATTTTAAATAGCTACCACGCTTTACGGACACTATCACAAAAACGTAATATGTCAGTCTTGTACACCCAATTCCATGCTCCAGCAAACGCTCACGTGACACAACAGTGCAATAAAAAATAGGACTCCAAAAATTGTGCTAACTTTTTGTTTCTCTCAGAAATATTTCCTAAACACTCAATAAACAAACTCGAATAGACTTTTTTTGGAACTTTAATATTTTGTGTGTGACATGTATTTCGTAGTATCTTTGTACATCGATCTGTCTTGGCGTGAAGTTTTGAAATTTAGAAGGCACAAAGTTGTTCGGGGAAGTATTCGGGTGGAGTGTTGACTTTTCGCGGGACAATGGACGCAAACTTCGATGCGACTGTCCTCAGGAGATTATTTTGAAAGACCATATTTGTTTAAATGACTAAGAACATTTTTAATATTTTATTACCGACGTCGATTAAGGCACACAACGCTGTTAGAGGCTTTTATCGTCTATTATATTTTGTAAATAAAAAATATGTGTATGTAAATAGGACTTGTAAATAAAAATAACTAGACTATTAAATAAACATAATTTTAGTGATTTTGTGGATGTAGTAACTTTTTAACCGACTTCAAAAAGGAGAAGGTACTAAAATCGCCTGCTTTTTTATGTGTATCTCATAACTTTTGGAACGAAGTTCCTTACCAGACGTTAAGAATTTGGAGGATGGGGGCTAGGCGAGAAAAAGTGTAAGATTTTTCCGTCACGACCTCTTCTGACGTAGTGTAGACGGCCTTAGCGGCTATAAGGAAGCGAGATGGAATAATATCCATCTCCCTCGGACTTTTTCTTATCTTACCACGAAAGAACTATTATTTTATTTGTTAATCAATAATACGAGTATATTTACGTTTATCAATAATAATATACTAAGAAAGGAAATTCGTTCCAACCGAGTGTTCCACGACACTCACGCATATTTTTTTTAAGTAAACTGTTTTTGATGATTCTTTTTTTATTTGAAAGCTGGTGCTTCTCATGTGGTCCCATACATTTGATCAATATCTGACCAGTAGTTTTTAGTTATCCATAATAATTTAAACTGAAGTCGGTTGTACAGTTTTTTTATTTTTATTTTACTACTTATAATAGGATATAGGTGAGGATCTAGGAGTCTGAGAGTACCAAAAATTTTCACAAGTTTTAGCTTTATTCGTATTCAAAGCAATTTATTCAATTTACTTTATAGTAGTAGCCCATATAATTCCTACAGCTGCATACAGACGTCGCATTTCTAGGAGAGATAAGTAGCAAAGAGTGATACAAATTATAATTAATAGTATCAGGCGTTACTTTGCGGAAATCCATTATATAAATGCTTTTACAAAAATTTACTTCGCAAATATCCGCGTTATAAAATAAAATGATGTCTTACCTAGTATGAAGAAGCACCTCCCGCCCTCCCTCAATTGCGTGCACTATCCCCGTCACCACTAATCCCAGCACCGCTACTTCCAACACCACTACACTAGGCAAGACACACCACTGACGATAATACGACACGTGTTTCGCCTCTACACGAGGCATCCTCAGGTGATATAGACTCTACGGTGGCTAATTAGCCACCGTAGAGTCCACGGTCCACCATTTTATTTTATAACGCGGATATTTGCGAAGTAAATTTTTGTAAAAGCATTGATACAAATTATGTTTACTCATATCATTATTATAGCCAAAGTCTACTACTGGGTACAGTAGTGGACTTTGGCTATAATATGCTTTAGCTAAAATCCCAAAGGATAATCCCGTTTCCTTGCCATAGTTGTCTCGCAGACAGGGCAGGTTGAGTACCGCAGTCTTTTTCTTCATTTTCAGTTGTTATCAGGCTGCTGCCCAACACCTGGTTTGTTTCACTCTGTCGCCTCTTACGTCATCCATTGGACGATATGAGGTAGTGGATATTCTTACACCGCCACTACACGGTAAAAACTCACCATTATTTATACGTAATTCTGATACTGATTTTGTAATATTTAAATAGAAATTCAATGCACTCGCTCATTAAGGTCATTCCTACTGCAGTCTATATTAACAAATCAATATATCATTTACGTACATATTTACTCTTCCATTCGATTGAGTTACGCGTACAACATCGGAGGTTTGCATTTCGTTTAAATGTTTGTTTTCTCAGCAATGTTATTGTAGGCAAATTCTTATAAAAATCCAGGTAAATCGATCCTCAAATTACTTGTCATAACAAACAAAGAATACCAAACATTTGCCATGGTTTTTTCTAAATTATTTCTAAAGACACATTCCCCTCACGAATATTACGTAAAAAAAGTTCAAAAAACTCAGTGGACAGTATCGGTAGCTCATTAATGGACGAAAGTTTTGACCAAATATTTAAACATTCCGGCACAATCGGTATTACGGAGCTGTGCTCACAGCGCACAAAGACTGGTAGTTGATATAACAGTGCATTTATTTATAGTGGACGAAACAGAGGAGCTCATTAGAAACACATCGGCCAACATGTGTAAATAAATACGCAGTGAAACGACTCGCCCAAACAAATTTAGTGGTCGGTGTTGATATGTTCACACACGAGCTTTTTGGACGTATTAAAATATGAATTATGGCTTTGTTTCCATGTTTGATTTTGAACATATATATATTACAATGCCATCTTATTCTCCATCATCATCATCAGCTCGTAGAAGTCCACAGCTGGATGTGGGCCTCTACGATTGAAGGGAAAATTTTCCTTAATCGTAACACTTGGCAGGTAGATTGACGATTATAGTAGGCTAGCTGTTCCTCGCGACTTCGCCCGCGTGGTAGAGTATTTATGTTTTCGCGCGGAACACTAATTCTTTTTCTAAAATAAAAGTAGTCTAAGTGGTCTAAGTTACTCCTTATGAAATCAGCTATCTGCCAATGAAAGTCCCGTCAAAATCGGTCCAGCCGTTTCGGAGATTAGCTAGAACAAACAGACAGACAGACAAAAATTTTAAAAGTTGTATTTTAGTTATAAGTACCGTATTTACTTTCATATGCCTTTAGTTAAAAAACTGTAATTTTGACGTAACAAACAGACACTTAAATTTTATTTATTTGTATAGATTATAATAGAGATTATAGTAGACGTCTCGCACTTTGAACGCTGCTTCCTGTAGCCGGACTGCATATTTTACGCCTGGCGAAAACTAAATAGTATACCGTCATCTATTCTTTTTCTTTTTTAAACGTTACCCCCACACTAGGATTTTCTCCTGTACCGTGGAGGCAGTTTACAAACATAAATTGCACGAGGACAAACATCCAGACCCGGAACAATTATTTGTAGGCCATACAAATACTTGTACTGTGCGGGATTCGAACCCGCGACCCCCCAGCGCAACAACTCGTTGCTAAGCCACTGCGCCATGGAGCCGTCACTATCGGCAGACATAAGACTTTTCTTGCATTTCCCATCGTCGCCCCTTACGACACCTACAGGACGAAATGGAGTAATAGATTTAGAGTACTATGGTTACTTATTTATAGTCTTATCAATTTTGAATGCCTTATTTGTCTAGTGATCGTCTACGCGCCTGACGATCACGTGGTTCCAGGTTCGAACCCGGGTTGGGCCAGGAATCAGTTATTGGGTTTTTTTCAGTCAAGAAATTCTCCGTAGCACTCTGGAGTCATGAAGTTAGCGGTGTCCCCCCCTCCCCCCCGCATTCCTCCAAAAGCACGTAAAGCCGTTGTATTGCGCCTGTTGTTGCTACAGATATGTCCGATTGCCATTCCATCGAACTATGAGGAAATAGAGAGTGCGCTTGTGCTGGCGCACACCCTATTTCTATCCTGCCCAGGTGGCTAGTCTCTGTTCACACTGGCCGCCGCCATCTAAATTCGGCCTAGAGGATAATATTATTAATATGATTATGAACATTTTGTTATTTAAGAGGGGCAAACGAGCATACGGAGTTCGGTCTGGAGTACATTTTTTAAGAATAATAAGACTAATATTATTTAAGTACATATAAAAGCACATCATTTACTATATGTTGATTAATCAGAAAATAAGCATCTATATGAAAACTTTTATTATAAAATATGGAGTAGGTAATAATTACGTAGATAATAGTAATCTGATATAATTTTTCTTTGCTCCATTTATAGACACTACTCTGTTACAAATTCCGTGCTATGCGTCCTTTTTCCTTTTCTTTTACTGGTTAAGATTCTTGTTGCAAATGTTATTTACAACAAGTCTTAACCAGATTATTACACATCCAAGTATTTTACGAGAAACCAGAATTTTTTTTACTAAATTTTCGAAAACATTCGATCTGGACTTTGATTTGGCTCAGATGATTAATGTTACGACGAAAACTCAGCAAAGGTTCTCGAGTTGCAACTTCGAACTAGGACTATAGAACGGTTGTTAAGCTCTACTAAATTAGCAAAAATTAAAGTTGTAATATGAAGTAATTAATAAATTAATGATGATATGAAAAACCTAATTTCAAAGAGCATCTAGGTCAATAATAATTAATAACAACTTATGTCCAAGTGAAGTTATTTTCAGTTAACTTTTATTTAATAATAATCGAAATAAAAAATCTTATAACTGCGTCAGAAGTATTAATTCAAATCTTCTCTTGCTATTAGTGTACTTTTTTATTTATTATTACATAAGTGCAATATAAAGCTGGTGGAAGTGATTTAAGTTGAGTGAATCGGGATTTTTGAAGTTATACTTCTTTTGAAGCGTCTGAGAAAAATCATGAGAGTGATTTTTGACGATGCGCACGCACACCGACACCTAAAACGACACCATGAAGTTGTTACGATGCGCGCGCACACTGAAACCTAAAAGCGACAACTTCAGTTGGTAATTGTCTGTTAACTGTCAAGTTTTCGTGAGAACTGATAACTATTTCAAGGTAGTTATTCAAATATATATGAATCTATAAAAAAAAATATTTTAGTTATTATTGTTTTGTTATGCTAAAGAAGTATAACTTCTTACGTGCGTACATAAGTACACACACATTTTTTTTTTGATTTGGTGATAATATACGTGTGTAATTTGAATATCAATATATTTCTAACTGTCCGCTCACTCGATAGCAAGTAATTCCCTCTCGGAGAGTAGGTATAGAAGAGCAATGACAACAAGCCAGGAGCCGTCTCAGGTTACGACTCTTATTCAACGCAAACAGCCAAGTAATACCTTGTGATAGCCTATCCTTTTAATTTCTACTGTGATCTCATGTCTAATGGTCAGAATATTTGACTATTAGATCGCAAGTTCTGGGTTTGGATTCAAGCCGGAGCTAGCCAAACTGCCGCTGTACATAGGCCTCCTTCATCATCGACAATCACAGGTTTTTATATCTAGTTCAGTTTTCCTCTATTGCCTCTTACGATATCCACAGCATGATCTGGAGTATTGGTTATTCTAACACCGAGGCCATGGCTACCCTTGCTCGCCTCTCCCCGCTATGTCACTGCTACCAGTGCGATGGTATCAGCGCTCAGTCTGTGATTTTTTTTTTAAATGTAAATAACGTCAACCTACACTGTTACACCTACACCACCGTTCGATTATTATCCTTTCAAAAATGATAAAATGCCTTGTAATGGGACTTTTATAAACTAGTATTTTTGTATTGAATCCTTTTGTCGTTTGAAGCGATGCAGACCCATTAATTCATAATTAATATCATCATCCTATACTATTATACGAACAATAATAATATATATTTAAACATATAATACGTATAATAGTAAATTTAAATAGTTATATTTTATACGTGGTAGAGCCACGCTACAGCTATAATGGTTGTAGCACGAATGAGTCGACTCGACCGGGAAGGACCACGCTCTCACAGAATACCAGCGTAAAATAGCAGCTTAATGCTGCTGTGTTTCGTATGGTTAGTGTAGAGAACCGGAGATCCTTTTTACTGGAAAAGAGGCATTGCATCTTAGTCCTCACAGGGGTGACAACACATCTGCATTTTGATTCCCACACGAGAATAGATGTAGATGTGTATGGGCCTCAACAACCACTTACCATCAGGTGGACTGTATGCTCGCTAGTCACCCTCATCCTATAAAAAAACCTAAATGTAAAAAAGGGTTATGTTGCTGTTGGTTTGCATATTTCATCTGTTTTGACGTTATCTTGTATTTACTTCTAGCTGCTTACAGTGTTACATATTTATAACATAGAGTTGTTACCGAGTTACATTCTTCTATTTAAACAATTTTACGAGTAATTTATAACATCACAAATAACCTATTTTTTTTATTATTGGAAGTAATTGGAAGTAAAGACTTTAGAAATGAGTTGGGGGGTGACTCGAACTTTAGGCCTAGTCATGCTTAAATAGGGGCAAAAAGTTCTCATTATACTCCTAGGGGTCAATGGTCTTACACAGTCTTTACTTCCCGCATCCCACTTGTTCAAAGAAGTATTAAATAAGTTTGATTGTATATCAAATATACAATCAAACTTATTTAATACGGTCCTTCCCCGGTCGAGCCGACCTACTCGTGCTACAACTATACAATTAATATTGCTGCAGCATGGCTCTACTACGTTCAAAAAGTAGGTAACAAAGGTATTACCGCAATAGCATAATCAAGACAGTGAGATTCGTAGAATATATATGTTATAAAATTTCGTACTAAGATAATATTTTACTTTATAAGTTTACGTACATAGGTGTGAGAGAGAAAATTATTTTTTTTCTAACGCCGAGCAGTGCTCGGTCCCCAGGTGCTTTAGTTTACTCAAGTAAAGGTGACAAAAGAGCGCCAATTAAGTTAGAGACTTAATACCTGCACTACATCCTCATTTAAGATTAAAACATAGATCCGTTGACATTACTGAGGTTTAAGATGGAATGCCTCATTTCTAGGAAATAGTATCTGGTTCTGGACACTTAGGTACCATAAGAAACTCGGCAACATTACGCTGCTAGTGTACCGTTGGTAACGAGAGCATGGTCCTTCCACAGTTGAGTCAAACCATTCATTTTGTAGCCCTAAAACATCTGCAGTTTGGCTTTATAAAGTAGAAACTTAACTAAATAAACTTCAAATAATATGACTTTATTAGCAATCCGAAATAAAAAAATATGCACTACATTTCAAACTTGATTCTATTTTTAAATTTATTATAATTTTTTATTTGATATTCGGCCTTTTCTAGTTTCTTAGTTTATAATTTTAAAAAAAACATAATAACCGTATTTCGAAATCTTTTTAAAAGGAAAATGTATAATAAAATATACTATTTTCAGTTTCCACAACCTGTAAATACTCGTAACTCTGTTACTTGTTGACTATATCAGTGTACGGCAAACTCAAACGTATTTGAACTACTTGACCGTAAAAAGGTAGGTATACCAAGATAATTAGTACGTTTTTCGAGACCTTTAAAAACACTAACACTATGCAAAAAATTAACTCAAACACTTAACTTCTTTACGGATTCTGTCACGATTCATTAAAACTTATTTTTATTGCACCCCCGGCCCTGATCTTAGAAATAAAACAGTACAAATTAAACGAAATAAAGTCTGTCAAATTAGGTTAATTTAATATATATATATATGTGATTCGCAAGAGTGACAAAGCAAATTTATGTTGCAGAAGTGAACGGTAGAGTCGGGAAGGGACGCTCTAGGCGAAAGTTTATCGACCAAATTGACGATATTTTGAAAATGGGCCAAATCAAGAGTACCCTTAATTAAGCCGAATCGAAACAAAAAGCAAATATGTCTCCCATAGAAGATGAATATTATATATTTAAAAAAAAGTATTTTTCTATTTAATAAGGTTGAAAAACGAGACCACAGTTCATGTGATGGTAAGTAGATTCTGTGACCCATAGACATCTACAACTATTCTCGGTTAGTAATCAAAATGCAGATGCCTTTTCACCCCTGAGAACTAAAATGAAATGCCTCGTTTCCATTAAAAGGGTATCTGAATCTCTACACTCACCATATTAAGCTGCACACAGCAGCATTAAGCTGGTATTTTACACTGGTATTCTGTGGGAGTAAGGGATTATGAATCCGTAAAAATAATATTGCCCTGTTGTAGGACTTCACAGGTTTTCAAAATGTTTTTGATTGCGACGTGTTCCTCAACTGATAAATTACTTTTGAAGTTGCACTAGAGAATCTTCATTGATGGCGACACTGAGAATGAAACTCGAATAAGTCGCTAAATAGCGCGGGCCTTGTACTACCTATGTATTCCATGGTTTAAAATCAATAAAATATACATATTTTTATTGAATGAATAGCAATTACTCTTGCGAAGTCTACCTATCTTGTGCCACTATCCCAGTTATCCTTAACTTATGGTCACCATAATACCAATAATTCAAGTGTAAGGTTCATCCCAATTCAAAGTCAAAGTTGCTCTCAGTCTTTGTTTGTCTGATCATGTGTTTGTTTGCCCTCGACATACTCTGTTTGCTTTCACATTCTTTTAGCTCGAGAGCCCTGGACCGCCTGATTTGACCTCTTGACAGCCTGCGATGGGGTTTGAAACTTATTTCCGTACATATACAATGTGCTTTAGTTAACTGAGAAAATAAAGACCACCGTAGTCGTTAGGTTTACGGTAAGTGTAACTTGGTAGTATTTAAACCGAATCATAATTTTTTTTTATATAAAATTAGGGTGGCAATCGAGCACACAGCCCACTTGATGGTAAGTGGATATCCACATCTATTCTCGATTAAGAATCCAAATGCAGATGCATTATCACCCCTGAGGACTAAGATGAAATGCCTCCTATCCAGTAAAAAGGGTCTCCGGTTCTCTACACTCACCATACGAAACAGTAGCATTAAGCTGCTATTTTACGCTGGTATTCTGTGAGAGCGTGGTCCTTCCCCGATCGAGCCAACCCATTCGTGCTACAACCATAATATAGCTGCAGCATGGCTCTACCGCTTATAAAAAGCTTAAACTTACGCCTATGGAAATAAACACTCAGTTATCATTTTCATATTATACATAACTATGTAAATGGGAACTCATTTAATGTTGGCTTCTTGTTCAAATGATTTGGGTCGGTGTGTAGGTACTACTTGCGTCATTTAATCAAAATAACGTAGAGAAATAATTAACCCAATCTATACGTGATGTTTTTTATAATGTTTTTGTGTAAGCATGAACTCGATGAATAAGCGCTCGCCTTTGAAATAAGTATAAAGTCGGGTCTACATTTGATCACCATGACGTTTTTAGATCAAGCGTATCATGTCGAGTACTCTTCTTCCATAGTGAATAGGAATTTGATCTCTTTTTAATAATAAAATGCAGTAATTTGCTCAATCGACCTTTACTTGATCTCTAAATTTTACAACGACGACCGGTACAACATTTTTTAAACATACCTACACAGCTTACGGACTAATATTGGCATGAGAACTGCTAATATAATTTGACAGGCGCTTCAACATGCCCCCCGGCGTTGAAAGTCTACCTTTCAACCAGATTCTTCAGGTTCAGGAAGCGGACAAATTTTGCTAAATGATCGGCGAACTATACCAGTCGATGTTTTGATATCCGCCACCCTTGATACGCCGTCCGAGCCTGGATGGACTGCGACGATGCGACCCATCTTCCACTTTAATGGCGGTGAATTCTCCTCTTTTAGGAGTACCAGTGAATTTAACTTCAAAGAGCCTTTACAGGAACGCCATTTCATCCGCAGTTGAAGCTCTGATATATATTCCTTGCTCCATCTAGCCCAAAAATGTTGACGTAATTGTTCTATTCGTTGAAATCGGGTTAAAGAGCTTACGGAATGATCTTTATAGTCTGGTGTCGGCAAGGAAGTCAAGGGGCGTCCAATCAAAAAATGACCGGGCGTTAGTGGTAGCAAGTCTTCAGGATTCGTTGACAAAGGTGTGAGTGGTCTGGAGTTAAGTATAGCCTCAATTTGTATTAATGTGGTATTTAGTTCCTCGTAAGTCACATTACAATTGCCCAGCACTCTAACTAAATGATATTTAATGCATTTGACACCAGCCTCCGCAAGCCCAGCAAAATGGGGAGAATAAGGCGGTATGAAATGGAAATTAATTCCTTCATTTGCCATTACCTCAGATAAAGAATTACAATACGTCCTAATAAATTTTGAAATGTCATTGTATGCGCCTACAAAGGAGGTACCATTATCCGAATAAATATTAAGAGGTTTCCCTCTTCTAGACATAAATCTGCGCAAAGCTAATATGAAGGTATTGCTAGTTAAATCACCCACTAATTCAAGATGAATTGACTTAGTCGCGAAGCAAATAAAAATAGCTATATACACCTTTACAATTTTACAACCACGGCCATGGCGAGAAACAGATTGAATTGGTCCCGCATAGTCTAGTCCAATATTTTGAAATGGAAAACCAGAAAGGATGCGTTGGTGTGGTAGGTTGCCCATTATTGGAGAGATGGTTTTTCCTTTCATTCTATTACATCTTACACATTGTCGATAACAAGATCTGGCCAAATTACGACCTCTAATCGGCCAGTACATCTCTCTTATAGTGGCCAACATTAGCTGTGGTCCCGCGTGCATTAACCTTATGTGCTCATAATTGAAGAGCAATTTGGTAAAATTATGAGTGGACTGTATAAGTATGGGATGTTTTTTCTCATAACAGTAATCGGAATTTTCAAGACGCCCTCCAACACGCATTATTTTATTATCATCGAGAAATACATTAAATTTATGCAACGGACTTTTAGTGGGTAAACTTTTATTTTTAATTAACATGGTGTATTCCTCAAATGATTCACTCTGGGATATTCTTATAATAACATTGAGTGCGGTTTGCAACTCTTGATTGCTTAGAGGACCGTGAACGGATTGCTTTCTACAATTATTAATAAAACGCAGCACATAAGCAACGGTCCGATTTAATCTAGTATATTTAGAAAAGCGTTTAAATTCAATTAATTTATTCCCACCTAAATCTTCATTGTTGCTAGAATGAAGTATTCCGTGGAGGATAACATTTGACGATTTAATCTCAGGCAACTCGTGATTAATACTTAAGAAATTTGCAGGCCAGTGAGAGACCTCTTTCTTTAAAAATTCAGGTCCTGACCACCACTTACTCATGGATGAAATATCCTTACAACTCACACCGCGAGAAATATGATCGGCCGGATTACACTCTGTTGGGACATGCCTCCACTCGCAATTTCCAGTCTTCTCTAATATTTCAGCAACCCTATTTCTGACAAAGGGTTGTAGCTTGCTAGGTAACACCTTTAACCATCCTAACACGATGGACGAATCTGTCCAAAAGAAAGTGCGCTTAGCCTGTTGTCTCAGCGATGCTACAACCTTTTGGTAAAGGCGAGCTCCAACAAGTGCACCACAAAGTTCCAGTCTTGGGATTGTTATAGGTTTAAGCGGCGCGACACGACTTTTCGCCATCAATAATTGAATTAAAACCTCACCCTGATCATTAACACTACGCACATATAAACAGGCGCCATATGCTCGCTCAGAAGCGTCCGAGAAAATATGAAATTCAAACAAACTAGGCGAGTCACAAATAACACGACGTGGAATACGTAGAGTATTTAATTTAGGTAAATCGACTATTATCTCAGCCCACATCTTGCTGATTTCTGGCGTCAACTGCTCATCCCATGATAGCTTGAGCAGCCACAACTGTTGAAGAAGCATTTTCATCTTAATTACACAGGGAGATAGAAGTCCTAGTGGATCAAAAATCTGAGAAATCACAGATAACATATCACGCTTTGTTCTACCTGAGAATAGCCCTCCTATAGGGAAACAAAGTTGGTCAGTATGTGATTGCCAACCAAGGCCTAAAGTTTTAGTCGGTTCAAAGCCACCAATATTCAAATCAAGCGGAGAAATATCATTTTCACTAACCAGTTGAGATTCATTCGACTTCCACTTTCGCAAAACCATATGAGCTGATGCAAGTGTGGAAGTCACTTTACGGCGCAAATCTGTAACCTCGTTAATATCATCCCCTCCCGTTAGCAAGTCATCAACGTAAAAATCGTGAATGATCACTTGAGCAACCTTGTCATCGGTACACTCTAAGCCTAATTGTTGGAGGCACCTAGTTGCCAAAAAGGGAGCACTAGAGGTGCCGTAAGTCACGGTGTTAAGTTGATAAGCTTGAAGCTGTTCTGAAGGGTTATCACGCCAGACAATTTGTTGCAAATAGCGGTCATCGGGATGAATGACTATTTGCCGGTACATTTTCTCAACATCAGCTGTGAGAACGTATTTGTGTAGCCGAAAGCGTAAAAGAATGGACAAAAGGTCGTCCTGTACCACGGGACCTACCATCTGTATATTATTCAAGGAAACACCCGAAGAAGTCGGACTGCTAGCATTGAAAACGACTCTTAATTTAGTAGTAGTACTACTTTCCCGAAGCACACCGTGATGTGGTATAAAATGCATCTTACGTGGTAAATTATCATTCTCACATTTCTCCATATGACCCAGACTTTCATACTCTGACATAAATTCTTTATACATTTCATAGACCTGAGATTGACCTGCTAACCTGCGCTCTAGCGATAGTAAACACTTTTTAGCTCGTGGCCAAGAATCACCTAATACGTCAGGATTATGTTTTAAGGGTATCCTCACGCAAAATCGACCATTTGCCAGTCGCGTGGTGTTTTTTAAAAAGTGTTCTTCGCATAATTTTTCTTCGTTTGAATAAAGAGACGCAGGGCTTACCTCTTCGAGGTGCCAGAAGCGTACTAATTGTTTTTGTATATCTTCATCTAAATCTTTACTAGCCTCATCTTGAAATATTCTTGTAAAATTACATTTAATAAAGTTAACCCCTTTCTTTACATATCTATAATCTATCGGACCTGATACTAACCATCCTAAGCTAGTTTCACAAAGAATCGGCTGACCGTCCCCTAATTTTAATCTCTGCGTTCCTATTAAGTCCCAAAAGACATCAGCACCTATAAGCATGAAAACGGGAGCAGGTGAGTGAAAATTAGGATCTGCCAGAGAAATATTAGATGGAATTTTTAAGTTTGACAAATTAACATATCTAGTAGGTATATTTTGGGTTATTGATGGTAGGACAAAACAATGAAGATTACTAGAGAAGTTATCATTCAATGATTTTATCGATACCTTACAAATCTTCTTGATGTGTGCCGAAGCATTATTAATACCGACTACCGACTGATTTACATTTTGAGCGGGCAAACCTAGCCTTTGATATAACTCTTCAGTTATTAAACAAGCGTTACTGCCACTATCAAGAATAGCACGAGCAATATATGGACAACCATTCTTACCTATAACTTTAATTAATGCCGTCGATAACAATACGTCGCCTTGTTCACTACACGATGCAGTGCCTACCTTTGCGGATAATGACAGATGTGCGTTAGAATTGGATGACAACTGTGAGCCTGTCGAACTGTTTGTTTGTTCGAAATGACCTTGCATAACGGGCTTATTATTACCACTACTCGTATTAGATGTATTAATATCTGTAATTGGTTTTGACTGGTAATCTGCGACGTGCACGAGAGTGTTATGCTTTCGGTGGCATATTTTGCATCCTGGCTTTTTGCAGTGATTTGCATAATGTCCTGAATTAAGACAATTGAAACATACTTTATACTCTGGCAGTAACTGTAGACGCACATCGTTACTTAATCCAAGAAACTGAGGACAACTGCTTAACTTATGGTCACCCTTACATTTAGGACACAGTTTGGCGGAAAAGGCCGAACCGTTTTTATTACCGGTATCCCGCACTGAAACCATTGCCTTAACTTTTGGAGCATATTTTATAGAAGAATTTAAACGGTTAGTAGCACCAGAATTAGACATTTCTAGTGTTTCGATTAAATCGGCTCGATTTTTTAAAAACATCAAAAATATATCGAACGTAATAGGTGTATCTTTCTTCAAACGACCTTTAGACTCTTCCCATTCACGATATGTCTTAGCATCTAATTTTTGAGTAATAATATGAATGAGAAGTGTGTCCCATTGTTTAGTTGGCTCACCGAGAGATTCTAGTGCACGTAAATTTTTATTTATTTGGTCAATAAGACGTTTTAAGTTGACAGACAATTCTTTATTAATTGGTGCTATATTAAATAAGGTTGTCACGTGATTTTGAATTAGTAGTCTTTTATTATCATATCTATCACATAATATAGTCCATGCGACGGTGTAATTAGCTGCCGAGAATTCGATTGACTGTATTACCACAGCAGCGGGCCCTTCCAACGACGCTCTCAGATAGTGAAACTTATTTATGTCATCTATCTCGTCATTTGAATGTATGAGGCTCATGAACGTGTCATGAAACTCTAACCAATTATCATAAGAACCATTAAATTTAGGTAGTTGAATAGTGGGCAGTTTAACAAATTTATGATTGCCGGAATGAGAGCCACCGTCACTTCTTACGTCATCTGACTTAATGCAATCTGCTAAGATCCTTTTTGCAAGAGAAAGCGATTTAAAATACAGGGATTCAAAATCAGTTCGTTCTGATATCTGGGCGTCTATATTATCAGTATTACACTCGATGGATAATTGTACCTCATCATATCGTTCATACATTGACTCAATCCTACTAATACGTAATTGCAACTCATTTACCTCAGTAGCAGCCAATGAAGATACCTTCAGTGAATTTAAATAATTTGAAAAAGCTGTTATTTGTCCCTTGTAACTAGCTCGTTTCCTAATTTGCTCCTTATCTTCTGGCATGCTGGCTGGTATTGGGAGACTAGTGCAAATGCCTGAAATTTATACAAACAAGAAGTTTATATTTTATAAAATATAATTCATAAGTAGTTTTATACAATTTTGCTTACAGTTGTAAAGAAATGAAAACTAATTCCCTTACTTATTTTTCAAACTCTTAAATAATTAAACAAAATGGTACATGTACTACCTTGATATTTAACTTTATAATTAACAACAATTAAGGGTAACAAATACAATTCAGACCATCAAACAGCTTCACAGGTATGCCTTAGTATATAATAAATAATATTATGTAATTTTTTCAATTATACACTCTCTTGACTTATTTTTTAAAAAACAGTTTAAACCAATAAAGAGAAAAAAAAATTATAATATCGTCAATATAATTTAACCAAGCTTTATAATTTGATTTAATCATGATTTGACGGTTATTAGAAACTATATAAAACAATATTAAATGAATTTTAGCCGATTAAATACTTTAAGTTATACGTAATTATTTTATAGGTAATTTGGTACTAACCTGATAAATTAGCAGTCGATTTACACAAAATACTACCTGATAATGAGTGCTGGGTTAAATAAATTAAATAATAGTCCAATATCTAAGGGGCTAAGACTCCAGATTTCTTGGTTAAATATCTTCACTCCCTCGGTGGTATTTCCACAACGAATATTTAAGACTTCCCAAGCGTATTCCACTAAATAATATCTTGTCCAATTACGTTTTTTCAAATCCGGCTCGAAGGACCATGAATAGGAATTTTATCTCTTTTTAATAATAAAATGCAGTAATTTGCTCAATCGACCTTTACTTGATCTCTAAATTTTACAACGACGACCGGTACAACATTTTTTAAACATACCTACACAGCTTACGGACTAATATTGGCATGAGAACTGCTAATATAATTTGACAGGCGCTTCAACACATAGTGTGTCGAAAAGCCGTCCACATAACCATATCATATTATGTCAGCGAATCAGCATAAAGTTCTTTTTATGTGGACGCAGCAAATTTTCATCTAATCCTCGAACGTCTAAACTTTTCAATGTCATATAGCGGTATGTTATATCCCATTTGATAATCGGGGACACCCGACAAGAGATGGGATGACGTATATCAATAACGTATTGCATCGACTTATTATATTCATATGTGACATGAAGCGAGGTGTATCAGATACGAGGGTTCGTATTGAATTTTATTTCGTATAATTTACAACCTTACAACCTAGCGATCGTTATACACGTCTGCGCCACGCGACGGAGATGCGATACACCAATATCATCAATTGTGGAGCCGACCTAATGAACTAAAATGGAATTCAAACTCTACCGAAACTATAAAAATATATAGTAATTATAAATGTTGAAAAGTTAACCACGTGCTCTACAGAAAAGTAAAACGTAAGGAAACCAACGTCTAAGACATCAAAAATATTTCAAGTAGCACATATAATTTGCGCCAATTTACACAGAAGCCACAATGTTAACTCCTGTACTGAGCAGCCTTTTAAACGTTTGCAATATGTAACTTACAATTATTACTAGCGATCGGCCCCGGGTCTGCACGGTTGATTTGTGGATCTCGGCAACAACGCCAAATTTTTACGTGGAAGAGCCATGCTGCAGCTATATTAATTGTATAGTTGTAGCACGAATGGATCGGCTCAACCGGGGAAGAACCAAGCTCTCACAGAATACCAGCGTAAAATAGTAGCTTAATGCTGCTGTGTTTCGTATGGTATGTGTAGACAACCGGAGACCCTTTTTACTGGAAAAGAGGCATTTACACAATTAGTCCTCACGGCTGACAACACATCTGCATTTTGATTCGCAAACGAGGATAGATGTAGATGTCTATCGGTCACAGTAACCACTTACCATCAAGTGAACTGTGTGCTTGCTTATCACCCTTATCCTATAAAAAAACCTACCGGGTCCAATTGTCAATCTAAACCATTCTCTAATTAACTTAAATCTAATAAACACAACTATAATCTCTAACAAACACAAAATTTCATTAAATCGGTCCAGCCGTTTTGGAGGAGTTCAGTCACATACACACGGACAGAAGAATTATATAATATATAATATGCATGTATTATACATATAAACCTTCCTCTCGAATCATACTGTCTATTGATGAAAACCGCAACAAAACCCGTTGCGTAGTTTAAAAATGTAAGCGTACAGGCGACGGGAGCAGCTTTGTTTTATACTATGTAGAGATACTAAGGATAAGCATAATTATATTTTAATCAATTTATCATCCAGTCTATACAAAAAGTAGAAAAATAGACACATACCTCGCTAAAGCAAAACTACTTTCATGTAATAAACAATGCAAAAAGCCACTTTTATAGCATCTTAAACACTTAGTTTGCTTTAAATGAAGACGCTTTAAATAACTGTTATAATTAAAAAGTTAAATTAAACGCGATAAAATGCGTAAAAATAATTTCATTTAATGTATAGTCTTCGCGTAAATACAAGAAATCATTATGTGAATTTAGTTTGCTTTTACAGTATTCACATCAGATAAGATGTGAAATTGTCTTTCGACGTGATTACACTGAAGTACGTTTATTATGCTATAAATAAATGTCGTTGTTTTTATAATGATTAATAGCAGGTTAAAGTAAAGTAAATTAGCAATCTATACACGTCTCATTACTGTGCACAGGCCTCCTCTCATTTCTAAAATGTTACTAATTAATCGAATCGAACACAGCACATAACAGCACTATATTTTTGCAGCGGTATTGTTGCAGTTATCAGTGGCCTTTTCGTTACTGCAATTCGATAAATTTTATTTTATATTCACTTCTGGTATATTTTATGTTTCTGTATTGTTTTGTAGCGACAAATGTTTCTTTCTTTTGAATGTTAGTAGGACACCAGCCTCATCTGCATATGAATCTATGTGATTAGGAACAACCATCGTATCTATTTCTTACGCTTTTTTAAATTTATTTATTTACACACTACACGATACAGAAACAGTCTTATAGTGAGTTTGTACAAAAATTCTACTTATTCCATAATTTGCAAAAATATCTTCCAGTAGACCCACAAATGAAAAAATATTAAAAAGGCAAACTTAGTGCATACAATACTAATACTACTGTAAATAATATACAAAATGTTAAGTAAATTATATTAAATGATATTATAAATAAAAATAAAATAATACCGTAAATAAAAGTAATATATACAATAGCTACATATAATATATATAAACTAATACTAATATAATAAAATAATATATATTAATTAACAGGATGCAAAGAAATTATCTCGACGCCTAAGTTTTTCACAGTACGCGCAAAGGCTATAGGAACGCCGTTAAAGCAAACGTGAGGTAATGATGTAAATTCTAATTTATTACGCAAATGCCTGCTGCTTATTATGATGGCCTGCGATTTCGTGGGATTAACTAGTAGTCCAAAGGATGCAGACCATTTACAGATGCGGCTCAGATCCGCATTCAAGGCTTCAATTGCATTATTTGTATCACACACTGGAAAATAACGGTACAGCTGTAAGTCGTCCGCTTAAAGATGCAAATTAGATGTGATAACTGTCGTAATAGAGTTAATAAATATAGAAAACAAAAGAGGACAAAGAACGCCTCCCTGAGGTACACCCATAGTGATACCAGGCCAATCGGAAAGAGTGGATTTTGAAATATTTTTCTTATATATATATTTTTACCACATTGCAGCAGTGCACCTAAAGTTGCGTAGTTGTATACCTCGTTGGTCTAGTGGTCATAAACGCGACTCATGATCTTGAGGACCTGGGTTCAAATACCGGGTCGGGTCGGGAAAATGTAACATCCATGAATGCATTATAAAGTTAGTTTCTAAAATTAAAGTCGAAATATTTGTAATCTAACGGTTAAGGATGAGAACTGCGAAATCGGTAAGTCAGGGGTTCGACACAAGCTTTGTGACATGTGTTGTTAACGGCAGTATAAGTTGCAATGTGAACAGCGTTACTCGTATAATTTATGAAAAAAAAAATTTTACAGAGATGTTCATTATATTACGTTATCAAGCTATGTTAAAATAAGTAGGCTATACCTTGTATTTTAAAACTAGTCATTTTCATCAATACGAGTACCTACCAAGGTAATTTATCTATAGGATCGGGTGACAAACGAGCACACAGTCCATCTGATGGTAAGTGTTTGCAATGGTCCAAAGACATCTACACCTATCTTCGTTTGCGAATCAAAATGCAGATGCGTTGTCACTCGTGAGGAATAAGATGGAATGCCTCATTTCCAGTAAAAAGGGTCTCCGGTTTTCTTCACTCACCATACGAAACACAGCACAGCTGCTATTTTACGCTTGTATTATGTGAGAACGTGGTCCTACTACTACTTATAAAAAGCTTAAACTTACGCCGATGGAAATAAACACTCAGTTATCATTCTCATATACATAACTATGTAAATGGAAACTCAATGTTCGCTTCTTGTTCAAATTATTTGGGTCGGTGTGTACTTCTGGCGTCATTTAATCAAAATAACGTAGAGAAATAATTAACCTAATCTATACGTGATGTTTTTTTATAATGCTTTTTGTGTTTAAGCATGAACTCCATGAATAAGCGCTCGCCTTTGAAATACTTATAAAGTCGGGTCTACATTTGATCACCATGACGTTTTTTAGATCAAGCATATCATTTCGAGTACTCTTCTTCCATAGTGTGTCGAAAAGCTGTCCACATAACCATATCGTATTATGTCAGCGAATCAGTATAAAGTTCTTTTTATGTGGACGCAGCAAATTTTCATGTAATCCTCGTACGTCTAAACTTTTCAATGTCATATAGCGGTATGTTATATCATTTGATAATCGGGAACACCCGACAAGAGATGGGATGACGTATATCAATAACGTATCGCATCGAATTATTATATTCATATGTGACATGAAGCGAGGTGTATCAGATACAAGGGTTCGTATTGAATTTTATTTCGTATAATTTTGCGTCCAACCTAGCGATCGTTATACACGTCTGCGCCACGCGACGGAGATGCGATACACCAATATCATCAATTGTGGAGCCGACCTAATGAACTAAAATGGAATTCAAACTCTACCGAAACTATAAAAATATATAGTAATTATAAATGTTGAAATGTTAACCACGTGCTCTACAGAAAAGTAAAACGTAAGAAAACCAACGTCTAAGACATCAAAAATATTTCAAGTAGGACATATAATTTGTGCCAATTTACACTGAAGCCACAATGTTTTAACTCCTGTACTGAGCAGCGTTTTAAACGTTTGCAATATGTAACTTACAATTATTACTAGCGATCCGCCCCGGGTCCGCACGGTTGTTTTGTGGATCTCGGCAACAACGCCAAATTTTTACGTGGAAGAGCCATGCTGCAGCTATATTAATAGTATAGTTGTAGCATGAATGGATCGGCTCAACCGGGGAAGAACCAAGCTCTCACGGAATACCAGCGTAAAATAGTAGCTTAATGCTGCTGTATTTCGTATGGTATGTGTAGACAACCGGAGACCCTTTTTACTGGAAAAGAGGCATTCACACAATTAGTCCTCACGGCTGACAACACATCTGCATTTTGATTCGCAAACGAGGATAGATGTAGATGTCTATGGGTCACAGTAACCACTTACCATCAAGTGAACTGTGAGCTTGCTTGTCACCCTTATCCTATAAAAAAACCTACCGGATCCAATTGTCAATCTAAACCATTCTCTAATTAACTTAAATCTAATAAACACAACTATAATCTCTAACAAACACAAAATTTCATTAAATCGGTCCAGCCGTTTTGGAGGAGTTCAGTCACATACACACGGACAGAAGAATTATATAATATATAATATGCATGTATTATACATATAAACCTTCCTCTCGAATCAGTCTGTCTATTGATGAAAACCGCAACAAAACCCGTTGCGTAGTTTAAAAATGTAAGCGTACAGGCGGCGGGAGCAGCTTTGTTTTATACTATGTAGAGATACTAAGGATAAACACAATTATATTTTAATCAATTTATCATCCAGTCTATACAAAAAGTAGAAAAATAGACACATACCTCGCTAAAGCAAAACTACTTTCATGTAATAAACAATGCAAAAAGCCACTTTTATAGCATTTTAAACACTTAGTTTGCTTTAAATGAAAACGCTTTAAATAACTGTTATAATTAAAAAGTTAAATTAAACGGGATAAAATCCGTAAAAATTAATTTCATTTAATGTATAGTCTTCGCGTAAATACAAGAAATCATTATGTGAACTTAGTTTGCTTTTACAATATTCACATCAGATAAGATGTGAAATTGTCTTTCGACGTCATTACACTGAAGTACGTTTATTATGCTATAAATAAATGTCGTTGTTTTTATAATGATTAATAGCAGGTTAAAGTAAAGTAAATTAGCAATCTATACACGTCTCATTACTGTGCACAGGCGTCCTCTCATTTCTAAAATGTTACTAATTAATCGAATCGAACACAGCACATAACAGCACTATATTTTTGCAGCGGTATTGTTGCAGTTATCAGTGGCCTTTTCGTTACTGCAATTCGATAAATTTTATTTTATATTCACTTCTGGTATATTTTATGTTTCTGTATTGTTTTGTAGCGACAAATGTTTCTTTCTTTTGAATGTTAGTAGGACACCAGCCTCATCTGCATATGAATCTATGTGATTAGGAACAACCATCGTATCTATTTCTTACGCTTTTTTAAATTTATTTATTTACACACTACACGATACAGAAACAGTCTTATAGTGAGTTTGTACAAAAATTCTACTTATTCCATAATTTGCAGAAATATCTTCCAGTAGACCCACAAATGAAAAAATATTAAAAAGGCAAACTTAGTGCATACAATACTAATACTACTGTTAATAATATACAAAATGTTAAGTAAATTATATTAAATGATATTATAAATAAAAATAAAATAATACCGTAAATAAAAGTAATACATACAGTAGCTACATATAATATATATAAACTAATACTAATATAATAAAATAATATATATTAATTAACAGGATGCAAAGAAATTATCTCGACGCCTAAGTTTTCACAGTACGCGCAAAGGCTATAGGAACGCCGTTAAAGCAAACGTGAGGTAATGATGTAAATTCTAATTTATTACGCAAATGCCTGCTGCTTATTATGATGGCCTGCGATTTCTTGGGATTAACTAATAGTCCAAAGGATGCAGACCATTTACAGATGCGACTCAGATCCGCATTCAAGGCTTCAATTGCATTATTTGTATCACACACTGGAAAATGACGATACAGCTGTAAATCGTCCGCGTAAAGATGGAAATTAGATGTGATAACTGTCGTAATAGAGTTAATAAATATAGAAAATAAAAGAGGAGAAAGAACGCCACCCTGAAGTACGCCCATAGTGATAACAGACCAATCGGAAAGAGTTGATTTTGAAATATTTTTCTTATATATTTTTTACCACATTGCAGCAGTGCACCTAAAGTTTCGTAGTTGTATGTCTCTTTGGTCTAATGGTCATAAACGCGACTCATGATCTTGAGGACCTGGGTTTGAATACCAGGTCGGTTCAATATCAGTTATCAGGTTTTCCTGACAAGAAATTCGCAGTAGCAGTCCGGAGACAAGAACTTGGCAGTGTTATACCCCCGTGTGGTAAAACGTAACATAAATCCGTTGGTTCTGCGCCTGATCTCTCTCCAGTCGTGTCGGATTACCGATCCATTGGAGATGAGAGCGAAGGAATAGAGAGTGCGCCTGTGCTTAAGCATACACTCGAGCACTATAATCATGTCTTGCGCAGATGGTTAATCTCCGTTGAAACCGGCCGCCGTGACCGAAATTCGGTCTGGAGGGCATTATTATAAAGTTGTGTTCTTGTTGGTGACGCGTAGATTTTCTTCAATTAGTTCATTCATAATACCCCATTAAAGGTGCTGAAAATAGACCCTCCCCGTTCTGGTAGCCTCATAAGGGGTAATTGGTACTTGCCTTAGCTGGCGAGTTGGCCACCTGAGTTTTTTAGATTTTTGTCAGGAAGATGGTGTTTCCTATCTCCTGTTTCATTTGCCTCTGTTGCGTCTTACGACACACACTGGATGGTTAATGGATTCTCGCACGCCGTCACTAAACGTCGGCGGTAAGCAAACTCCATATGCATTTAAAAATGTTGGTGTACCTAATAATAACACGCAAATCCAACTGGACTCTAGTGTAGACTAAACGAAAGTCGTACACGGCGTTAGTCTAACCGAAGAGCAATTTCCCAACACGTAGCAGTAACTGACGTACGTCGTGTTAAGTTAGCGGGGTAGTCGGTATGCAAATGGCCGACTGTACGCGCCTCGAGCGCTCTGTTTGTGAGGTAATGTTTATTACGTATGTACAATGTACGTTTTATACCGCTTTATATAACGCCTACGTGTTAGTTTTGTAAGGGGTGCATATATTTGGGGATTTGTTTTACCTTTTCGGCGTTCCGTCGCTTGTAACTTTGAGTGAATAATTTTGTATCGGTATATTTGTTGAGAAATATACATTTAGTTGTGAGATACATTCGTACCGTGTAGTGACGGTGTTTGTCGTTTGTCTGGCGGTGTAAGAATATCCGCTACCTCATATTGTCCTATGGCTGTCGTTAGATGTTGGAGTAGAGGAACACAAACCAGGATATGGGCAGCAGCGTCTTTCTTATAACAACTAGAAAACAAAAAGTCGTGCCAAACCACCTACCGAGCTTGGAAACTAGGGGTGTTACGGAAGTGGTTATATCGGAACCGAATTCGGAAGCGAAGTTTTTAAATTTTGTTTGTCGGAACCGGAACTGAAATCGGAACCGGAATCGGAGGCGGAGGCAGAAGAGATGTGTTAAGGGTTGGTCTATTGCACTATATTTTTCTTTTCAGTTTAAATTTTTTTGAAATCTTCGAATTCAGTGGCATGCACAGACTCTAAATGACTGTTTAACGTCTGTGGAATCGAACCTCCGTAACATCTCTAATGGAAACTATGGCAAATATCGGGGGATATGATATTAAACAAACTATAGCAAATCCTATGTTCAACTGTGGACTTTTAAAATCTGTAATTTGATAAATTAATGCTTTCTCTGGGCAGGGTATAATATAATATACTAGTATCGCCTGTAGTCTAAGTTCGACCAATTGTTTGGAAACAACGCTAAATATATGCTTATATAACTTTTTTGTAATATTTTCACGTACAGGGAAGGCAAATGAATCTCATATAATACAGTAACGAACGTGATCAAGATACTTTCATTTAATTAGTTAACACTTTTTAATCAACCTAGTTGAACTACTCGAATGAGTCGGTTGTTGTGCAAGTAAACAGAACCGTTACAGCCTATAAAAGTCCTCTACTGAACATAGGCCCCCACAGATTGCCTATATAGGGTGGATATTTGCTATAGTTGCCAAGCTTCGCTAGCGGGGTTGTAACCGCAGTTTTATTTTAAGTTTTTATTAGGAAGACGCTGCTGCCCATCTCCTGATTCCTTTTCCTCTATGGCCTCCTACGACACCCACGGGACGATATGGTAAAGTGGATATTCTTACACCGCCACTACACGGTAAAGCAAACAAAACTAAATATATTTTTCTTTCCAGATATAAATATATTTTGCTTTTATTAGAATTAATTATAATTGCTTTATTAAACGTAGTCCGTGTCGTAACATTACCTACTTATACCTGAAAGTCTTGAATTTACTTAAACTTGGGCTTCACGAAATTATCGTTACAAAAATATATTTTTAAATTAGTCCACTTTAAAAGCAAATTTAACACCAATATCAAGAATTTATAAGACACTAAGCCCGGTAAAGTAGAAAATTACCTAAAATATTCGACAAACTCTTTTCTGTTGCACGATTAATAGTAAAATGCTAGGCAAGATCGGAGGGAGGTTGTCAGTTCATTCGTTTAGCTCCCTCACGCCCTCTGTAGGATGGTATTAGTATTTACTAACATACATAGGGGAACAAAGCCGCTTTGTATCAAACGCCTTTGCGTTTCGAGCTCACAAATTAGACTACGGCAAGTGATGGAGCGGCGTCTGCAAATTCTATTTGGAAATATTTCAGTATATTCCCAGACATTAGAGTGCCGTGATAGCTCAAAAGCAGACTGACTGCAATTTACTTTATAAATATTATAGCAATTCAGAATCAGTTCTAATCTAGGTTCTGGAAGAATTAAAACTATATAATGTAGTTCATAAGTGCCAATAAACCTAAACCTCGTGCCAATATCTAGATCTTTTTATCTTTCTAACAGCATAATTTTCTTTCTAACAGCGTAACGGGGCATTCCGCCTGGAGAATGAAAAGTCATCTGAATGTTGATTCTATCCACTGACCATGATATGTACTCGTGGTAGTCCTGTATAAAAAAACCTATTGCAGGAGTAATAAATATTATTTTGAAAATATGTGTGTTTGTTTCATTTTTATACGAATATTATACCAACAGTGAGTGAAACCTTTTAATTAAATAAAACTAACTTTAAGTATTTTATCGCGTTTAATTTAACTTTTTAATTCCCGACGTTTCGGGTGCTTTACAGCACCCATGGTCACGGGGGGACTGAGGTGTTTAAAGTCCCGATGTCATAATTAGCCCGGCTACCTTCAGTTTTTGAAATTTTTAGTCCGATCTAACTGACTGAACTAAACTGAACTGAAGGTAGCCGGGCATCGGAACACCTCAGTTCTCCCGTGACCATGAGTATTGTAAAACACCCATAACGTCGGGAGTTAAAAAGTTAAAGTAAACGCGATAAAACCCGTAAAATTAGTTTCATTTAATGTGTAGTCTTTGCGTAAATATATGAAATCGTTATAAAACCTTTTAATATTAAGCCAAAAATTTGTATGAAAAAAAAGTATTTTCGATGGAAGATATTTTAATTTTATGTAAAGATAGCGTTTTCTTTTTACATAATTTTATGTTTATTGTTCAATTTGTATTATTTAAAAACGATATTATACTTAATATAAATTAGGTATGCACAATGGAATAGCGTTCGTCATTTTTTTTTTTGTTTTCTTCTTTCCTTTTTTATGTTTTACTTATTTTCTTTATTTCTTTACGAGCACACATTCCACATGATGGTAAGTGGATGCAAGGGCCCATAGACATCTTACATCCTTAGTTAAGAATCAAAATGCTGATGCGTTGTCACCCTAAAGGCCTAAGATGGAATGCCTCTTTTCCAGCAAAAAGGTATCAGCATCTCTACACTCATCATACGAAACACAGCATCGTTAATCTGCTATTTGATGCCGACATTCTGTGAGAGGGTAGTTATTCCGCGATCGAACCGACCCATTTGTGCTGCAACCATAAAGATGTAGCATGGCTCTGCTGCGTATAAAAGCTTTAGCGTGGAGTTTCTTCTAAGCCAGTATGTTTATAAAACAAAAAAAGAATTTGCAGTCGTAAGCAGTAACATTTTACATTATTTTATAATAGAGTAAAATTATTTCTTTCATCTTTATTTTATTCCATATTTTTTATCTTTTATTTATTTATCAGCCAGTAAATGTCCACTGCTAGGAATAAGCTTCTCTCTTCCTAAGCAAAATTGCCTTAATCGAAACCCGTGGCAGGCGGACTGGCGATTGTAGTACCAGAAGTCTCGTAGCTTTAACGTTGTTCCCAGTCACAGTTAACTTTTGTTATTAATTCGCAATAACAATAGAAAATCGTACAATATTTTTCTTAGATGATGACAAGACATTTTACAGGTTATAGCCTGTCAAACTATTAAACAATGTTTACGTTATGTCTATAGCTACATAAATAAAATTGAAGCGTCTGTCTGTAAAATCGAACTACCTGCCTTACATTAAGATGGGGGGGGGGGGTTATTAGGAAGTAATATTAATCTTCGGAATGTCTGAACCGATTTTAATGAAACTTCATGTGATCTAGGCTACATTTTATCCTAAAAACATGGTAGAGCCAAGCTGCAGCTATATTAGTGGTATATTTGTAGCACGGATAAGGCGGCCCGACCGGCGAAGGACCACGCTCTCACAGAATATCAGCGTAAAATAGCAGCTTAACGCCGCTATGTTTCGTATGGTGATTGTAGAGAACCGGAGACTCTTTTTACTGGAAACGAGGCATTCCATCTTAGTCCTTACGGGTGACGACGCATCTTCGTTTTGATTCATAATCGAAGATAAATGAAGGTGTTTATGGGGCACAACGTCCACTTACCATCAGGTGAACAGTGTGTTCGTTCGTTACCTTTTATCCTATAAAAAAATATTAATAAAATAAATGGTATTTGATTATCTTACTTCTAAATAACGCCACATTAATAGATTCTACCCAGGAAAAGTCAGGGTGGGTGACTAGTCTATCTATAATTTTTGTGTGGTGCACCGCATCCAAGTATATCCAGCATCCCTAAAAAGTAACGGCCTCCAAAGAGAATGGTACAAATTCTTATCTTACTTAATTAGACGAATTATGAGGGATGATGTCGATGATCTGTACGTCTGCGATCTAAACGTCAGTTCTTCGATACGGGCTTTTAATTCAATCAATATACCTACGGATGAATTAACTAACTGCTGTCCAAGCAGGATGTGCGGACACGTGTTCTAACGGCTTAAAAATAAAAATAAAAATTTAGGAAGTAAGCTACTACCAAATCACGCTCTAGAATAGTCTGTAATTTTGCAAATTGGTAATCATCTCTTTAAAAAGAAGAAGCAGATCCTGATCGACTCGATCCACTTACTTGTTGCGAGCAGTTTCTTGCCACCATAACCGGTAGTGATTGGTAACTCCGAACTCTTCACTTTTACGAAAATAAAAGCGATTGTAGTCACTTATTCCGTCTATTATAATATTCGGACTTTTATTCAAAGTCTGCGCTGGCCTATATATAAGTTAATAAAAAAGCGACATCACATAAAGATTATATTTAAGGAACCAAAATCACCAATATCCCACTCCTCTCTGTATTTAGTCAAAAAGAACAGCTGCATTTTTTCCTTACTAAATTGGTATAGGTATCTAACTATTGGACAATAAATGAACAAGTTCTTGTTACCATAATCGTTCAGAATTTTTATCGTACACGGGGCTCAAGCTTTTACTGGAAACTGATTTTTACGAGTATCTTCAGCTTTAATACATTTCTATATAATACTTCTATTTAACGCTAAAAATATTTACACAAAATGTTTCCTTTTCAACCACAACTACGAGTATCAGAACACCTATAACCCTTTATTCGTCTATTTAACACATAATGGATATAACATTATTAAAGACCACGATGAGTTCCAACAAACATTCATAAAGGGTTCTTAATAAATTGGTTGTCAATCTTGTTTTCGAGAGCCATTGTTAATTTGATTCGATTGAATTCTTACCGAAAGCGATATCGCTCGGTATTGTTTGGTCGATTTTACATAACGAGCCGGCAAACGTGGTCTCGCTTTGTGCCCGCGCCATTGTGGGGGAGTAACCAAACGTTTGAGATGGGGATTGAAAGGCGCCGCGCGATGACTAGGCGTGAGCCACGCGCCGGTACAAGTTATAAGAGATTTGTAAAACCTAAAATATTTTATGTCTAATAGTGGCGTCGAACAATCCCCTTATTCTGTCTCGTTGATGTCGTACTAGGCGACTATACGAAAAAGATCTCATGGCCCCAATATATGGCGGCACATCCATCCCGATTACGCCATACGTAAAATACCCATACCAGAGATGGAAAGCAGCGTTAAAATAAAACTTCAGTTACTGCGATCGCCAATACGAGTTAATGAAGAAGAAAAGCAATGGTTAGTAACAGGGAATAAACCAACTTTTATTTGAAAGTACCTTCTACCCACGACTAGGTCTGCAAAAGACTTAAACAAAAACACCTGCAGTTCTTTAGTGATCTATGGGCAAGTAGTTCAACTACCAAAAAAACACTTTAAACTGTTTTTACTATAATAGCGAAAACTATGTAAAAAATGTTGACTAAAGTTTAGTTGTTGTAAAACAGTGTTGAATAAAAAATGTTCGAAATCGATTTTGCGTTAAAACTTTAAAAGAGAGAAGAAAAAGTGTAAGATTAATACGTCTCACAGCTGGGTCCATGGCTCCTCTCGTTTTAGAGAGGGATAAATGGCAATTAGTCCACCCCGCCACTCCGCTGCATATAAGCGACTTCACAACATATCCTCAAAACATTTATATTTTTCTGTCATATCGTTTTCCTTCACCACCGAACACATCTTAATCAGTACTTCAAATTGCAAATAATTACAATTTCACCTGTGGGACTCAAACCTCGGTTGCTCGCGTCTCTGAAATTTACGATAAGTGCTTAGCCCCTGGCTGGTCTGGTGGTGCTGTAACACACAGTATAGAGTAGAATAGAATATAATAATTTTTATTCAATATTGATGACATGTAATTCTCATTGAAAGTAATTTTTAACTTTTATCACTGGTTTGGAAAAATAGCATGTATCCTGGGAGGAACCAGCGAGAAAATCAGCAGGACTTTTTTTAAAGCATAACTTACAATACAATATTTATACAATTGTTATAAAACATTTAGAAACAGCATGGTAGCGATCACGACATTCCCAGGGGTTATTATCAATCATATACTGTTTAATAGTATAATAACAATTACTAAGCAATTTTTGCTTAATAAATATTTTAAACTTTTGATAGATAAGGTCTACATATTTTCTGGGACTTTATTGAAAGAAGTACTGACTCTTTGGATTCGAGTAACTGGTATATTTAACAAACTTGTACTTGTTCATAGTATTTACAAAATGGCAATCTACATACACACTATTATTAATAAAACTATTTTTGTTTTTGTGTACATAAATATACAATAATAATAATAATTACATTAATATAACACTTCTAATATAAGATTGGTACTCTAGTTCAATTACTGCAAACATAATATTCAACAATAATAATTAATTAAACCGCGCATTTCTCATACTTTGCACCAAACATAAACGCATTGCGTTACGCCGCGCCGCTCTTTGAACTGTCCAAACGATTGTTTTATATTTGTAGAACCTCGAACAGTGCCTCTCTTCCGAACATGGCTGACGTAATGTAGCGTTTCAATTAGTTGCACGGTTTTGTTTTCACAACAATGGCTCGCGTTGGCCAATGTTAGGCTGTGGTTTTTGATCGTTTGATGGATGTTACTGAAAGAACTAAAGAGATAAGTGTTGCAATTTCATCGCCTATTATTTAGTATACAATTATCACGTTAAACAGTTTCTATAGGTATATAAGGGGGCTTGAGAATGTTTGCTTGAAATTTATTAACCAAAGAACAATTTTGGTTTTAATTAAAATTGTGTAGTAATAACCTTACCAAAGCTTAAGGTGACCATATTACTCTCACGTACCTACGTGAGGGTAATATGGTCACCTTAAGCTTTGCCGCCCTATAAAACCAAAACTAGGAGGAGGATAGAGACAAAAACACAAAGCCGCATACTATGACTAATATTTTAAGTAAAAAATAGCAAACAAGCATTAGCAATAATTAGGAACATTCCGAAAAATCAACTTAAAAAAAACTAATACACTACACAATACTAAAATCGACTAAAATATTTACCATAATGTCAACTGCCAAGAGTCGGCGTAGCGGCCTGCCATTAGGTTAGAATCCGCCATTCGACTACTGTCGTGAACCACTTCTAACACAAGCATTTTAAGCTTAGCAGGAGTGGTTAAAGGTAATATTAGTAATGTTTAATAGCATTACTAGTATTTTACAAAAAACAAAGAAATAAAAGGAACTGTCATAATGGCGTCGATAGCGCCCTTTTATTATTTGATTGATGAAGAACTATCGTATCACAGAACCATCTATGCAAACAAGGCTGTAGTTTATGAGTTATAAGAAAGTGACCATATTAACCGGATGACCATATTACCCCCACGTACTATACTTAAATCCATTCATTCATTCATTCGTTACAGCCTATCAAAAGTCCACTCTTGACCTCCCCCTTAGATTGCCTCATAGAGGAAATATATACCAAAGGTGGCAAACTTGCTAGGCGGGTTGACAAACGCTATATTTTATTATTCTTCTTCTTTTTTCTTTTCTTTTTTAAAACGTTACCCCCACACTAGGATTTTCTCCTGTGTCGTGGAGGCAGTTTACAAACATAAATTACACAAGGACAAACATCCAGACCCGGAACAATTATTTGTAGGCCACACAATACTTGTTCCGTGCGTGATTCGAACCCGCGGCCCCCAGCGCAACAACCGATTGCTAAGCCACTGCGCCACGGAACTATCCAGACACATTATAGTTGTCATTTTTCACTTGATAGCAGAAAAATAGTGATGCCATTATATTTCCCACTGTCGCCTCTTACAACACCCACGGAAAGAAATATAGTAAACGGAAAGATAGAATAGTGGATTCTCTAATAGGTACTTAAATATAATACTAAATATGAATGTTATCGAATAGGAAATTATACTCTACGGTCTCATGTTTCAATCATCACATAAAAAGGCTCAGAAGGGCTAGAACCCAGAGCCGTAAAGCCAGTTAAAAAAATCATCACATAAGAGTTGTTTATAAGATAAAATAAACCATTAGCAAACCAAAAATTACAGTTTGAGGTTCGAGTGTACAAAAAATGGTTAATTTTTTACAATTTATGTTCTGTCAGGTTAAAATTTATTTCATTGATAACTTTTATCTAGCGATTGAAAAATCAAACCAAAATTGTCTTTATCGTCACGCTTGGTTTTAAAAAAAGAAAAAACAATACAGTCGAATTGAGTACCTTCTCCTTTTTGATGTCGGTTAAAAAAAAGGTGGACTATGTGCTCGTTTATGCTATGAATAAAAATTATGCAGCAAGAATGGGTCGATTCTAAGAATTCTAAGAAGATTCTCAGAAGTACCTACCACGCCTGCACAGAATGCCAGCGTGAATAATGCTGCTGTTTTTCGTTTATTAAATGCAGAGAATCGGAGACCATTTTTTATTGGTAATGAGCGATTCCATTTTAATTTTCAGGAATGGCACAGCGCATCTGTTTTTTGTTTTTTAATCGAGAACAGAATAAAAAGTTTTTTCCATCATTGTTGTCGTATTTACGTAATGTATAATTTTCGACTTTGGCTTAAAATCTAGAAATAATCTCATCAGTTCCACAAAAAAATTAAATAATCAAACTACAAAAACAAAACAACAACCCATTGCTTCTGATAACGCAGTTTTTTTGCTTCAGGAGATGAGTCCGTTGCTGGTACATTAACCACGCTATAATCATCCTGCGACAACCTTTAATAACAAAGCGGTGTATTTTGTATTCGTATGTTTCCCATACATTGCTTCATCAGCAACAGCAGGAGGGATATTTGCCATAGTTAACACACTTGGCAATGGGGTTGGCAACCGCAGTTTTTTATTTATAGTCGTTATTAGGAGGATCCATGAAGGCCCATCTCCTGATTTATTTCTCTCTGTCGCCTCTCACGATACGTACGGGATGATATGGGGTAGTAGATATTCTTACACCGCCACTACTCGGTAAATATTATCCTAATATTTAAGAATCAAAGAATGTAAGGAGGCTTACAGTTTGTTTCTTTTGTACCAGATGGCTATAGATTTTTTGGAGAAAACATTTTCTTACACATAACATATTCAGCCGAAAAATTTTATAATGCGATTCTATAACAGTGACTTGTAAATCGACACGATCTAAGATACAAACGCTGTCCCTCAAATCCAGTGATGAAATAATTGACATTCATCCGTTCAACACAAAAAAGCCCGCCACAGATACACTTAAAATTAATTACAACTTCAAATTTAAGATTAACACCTGGATTGACATGTTTTCTTATAAGAGACGAAAAAAACATTCTCACGATCACATCAAAAAGTTTTGTTGAGTTTGTTCCGACGTTTGCTAATGGCCGACACAATTATTTCGTTCGGATGCTTTTAAGTTTTTGTGTTAACATTTCAAGCCTAATTCTAACTCAACACTGTTACGAGCCGTACAAGTTATAGAGAACATAAGGCGGAAAGGCAAATGACAAATGTATTAGATGTAATATTTGTTAAAAAAAATTCGCGAATAACTCTGAAACAAGCAATCATATTTTGCGGAAATTCGTTATTTTAGCCTACCTAGTTTGAAGATCACCACCCGCCCTCCCTCTTCAAACTAAATCATCATTCATCATTACAGCCCTTCACAAGTCCACTGCTGAACATAGGCCTCCCCCAAAGAATGCCACAAAGCACGGTCCTGAGCCACCTGCATCCATCGACTTCCTGCATATCTTACCAGGTCGTCACTCCATCTAGTGGGGGGACGCCCTACACTTCGCCTGCCGGTACGAGGCTGCCACTCGAGAAACTTTCTTCCCCATCGGTTGTCGGTTCTTCGAGCTATATGGCCGACCCATTGCCACTTCAGCTTACTAATCCGTTGGGCTATGTCGGTCACTCTAGTTCTACTGCGGATATCCTCATTTCTGAGTTTATCACGCAGAGAAACTCCGAGCATAGCCCTCTCCATAGCTCGCTGAGCGACCTTGAGCTTCCTCATCCGGCCAGCAGTGAAGGACCACGTCTCAGTTCCGTATGTCATCACTGGCAACACGCACTGGGTGTACAGTCTCGTTTTCAAGTTTTGAGGTATACCTGACGAGAAGATGTGCCGTAATTTCCCGAACGCTGCCCAACCGAGTTGAATCCGTCGATTGACCTCTCGGTCGAAGTTGGACGTCAACAACTTCGAGCTTAGTGTTCCCAACAACTACCGGCATAGGTGTGACATGGACATTAAACATGATCTTTGTTTTGTCCATGTTCATCTTAAGACCTATCCGTTGGGAAACACTATTGAGGTCATTGAGCATAGTGCTTAGGTCCTCCAGCGATTTCCAAAGATTTTCAAACTAAATAAGATACATTATTATTATATTTACACGGATCTCAGCCAGATAATTAATTTTTAACATCTTTAAACTCTAAACCGATACTAAAGTTCTTCACTCTTGTATATTCTTTTTTTGTATCTTTGTTGCGTGATATCTTCACCAATTGTGAACCAATTTAAATGATTCTTGTTTATCTGATAAGCTGTACTTCAGGTGGTCTCATATAACATATATGGATATTAAATTCCACCCTTAAGGGTAGGAAAATAGGTGTGTGTATAACTATCCAGGTCATCACCGAGGCTGCCCTACACTTCGCTTACGGGTACAAGGCTCCCGTTCGAGAACTAATACGATATACACCGATATAATATTTTAACCAATGTTTCTACAAATCAGAATAGCTTTTTGCGGTGGCTTTATCGTAAAGGCTTCGTGGGTGTCCTAAGACGCGACAGAGGGAAATAAACCAGATGGGCACCAGCATCGTCCTAATAACATCTATACAAATAAATAAAATTGAAGTGTCTGTTTGTAATGTCAAGATAACAGCTTTTTACTAAATGCATAGAAAAATATATACGATACTTACAACAAAAACACAATTTTTTAAATCTTTGTCTGTCTGTTTGTTCCGGCTAATCTCCGAAATTGCTGGACGGATTTTGACGGAACTTTCACTAGCAGATGATGCTGATGTTATAAGGAGTAACTTAGGCTACTTTAATTAGAAAAATAATTAGGGTTCCGCGCAAAAAAATTAATACCCTAAATTACACACGGGCGAAGTCAACAAAGGGAACAGCTAGTCTGAAAATAAAAACCTCGGAAATTTTTTTTTTGGAGTATATGTGAAGTTAGCCAATACCAATACACGTTGAGGCACAACGGACTTCTTTCTGCCTTACTATGAAATAAGAGGAGACTAATGAGGAATGAGGAATAAGTCTTTATCTGTTACTTTACAATTCACTTTTTACTCCAACCAACAGAAGTTGGCTTATATGTTTAAGTAGTACGTTTTCATAGCTAGCCTGCTATTGACGCCAAACTTCAATGGGACCCCATATATAAATTAGCAAGCCGACTTAGTACTGCAACATATGCTGTAAGAAAAATTTGAAGTTTCACAGATGTTGAGACAGCTAGATTAGTTTATTTTAGTTACTTTCATAGCGTGATGTCTTATGAAATTTTGTTATGCGGTAATGCGATTGATATTGAAGCCATATTTGTTTTGCAAAAGAGAGCCGTACCTAAGGGCGATTTATAACCTAAATTGTAAAGAGTCCCTCAGAGAAACTTTTAAAGAAATAAGCATATTAACTTTGGCATCGCAATATATTTATGAAAATGTAATGTATGTACATAAATCATAAATAGCTTTAATAAGAATAAGGATGTTCATACTTTAAACACTAGGAACAAACATAAGCTTGTAATTCCAGTTACTAGATTCCACAGAATCAGTAATTCATTTATGGGGCAATGTATACGCTTTTACAACATAATCCGTTCAAAGTTTGTCAATAAGCAAGTTTAAAAGTTTTATTAAAAAAAACCTGTACAAAAAGGGTTATTATAATATCAAGGAATACATGAATGAAAATAACCTCTGGGAAGAAGGTGATCGCCACCACGCTGGTTCCATGAAAATTAATTTAAAACTTTTACAAACAAAGTTATTCTTAGGTGAAATATGTTTAAAAAAAAGTCCCACTGGATTTCTTTCTGGTTCTTCCCAGGACAGAGGTATTTTCCGAACCAGTGGTAAATAAAAAATAACTTTCAATAAGTATTATAACTATAACTTTCTATAAGCCGTGTAGTGGCGGTCAAGAATATCCACTACCCCATATCCTCCCGTGGGTGTCGTAAAAGGCGACAAAGGGAAACAGGCAGGAGATGGGCAGCAGCATCTTCCTGATAATAGCCAAATTACAATAAAAAAAACTGCGGTTGCCAACCCGCTCGCCAAGCGTGACAACTATGGCAAATACCCCCCTATGAATGACAGTAACAAAGAAACGGCCCCCAGTCCCCGGCGGCCCCGCTATTCCTGGCTACGGTGGCGACCATGGTAATGGCGGGGCAGGGGGTGCTAAGAATCTCCGGTGGAGGTTCGGTTGCCATCTTAGACGACTCGACCTGGCAACGTACAACGCACGCACCCTGAGGACTGACGAGAAGATCGTGGAGCTGGAAGAAGAGATAGACAAGTTGCGCTGGCATATTATAGGATTATCCGAAGTCCGAAGAGAGGGGGAGGACACGGTAATCCTCGAATCCGGCAACTTGCTCTATCACCGGGAGGGCGACCATCTGTCCCAAGGAGGTGTCGGATTTATCGTCCACAAGTCTCTCGTTAACAACGTTGTAAAGATCGGGAGTGTGTCGACGAGGGTTGCGTACCTTATACTCAGAATCACCAAACGGTATTCGCTGAAGGTCATACAGGTTTACGCACCAACCTCGGCACACCCCGATGAGGAGGTGGAGGAAATGTATGAGGATATCTCTAGAGCCATGCATTCCTCCAAAACCCAATATACGGTGTTAATGGGAGACTTCAATGCAAAACTAGGCACAAGAGAGAACGGTGAGCTGAAAGTAGGGAAATTTGGAATAGGGCAACGGAACCCAAGGGGCCAGTAGCTGGCCGACTTCATGGAGAAAGAGGGACTCTTTATGATGAACTCTTTCTTCCAGAAGCGGCCCCACAGGAAGTGGACCTGGTCGAGCCCCGACGGTTCGACAAAAAATGAGATTGACTTCATTATGACGACCAGACGACAACTGTTCAGTGATGTCTCCGTGATCGCGAGGGTGAAAACTGGTAGCGATCACCGAATGGTTAGAGGCACACTGAACCTAAACGTTAAGTTGGAGAGGTCTCGTCTAATGAAGTCAACGCTCCGTCCCCCTCGTGCTCTGTTCCAAAGTCCGGAAATCTTTCAGCTCGAGTTACAAAACCGTTTTCAGTGCCTGGAAGACTGCAATGAAGTGGACGATATGAATGACAAGCTCGTGGAAACTGTCCATGCGGTCGGAGCTAAGTTCTGCAAGACCCGCCGCAGAAGAACACAAAAACTCTCCGATCACACTCTTAATCTCATGGCTGTTAGACGGAAGATGAAGCTACATTCTTCAACAGACTTGACAGCATACAGGCATCTGAACAGACAGATCTCCAAATGCATGCGGCGGGACTTACGCAACTTCAATACAGCTCGTATTGAAGAAGCGATCGAGCGGAACCAAGGCTCCAAAGTCTTTGCCAGAGATCTGTCTGCCAGAAAGAGCCAACTGTCAAAGCTGAAGACAGAATGTGGCAGCATCGTTTCCGAGACACCTGAGATTTTGAGTGAGATTGAGAGGTTCTATGGGCAGCTGTACACATCATCGTTGGAGCCACACGCAAGTGTGAGTAACGATCCAAGAGCGAGTCTCATCCGACACTATTCCGAAGATATCCCGGATGTCAGTCTGAGCGAGATTAGGATGGCTCTCCAGCACCTTAAAAACGGTAAGGCCCCAGGCGAGGATGGAATTACAGCGGAGCTTCTGAAAGCGGGTGGAAGACCGGTACTTGAAGTCCTTCAGAAGCTCTTTAATTCCGTCCTCCATGGTGGCATTACACCGGAGGCGTGGAGCAGAAGTGCGGTGGTCTTGTTCTTCAAGAAAGGTGACAACGCTCTTTTGAAGAACTACAGACCGATTTCCCTTCTGAGCCGCGTCTACGTGCTGTTTTCGAGAGTCATTACGAATCGTCTCGCGCGCAGACTTGACGACTTCCAGCCTCCCGAACAAGCCGGTTTCCGAAAGGGCTTTAGCACCATAGACCACATACATACCCTTCGGCAAGTTGTACAGAAGTCCGAAGAGTACAATTTGCCACTATGTCTGGCGTATGTGGACTATGAGAAAGCCTTTGATTCCGTCGAAATTTGGGCGGTGCTGCAGTCCCTTCAGCGGTGCCAAGTTGACTGTCGGTATATCGAAGTGTTGAAGTGCTTGTACAGTAGGGCTACGATGGCTATCCGAGTACAGAACCAGAGTACGAAACCTATCCAATTGCAGAGAGGTGTAAGACAGGGTGACGTCATATCCCCGAAACTCTTCACCGCTGCATTGGAAGACGTTTTCAAGCTTCTGGACTGGAAAGGATACGGTATCAACATCAATGGCGAGTACATCACTCACCTTCGATTTGCCGACGATATAGTCCTTATGGCAGAATCGCTGGAGGACCTAAGCACTATGCTCAATGACCTCAATAGTGTTTCCCAACGGATAGGTCTTAAGATGAACATGGACAAAACAAAGATCATGTTTAATGTCCATGTCACACCTATGCCGGTAGTTGTTGGGAGCACTAAGCTCGAAGTTGTTGACGAGTATGTTTACCTGGGACAAATAGTCCGACGAGGTAAGTCCAACTTCGACCGAGAGGTCAATCGACGGATTCAACTCGGCTGGGCAGCGTTCGGGAAGCTACGACACATCTTCTCGTCAGACATACCTCAAAACCTTAAAACGAAATTGTACAACCAGTGCGTGTTGCCAGTGATGACTTACGGAACTGAGACGTGGTCCTTCACTGCTGGCCGTATGAGGAAGCTCAAGGTCGCTCAGCGAGCTATGGAGAGGGCTATGCTCGGAGTTTCTCTTCGTGATAAACTTAGGAATGAGGATATCCGCAGTAGAACCAGAGTGACCGACATAGCCCAACGGATTAGTAAGCTGAAGTGGCAGTGGGCCGGCCATATAGCTCGAAGAACCGACAACCGATGGGGAAGAAAGGTTCTCGAGTGGCAGCCTCGTACCGGTAGGCGAAGTGTAGGGCGTCCCCCCACGAGATGGAGTGACGACCTGGTAAGACATGCAGGAAGTCGATGGATGCAGGTGGCTCAGGACCGTGCTTTGTGGCATTCTTTGGGGGAGGCCTATGTTCAGCAGTGGACTTGTGAAGGGCTGTAATGATGATGATGATGATGAAGTATTATGTAATAATCAATATTGATAAAAAAATATTCTATAGGATCCCAAACAAATGGCGGCACCCATCCATCTTCTCTATTAAATTTAGGATATTTTTTTATTTATTTCAATAGCCTCGCCCATCATCCTCAGTAGCAATCGGTTTAATTTTGCGAGGATCTGTGGTCTATCAAATTTGATGTAGGTAATGGCGGGAACGATCTTGAACATGTTCACGTATGTTTTTTCACGTGGGGTTTTATAGACCTTTTTATTAATCCTATGTAAGAGAGACCACATTTACAATCCAGCTTGTACACTCCAGCATCTTGTAGAGGGATATTACACTTGACGGATGGTAAAAGATTGATTAATCTTTTTCGGCGGCATATAGTATGTTTTAATGGAAGCTCGCTCGGATGTAGCCTACCTTGTCTGACTCCTCTGACGTATGGTAATACAGTAGGCACACGCTCGACCGTGGCCGGATTCACTCGATCTCTGTGACGTAGGCGCGACACCCGAAGCTTCTGGTCTCTCAATACTTGCTTGATATGCTGAAGCTCGGCGGCCAGATGTTTTTGTCACAGGCGTCTTGTGCTCTCTGAAACAATGATTTTCCCACGGTGGCTAACTGTGATGAATGATGGTCAGACTCACCATTTAAATATCGGTTTGTATGGGTCTTTTCCCTTTCACCGTATGACCAATAATGTTATCAGGTTCGGACCAAAAATTAATATTCAAAACTGACTAACTATGACATCGGGTAATCAAACATCTTAGTCCCCCCCCCCCCCCCCCCCGTGACTATGAGTGTTGTATCGGGATTAAACATAAGTAAATTAAACACGATAAAACCCGTAAAAATAATTTTATTCAATGTATGTTTTATTAATGTAGTATTCGCGTAAATATAAGAAATTATTTTTACCCTTTATATCCCGTGTAAAATAGAGATATAACATTACTTTCTTTTATAGACGAAACATAATACTCGTAATTAATAATGAGTGAAGAGCGCCGTAGAAATAATACTGGATGTGAGACATTTACATACTCGTATCATGTCAAGAGATAAAAATTTTGCACACGGCTAGCATGGGCTAGGGACAAAAATTTTATACCCCGATTATATCCACTGACAAGAGATAAAATTGCATTGTCCCTGTGCCGAAGAACGGCAATGGGGAGAAGTATATCCCCGTTTGACATAACGAGTAGACATATATCCCCCGTCCGTAGCAGGGAGCCAAATTAAAGATAAAAAATTATGCTTTTTTGACATTTGAAAGGGACAATTCTATTCTAGTTTATTGGACGTGGGTTTAAGTTTATATTCATATAAAAAATCTATCTAAGTCTAAGTCTGTCTCCCATTTAATCTATTGTGGATATTATATCCACCTATATATATTACATTCTCCTTTCCTCGGGAATAAAATTGTCTCCTGTCCATGCTAACCCTGCAGATAGAATAAATGAGAGTGGATGCTGTTGCCTTTAGACACGACGGAGTACAATGCTATTTATTTATTTACACTTTATTGTACACCTTAATAAAAGGCTTATAAAGGGAGGACTTAATGCCTTTTGGCATTCTCTCCCAGTGAACCCGGGACGTGTGGAAAGTAATGTAATAGTGATGCTATACATACATGAATCCCATATTTACATTATAGTGACTAACTGCTTTCTAGACTAAGTATAAAATTGGTCTATGCACTTAATACAATACTTTCACATTAAATAACACGCTGTAAAAATTATACTTTCAAGCTATTTTGGTAGAAAGTATTGGATTAAATAAAAATTCTGTGTCAAAACGTGACGATTATAAAGAACGGGGAAGTAAACGAGGGGCTTCTATTAGCTTGCTAGATAACAAACGCATAGTTTTTTTCAAAAAACATTTCATTGACGAAATTGTCAAATCATGCACTCCATTTACACTATATAAAGCAGTTGTTGAAAACATTTGGACTCTTTTAGATTTTAAATATTTAAAATAAAATAAAAACTATTTTTTATATAGGATAAGGGTGACATACGAGCACACAGTCAGCCTGATGGTAAGTGGTTGCTGTGGACATAGACATCTACATCTATCCTCGATTACATATCAAAATGCAGATGCGTTGTCATCCGTGAGGACTAAGATGGAATGCCTCGTTTTCAGTAAAATGAATATCCGGTTCTCTACACTCACTATACGAAACACAGCAACGTTGAGCTGCTATTTTACGCTGCGCTGGAGAGCGTGTCGCCGGTCGAGCCGACCCATTCGTGCTATAACTATACTACTAAAATAGCTGCAACACGACTCTACCACGTATTTTAATTATTTTTACATTTTATAAGTGAGGAGAATAGGGGAACTTTAAAACATACAGCCTTATTAATAAATGATTATGATTACTTTTTAAATTTTGTTAATACTAAAGCCACTTTTTACTTGTGACGGAACATCTTAATCTTGCGGGGTTTATCATGTTTACCACGTACAATAGATGTATTATTACGTGGGCCATTCAAAAAGTTTTGCGAAGCTAATAAACTTTTTAGCATTATATCTTTTCAAAGAAATCCAGCCACCATGCCATGGTAAAGCAATAGCCTGCGTAGCCTAGTGTTCGGTCGCTTGTTGTTCAGAGCAGCTTCAGAAAGCATTTAGTAGTATACCATTAGGCTTTTATGTTCCTTCGATTCCGTAAAGGATTGTCTTAGTGAAAAAAACTATCAAATAAAATCTTCCCTGGGCTTCTCGATCGCTTACCTTTGGTAGGCGTTGGTTCATTTTGAAACAATCAAACCATCATCTGGCGTTTTGTTTCTGAATCGTGTTGATAAATCCACGATTCATCACCTGTAGAAATGTCATACACACGCCGAGATGAGTCTCCTTCAAATTTTGTAATCATTTCAAATTTTAGACGAAGCCGTTTCACGCTGGCCTGTTTCTAAACATCGGTGCGGTTGTACGGACCGAACGCGAAACTAGGGTAGTTTTGCGTGTTTCACGCGAAAGTATTTATGTACAATCTCCTAAATGCTTCCCGATCCTATCTGTAATATAACACATATCACAGATCATATGTAATTCACTTAGTTTTTGAAAACTTCTTTAGAATCGTTGTGATTTGAAACTTACTGAATCGAAAGAGCGACACTAAAAAGAGACAAACATATACATCTATAGGATTTACTCTCCGAAAGAATGAGATAGAATAAAGTGCACAGCGTTACCTAACATCTCGGTAACTCCTCTTAGTGAGGTGTTTTAAAGATAGTTAATATAACTTTGAACTGTTAAAATAAACAATTAGAAAAATTTACAAATTTATTAAATAAATAAAGATAATAATCCACGATTTCAAAACTTACCTACCGAATCATATTAAATAAGTTGGTTAAACCTATCAAACGATACATAGTAGGGCCATGCTGCAGCTATTTTAATTGTATAGTTTTAGACCGAATGGGTCGGCTAGAACGGGGAAGAATCACGCTTTCACAAAATACCAGCGTAAAATAGCAGCTTAATGCTGCTGTGTTTCGTATGGTGAGTGTAGAGAATCGGAGACCCTTTTTACTGGAAAAGAGACATTCCATCTTAGTCCTCACAGCTGACAACGCATCTGAATTTTGAATCGCAAACGAGGATACATGTAGATGTCTATGAACCACAGCAACTACTTACCATCAGGTGGACTGTGTACTCGCTTGTCACCCTTATCCTATATAAAAACAAACATCGCGTAAAAATCATCGACAAATGTTCCCAACGCAAATCTGTTTGTTAATGAAACACGATACTTTGTGAGACTAGGGACCTGCTCCAGCTTCGACGGGGTAGGATCTATTAATGTGGCCTTATTTAGATTTAATATAATCAAAGAACATTATTTTATCAAGTTTTTCGGATAATTCCAGGCATTACTCTCTTTCTGCTTGTAAAGTTTCATTACAATAGCTTCAGCCGTTCCGAAGATTAGTCTGTACAGATATGCAGACAAAATTTTACAAATGGTTATTTATGCTGAGCTAGAAGCCAATTATTGCCATATTACAGACAAACGCTTTAATTTTATTTATATATATAGATTATACGCGAAATATGAAATTAGAACATTAGTACTTTTACTTGTAAATAATCATATTTTCAATATAAATTAAAACTGACTCGTGTCTCTAAAAAGAATCCACAAAATTTTCTGCGCGGCACAGCCAGCGTCAATCTAGCTGTGTTCCCATATATCAAGTGAATATTATATCCATGTGCTGTTTGTAACCAAGTTGTAACATTTGCTGGTTTGTCACCCCTTCATTCTATGCAAAAAAAATCAGCTTTAGAAGATTGTGAAGTGACGATACGGGTAGGTATTTTTCATGAATGCCATCTGTTTTATACTGCTCGCTCCGTATCGCCGTATCGTACGATAGAGAGAGTTCCAAGTCATGGAAGAAATTACCTACTTTTCCCTTTTGAAATATTGTTTCGGGCAATAACGTTTTCACCCCCTAATCTTTACGAAATGAGACAATTTTTGTCTCATTAGATTCAGTACACCGTAATCTAGGTCTGTACGTTTTATTTTTTAGTAATTCAGTATTTTTTATTTTTAAAAAATTAAAACGCTCGAGAAAGTTTCTAAGTCTAGATATTTAGATGTTAATAACTTAAATAGTAGATACGCAATAATTCTTTAAAATAAAAACGTACGAACCTAGTTTTTAATTTTATATACAACATTTCCAAAAATTATGAAAGGAAGTTATCGCTTTTTGAATTAAAATTAAAAGTTTCACAATCCTCTTAACGGCGCTAACATAATTTTAACCTATAAGCTCAAATGTTGAGTTCTTCTGCACAAGGAGCGCGTCTGCCGCAGTTTGGTTGTTTACCGCACTCCGGGCAACGCGCACAGCTGATAGCGATCTCAGGGCAACACACAATTCTATCAAGAAATCGGTAGCACTTATAGTTAATACAAGCTGACTTCGTCCGCATTGCTTGATATATTAACAAAGAAAACAAACATAACTGAATATTTGTGCTTATAAAAATCGGTGTTTCTTAAACCTTTCATCATCATTACCATCATCATCATCATCATTACAGCCTTTCATAAGTCCACTGCTGAACATAGGCCTCCCCCAAAGAATGCCACAAAGCACGGTCCTGAGCCACCTGCATCCATCGACTTCCTGCATGTCTTACCAGGTCGTCACTCCATCTAGTGGGGGGTCGCCCTACACTTTGCCTACCGGTACGAGGCTGTCACTCGAGAACCTTTCTTCCCCATCGGTTGTCGGTTCTTCGAGCTATATGGCCGGCCCACTGCCACTTCAGCTTACTAATCCGTTGGGCTATGTCGGTTATTCTGGTTCTACTGCGGATATCCTCATTTCTAAGTTTATCACGCAGAGAAACCCCGAGCATAGCCCTCTCCATAGCTCGCTGAGCTTCCTCATACGGCCAGCGGTGAAGGACCAAAATCTTAAACCTTTAATAACTTAATATTAAATGAAGATATCGCAACATTTTTTTAGATAAGGGCCAAGTGTCTAAGAAATAAAACTTAGAAAACCTAATTAAAATCTATCCCGTAGTTTTTCCGTGATGCGTGCACAACTGCAAACCTCTATCAATATATTTATTATATAGATTGATATAGACATTACATTACAATACAATACAATAAATTTATTTCAGGCATCAAGGACTTAAAAATTAAGAACATTGGCTCATAGCAATATATACCTTAACCTAAAAATATATATAAAATATAAACATAACACTATTTAGTGAAGTGTCTTCTTTGGCGCGTCCCTGTATCGGCGAAACACTACCCCAGAGGGCCGGAAATCAGGAGCGAGGAATGTCTCTTTGTGTTTTGCAGGAACTTGGAGTACGTAGGATTTGAAGTTCTAAAGTAAAGAGATCGGATCCTGAATGCGGCATCGGCTTCGTTCTTTCATGAAACGCAGGACGTCTTCTCCCGACGTACTTTTGTCCAAACGGGAGATGTAGAGCTGTTTGGTTGGCTCCACAAGACGCAGAGTTGTACTTGCATTTATTTCGGCGGTCCCACGCTGGTTACAGACGGGTCTCGAACGATGCAACGTCTCTTCTCAAGAAGAGTAAACCCGTCCTTTTCAACCTTGTTTCGGGTCACCATTGGAACTGATTTTATTTTAAATTCCACATTCTTTCGCTTTCGACCACAAGAGGGTGCCAGTTGTGAAGATTTTAACCAAACATGAAAAAATAAGGAATAATTTTTTTTATAGGATAAAGTGACAAACGAGCACACAGTCCACCTGATGGTAAGTGGTTGCTGTAACCCATAAACATCCACATCCTAGGAATGCCTATTTTCCAGCAAAAAGGGTCTCCGGTTCTCTACACTCACCATACGAAACACAGCAGTGTTAAGCTGCTATTTAACGCTAGTATGGTGTGGTCATTTGAATTTATGAAAAAGTAGAACATTAAAAAATTACATATTTAAAATTGGAATTAATTTTAAATATGTAATTTTCTAATGTTGATAAAATTTTACTGATAGCATCTGGATAGAAGCCGGAGTACAGGATGTGGTGTGCCTTGGGAGAGGCCTATGTACAGTGGTAAACTGCCGCAGGCTGATGAAGATGAGAAATCAATGTTGGTCATTTCAATTCCCTAAACCATTTTTGCTTTTTCTTTTTTGCTTGTTAAAACCATGCAAGAATGTACCACGCTCTCACAGAATACCAGTGTAAAATAGCGGGATAATGTTGTTATGTTTCGTGTCATAAGTGTAGAGAATCCAGTTCTCTACCCGTTTTACTGATAGCATTCTATGTTAGCAGTCAGATAACATTAACGCATGTGCATTTCAATTGTTAATAGAGGATAGACGTAGGTGTCTATAGGCCACAGCCACAGCATCCACTTACCATCAGGTGAACTGTATGCTCCTCTGTCTGTCGCATTTGTATAAAAAAGAACAATGTTTTAAGGTATGTCAGTTTGGTAGTGGAGGTTTTTTTTTATAGGATAAGGATGACAAACGAGCACACAGTCCATCTGATGGTAAGTGGTTGCTGCGGCCCATAGACATCTACATCTAATGCAGATGTGTTGTCACCCGTGAGGACTAAGATGGAATGCCTCATTTCCAGTAAAAAGGGCCTCCGGCCACCTGCACTCACCAAGCGAAACGCAGAGGTAAACCTCTACTTCACGCTGGTTTTCTGTGAGGTCGTGGTACCACCCCGGTTCGAGCCGGCCCATCCGTGCGACAGCAAAAGCTGCCGCGTGGCTCTACCACTGTTAAAAGGTGGTTAAGAGGTGTCAGAATATCCACTATCCCATATCGTCCCGTGGGTGCAATAAGAGGCGACAGAGGGAAACAAACCAGAAGATGGGTAGTAACGTTTTTCTAATAACAACTAAAATGAAAAACTGTGGTTACGCCGCAAATCGTCGTTGACGCCGCAAAGGGGCGAACGTCAAATTTTCAAAAAATTACAGGAAAGCGAAAAAACATTTATTATTCCCCGATTACTAGCTTTTTTCATCAGAAAATTAAATATATTAGACTTAATGGAACATTACAAATAAGATTAATTTTCTGATGAAAAAAGCTAGTAATCGGGGAATAATGTTTTCTTGCTCTCCTGCAATTATTTTCAAGAATTGAGGTACGCCCCTTTGCGGCGTTGGCGACGAACTATCCCTCCTATGAGGCAATGGAGTATAACAGCCTGTAATGGATAGATGTACGATATCCATGCTTATATTTGAGAGAAAATCTTAAAAATTACAATTCATTTTAAATTGTAAATTCTATTCCTTATAAAGAGGTTCGAATAACATGACAGTGATGTAAGTGACAAACGAACAAACAGTCCTCCCGAGGGAAAGTGTCGAAGCAGGCCATGGACGTCTAGAACTAACATCAAACAAAGCTATAGATCAGTTGAACCTTTGAAAACTAAACATATAACAAACGAAAGAAATAATTAGATGATGGTACTACCCTAAACGAACCGAACGAAAAGAAGCCTTAGTATATTGTAATTAAGAACTAGTTTTGTGTTTTATTGAAAAACCTAAAATTTGCTAGATCAATATCCACGACCGTGTCGTGGTGATGAAAAAACACACCACACATCGTTCAGTGGGTAGGGGAGACCGGGGATCGTTGACCAAATTTCAGTAAAGACGCTTGTATTCTCATTATTGTTATGATATAGTTTTGATGTACCTATATTGTTGTAAAAATATATACATATGATAGGTAAAGTATTAAGCTTCTGAAAAAAGTAACAAAAAGCTCGCAATCAATTATGGTATAGTTTACAAGCTTAATTTTGTAGAACACGAAATATGAGTCAACCTACCCCATGCCCGGGGTTGGTTGACTTGTCACTAGGGGTAAGTTGACCTATGAAATAATTAGCGCACATTATATGAATAAATATGATAAAAAATATTATAAGTATTTGTAATTCTATAGCGATAAAAATTTTATATTTATACTTTAAATATACATCATAAATTATTATAAATTAGAATAAAAAATCATACATTTAAATATTTGTCAACTAAACACTGAAACCATAATACTTTTAGTGTCTGAAACTCGAAAACTTTTGTTAACTTAATAATATACAAAAATAAAAAATAATGTTGACTATTTCAAGTAATATAATTATATATTTTTAATATTATATATTATATATTTATAATATATTTTTGGTATTATCTAATCAGTCTTCTAAATCAGAGGTGCAATTTTTGCATTCGTGGAACAAAATATTATCATTTACACAATATTGTGCATGGGCTCATAACTTGCACATAGAGCTCTGAATCCATGTTTCGCCAAAAATATTTAAAATGTAAGATTATCAGTATCATCCTCATCACTTTTGTCTTCTTCGTCACTATTCCTCTTATTTGTTCCATGAAAATCTTTTTTCTTCTTCCTTTTCTCTTACTCTTGTTAGTCTGTATGTATAAGTAGTACAAACTTTCGAGTTTCACTATTCCGTTATAAATATCAGTTGCCTCTTGAGGTAATTCTCTAATGCGAGTCTTCATCATCACTAAATATTTGTCTATTTTTAGTTCAGCCAGCGCTCTCCAAAGTCAATTTACATGTAGTCAATGCCGGTTTACTTTCTAACATTTTCTTCCTGTTTACCACGTGGCGTTGGGTGTTTTAAACAGTTTTGCAAATTCTCTTACTGTAAAATTAATACTTATTTATATCAAATATAACTAGTTGACATGCTCTATCGAAGACAACTTTGGGTATACTTCCTCGATCCGTCTTTATTTTTGTACGTTCGCATGGTTCTGCAACAACAAGCATTTGATAAATTAAAAATAAATTTATTCCATGTAAAGTATTCCCAGACTACTATGGGGTAGGTTGAATAGGTGGTCAACCAGCCCCAAAATAAATTAGTCTACCTGCCCCGGATCGCTTTCTAATTTTTAACCACATGGTATAGCCTCAAAACTGCGGCGAAATAAAAAATAATGATACGTAATAAAAAGATTATCAATCAAACATTTACTTTAAATTACTTAAAAGTAAATAACATCGAGTATATAGGCGTTACTATAAAATATATTAGAGGGTAAACAATTACTTACATGGTTTGTTTTTCGATATTAAGCTCCTTCTCCCAAACGACGTGCGTAGACAATGCCGCTCTTCCGGTACCTGAGCGGGGTTAGAAAATGGTTTTGCGCGCCTAGTTGGATGAGGCAACACTTTTGAGTAGGTCGAGTTTGTGACAGCAACTCAACCTGCCCCTATAGTCAACCGTCCCCGGTCTCCCGTACCGTAAGAGACGACAGAGGAAAACAAACCAGGAGATGGGCAGCAGCGTCTTCCTAATAATCTAGAAAATAAGTACCTAAAATCATTTAAGAAAGCTAAATCTAAGTAAAATAAAAACCGCGGTTCTAACCAGCCTTCCCGTGTGGCAACTTTGGCAAAAATACCCCTTCATGAAGCGATGAAGAAGCCTATGCTCAGCAAAAGACTTTTAGCAAAGGGATGTAATGAATGAACGATGATGAAAATAAACGCTAATAATCTTACGCTCACCAGATGTCGTTAGTTGGAACTAAGGTGAACTTAGATATTTATTACACAGATGATCACGCATTGTCATCATTCAAAAGTTGCGATCCAATTATAAGTATTTTGGTTTCTAGTGTAAGTATGTGTGACACAAAACAATGCCTCAGTGCTGGATTCTGTAATTTTTTTACACCTTTTTAATTTTTTTTAATTCTTCTACTTTTAGGAATAGTCTTGGTTTGCTTTATCCTTTATAATCTAATTAAAATAAAATATAACTATTTTTCCAGAAATAAACATTGATCTATACACTTTTCTAACAAATTAACTTTTCCCGCTATGAAACCTGTCAAATGTCTCACCTCATTACTAAGTAGCGCCGCCCTGGTGGCAGAAAAAATCATTTACGTAAAATGTAAAGAAATAATAAATCACTTCTACTCCTATGTATATGTCTGTACAAAGCAACGAACTTTGACCATATAATAAACTCATGTAACATGTGAGCAAGACGTTAATGCATAAGTAATTTTACAATTAGCGTCACGCGATAGTGTATTATTAAGTTTTACGTTTTCTTACTGAATATTTATAGAGCAATTTCACTAAAAGCAAAGCGATTAGACGCCTGCTAGGGTAGCTCCGTCGAATTTCACACATCACTGTCTGCTGCACGGCTGGTTTTTTGTTATTCCTTTTTAGAAACTATTCATAAATATTGAGCTGTGATAGCTCAAAGAATAAGTGATATCCGTATTTTTTTCTGACGCGAGCAATCCGATCCCGAGCTGATAAATCATGTGCTCAACTGTGAAGAAAACTAGCGACTCGCAAGGTTGGGCTTACTGCCCAATCATCAAAAACTTTCTGTCAAACGCGAAGAAGCCCGTATGCAACAACTGAGACTACTCGTATAACTTTTATCATCTATTGGTTGCGAAATCGTCGATCGTTAGTCGTGCATCGCATTCAATTAGCAATTGGCAAAAACGTAACCAGCCGTAACCATGATTTTGGATATAATTATACCCATGTTCGAAGTAACTTTATCGAGCCTATACATAGCTGAGTAATCTAGACAGAAACTAATATATATAAATATATATATATATATACATTTGGAGAATCAATGAGCTTTTAATGATCTCAAAAAACTGACGGATTCCAAAAGCGTACCGTTTTGCTGTTAGTTGGCAGGCAATATTGAAAGTAATTCGAAATGTGTTCAAAAAGCACTTAACAAGTTTCACCGTGTGGTATTTTTATCAATTGAGTTAGTAGCTATATACAACTGTAGCTATATATAAAGCTATATATGACTATCATATTAACCGTCTGTTAAATTATATTAATAGCATTTTGAGTTACCGGCACATATCTTAATCTAAATGTAATGAAATTGCAAGCGACATGACCATCTTAAATTAGATAATAAGTGCAGTACAGCAGTCAATATGCAATCCTTCACACTTATATAATAAGTAGACGGGGTGAGAAGGCCGTGTAACTTTAAGTGGCTTGTGAAGGAAGAAGGCCCGATCGCGGCTCTTCGCCCCTCTAATTACCTCCGAGATCCGCCGATAGCGCAAGCTTTTATCTTCAACACTTCCATTAAGCAAATATACAACTTCAAGCCCACTAATCACACACTACAGTATTTTTCAACTCTAAAACCAATTAAAAATATTTTGATAGACAATAATAAATTCTTACTTACCATCATTATTTCGGGCTGCTCTTGCGTTAATAGGCGGTTTGTAGTAAGGCAAACATTTTTGTTTTAATGCGTTTCATATCGTGAAGTTTATAAAATTCAATTTATACAGTCGATAAGGAAATACTCGTACTCGTATAATACAGATGTCTCAGACATTTTTATACGTAGTAAAGCCACGCTGCAGTTATATTATGGTGGAAACACAAATGGGTTTTCTCGACCGGGGTACAACCATGCTCCAACAAAATACCAGATTAAAATAGCAGCTTAATGCAGATGTGTTTCGTATGGTGGGTGTGGAGAACCGGATACCCTTTTTACTGGAAACGAGACATTCCATCTCAGTCCTCAGAGGTGACAACACATCTGCATTTTAATTCTTAATTGTAGATAAATGTTGATATCATAGTCCACAGCATCCACTTACCATAACGTGGATTGTGTGCTCGTTTGTCATCCTTATTTTATAAAAATAAATACAAAATCACCAGATAGTATGTCTATATGTCGATTAGTCGATGTCGATGTCGACTATGTCGATTCAGTTCATTACAGCCTTCCGAACATTGACTATGTTCAACTGAACTGTACTGCAATCCGTACAAACTAAATATTGCGTAAATTGAAGATTTGTGAATTCCATAAAATTATTATTATTACATTTTATTTAGAAATATGTCTGTTTAGATTAAATTAAGATATTTTATATTAAATTCTTATATTTATTTTATATTAATATTAATATCTTATTTTATATCACATTAAAGTCTTCGCGCATGCTCCCGCGCGAAGACATAGAGTAGGACACAATTTTTGTTTGGAATGGCTTCTCTAGTACGTAGTATATACATTGAAGTATATGTACTACCTACTAGAAAAGCCATTCCGAACATTGACTATGTTCAACTGAACTGTAGTGCAATCCATACAAAGTAAATATTGCGTAAATTGAAGATTTGTGAATTCCATAAAATAATTATTATTACATTTTATTTAGAAATATGTTTGTTTAGATTAAATTAAGATATTTTATATTAAATTCTTATATTTATTTTATATTAATATCTTATTTTATATCAAATTAAACCGCGCATGCGCGAAGACATAGAGTAGGACACAATTTTTGTTTGGAATGGCTTCTCTAGTACGTAGTACATATAGCTCAATGACTACATATAACTCAATGATTGCAGCATATAAAAATTCATCATAGAACATAGGTCTCCTGCCATGCCATACATTGCCTTATAAAGGGAAATTTTTGCCATAGTTTCCACGATGGAAGGCTGGTTAATAACTGCTTTTTATTTTATTTTATAGTTGTTATTAGGAAGATGCTGCTGCCCGTCTCCTGTTTGATTTCTGTCGGCTCTTACGATATATCTACGAGATGATATGTGGTAGGGGATTTTCCTACGCCTCTACTACACGACCAACAATGGAGCACTATGAACTGGTAAAGAATAAGCAAAATAATTAACAAATAAATATTTACTTTTTTATAAAAATAAGCTAGTATGTACACATTTCTAAATTATATCACAGCTTATACTATGTAATGATTTCTTACGTTTACGGAACAACTACATACTTATTAAATGAAACTAATTTTATGGATTTTATCGAGTTTAATTTTAACATTTTAATTTCCGACTATTCGGGTGCTTCACAGCACCCATGTTGTTTTTTATAGAATAAGGGTGACAAACAAGCACACAGTCCACCTGATGGTAAGTGGTTGCTGTGGCCCACAGACATCTACTTCTATCTTCGTTTGCGAATCAAAAAGCAGATGCGTTGTCAGCCGTGAGGACTAAGATAGAATGCCTCTTTTCCAGTATAATAGGTTGCCAGTTCTCTACATTCACCACACGAAACACAGCAGCATTAAGCTGCTATTTTACGCTGGTATTCTGTGAGAGCGTGGTTTGAGCCGACCCATTCGTGTTATAACTATACTATTAATATAGCTGTAGCATGGCTTTACCACGTGGTCATGTTATGTCATAGTTAGCCCGGCTACCTTCAGTTTTGAATATTAATTATTGGTTCGAACTACGCAGAACGGGCTTATAGTATCTTGAAATCTTGCAATGGTGTGCTTGGGTTTGAATTTAATTTTGTTAATTATAGGATCCCAAGCAGATGGCAGCACCCATCCATCTTCTCTATTGAAATTAGGATGTTTTTTTTTATTTCAATAGCCTTGCGAATTTACCTTGGTAGATATCAATTTTCTTTTACGAGGATTTGTGGTCTTCCAATCTAATGTAATGCTGGCGACGATCTCGAACATGTACACAGACTGCAGACTTCCCGGCGCGTCGGTGTTTCACGTCAGCTATATGTTCATTTAAGCGAGTTTTATAGATCTTTTTGTTTGTCTTATGTAAGAGAGACCATTTTTACAATCAAGCTAGTACACTTGATGATGATAGTTTAGCATGATGTTTGTATGCATGTTTGTTTCATTTTATAATATGTAATTTACGTTTTACGATCAACAAAATACAAATAAATAAAAAAAAAACATGAGCGAGTGTCGTGGAAACACTCGGTTGGTACGAAGTTCCTTTTGTAGTATATTATTATTGATAAACGTATTATTTTATTGATTAACGAATACAAATAAATGAATTACGAGCGTATATTACTTACAATGAAACGTCATTTAAAATAATTTTACTTTCATGACAAGATAAAAAAAGTGCGAAGGAGAAGGATTATTCCATCTCGCTTCATTATAGCCGCCAAGGCCGTCTACACTATGTCAGAAGGGGTAGTGACAGAAAAATCTTACACTTTTTCTCGCCTAGCCCCATACTCGTAACGTCCGATAAGGAACTTCGTCCCAAAAAGTGAAGAACGTTTTGGTAACTCCCGGTTAAAAGACTATTTTGATTTCTACAAAACATACTTGTACTGTTTTGTAGATATGATGCTTTTAAAATTAATTTCCATCACCGCGCTCAGTTTCGCAGGCGCATTTAACTCTAAATGACTCGTGATCGAATCATTGGCTACAAATTAAGTGAAGTAGCGATATGACACATCAGTGTCGTAATGGAGCGAACAAAGACCTGCCTTGTCAGCTGCTAATTTGCAAATTAACGTGGCGTCGGCCACTCTAGCGCTGTGATCTCATTAATTTTAGCTTTGAGTGCGTTATGCGTTTACTCCAATTTCTCACGCGTCTCACACAGTCTACGTTTAAAACATTTTTGTACTACACAGTAATATAAACTTTACAATCATATTTGCACCCGGTAAGTAGCATTGTTGTCGAGATCCAGAAATCAACGATGCGAAGTCTTGGTGGATCGCTAACTTATTTTATAAATGTGTTAATCATTACAATGCTGTATCAATTTTTTTGTATAAGTATACTATAGCACACTTTCTGCTTCGGTTATATAAATTTAAGACCAACAGTAAAGTAAATAATTTAAAATTTAAAATTTTGTACAGCCAACTTCTATATAAGTTATTAAGATAATTTAAAAACTCGATCACACCAGAAGCACCAGCTTTCAAATAAAAAAAGAATCATCGAAATCGGTTCAGCCAGTAAAAAGTTATGAGGTAACACACATAAAAAAACATACAGTCGAATTAAGTACCGCCTCCTTTTTGAAAGTCGGCAGAAATATAAGGTTCAATTGATATTTAAATTTCATCGTACTACTTGAAATTAAATGAAAATGAAAACCTGAGCGATTTAAATTCCATTTCCGATACTCAATATCATGCCAGTTGCAATTTTAAGTGCAAATTTAAAATTGCAACTGGCATGATATTTAAAAATAATTGTAAATTAATCAGTGATAATTTTTTAAAACATCTTTGGCAATTTAATTGCCTTTTTTGACACCACGGAGGCATTGTATTTAGAGTTGCAACGAATAGTATATTCGGCCACACGCCGAATACCGAATATTTTGGGCGGGAAAGAAGAAGTTTTCAGAGCGTCCATTCCCTGAAGCTGGGATTGTTTACGAGAAGAAAGGAGTACTACTGCCTGAAAATAATTATAATCATATAATTTTCCTATTACCTACCCTACCCTAAAATCGATAAAAATAAGATTAGCTTTTACTTGTACATTGCTTTTACATAATATCATAATAACATGTGAAGGCAACAAACTCATAATGACTTATAGGTGAATAAAAAACAACTGTCTTAAAAAAATTAATAATACCGTGTAAACTCCATGTAACGTCACTCGATTTACTTCGAAGTAGACGACTGCCTGCTTACAACGGCTTTACTCACAGACAAAAACATTTTGGATTCGGTAAGAAAAACTGAATATCAAAAACAAGGAGGTGAAGAATATGAGCCTGAGTCTCCGCCGAGCATTAAAGAAGCTCTTGAAGCAGCAAAATCATTGGAAAAGTACTTTTCCAATGATTTTGCTGCTTCAAGAGTTTCTTTATCACCAAGATGACTCAATATCGCAAGATAGGAATAAAATAAGTAAAAAAAATACAACACAATTACTGGTCCAGCAAAAGACGTCAAATGAAAATAACAGAGTATACGCCATAGCGTTCAAATAACGATTGTTTTAATGTAATTACTAACACTGGTCTGAAATAAACTTTTTCTTTATCTAATACAGATTTTTCTTCGTTCAATTTAACGACAACTCTCTATAAAGTCAAAATATACACAGTGCCATAAGTATCGTTATATAGAGTTCACACTGTACTAAAACAAGGTGTTACTCTCAGCCAATATATTTCATAAACGTTACACTAGGTAACATTATTTGGACGCTTCTAATGGAGTAAGTGCTTTGCCAAATGGCCCGCGCCGCGCTTTTAATGCAATTTCGCTTCCCTTTGTGACTGAGAATTGGCGCAATCAATCCATTTACACTTTGTTTCGCCAACACAGCCACTAGCAACGTACCTACGCATAGGATGGGCTTTTAGCGAACAAATTGCTCCCTTTTTTACCCCACTATCTGTTACTTTATAAAATTAAATGAAACTTTAGAAATCGTTTAGTTTTGAGAGAGTTCTTTCTAAAACTTGACGAAAGGCATAATGTGTCCACGCGTGTTAGTCTAAGAATTTAAATTAGGTATATACCTAATGACTTCTTATATTTACGTGAACACTACACATTGAATAAAACTGTGTTTACGGATTTTATCACGTTTAATTTACTTATTTTAATTCCCGATGTTTCGGGTGCTTTACAGCAAACCATGGTCACGGTTTGGCTGAGATGTTTGACGTCTCGCTCTCATAGTTAGCCCGATTACCTTCAGTTTTTGAATATTAATTTTTGGTTCGATCTACGCAGAATGAGCTTACAGTATCTGGAAGTCTAGTAGTAGTATGCTTGGGTTTGGATTTAATTTTGCTAATTATAGGATCCCAAGCAGACGGCAGCACCCATCCACCTTCTCTATTGAAATTAGGATGTTTTTTAAATTTCAATAGCCTCGCGTACCATCCTTGGTAGGAATAGGTGTTCTTGTGCGAGGACTTGTGGTCTATCAAATCTGATGTAATAGCGGGGACGATATTGAACATGTTCACAAACTGCAGGCTTCCCAGAGCTTCGACCTCTCTTATTCCATTTTATGACTATCATGTAGCCAGGGCCTGATTTACCCACAGGCTAACTAGACTGGAGCCTAAGGCGCCAGTTTCGAGGGCACGCTGAACTTGCCTTTGCGGTTGCTGCGGAGTTAGCACTGGTTCTAAAATGTCTTTTCTGGTACTCTGGTACTTCCTAAGCGTAATCCTGAACTTTCAATTAAATCTAGTATAATATAATAGTAAATATATTCGTGGGCTGGGCAGGCACAGACAGAACAAGCCGGTAGGGGCGCATATTCATAGGTAGCCTAGGGCTGTCGAAACTTTAAATCAGGCACTGCATGTAGCTCAATAGTAAAAGCAAAAAATGTTTATTTGCGTTACAATGCCTCTTGTGTTCAACAGTTAGTTGCAGTTTCCTTTTCAGTAGGTATGTAAATAATATGCCTAGTTTAGGATACTCCGATTTTCTTCTTTGTATTTTAACATGTAAATAATCTGCGACGGCCTGGTTGCTCAATGAAACATTTGCTTGCGGCTCTCTGCGGGTCCTGAATAAATAAACCCCGCAAAAAATGTCTGTATCTACATATAATAAATTTATACGAATACCGAGTGTTTGTCTGTATGGAATTTATGGATGTACCTACGCCTCAAGGATATAGTAGAAATTGTTATATGTATGAGGATTGACTTTCAATAAGTAGTATGTAACAATAATAATCTATACTATTGTATATAATCTTTTTTTTTTATTTTATAGGAGAGGATTTTAACGAGCATGCGACTCACCTGATGGTAAGTGGCTACCGCCGCCCATGAACAACCGCAACACCAGGGGAATCGCAGATGCGTTGCCGGCCTTTTAAAAAGTAGTAAGCTCTTTTCTTGAAGGTCCCTAAGTCGTATCGGTCCGGAAAAATCGCTGGTGGTAAACTATTCCACAAGGAAGTTGTGCGAGGAAGAAAACATCTTCTAAATCGCACAGTGGTGGACCGCCAATCATCCAGATGGTATGGATCACGGAATATAAGTGTGGATCGTATCGGGAGTTCCGCCGCGATGTGCGTTCGTGAAATTTGGCGGCTGGGATTAATCCGAACAATTCCTCAGAGCACTCCCCGTGGTAAATGCGAAAGAAAATGCAAAGAGATGCCACATCTCTTCGCAGCGCCAATGAGTCGAGCCGATCGGAAAGGACTCGGTCGTCGACGATTCGAGCCGCTCTGCACTGGATGCGGTCAAGTGGAAGGAGCTGGCACCGGGGAGCCCCAGCCCAGAGATGGGAACAGTATTCCATGTGAGGCCGAACCTGCGCCTTGTAAAGTTGCAGGCGTTGTGCCGGCATGAAATACTGTCTCGCTCTGCTGAGCACGCCAAGCTTTTTAGAGGCCAATTTGGCCTTCTCTTCCAAGTGACCACGAAACTGCACGTCACTCGATATGTCGACGCCGAGTATTCCGATACTGGCTGAGGCAACAAGGGAAGTACCTTGAAACTGAGGAGATACGACAAAGGGGTTCTTTTTAGCGGTAATCGCACAAACTTGTGTCTTCTGAGGATTAAACTGGACTAGATTTAGTCGCCCCCAATCAAGACTTTGTCCAGCAAAGACTCGACTTCAGACACAAGTTTGTTCCGGTACTCGGCGACATTTTTCCGAGAAATATTGGCACGGCCGGTGTATAGAACATCACCAGTGCTGTCATCTGCATAGCAATGAATGCTACCGGTTTGCAACATATCATTGATATGCAGAAGAAACAGCGTTGGTGATAGCACGTAGCTTTGTGGAACACCAGCGTTAATAGGCTTGTAATAAAGCTTATAATCTATATCTATACATATAATAAATCTATACATATAATAAATCTGTAGAAAAGTCGTGTCTGCAATTCTAATATATTCATGAAAAAACAAGTCCAGGGGACTAAATAAAGGGTTCTGAAGCCAAATTAGTGGTTTTTAGAATTTTTGTCTGTCTGTCTGTCTTTCTGTATGTCTGTCTGTCTGTGTATTCCGGATTCACGCAAAAACTACTGAACCGATTTACATGAAATTATGTATGTAGGTAGTGAGTAACCAGTGGCAACTTATAGGCTACTTTTTATCCGATTACGGAACTTCAAAAAAAGAAGGTTAAGTATTTTATTTCCTTTAGATGTTAATTTTCTATTATATCTTAGTTATAGGCGGGATGACGGGTCTTTTTCAAATAAATACCATATTTGTAAATAAAGTTTAAAATATAGTTATAATTTTGGTAAATTAATTTGAAACTACACCGATTTGGTATTCAAAACAGCGCCATCTATCATCAAATGGAAAAAGTAGTATATTTTGCCTTCAGTTACTAATAAATGAAATTATATAAATAACTTACATTTATATGACTAAATTATTAGATTTTTAAAATTATTAAAAAACTCTAACGTTTAGTTTTTTGGTATCTTTGTTATTCTATAAGTACATACAATAAATCTGTAGAAAAGTCGTGTCTGTAATTCTAATATATTCTTGAAAAAACAAGTCCAGGGGACTAAATAAAGGGTTCTGAATCCAAATTAGTGGTTTTTAGAATTTTTGTCTGTCTGTCTGTCTTTCTGTCTGTCTGTCTGTCTGTGTATTCCGGATTCACGCAAAAACTACTGAACCGATTTACATGAAATTATGTATGTAGGTAGTGAGTAACCCGGGGCAACTTATAGGCTACTTTTTATCAGATTACGGAACTCCAAAAAAGGAAGGTTAAGTATTTTATTTCCTTTAGATGTTAATTTTCTATTATATCTTAGTTATAGGCGGGATGACGGGTGTTTTTCAAATAAATACCATATTTGTAAATAAAGTTTAAAATATAGTTATAATTTTGGTAAATTAATTTGAAACTACACCGATTAGGTATTCAAAACAGCGCCATCTATCATCAAATGGAAAAAGTAGTATATTTTGCCTTCAGTTACTAATAAATGAAAACTAACTAAAAACTACTGGATAGATTTCAATTAGGTTTTCTAAGTTTTATTTCTTAGAAATTCGGATCTTGTCTAAAAAAAATATATATATGCGATTTATTCATTTAATATAAAGTTATGAAAGCTTTAAGAAATAACGATTTTGTAAGCAAAGTATATTTTTGCTTGCGATCTTTTTGATGTTTTCTCCTTCACACATACCTACGAAAACTTTGTTAATATATCAAGCAAAGCGGACGAATTATATGTATATATATATATATATACCTAGTCAAGTCACAAGTATTGTCACACAGTAAAAATATTGTTATTGCGTTGCATCGTTGCGGTTACGCGCCAATTCAAATATTTGACATACTGAAAAATTTGAATATAAACAAAAGATTCGTTTATCGTACCATCAAACGATACAATGAAGACTCTAGTGTAGATGACAGGTCAAGAAGTAGTCGCCCTCGGTCTGTTAGGACTCCAGCAGTGATAAAAGCTGTGAAGGCGCGAATTCAAAGAAATCCCAAACGTAAGCAGAAACTGTTGGCCCTTCAGATGGGGTTAAGCAGAACTATGGTGAAAAGGATGTTAAATGAAGACTTAGGGCTTCGGGCATATCGAAGAAAAACAGGACATCGTTTGAATGCTCGTCCAATGGACCTGAGACTGAAGAGATACCACGCTTTGTTGAAGCGGTACGCGGGAAAAAAATATCGGGAAATTCTTTTTTTCGGATGAAAAAATTTTTACCGTAGAAGAGAGCTACAACAAACAAAATGATAAGGTGTACGTACGTACACAGTAGTGAAGAAGCGAGCAACCGTATTCCGCGTGTCCAACGAGGTCATTTTCCATCCTCGCTCATGGTATGGTTGGGAGTTTCTTATTGGGGCTTAACAGAGGTATATTTTTGTGAGAAAGGTGTAAAAACGAATGCAGTTGTGTATCAAAATACAGTTCTGACGAACCTTGTGGAACCTGTTTCTCATACCATGTTCAATAACAGGCACTGGGTATTCCAACAAGATTTGGCGCCAGCTCATAGAGCGAAGAGCACACAAGACTGGCTGGCGGCGCGTGAAATCGACTTCATCCGGCACGAAGACTGGCCCTCCTCCAGACCAGATTTGAATCCGTTAGATTACAAGATATGGCAACACTTGGAGGAAAAGGCGTGCTCAAAGCCTCATACCAATTTGGAGTCACTCAAGACATCCTTGATTAAGGCAGCCGCCGATATTGACATGGACCTCGTTCGTGCTGCGATAGACGACTGGCCACGCAGATTGAAGGCCTGTATTCAAAATCACGGAGGTCATTTTGAATAAACTTTAGTGTCATAAGAATCTATGTTTTGTTAAGTTCATTTTGTTATATATTTGGTTAGATAATGAATAAACTTGTTTCAATTATTTTATATTAAACATGTGACAGAATTTATGAGCTGACTAGGTATATATATATATATATATATAAATTAATACTGTAATAATATACAATTATGGGTCGTGTAGTTGCGGCGTAAATTAATCCACTACTTCATATCATGACGTGCGTGTCGTAAGACGACAAATGGGAATGAAACAGGAGATGGGCAGCAGCATCTTCGTGATAATAACTCAAAAGAATAAAAAAAAAACTACGGTTGCCAACCGTGAAACGTGAAATGTGGTAACTATGGCAAATAATGCCTCCAATGAAGCAATCTATGAAGGAGATCTATGTGCAATTATATAATACTAGCGACCAGCACCGGCTTCACCTCGACTGGATCTATGACGTTATTTTTGTATGGCGTATGGCGTTATTTTTGTTTTTCGTTTTTTGAAAAAAAAGAAACTAAGTTTTTCGGATAAAATATAGCCTAAATCCCTCCTGGCATTGCTCTCTATCCGTTCGTAAAGTTTCATCGCTATCATTTCAGCCAGTCCATAGATTATCCCGGACAGACAAATAGACAGAGACAAAAATTAAAAAAAAATATTTATGTTTTAATAGCATGCAAATAACCCCCTGAACAGAAGACAGTTATTTCAATATTACAGATAGATACAATTTTATTTTTTGTAAACTTTTGACAGGCTGTAATAAATTCTCTTTGGACAATGTCATAGATTCTTAGATTATTAAAAATTATTAAATGTCTTCGACTGTCACTACAGTGATATCTTCAAATAAATTATAGAATTGCTAAATAAGCTATTATTTATTTATTTAGAAATATCAAATAAATGAAAAAGACTATTAAGTTACGTGATCCTTGTACTTATAGTGAAAGCAGGTGTAAGTAATTTATTGCGTTTATAATTTATAAAAGTTAAAAAGCAAAGATACAGCCTATAATCGTTTCACTGTCGGCGGCGTAATCAAAATTTACGAACGCTTAAGCTCCTGGCCTACCGTGTAGCGGCGGTGTAAGAATGTCCACTACGCCATATTATACCGTGGGTGTCGTAAAAGGCGACAGAGGGAAAAAAATCGGACGAGCAGCGTCTTCTAAGTAAAATATAAATTGATGCAATACGAGAGGTGACCTATGTTCAGCAGTGGACTTTAGGCTGTAAAGGTAACGGTAACTCCTGAGCTATCACGATCTCATAATTTATACCTACATAATGTAAACTATGTAGTAAATACAATAATAATATGCCAAATGCTGACCGTAAGAGCCGTTGATAGTCGGTTCATGACCACATGGATTTCGTAAATAGGTACTATTATTTATACTATTATGTATACTAAGATAGAATGCCTCTTTTCCAGTGAAAAGGGTCTCTGGTTCTCTACACTCACCATACGAAACATAGCAGCATTAAGCTGCTATTTTACGCTGGTATTCTGTGAGAGCGTGGTCCTTCCCCGGTCGAGCCGACCCATTCGTGCTACAACTATATTATTAATATATCTGCAGCATAGCTCTACCACGTAGTATTTCAGCATAGCAAGCCGTCATAGTCTATATTGCTTACATAGCGCAATCATTTTTAGCGAGCATACTGATTAAAGCAAGTGATAACGTTGTTATTTCATTCTATACCAAATCAACTATTCGTTAAGGCGCAAAAATTCAAGAAATTCGAAATTTTTTAATTTTTACGAAACTCTCTATGGAGGGTGTCAAGCCACACGTTTTTTTTGTGAGAAATTATATACGTTCTTTGTATATTTATATCAAAAGCAAGTAAATATACCTAACAGGACTTTGAATTTAATGAAAAGTATTAGCAATGTTTTCGGTATAACTAATAGATCAGAGCATTCTTGGGCGTTTTGACCAACCTAACCTACTCGCCAAGCTTGGCAACTATGGCAATATAACGCTGTAGTTGTTATGGCTGTAGCGCAAATAGGTTAGCTTTAGGTACTGGGAAAGACTCACTCGCTCACAGAATATCAGATATTTTAATGGGTGTATACAATCGGAAAATCTTTTTGGTGATAAAGAGCCATTTATTGACAAAATCTTAGTTTTCGGGAATGACAATGCATCTGCTTTTATGCCATAATATCCACTCACCTGTATACTCATTTGACATTCACATTTTTCGTTTTTTTTATAATTTCTGTAAATCATTATCGTGATACTGTCGTCATCAACTGTCCGCTGGAATAAGCTGTAATCATAATCTCCTAAAAACTTCGCAAACACTTCGTCAAAATCGCCGAAATCAGCATATTATAATATGCTTTGACGCAAAAACTTCTTCACTAGAAGTTTTTGCGTCAAAATATTTTAAAGTATGATTTATTATTATTTGATATTTACAAAGAAAGAACGAAAGAACAAGACGTGGCTCAGTCATTTCTGATACCTCGTAAAGTTTTTTCAACGGCCTCGACAGTCTTGCGACGTGTTACGACACACTTATCCCTCAAACATACCCTAAGGCAACAGACACTCACAGAGCATGGCTTAACCTAGTTCTTTACTTCATTCGTTTAACTTGACCTTAAAAGTTTGAAGATATTACCTTCGGATCGTATGGAAAGTTTTTCCACATAGTAATAAAATTTGTGTAACCGTGAGCGCCATTTCCTAAAATCCTTGAAATTCCGTAAAATGTCTAATATTTAGTTTAGCCACTAACTTAAACAAATTCAAAATCTGCAGCAATAAAAGTTATGGAACATTCAGGGCATTAACACACCTGCACTTGACCGTTCTTTATCAATAATGTGGTATTTTGTTACCTGCTATTTAAATAATGGTAGACTTTCAGATGCGAGCAGCTGGATACTTCCTAACCATATAACATGTAAAGAGGAAGCTACCGGTATTACAATAGCAGAGATAGACTCTTCAAATTCATCAGAATCCGGCTATGAGGTTGAAAAATGTGAGCGTAAGCATGCTTGGTGTTACGTAGATAATAATGAACAACATATGAATGATGAAACTTATAATGTTAATAAGAACGCAAGTGAGAAGCGACGGATGAAAAATAAGGTGTGTCCTGAATATATAAACAGGGATATTGAGTATGTAAGATATAAAAATAATGAATCCAATTCAGATCATATTTACACTGGTTTCTACAATCATAAATGGCGTAGTGCAAAAGAAGATACATCAACAAAAAATCCATTAAACTGCTTCACTATTATAAGTAACGAATTAGCCGATTCAGAATCTTTGTCAGATAAAGAAAATGGTGTTGAAAAAATACAATGCGGTGATGTGGTATTAGAAAGCGATTATTGGAACAATAATGATGATAATAATAATTCAAAATTCAATAGTTATCATAAGGATTTGGACAACAGCAAACGTACAATATGGATTTATTCTTTTAAAAATAAAAATATATTAAATGAAGATATCACCACGCCTATAGATATTTCTAGCACAGATAGCAATTCATCCACGTCCGTCGATTATGAGGACCGCGAGAAAGTGGAAAACCGGACTAAAATGAAATATCAACACAGAGTTGCCTCACCAATCCCCGCCGCATATGTTCCTAGATTAAATTTTTATGTAGCGGCTACTCTACCAACAGTCACAGAAATAACAGAACCATATCAATATACTACAGGAAACGCGCCTATATCCTTAAAATCCGACAATTTCCCGTTAGAAGAAAATAATACTAAAACAATATTTTCCAATAATTTGAAAGAAGATTTATGTTTCAAGGAGTCTACTATTTCCGCAACTAATATTATAAATTGGTTGGCTTTATCTCCACGAACAAAAAGGAGAAATCTTAAACTTCCTAAACTCATAGATAAAAATTATTTTATTGAAGAGGGAATAAAGAATGATGAAAAGTGTAAATTAAAATGTAATAGTGTTTGGAATACATTAGAAGTTAACGAAACAACTTTTTCGAGCACATCTGATCAAAAACCTGGTAATAACAGTGTAGTTATGTACGTGGAAACAAAAAATGATGAACAAACTTACTTTAAATCGATATCAACAGATCCAGAGAAAGACGAATCACTAATAGATGAAAAAGGAGATTACAAGAAAATGAAACGCCTAAAAAAACCTCACATTCGAATAAATCAATTAATAAAAAAGGAACTGACTGACATTGAAAATCTTAATGGAGAAAGTTGGATTGGTGATAAAAAAGAACATGGAAATAAAGAAAATTTTTATAATGATGAAATTGACTCTATGGAAAATAAAGACAGGCTATTTAGTAAAAATATGCCTTTGTTAAAACCAGTAGAGTGGTCAGAATTTTTACCAATAACAGAAAGCGTTCCTTCGTTGTATCTATCATTGGCATCAGATATAAATGAGAACAAGCAATGTTGGTTCAAACGCATTATAAAGTGTATCTGGTGTATAAAATGCAAATAAAATAATAATAAAACACGGCGAATCTTTTGTATTAGCGAATTTATTAAATTCAATCACAATTTTCCAGTTATTGGAGTACTTACAAAAAATAAACCTGTCATTCGTTACGGTACTTTGCAAAGGAGAGAAAATAACTGACACAATTATAATTTGCAAACCATTCACACATTTATACTATCACAATATTTGCAAACGAGCTTCCATATTGTACTTCTACATTCGAACGGTATAACAAATTTGTGAAAAAGATGTCACAGGAATGTAATTCACAAGCTAGTACTTGTCCCATAACTAACTTAATCTATAGAATTGTTAAATAATGTGTTCCATGAATTTTAGAGAAATTTCTCGTAGAATGTCTTAAAATTAGGACCGATATTTAATTGTCCAGCGCCAAGCACTTTTCATAGTAGTGGTGGACTAGTAAAGATTACATCAATCTTTATAACGTCCAATTTCGTTAATTAGAAAATCAATACAAATACCTCACTTTACTGTAGATTTAAAATATTGCCCCGGTACTTTATATTTTGAAATGGCAACCCTATAAGCATATGTCTTAAATGCATCAAATTTAATGCTATTTTGTTACTTGCTGCAAGAATAATGTATCACATAATACGCTTAATATTATATAATATTATTTAAGTTGTAATTTTATTTCATTGTATTAGCAAAACGCTAACATGTCAACAACAGCATAAGACTATTTTATGAGTATTATCATATGGTTAATGATTCAAAATCAGCTTTTTATTTTCATATATTTATGGAAATATTAAATTCACGTGTCTTAATAATAAATGGTTGTAATATACCCAGATCAATGATATACATAATGTATGGTTGTAGTATGCTCATATTAACGATATACATAACATTTCAGTTATATAATGCCGCGAATACATTATCGAGATTCGTCGAAGGATTTTGCTGTCGCAATATATATTATATATTATGTGTCCTAGGAGTTTGAAAAATCGCGATATATATGAGTTGCAGGTAGGGTTGCCAACGATACTATATTTTATAAGTCATGCTATATATCTTTAGGAAAATAGAATTACACAAAAATAGTGTCGAAAATTTATTTATGGGTACTTTTTACACAAGTGGAAAAAGAGAGCTATAAGAGCAATTTACAACATAGGTCCGAAGGCATACCTTAGAGAAAAATTTAAAGAAATAGTAATGGTACATTTTGTAAATATGAGGAACAAGCACAAGCAAATTATACCAGTTTGTCGACTCCAAAGAGATGGTTAATAACCCTTGAGCATGAGGTGATCGCTACCATGATGTTTCGATATGTTTTCAAACTTTTGTATAAAAAAAAAAAAGATCGCACTGGGTTTCTTGCTAGTTCTTCCCAGGACAAAGGTTTTTTGCCAAACCTGTGGTAAAGCTTAAATGACTTTCAATAAGTATTCTATATTGAATAAAAATTATTTTATTCTATTCTATTGTTTTATTTTTAATTGTTTGAATGATACCAAATTAGTAAGGGATGCATAAAGCTAGAATAATGTTTCAAAAACAGTTTTTTAATCAATAAAAAACTATATTTTAATGCGCAAGGTATATTTTTGTCAAGTACATACTATATTCCGTATAAATAGTTTACTAGGCAACCCTAGTTGTAGCGCAACTTTTACTAGGTTGGTGGTTATGCGGACGAGTGCATGTAGCATCGTTGACGACGACGTGATCGAAGGCAAAATATTTATCGCGACAGCGTCCTACAAATAGCCATCCGGTAATGTATCATAATTTAAATACAGCTTTAAAATATAATAGTACAAAAGATCTACACTTGTTAACTTTCTGTTTACACTTTTCTTTAATTATATATTTCATTACCTACGGGAAGGTTATTTTTTTTTAAATTAAAATTGAGGCCACCTCAGTCAGCAAGTAATAATGATATTTTATTGTGTTTCATTTGTATACATAAATCCTTTAGTAGTAGCTTTGTACACATAAATGTTCAAATATACAAGACTGCAGATGCTTTAGTGTTAAATGGGTAATTTAAATGAAATCTAATCAATATTGACAATGACTCTGAAATAATAATATAGGTACCACATAAAATAAATAATTCAGATTTCCTTTTTTTTATAGGATAGGGTGACAAACGAGCACACAGTCCACCTGATGGTAAGTGGTTGCTGTGGCCCATAGACATCTACATTTATCCTCGTTTGCGAATCAAAATGCAGATAGCTTGTCACCCGTGAAGACTAAGATAGAATGCCTCTTTTCCATTAAAAAGGGTCTCCAGTTCTCTACACTCACCATACGAAACACAGCAGCATGAAGCTGCTATTTGACGCTGGTATTCTGTGAGAGCGTGGTCCTTCCCCGGTCGAGCCGACCCATTCGTGCTACAACTATACTACTAATATAGCTTTGAATTAACATTAAATGTCGTAGTGTATTACAAGACCATTTACTCAAATTCATCGTAATCACAATTGCTTGTTTTCTGATAAAATAAAAATATTTTTTTTTCTAACTTTAATACTCACTGTCCGATTTTATGACACAATAGTGAGACAATAGCAATGAACTATATGTAATACACGAGACAGCGAATGGGTTAGTGTAGATATCATTATTATTTTAAAAAATAAAACCTTAGTTTTCTATTTCACAAAATGTATCTAACATAATTACGTTTACCTTTATATTTAATGTCCAAAATAAAGGCATTAAATAATAAAAATCTATAATACTCTCACTGACTTAGAAATATGAAAAGAATCGACTGATACCTAAAACTGATTAATTTGATACTTGAGGGTAGCATATATTTCTTGCCGATATCCTAGTTTTCAATGAACGAATTTCAAAGTCGTAGATACAATTAATTTTCCTTTGAGGAATAAAACATTACATTAAAATTGAAGAAATCCCAAAGGCGTGTATTAACATCAAAACTGTATAAATGTATATTGTCGTTTTCGATATCGTTCAATACCATAGCATTAAAATAATCGTATCAATTTTTTCAGGTTCAGTACAAATCGATATGGTCTGATAATGGGAATAAAGGCGACGTATTTACAATGTTAATCTAACAAGCAGTTAAAAAAACAGATCAGTAATTCGGTATACACAAACACTTAGCTTAAATCTATAGAGATGGTGTTCTCAAAATTATAATTAATGGCTCAGCTAAGTCACACTTGTGTGAAGAAATCCGTAGTGTGGTACTTACAAGGCAAATGTTAGTTAAAGATAGTACCACTCTTGAGCCTTACAATCAACAACTAAACCCAGATTTGTGACGAGCAATCGCGACTATCCTTTTTCCATACCTGGGACTGTCACAGCAACGGCACTGCCACACATAAGCGTGTGCTATCACTACGCTTGTGACTAACGATTATTAGTGTGGCGTTAGCACACTTGTACGTGGTTGGATGTCAGTGACGTCACGACGTTGGTAAAGCTAGTTCGCGTCGGATGTAGAACAGAATGTACGGCTTGCACGAGGCCACTGCTGAGGCGTCACTGGCCCGCACTGTTTGATCGTTGAAGTGAAACCACTGATCCTCGTTAATCGCGAACGCAGTGTAATGACCAGAACCGGCTCTGTAAATAAACAATATCATTGTATATATTATATATCTATACATATTTACTTATATTTTGAAGATTGGCAACCCTTAGGAACAAGATCAAGGGACACATATGTACAAAAAAGGTTAAGTCTTATTGTAATAAACTATAAAAAAATCTCCAATTCACCTACTAGGACACTACATATTCAGACAATCATTATGATAATCATCATTACATCCTAGGCTTGGGCAAAAAATATCGACATATCAAAAAATATATTTATATCGTCGATATTTTAATCGAGATATATTGATATTTCGTAATTTATTTTAGAGTATCAAATTCGTATCAATTTCGTTATATTTTAAAACGGACAAAACATGAAACAACAAAAGGAGCATTGATGTGTGGTTGTCGTTTTTTTGGTCATCCAACCGTCAGTAATATTAAATTTTGGGCCTTATCCTTACATCATGCAAATGATGACAATATATCGATATTTATAACGCGATATATATCGATAATGCTTAAAAATATCGATTTGATATATATATATATATCGATATATATTTTTCCTTGTACATCCCTATTACAGCCTCTAAATTCTACTGCTGGACGGGATGATAACTACAACATAGGTTTTTTAGATAAGATAATATAACAATAATTCAATGCGATTTACCATCTACGGTTTAGTGTGTGATGGGAGGATAGTGTACACAATGAGGGCTAATAATTATCTGCTCACCAGATGTCGCTAGTTGACACTGAGGTAAACTTTTTTGTTACACAATGTCATTTGAGAAGTTAGTTTTTAATAAAAGTTTATCAGTTTCTAGAGTATTATATTAATACACAAAACAATTTCAAAGATTTCTTATAAGGTTTTGCATTAACGAACATTGACATGTTTAGAACTTTCTTTCAAAACTGTTCTATCCGGGGTACGTCCAAATATAAATCTAGATAAAAAATATTTTCGCATTTGTTTATTGACCCTATTGACACATTTTTTTTCGCTCCACCCTATTATTCATGTAAAAAGAACGGTAGTACGGTACCCGGAGCCGTGGTGCACGATGACGGCGGCCAGGTCGTAGAGATGCGCGTCGGGCGAGGCGGGCGCGGGGGGCGCGTGGCGCGCGGGGGAGGGGCCGGCGGGGTGCGAGTCTGCGTGCGGCACGAAGCGCGCCATGTCGAGCGCGCGCAGCGGGAACGAGATGCTTGTGTCCACCTTCGTCCTGCGCACACACAACACACCTTACCGTTACCGTTACAACTGTGGCGGCGCTAGCGTCACAACACAAGCGAAACACACCGAAGCCTAAATCGCGGTATCTAAGTTCCGAGGAACTGCGGTATATAATGCTCCGATCTATCAGACGGAGCGTTAGTTAGATCCCCGAGCTAAATACCTGTCCAGCGACAGATCTCCCTTCTTTATTACCACGGCCAAACAGCCTATTTAAAGTCCACCACTGAACACACATAGGCCTCCCCCATAGCTTAATGCTGCTGTGTTTCGTATGGTGAGTGAAGAGAACCGTAGACTCTCTTTACTGGAAACAAACATTCATTAGAATTAGGAGGCAGCATTTAGATTAAAGATAGATGTAATTGTCAATGAGTCACAGCATCCACTTACCATCAGGTAAGTGCAGACCATGTGTTCATTTGTCGCCCGACAAGCACGTGGCAAATTAACACTTAAAATTACAATTAACTATATCATTAGAACCGGTGGGGATCGAACCGAGGAGGTTGCTCGCGTATTGTGAAATATACAGCGAGTGCTTCGCCCCTTAGCAACCACAGTTTACCCTTTCAGAAATAAGGTAGACATACATCTAGCAGTGGGACATATACAGGGTTATTTTTAAAGAGTAGCCAAATTTTAAACTTAAGTTCAAATAAATAATGATATACCGTTATTGCAGTTTTTGTAAATACGAGTAAATAAGGCTTCACTTTTATTTGAAATTATTTATTTATTTAACGTCTTTATTGCACTTAACCCTTTCGCTGTCTCGTACACTACATATAGGTCATTACTATTGTCTTACTATTGTGTCTGAAAACTGGACAGTGAAAGTGTTAAAATATACAATTGGCGGAATTAACGCCTTTAAGCATTCTCTACCAGTCAACCACGAGCTAAGCAGAGAGCAGAGAGAAAATTATCCCAAATTGAATATGATTTATGGGCAACAAATACGCACAACGTTATTGCCAACCGAGCGACACTTATGAATGTGTACGTGCGTAGTAAAATAGTGGGCGTTATATCTTTATGAATGACAAACAGTTAAAATAAAGCATTACCACGCAATTTGAATTTAAAAGATAAAAGGACAATGTTTGAGATTTTTTTTAATTAAGTTTTTTTTATCATTTGCCTATATTGCTTAATCTGAACCTTCTCTGTAAATATGTCCGGTTTTTGTAAAATAACCCTGCATAGACTGTAACTTTACTATTACTTTACAATAAAAAGAAAATACTGACATTAGCTCACGCTAGCATTAAACTGCCATTTTACGATGGTATACTACCCTCAGTACACTGCAGACACTTCTAAATCATGTTATAAATAAAATACACTTTGAAAACATTTAAAACATATATCCCACAGCTGGACATTGCCACATTTGATCTTTAAGCCAGAAAAGATACCACCGCTCTGCCCAATTGCTTGCTAACGAATTTGACATATTCACCAAATAGAGTATTTTTTTATATTAACAAATCTCGAAATAATTAACTACTTAATTATTGAGTACCTAAATGATGACAAAGTAATAGACACAAATTGTATTACCTAAAGTAGTTGTGCCATCGAAATCTTTTCAGGTGCAGACAGAGAACATTGGGTAGCCGCCGTATCCAAAACTGTTTGGTTGATTTCTGTTTGCTTTTACAACTACTGCAGAAATACCTTTCCGTATCTGCCAACTCTTCAACCTGTACAGAAAATTGTTATTAATGTCGTGGCCGAGTTTCGAGTACGGCTACGGCTCACAAATAATCTATGCCTTTCCCATAGATTGCCTCATAGGAGGGATATTTACCACAGTTGCTGTTATAGTTTCCAAACATGTAATAAATGACATTTGTGCTGTCAGATTTTACCGCCGTGGTACATTAACGAGACTAAAGTTTATTAATCGCTCTGGCCCCAACGTTTTATTGGTCCAACTTAGAGCTATGGTGATGGATTAAAATTGATCTTCTTTGATTTAATTTTCGAGTTTGTATTTACACTACCAACAAAATTATTACTTAAATACAAAGCGATAACAAACGTAACTTTTTTTTATTCATTAATCCATTAAGAAGAGGCGACAAAAACTGAGCACACAGGGAGTTTTCAAATAATTAATTGAAAAACTGTAATTTTTTACGTGTTTGGGTGCATTCATCTAATTGTTAATAATTTTATGGTTCTTATCAAAACGGAAAAAATCGTATATTACGTATTTTTTCATTCAGACACAACGCCGGACGACGTTTTGTAATGTGGCCGCCAATTACCTAGCCAAGCATAACGATTATATCAAGCTGCTGGTATAGGAAATGCCCTTAAAGGTATCTAGACTCCACCAATTTCCGCGTCAAATCGTGAATAAAACAGTCTGTGAATGTTTTCTTTAATTTTATTGTTCAATAATTAAATAGAGATAGTGTGTAACTTGAATATGGATAAAGATGATGACTCATTATTAAACATCCAAAAATATCATATTCCTTTGCAAAATTGTTTTATTTACTAGCGCAGTGACGTCACGTGTAATTTTTAAAAAATAATTAGATAAAATTGATCGTGGTCCATTATTACTCTAGGATTCATTTAAAACACTATTTGAAAATGGGTGTAATACCCTATATGAAATACAATGTGACAATTGTAATGCGCAATTATTACAGAACTGTCTTGGAAAATAGGGGACAGTTGGAAGCCACTCTCATTAACGCTGTTAAATTAATAATAAATTTCGTTATAGATTTTTTCACATAATATTTCAAGTGGTAAACATTAATCAGAGGCTTCAAGATCCCTACAATAACATTTAGCAGGACTAAGGGTAGCAATCCACACTCGTGTACATATGGGTACCTACTAATAACCTCATAATATGTGGAAAAGTGAGAAAAGAATTTTTGTTTTGTTACCCTAGTATTTCAGGTATTATATTTCCTGTACACATCTTTAAACAAATACGAGTCTTTCAAAATATGGGGATTTCATTATCATAAGATTTACCTGTACGAAACTTGCTAAGCAATCCGTCAGAGAGACGGGCGAGTCGTGTCGACCTGCCTCAGGTAACTCCAATGAAAGATCCAAGAATGGATCAAACTTTTTACTCTCAGTGCCACAAACCAAGCAACGAACCTGAAACCAAGCAAACATAAATTAACAAGTTATCCACATCACCATCATCATCATCATAGTAGCCTATCACAAGTCTACAGCCATACATAGGATTCCCTCCACAGATTATTATTAAGCGCTATCTTTAATGTTTTCAAAACTTTATTTTGCTGTCTATTCCCTAGATAAGAGAGGAAGTTTCACTCTTCTCTTAATGCTTCCCTTCAACTAAAGCATGAAGGTGACAAAAAAAAACAGTACACATGAAGGTAAATGGATGCTGTGACCTAAAGACACCTATATTTATCCTCAATCGAAATGCAGATATGTTTCCTCAGAGAGCGAAAGCCGAAACACTTATAGAATCATTCCTGTGCGAGTGTGATCCTCTGCACGTAAAACGGATATTAAAATTTCAGTGACACTACTGAGTTTCCAATTTTTGACATTAGGTGTATAGATGCGTCCACCTTAGTTACGTTACGAACCTCACACATTTTGAAATAATTACAATCCTACAAAAACAATTATTGTATTTGAATTTAAAAAGTATGTGTGTTTTGCCATTTCATAGAGGGTTTTAGGGCAAGGTATAACATTTCATAGAGGGTTTTTAGGCAAGGTGTAATATTTCGTAGAGTTTAGAGCAAGAAAGAGTTCACATTGCCCCAATATGAATTGGCAAACCTCCTCCAAAAAACTTTTCTTTGTTTGGTTTTCCTTTTCACCGCCTAGCAAGTGGCAAATTAACACTTAAAGTTAGTTTAACATTTTAACTGGTCCGAACGGAATTGAACCTGGTTTGCTAGAGTTATAAACATATTTTAAGGTGAACTTTTAACACTTTAGATACCACAGCTCAAGGACAGTTGTCGAATATATTTCTGAAATTAGACAAATTATACATTGAAAATATATACCAATATAATATAAAATATATATATATATATATATATATATATATATATATATATATATCTTTATATATAAAAATTACATGTCACGTTGTTTGTCCGCGATGTACTAAACTACTGAACTGATTTCAATGAAATTTTGCACACTCTGTGCAGTTTGGTCCAACTTGAGAGATAGGATAGTTTTTATCCTGATAAATGACACTGTTTTTTTATTAAGAATTTAAGGATTTTTTTATATGAAGGGTCGTCGAAAAGGGCAGAACAATGTCTGCATGGCCAGCTAATAACTATATATATATATATATATATATATATATATATATATATATATATTTGACGAATCCGTGGCGCAATAGCATAGTTTTGAGTCGCCGCACTGAGGGCCACGGGTTCGAATCCCGCACTGTTTACAAACATTAATTACACAAGAACCGACATTCCAGGTCTGGATGTTTGTCCATATGCAATTAATGTTTGTAAACTGCCTCCACGATACAGTAGAAAATCCTAATGTAGTGGTAGTTTTTTTTAAAGAAAAGAAAGAATACTCACTTCACTCTGGAGCGTGCCTCCAAACACAGCAGTTACTATAGAGGCGGAAGGTGTCCTTGGTACAAAACCACCATCAGATCTGTCTGGCGGCAGTAGCTGCAGTAACTCTGTGTGCAACCTGGAACAATAAATAAATTCGATAATATACATAATACAAGTCGCGGCACGTAAGTCTAGCGCTTAACGAAACGTGGAGGGGACGCGCACGAATTGAATTGCACAAATGCGACTGGAGAGCCAATCAGCGCGTGCGAACGATAGGCACGAGCCAATCAGTGCGAATTATGCGCAATAAGCCAATCAGCGCGTGTATCGCTATTTGTAATCTATTTACATACTAAGTGTAACACTTACGGGAATAGTTTTTAGTAGAGAGAGAGAGAGAGAGAGAGAGAGACCCATGAGATCCAGCACAAAATACATATAAGAAAGATTTGTATGAAATATCAGAGATGCACACAATACAATAAATGATAAATTACCCAGGAATAGTCAAAAGTAATTGTTTCTTAAACTAAGTAATATAGCTGTGATGTTAGACGTAGTGTGGTTACCCAGTAGTTTAAGTAAGAGCGGCAATTCTTAAGTTAATTTAGCATTTAAGGCATGGCTTGGGGAAGACTTGTGGTACTCTGTAATGATGAAGATAAACCCTGTTAAAATTGTTAAGCAAAATTTTCAGATTTTAGAAAAAGTAATAGTAACCTGTCTAACATATAGCGCAAGAACTCATGAGCATCCTGTTGTTGATAACCTCGAAACCTTGGCACAACTTTCCATATGACAAGGAATAAGCACTCTGGTGATATTGCCCCCTTGGAACCGCAACCTCCTGTGTTTAGATTTATTAGTACCTAAAAAAAAACAACTGAAGTTATAACAAGTCCAATCAATACTATAGTTATTAGCACACTAGTTATTAACACACAAATTTGGGATCACCCCAATGTCTGTCAATGTATCTGTCTGTTCGTCACAAACAGTCTTCTCAAAAATCTGATAATAATAGTTTGAGTTCGTAATTTTTTTACAATGTGAATATTAAATTCATCAATAATTCAACCATAGTGCGATTTTTTTGCACTAAATCAACATAATATAGTGAATAAGAGCAGTTTTGATACATAAATATTTTTTTAATAAATTGACTAAAACGCCACCTAACAGATATTAGTATAGCTATATGAGACACCTTACAAATATATTGTGTGAATATGACAATTGACAAGTTGTTCAAAAGTTACTAACAAAAACATTATCAATATGTAAAGAAATAAATTAAACATATTATTACAAAATTATATAAACGAAGTTTGACTAACATGTAATATATATAATCGGATCGGATTTTATGCATTTGCATATTTGCATATGCAAACTCTCTAAATACGGCATTAATGCATATTTTAGCCTTTTTTGCCAATCGTGCATATTTCGTTTAGTATGCGGGAGTTACGTATAGGGCCCTAGGCGACAAAGACGTGTGGTGCGCGAGCGCAGTGGCTGAATGAACTGACTGGCCAAATTTTAAATTTTGTACAATGACGTCAGTTGATGTGAAGAGATCGTTTTCGGCGTACAAATTGATACTGGATGACAAGCGTCACAAATTTGCGTTCGAAAATTTGAAAAGATACTTAATTGTATATTGTCATAAAAGTATGCATAATTTTAAGAACATTTCGCTGTTTTTGTTCCCTCTTTAATTAAAATATATTAAAATAAAAACGGTTTTTTGATTTTGCATTGTGCATATTTTGGGCATATCAACAGTTTTAAGTGCATATTTCGGCCTTTTTAGTGCATATTTGCATGCATATTTTGGCACTTTGTTAGTGCATACAATCCGATGTCTAATAATTACACAACAGTCAACATCTGTTTTCTAAATTTCCAAATTTTCATAAAAACTTCTACATAACTTGTCTCATATTCTTCTCTTAAATGCATGATGACAAATAACAGACTATCTACAGGAAATTAATGTTAAGTGACATTCCAAATTCTAGGAAAAGAAGTTTCCTTAATTCACAATGTCCTGTTCACTCACAAGTGGTCCTTTTCTACCCAGAAGTCCCTCTGGGTTAGAGCCATCCTCTTGGGAATATAGGAAGTTGACGGATGCAGATGGCTCAGGACCGTGCTTTGTGGCATTCCTTGGGGGAGGCCTATGTTCAGCAGTGGACTTGTGAAGGGCTCTAATGATGACTCTACAGGTGACAATGTATATTTCACCTCCTTTTTTTGAAGTTTGCAGTAGCCATTGCAGGCTGCTTAGCTTATTCGCCACTCTAGTTTACAAAAAAAATGCTTACTTTTCTAAGCTCCTCCGCCATAACAACATCATGCATCTCCTGACGTGTATAACTTCTAGAATGATACACTTTCCTTCCATTTGTCTTCATCTCTAAAGACGGTAGCTGGTTAAAATAACAGCTAAATTCTTGTATATTATTCAAACTCTGCAATACAGCATTCATAAAACATGTGTTGCCTAAATTTTTTAATCCTACTACTCTTTTCTCTCTCATAGTTTTTCCATTACATGGTAATATTTTTTTCTCTTTGCTCTTAGAAGGTTGCACTGCATTTTCAGCTGAACTGCTATCTTCTGAGTGAGATCGCTTACGAGATCGTGGCCTTAAGCTCCTAACAGGTTCCTCTGAATTCTGCAACAGAAAAATTATCATTATTAAAAACATTGCATATTAAAGACGTGTCCTATGTGTGGAGTGCCTATCCAACACCATGTTGTTTCATTGGCTGTATCAAGTTGTTCTAATTACCTGTCACAGTTATTGATGAATGGATACACTATCAAAACTCTATGAAAAAGCTATGAAATATATTTCTTACAAAGGTACACATAAACACTTACAAAGGTACAAAGGTATACATAAACAATTTTTTAAATATAGTATAAGGTTGATAAAGGAGCTCAATGTCCACCTCATGGTTGATAGATGCGTTGTCTCTATCTTCAATTAAGAATCAAAATACGCGTGCATTTTCACTCCTGAGGAAAAAAATGGAATGTCCCATTTCCAGACGAAACAGCAGCATAATGCTGCTATTTTACGCGTCTTCTTTGAGATTGAGGCATTGCCACATGAGAAAATTATAAATCTTAAAATATCAATCAATCAATATATTTTTTATTGTACAATCAATACATTTGTTTTTCAGATATCCTTGTTACACAAAAAATGAAGAAGGGGTACTACATAACTAGAAGAGGGAGTTATACATAAATATTAATAATGTCCTCCAGACCGAATTTCGGTCACGGCGGCCAGGCTCAATGGAGACTAGCCATCGGCGCAGGACAGGGTTATAGTGCCCAAGTGTATGCGCAAGCACAGATACACTCTATATTCCCTCACTCTCATAGTCCGATGGGACAGTGAACCGACACGACCGGAGAGATCAGGCGCAGGACCAACGGCTTTACGTGCTGCTTTCCGAGGCACGGGTATGAAGCTAATACAAAGGGGAGACGGCATAAGCAACTGTGCACTGTGATTCTAAGTAGGTCCTGACGTCATCATAGTGGGCGTGGCTTTAGTTAGTATACTGTCAGCATTCGTCCTGTGCGCTTATGTGTTGAAAAAATCGCAAATCGGTGTATTTTCGTAGTATTAAGAAGAAAAGGCTGAAGTGTTGTGTTTTATTGCGTAAAAACTATTCAGATAGACGCTCTGATGTTATGGATGGCATCAAATTTCATTTGTAAATATTTTTACACCTAATTTATTAAAATAGTTCTAGAAAAATCTCTTTGCGTCGGCTTTCAAATATAATTAAATATATTCGACACTAGATGGCGACACTTTGTGTCATGTGAACTAAAAATGTAAAGGTAGAGCTCAGTATTGGTAAAATAATCATACGAAGGTGCTGAAATTTGTTTTGCATTCAGACATAAAGAAATTTTAATCGCAAAATATCATTTTTATAGTTTATAATCATTTTCAGAACAGGCCGTATTCTCGTCAATTAAACCTCATAAAAATGACAAAAAGACAGGGCCCTAATTAGAATTCAATTATTTTTCCCAGTAATCCAACTTTTAATATTAAATGCAGGAAATTGTACTTAGGCTGATTTTTACGAAATGTTTAAGTTATATTTAAGTGCCATTCTATATGCAAAGAATCACTTAAATACAATTTAATGTTCTTTGTAATATTTGTAAATAAAATTATATTAATTATAATAATTTGTCTATTATTTGTTCTCCCTCAGAGATATTAAGTAGTATAACCCACACATAAATAGTAAGCCAGCCGTTTCTGCGTGAAGAAATTACACATACTTAGTGTGGAATAAGCTCAAGGAGACAGAAAGAGCACACAAAATTTCGCCTTTATAATATTAGTGAGATAAGTAGGATATTTAGTTCCAAATTAAATATCCTACTTAATATTGAACATAGAATATTTAGTTTCGAAGAGACTTTATTTTATGGATAAAATAAATATTTCTTGGTTGACTTTCACGAAATGATAAACATATTTAAATTGTATTTAAGTGATTCTTTGCATATAGAATGTCACTTAAATATAACTTAAACATTTCGTAAAAATCAGCCAAGTACAATTTCCTTCATTTTAATATTGAATGTTGGGTTACTGGTTAAAATAATTGAATTCTAATGGCGGCCCTGTCTTTTTGTTATTTTTTATGAGGTTTACTTGACGATAGATAGCGGCCTGTTCCCAAGATTATTATGAAAACTACGAAAATATTATATTGGCGATTAAAATTTCTTTGTCTGAATGTATTTGCTTCATGAGATAACGCTCCGATGCTATAGATGGCATCACATTTCATTTGTAAGTAATTTTACACCTAATTTATTAAAATAGTTCTAGAAAAATCTCTTTGCGTCGGCTTTCAAATATAATTAAATATATTCCACACTAGATGGCGACACTTTGTGTCCTGTGAACTAAAAATATAAAGGTACGTAGAGCTCAGTAATGATAAAATAATCATACGACGGTGCTGAAATTTGTTTGCATTCAGACATAAAGAAATTTTAATCGCCAAAGTGTTATTTTTAAAGTTTATAACATTTTGTGGACATGCCGCCATCTACCGTCAAGGTAGCTAAGCTACATTGCAACATCGATATGGAAAGATTCGAGTAGTTTTACTATTTATCGGTAGATGTAGGTAGTGTAGTGGGCGGGGCTTTGCATCCTCTCACCCCGCAAATTGTCACGCGTTGTTACATAGTGAAATTTAATTACAACGTCTCCCCTTTGTATTTGCTTCATGGGCACGGGGGTGAGACACCGTCGACTTCCTGACTCCCGGCAGCTACTAAGAATTTCTTTATGGAAAAGCTCAATAACTAATTGTACAATATTATTTACATAAATATACAATTTAAAAACAAAAAAAAAATAACAAATTATCAGTTAACAGCAGTTGAAGATAAATAGAATAGATACAAGGAAGGACAGAATAGAGTTCCTAATAATAAGTTATAAGTAAATTTTTGAACTGAGGGTTAAATTTAAGTAAATATTACCTTGGAACATTTCATAGGCTTATTTTCATTAGAATCAGATAAAGAAACTGAATTTGTTATCACTCCAACAGGGTCACTAAGACTATCACTACAACTGCTAGATGACGTGAAACGAGAAATTCTGTTCTCTTCTTTACTGTCCGTTGATAAAAGTTTATCATTCTGCATAGAGGTGTTGTGTACAATATGACCGTTAATATTATCACTATCTCTGCTATTATGTTCAATTTGATCTATTTTACTGTTTGCCTCTAGACAATTTTCATCTCTTCTTAAATGCATTATACGTTGTCTTATTTCTTCTATCTCTTGATTTGCCAAATCATTAACTACATAGTCATCACATTTGTAACTGCAAAAATAGCAACATTTGTTATTATATGTAATATATAATGAAGTAGTAAGGAATAAATTACTAAAATTTAATACATTGCCCATACAAATTTTCAAACTTTTGTAAATGTCAACTTTTGAAAAATGAGAAGCTATCAACTGCAAAGAGTCATGGTAGCTCAGTTGCTAAGTGCTTGCTGTAAAGGAGACAACTTCTTTTTGTATTGACAATAGGCCCAACACAGTAAATTAATGAAACACATGTCAATTTATTCCTTATAAGTTATAAGATTGAAAGTTATAAGTTATAATCAATAGATTACAATAGTAATATTAGTTTTACCGTATCTAATTGGAATACTGAGAAATTAACAATTAAAATATCACAATAAACTAAAAACAAACTAAAAGTGATTGTCTAGTAGTTTTCACTGGTATTATAAGTTAAAATAGTGCACTGGTCAATAATTAATAGTATAAAAGAAAGCTGTAGGTACATTCAGCATTTATAGGTACTTTAAGGTAGATGGAAATTTTTTTTAGTAGTTCGTTCTTTTTTATATGTTTTTTTTTTCATATTACATTAGCCAATTCACGAATATCAAAAGAACTATTTTTTTCAGATTTTATGATTCCGGTTACATTTTCATAAATTCTTTAGGCAGTTTACTCTGATAAATTGGTATCTTTTTAATGTGTAATAAAATTAAGTTAGGTTAGTTTCTAATGGGCCCAAAAACAATTGTCTCCTTTCACAATGTGAGCAAGCCAGGTACAATCCTCGCCGGTACTAATGACATTGTTCGTTACAATTTTAATACATAATAAAACTAATTTATCACATATTTAGCGTAGTCCCGAATTCATGGAAGACAGCTTTTGTCCACCCGATCCCTAAAAAAGGCGACCGCTCAGACCCATCCAACTATAGGCCTATCGCGATCACCTCCTTGTTCTCCAAAATAATGGAATCCATTATTAACTGCCAGCTCATCCGGTACCTTGAGGATCACCAGCTGATTAGTGACCGCCAATACGGTTTTCGTCGGGGTCGATCAGCTGGTGATCTTCTGGTCTACCTGACCCATAGATGGGCGGAGGCAGTAGAGTCCAAGGGGGAGGCGTTGGCCGTTAGTCTGGACATTGCGAAGGCCTTCGATCGGGTTTGGCACAAAGCGCTTCTTTCGAAGCTCCCTTCCTATGGGCTTCCCGAGAAATTGTGCAATTGGATCACCAGCTTCCTTGTAGATCGGAGCATCAAGGTCGTTTTAGACGGTGCATGCTCTGACTACAAGCCTATTAACGCTGGTGTTCCACAAGGCTGTGTGCTATCACCAACGCTGTTTCTTCTGCATATCAATGATATGTTGCTAACTGGTAACATTCATTGCTATGCGGATGACAGCACTGGTGATGCTCTATACACCGGCCGTGCCAATATTTCTCGGGAAAACGTCGCTGAGTACCGGAACAAACTTGTGTCTGAAGTCGAGTCTTTGCTGAACAAAGTCTCGGATTGGGGGCGACTAAATCTAGTCCAATTTAATCCTCAAAAGACACAAGTTTGCGCGTTTACCGCTAAAAAGAACCCCTTTGTCGTATCTCCTCAGTTTCAAGGCACTCCCCTTCTTGCCTCAGCCAGTATCGGTATCCTCGGAGTCGACATATCGAGTGACGTGCAGTTTCGTGGTCACTTGGAAGGGAAGGCCAAATTGGCCTCTAAAAAGCTTGGCGTGCTCAGCAGAGCGGGACAGTATTTCATGCCGGCACACCGCCTGCTACTTTACAAGGCGCAAGTTCGGCCTCACATGGAATACTGTTCCCATCTCTGGGCAGAGGCTCCCCAGTGCCAGCTCCTTTCACTTGACCGCATCCAACGCAGAGCGGCTCGAATTGTCGACGACCGAGCCCTTTCCGATCGGCTCGATTCATTGGCACTGCGAAGAGATGTTGCATCCCTTTGCATTTTCTACCATGGGGAGTGCTCTGAGGAATTGTTCGGATTAATCCCAGCCGCCAAATTTCACGAACGCACATCGCGGCAGAACTCCCGATACCATCCACACCATCTGGATGATTGGCGGTCCACCACTGTGCGATTTAGAAGATGTTTTCTTCCTCGCACGACCTCCTTGTGGAATCGATTACCATCAGCGATTTTTCCGGACCGATACGACTTAGGGACCTTCAAGAAAAGAGCGTACTCCTTTTTAAAAGGCCGGCAACGCATCTGCGATTCCCCTGGTGTTGCAGTTGTTCATGGGCGGCGGTAGTCACTTACCATCAGGTGAGCCGCATGCTCGTTTGCCCCTCTCCTATAAAAAAAAAAAAAATTTGTCAGTGACAGGAAACATTCTGAGGAAACCTGCAGGTCTGAAATAAAAAAATAAGAAAAAAAAACCAAATCTTTTGTATAATAGAAGTGTATAAAAGATTAACATCATGCATTGTTATTTTAATATATTTTGTAATGAAATATTTTACATAACTTTTTCTAATATGAGTATCTAAATTTTATTTGCAGAAGAAAATGGAGATAGAATTATGATCAAATTTAGATAAAGTTTCATTAGTAACAAAATAAAACAATGTACTGATTTTCATATCAGCCCATAACAACTCAACACTAGTTACCATTGTAGAAAAAATATCAGTAAGTTGCAAAATATTGTGCTTGCTAAAAAAAAGAGAAGTGATCAATACACCTCAGTTTAATTTAATATTACAACCACCTTTCTGTTCAAAGAAAATTACAGCAAAGCTCTTAGCATAGTGATAAGCTGATAAGTTAATATAATTATTGTATTGACGTAAGTTTAGTAGTTAATAAAAATAAAACATTCTTTCAATTTTTACCAGTAAACGGAATAAACATCACAGCTCATACAAAGCTGATGGTCGAACATTTCTGCATGTTCCCTGGCATGTCCATTTATGTATCGGCCACAATTTACAACTCCACAGTGCAAGCACAGCCAATTCTGCTCCGCCGTTAAACATGCTGAAGATTATAAATAGGAATTATAAATAGGAGTTTTAATTCATTCTACAAGTAAAAGTAAAGAAATTTTGCTGTCTCCAACAGATGAAGGAAAACAGTCATAGACATAGTAAAATTAAAATGAGCCTAAAACAACTCTATTTTATTCAAGAAGCAGTGCTAGAAATGCCAAATCTAAATTACAAGATGACCACTACTAGAAGTGTAAGATTTATTAGTCATAATCAATTTCAGCTATAAGCATTTCATAGTCTACTGTTAGCTGATGATTTTCCGAATTCCATTATAAGTAACCCTTATAATTTAGTTCCATACTTCAGTCCTCCAGTATAACTTTTTTTTGTTTTGAAGTAAATTAGATAAAAATTTAAGTTTACATAGATAAAAATAGCTCTTAACAAATAAATACCGGTGTGAGGTGATGAAGAAGTTTCTACACATGCTGTGCTGTATATAAGCTTCTGAGGGACAGGTACAAAACATGATAGAGGGGATATTAGTCATAGTTGCCATGCTTAACAGGCAGGTTAGCAAGCAGTTTTTTATTAATTTAGGTTGTTATCAGAAAGCTTCATCTCCCTCTATCGGCTCTTACGAGACCCATGTGATGATATGGTGGTAGATTCTTTTACCCCACTACCACACGACGAATTAAAGATAATCTAAAAAAAAAGTGACGAAGTCACAAATTATTTTCGCGGCGCAGAAACAATCCTAGCAATCATGGATGATTTTAAAAACTTGTTAAATTTACGTAAACTATTCTTGTTTTCCGCAGATAGTAAAACATTTACGTGCCATCCACAAGAAATTTGGCTTTATCTATTACACAGATTTTACCCTTCAAGCTACAAGGTACTCTCAAGTCAGATTGTTTGATCAATATTAGTAGTCGTAGAGTGATTCGAACTCATTGCATTTATATCACGCTAAGCATTAGCATTAGAACGTCACTTGCGGTCATCAATGCCGCCTCCCCTCCCGCACTTCACGAACAGCTGATTATTTTAAGTTCGGTGTATTGATTTTTCAATCTAACCCCGCAAATTAAACAAGAAATGACACTGTTATCTCGAATGTAATTTAGTACAGTCTAATAATTAAAATAATTCAGTTTCTTACCTGAACAATGTAAGTTCTTTGTGATAGTGTCGTCTTGAAAGATGAAACCCTTATCCACTTTAACATTATCTAACAAATGTGTACATTCCATAATGCATACTATAATAAATGTTATAAAATCTAAATAAAATCGTGTTTAAATTCATAGAATTAAAGTGAAATTAAAAAACCAGCAAAGGTACACTCCAAATCGAAACCTCGAAAACGAACGACCGAACGAACGAGGGAACAAGAGAGAACGTGAACGACTTTGGTGAATGAAATGAGATTAACGAGAATCGAGATCGTAGAGTAGATCACACATTCCTGTATAGGACAGTTACTATACTCTTTGATCACACAGCACCCTCTTACTACCAGGTGGACTGTATGTTCGTTTTTAATCCCTATTCCATAAAAAATCAATAAAAATTAAGTGTCATTTACCTATTCTACATTATATTATCGACCCTATCTACAATATCTAGATACGCACATTTTGTTTAATGGACTCTAGTTCTTAAATATAACACCTAAAACACAGACTAATATAATGCTTACATACCTAAAACTAAGGGTAGATAGGACTAAAGACTAGCTCGTTTGCCCCCTCTCCTATAGAAAAAAAAACCGGCTAAGTGCGAGTAGGACTAGCGCACCGAGGGTTCCGAACAAATCCGTAGGTATATAAGTTTAGAATTATTAAAAATATTTTTATTATAAGATGTAACTAAAAATTTATGCTTTTCGCAATTTTTCCTTTACTGTGCTATAATACGTTGCTTCGTACAAAATTTTAAGATTCTGAGTTTACGGGAAGTATCCTGTAGGTTCTGATTCCCTTGCGAATGTCGTAAATTTGCGGCATAAACGGCTGTATCTTTTGATTGCGTTGGCTTAGAAGTTTGATTTTTTCACAGCTCTAAGGGACAGTAGGCTTGAGTGTTTGATATGATATTCCAGCTTGATACCTCCACGCGTTCCTGAGAAAAAGGGTCTAGACAGTGGCGTAGCGTGCCTTAGATGGGCCCTGTATCAAAATTCGTTGGGGGGCCCCTATGAAGAGTAAAGATTTCATAAAAGGAACAAAAACGCATGCATTGAATTCAAAATATTATATATTGATTTTAAGTTATTCATCATCATCATTACAGTCCTTCACAAGTCCACTGCTGAACATAGGCCTCCCCCAAGGAATGCCACAAAGCATGGTCCTGAGCCACCTGCATCCATCGACTTCCTGCATATCTTACCAGGTCGTCACTCCATATAGTGGGGGGACGCCCTACACTTCGTCCGGCGGTACTAGGCCACCACTCGGGAACCTTTTTTCCCCATCGGTTGTCGGTTCTTCGAGCTATATGGCCGGCCCATTGCCACTTCAGCTTACTAATCCGTTGGGCTATGTCGATCACTCTGGTTCTACTGCAGATATCCTAATTTCTAAGTTTATCACGCAGAGAAACTCCGAGCCCTCTCCATAGCTCGCTGAGCGACCTTGAGCTTCCTCATCCGGCCAGCACTGGCAACACGCACTGGTTGTACAGTCTCGTTTTCAAGTTTTGAGGTATACTTGACGAGAAGATGTGCCGTAATTTCCCGAACGCTGCCCAGCCGAGTTGAATCCGTCGATTGACCTCTCAGTCGAAGTTGGACTAGACGGACTATTTGTCCCAGGTAAACATACTCGTCAACAACTACCGGCATAGGTGTGACATGGACATTAAACATGATCTTTGTTTTGTCCATGTTCATCTTACGACCTATCCGTTGGGAAACACTATTGAGGTCATTAAGCATAGTGCTTAGGTCCTCCAGCGATTCTGCCATAAGGACTATATCGTCGGCAAATCGAAGGTGAGTGATGTACTCGTCATTGATGTTAATACCGTATACTTTCCAGTCCAGAAGCTTGAAAACGTCTTCCAATGCAGCGGTAAAGAGTTTCGGGGATATAACGTCACCCTGTCTTACACCTCTCTGCAATTGGATAGGTTTCGTACTCTGGTTCTGTACTCGGATAGCTATCGAAGCCCTACTGTACAAGCACTTCAGCACTTCGATATACCGACAGTCAACTTGGCATCGCTGAAGGGACTGCAAATTTCGACGTAATCAAAGGCTTTCTCATAGTCCACATACGCCAGACATAGTGGCAAATTGTACTCCTCGGATTTCTGTACAATTTGCCGAAGGGTGTGTATGTGGTCTGTGGTGCTAAAGCCTTTTCGGAAACCGGCTTGTTCGGGAGGCTGGTAGTCGTCAAGTCTGCGCGCGAGACGATTCGTAATGACTCTCGAAAACAGCACGTAGACGCGGCTCAGAAAGGAAATCGGTCTGTAGTTCTTCAAGAGAGCGTTGTCACCTTTCTTGAAGAACAAGACCACCGTACTTCTGCTCCACGCCTCCGGTGTAATGCCACCATGGAGGACTCAAGTACCGGTTTTCTACCCGCTTTCAGAAGCTCCACTGTAATTCCATCCTCGCCTTGCCTTTTTTAAGGTGCTGGAGAGCCATTCTAATCTCGCTTAGACTGACGTCCGGTATATCATCGGAATAGTGTCGGATAAAACTCGCTCTTTTATCGTTACTCACACTTACGTGTGGCTCCAAGGATGATATGTACAGCTACCCATAGAACCTCTCAATCTCACTCAAAATCTCAGGTGCTCGGAAACGACGCTGCCACTCTCGGTCTTCAGCTTCGACAGTTGGCTCTTTCTGGCAGACAGATCTCTAGCAAAGTCTTTTGAGTCCTGGTTCCGCTCGCTTCTTTAATACGAGCAGTATTAAAGTTGCATAAGTCCCACCGCATGCATTTGGAGATCTGTCTGTTCAGTTGCCTATATGCTGTCAAATCTACTGAAGGCTGCAGCTTCATATCCCGCCTAACAGCCATGAGATCAAGAGTGTAATCGGAGATTTTTTGTGTTCTTCTGCGGCGGGTCTTGCAAAACTTAGCTCCGACCGCATGGACAGTTTCCACGAGCTTGTCATTCATATCTTCTACTGCATTGCAATCTTCTAGGCACTGAAAACTGTTACGTAGCTCGAACTAAAAGGTTTCGGGACTTTGGATTAGGGCACGAGCGACGGAGCGTTGACTTCATTAGACGTGACCTCTCCAACTCAACGGTTAGGTTCAGTGTGCCTCTCACCATTCGGTGATCGCTACCGGTTTCAGTCACTGAACAGTTGTCGTCTGGTCGTCATAATGAAGTCAATCTCATTTATTGTCGAACCGTCGGGGCTCGACCAGGTCCACTTCCTGTGGGGCTGCTTCTGGACGAAAGAGTTCATCATAAAGAGTCCCTCGTTCACCATGAAGTAGGCCAGCTGCTGGCCCCTTGGGTTCCATTGCCCTATTCCGGAAATTCCCTACTTTCAGCTCACCGTTCTCTCTTGTGCCTAGTTTTGCTTTGAAGTCTCCCATTAACACCGTATAGTAGGTTTTGGAGGAATGCATGGCTCTAGAGATATCCTCATACATATCCTCCACCTCCTCATCGGGGTTTTCCGAGGTTGGTGCGTAAACCTGCATGATCTTCAGCGAATACCGTTTGGTGATTCTAAGTATAAGGTACGCAACCCTCGTTGACTCACTCCCAATCTTTACAACGTTGTTAACAAGAGACTTGTGGACGATAAATCCGACACCTCCTTGGGACAGATGGCCAAAATTAATAATTAAAAAGCTGAAGGTACTCCGGGTTAACTTTGACATCGGGACGTCAATTACCTCAGTCCCCCGTGACCACGGTTGCTGGAAAGCAACCGAAACGTCGGGAATATAAAATAACTTAATTAAACGTGATAGAAACTTCTTATCATTTTTATTACTGCGACTTTGCAATGCTTAGAAAAGTGGAAATAGCATAAAAAATATAAAGTGACCCAGGTCTAGTATGTGAAAAAAAAATACTTGATAGGCTGTAAAGGTATTACGCAGTAAGCAGGAGTGTTATCAAGCCTGGGCTGCGGCTTCGACGACTCGGGATGTAAACTCCAGCACACTTAAAAAGAAGTATAACTTCGCCTTCAGGTCCTTCAAAAGAGTTATTGCCAAGGCAAAGTCAGAACACATAGGCAGAGTTGGCGAGAAACTAGTTCGCCTTCCTTCGGGAACCCGTGCATTCTGGTCTCTCGCCAAGGCTGTCCAAGGGAATTTCTGTAAGCCATCACTACCATCTCTGCACAGGGAGGATGACTCACTAGACGCAAAAGACAAAGCCGCCGACCTTTTAGGCTCCCTTTTTGCATCCAACTCGACTCTTGATGACGGGGGAAAACACCGCCGACCATCCCGCGGTGTGAGTGCTCCATGCCGGATGTGCTGTTCTCACAGCGCTCGGTTCGCAAAGCACTGCTCTCCCTGGACATCCAGAAGTCGAGTGGGCCTGACGGAATCCCCCCAATTGTGCTGAGGACGTGTGCTCCGGAGTTGGCACCGGTCCTAACGCGTCTTTTCCGGTACTCCTACTCCCAAGGCGTAGTCCCGAATTCATGGAAGACAGCTTTTGTCCACCCGATCCCTAAAAAAGGCGACCGCTCAGACCCATCCAACTATAGGCCTATCGCGATCACCTCCTTGTTCTCCAAAATAATGGAATCCATTATTAACTGCCAGCTCATGTACCTTGAGGATCACCAGCTGATTAGTGACCGCCAATACGGTTTTCGTCGGGGTCGATCAGCTGGTGATCTTCTGGTCTACCTGACCCATAGATGGGCGGAGGCAGTAGAGTCCAAGGGGGAGGCGTTGGCCGTTAGTCTGGACATTGCGAAGGCCTTCGATCGGGTTTGGCACAAAGCGCTTCTTTCGAAGCTCCCTTCCTATGGGCTTCCCGAAAAATTGTGCAATTGGATCACCAGCTTCCTTGCAAATCGGTGCATCAAGGTCGTTGTAGACGGTGCATGCTCTAACTACAAGCCTATTAACAATGGTGTTCCACAAGGCTGTGTGCTATCACCAACGCTGTTTCTTCTGCATATCAATGATATGTTGCTAACTGGTAACATTCATTGCTATGCGGATGACAGCACTGGTGATGCTCTATACACCGGCCGGGTCAATATTTCTCGGGAAAACGTGGCCGAGTTCCGGAACAAACTTGTGTCTGAAGTCGAGTCTTTGCTGGACAAAGTCTCGGATTGGGGGCGACTAAATCTAGTCCAGTTTAATCCTCAGAAGACACAAGTTTGCGCGTTTACCGCTAAAAAGAACTCCTTTGTCGTATCTCCTCAGTTTCAAGGCACTCCCCTTCTTGCCTCAGCCAGTATCGGTATCCTCGGAGTCGACATATCGAGTAACGTGCAGTTTCGTGGTCACTTGGAAGAGAAGGCCAAATTGGCCTCTAAAAAGCTTGGCGTGCTCAGCAGAGCGGGACAGTATTTCATGCCGGCACAACGCCTGCAACTTTACAAGGCGCAGGTTTGGCCTCACATGGAATACTGTTCCCATCTCTGGGCTGGGGCTCCCCAGTGCCAGCTCCTTCCACTTGACCGCATCCAACACAGAGCGGCTCGAATCGTCGACGACCGAGCCCTTTCCGATCGGCTTGATTCATTGGCACTGCGAAGAGATGTTGCATCCCTTTGCATTTTCTTTCGCATCTACCATGGGGAGTGCTCTGAGGAATTGTTCGGATTTATCCCAGCCGCCAGATTTCACGAACGCACATCGCTGCAGAACTCCCGATACCATCCACACCATCTGGATGATTGGCGGTCCACCACTGTGTGATTTAGAAGATGTTTTCTTCCTCGCATGACTTCCTTGTGGAATCGATTACCATCAGCGATTTTTCCGGAACGATACTACTTAGGGACCTTCAAGAAAAGAGCGTACTCCTTTTTAAAAGGCCGGCAACGCATCTGCAATTCCCTCCCTGGTGTTGCAACCGCATGCTCGTTTCTATAAAAAAAAAAGTACCTATATATAATTAGTTGTTATTAATTAAAATTTAATTAAGTTATTTCGTCTTATGCACCACAAGAGCTATTTCCTCCGACATAGTCCTTCGAGCCGGTTGTTGTTGTTTTTATTATTCGCTCGAGAGAGCAGGCAAAGGAACTATGCCCTACAGCCTTGTCTTTGTGTATAATTATCCTTCATAGTTCACTACTTCACAATATGTTGATGCGTCACATTGTGCAGCCCATGGGAGATTTTGACGGCAACTTGAGCCAGCAGGCAGCTAACAGTTGGCGATGGTATCTAAAGGCGCCTATGCAAACAAACAGCTTATCTTGAGAATCCATCACCATCAGAGCACTTGTTTCACCGTTTCCACTAATAGTTCACATGCGTAGACAGTTAACACATAAAATCGCACCACTTTTACATATCAAAATCCACTTCAAACTATTATTTAAACTATAATACAGGAGCAGCAAACCGTCGCCGGTCAATTTCCCGCCAAAACTCCCTTCGAGCCGGATTATGGCAGAATTTCATTCAAAGATTAGGAATGACTTAAAGCAATAATGAGAAATGTTTGCTGACAACCTTGCTAATATACATCCTGTATATCACCCTAGAGACATTTGCACTAAGCAGGCTTTCGCACTGCAACCATGATAGGTTTTATCGATGCTTAGTCCCACCGCTTATGGTTTCTGCATATTAAAAATATAATTGTGATTCTCCAAACTGGTAAGACAATAATTATTTTAACTTTGTGCTGAGTTTTTTACTATTCTAAGCCAGCGCTTGACAACTATCCCACCTGTTGGTAAGTGGTATGCAGCCAAAGATGGTGAAGCGCAATGACTTAACAAAAGCCTATTCAATCTTGCCTTAAAGACATCCACATTATAAATGCAATAAAGATAGATGCTGGTAACTTATTCCACTCCTTTGCTTTACGCATGACGAACGATGAAGCAAACCGTTCGATTCGAATGCCTGTAAGTCGATTACGAAAGGATGAACTGACCGAATGTCTGGTTGTCCGGTGGTGGAAGGGAAAGGGAGGATTTAAGTTATGCAATTCCTGCCCACACTCTCCGAAATGCATCCTGTAGAAAAGAAGAAGTCAAGGGTTAATTCTTTGGAGAAGAGAAGCTATTGACAGTCTCAGGCTTGAACTGAATGGTACTTTATGATACTGTACTGAATGGTATATTACTTACAAAGTAATGATTAAATTTGAATAAAACTATTTTTACGGATTTGGTCTCAGGAAGACCATGGATGCTGAAAAGCACCTTTTTTTTATAAGATAAGGGTGAAAAACGAGCACACAGTCCACCTGATGTTAAGTGGCTGCTGCAGCCCATAGACATCTACATCTAGGATGCCTCGTTTCCAGTAAAGAGGTCTCTGGTTCTCTACACTCACCATACGAAACCAGGCTTCTGTCACTCTTGCTACCTGCGTGAAATAATTACCTACAATCGTGAGCTGCCCCAGGGGTAGATCGCAGTCGGGGCTAGCGCGCTCTCTACGATTGAATGTCAGTTTTTTAACGCTGTTTACGTAAATAATTTTCTGTAAATACTTGTTTAAACACTCGTCGAAATAGTTTTTGTTTAGTATATTTAATTGTAGGATAAAATAGTTGAAGAAGCTTTAATGTAATTTAAGAATAATATATATATGTATATTACCTATCTATTTGATACATTATAATGGCAAAACGTCGTTCATACTATAATTGTTGCGAGGATGGACGCTTAATGCATGGACCTAGAAAAAAAGGCGGACAGAGTCTCGCTAACAAACAATTGAAGCGTCGCAGTGACGGCAGCGTAACTATGTGTGAGCGTGTAGAGGGTTGCAAGATGGAGAAAAATTACCCATTTTTAAACGCAAAATAATTCAATTAGATTTAAGACATTCGTCACCGTCTTCGGAACCAGGACTTTAAGTTTAATAAAACAAAATTGTAATAAAACACATTGAATATAAAAATATTGATTATGAATATTTATTAATATTATAATTAATTTACATTTATTAACGGTTTTTTTAAAGTCCCTTTTGTTGGGTTAATTTTTTATAATATTGTCTTTTACTGTCAAAAGACTTAGAAATCTCCTTCAATTTAGCTATATGGTGAAAACGAATATTCAGATATTTTTCGGCTATATATTCAATGAGAGCTATTTTATGTTTTACTCCAGCAAACGCATGGTCAAGTTTTAAATTTAAAAAAATCCTGTCGTTAGCTATATATTTTTCCAGAATTTTGGTAAGCCTGTACTGATGTTGTCTTTCAGTATATATAGTTATATTATCTCTTAAATGCTTTCGGATCACCATCTCGCAAGTACAACAAAAAGGATGTATTTACTTTCTAAAAGAAAAGCAATACATCCCTTTTATGATGTATTAAAAGAAATACATATCGGTGAAAAACATTGTAGTATAACATATTCAACTAAAAAAGAATCATCGAAAACGTTTCGACATTGTCGGTGTAACTTAGAAAAACAAAAACATTCAGTCGACTTGAAAACCTCCTTTTTTTCAAATCGATTAAAAACTATTCTCCCCTTAACACGTACGTACCCCATGCGAAGCACTGGAAGTATTTGCTTCAACGAGTTGTTACTCCGGAACGCTTGACGCCTCAAATAAAAACTAAAAAATTAATTACGTTTTAATATGTTAAGCTTATAATTGTAAGAGGAAAATAGATATTCATTGTTCTTTATCTTTTTTGGGATGGCGTAAGTAACAACGCGAAGAAGTCCACCTTTTGTTCTCTATAAATCATTCTCCTCGAAATGTTTACTGCAGATTACACTAGATTTAGATGTATTCCAATTGTTTTCATTTCTACAGTCTCTTATTATTTGCACCCAGTCATTCTTCCACACATCATTTGCAGAGGGAAATCTATAAAATGTAAAATTTATAATATTGGTAGTTTAGTATCATGGGACGCCAAAAGTATATACAGAGGTAAATTAATGAATTAAGGAACAATTCAAAGTGAACAAAAAGATATTAATCTCCCATATTTAAGGTAACTTGCAAATTTAATAACTGGCAACACTGATTAGTTTCGTGTTTTGATAATAATTTTTGTTTGTTAATAAAATGTTTTGATAATAAAGTTTGAAATAAATTAAAATAAAAACGAGAAATAAGGTGAATAAATTACTTACTTACCTATGAAAAGTGATACCCTGGCTTTTTTTAATGGAACCACTATGATTTCGACAGGTTTTCATTACAATGTTACGCGGACGCGGTTTGGAGCGTAATGGCGGGCGGTTGACTTACTATGGTGTGCATGTGTGCGTGCGGGCTTGTTTGTATTAGCGAGCTGACTTAGTATGGGTGCGTCAGTAATTGTTTTAAGAGACGGCGTCCGCCCTTTTTTCTAGGTCCATGGCTTAATGAGCAATAAAAGGATTCCGATATATCATTTTTTGAGTTGCCGAAGGATAATGAAAGGTAAATTTATTTCGTATTTTTGTGAGATAGGTACTTATAGCGAAAAAATAATTGAGTAATAATTTAACTACAGAAGTAATACATATGTACTTTATTACAAAACTTAGTTGAAATTTACTTCACTGCCCAAGTACCTACTTACATACCTATACTCGTCTTTGTAATTAAAATATTTTAAGTTATAATAGCACAAAATACTGAAATTAAAACTTTGTTTACAAGATTTTCAACTAAGTAGATAGTCGAACATATTTCTGTTGGGAATCGTATTTCGGGTTTATTTGTTGTTTACGCTAGGTACCTATCTGTCTACCTATACGAACCAAGCATCGCGATTCCCGACGAATGGCCTTGCAAGTTGCATGCGTTGGGCAGCACAGATCTCACATAATATGGTCGACTGTAGTCAGCATGGGTACTTTACATAAGTAACTTACAATTTCACAATGTATTTTTTTAACTTTTATTAACAGCCGTTAGCACCCACGGAAAGTCCGTTGTGACGTAGTAAGGAGAAAAGATGCAAAGTAATTCAAACACGCGCGCAGCGATAAACTTTTATTTAGCTTGCGTGCGCGATTTATCTGATTAATAATAACTATGTAGGCTATTAAAACGTCGGCAAGCTGTCAACATCAAAAGAGTGTAACTTCTGTACGTAGTACTATTATTTATTCTGTGACGAAACACAAAGCTGCTATTTTACGCTGGTTTTCTATGAGCGTCGTCCTTCCTCGGTCGAGCCGACCAATTCGTGTACTACTCATATAGCTGCAGCATGGCTCGACCACGTACAAAACAATATACCTAATACAATATTGTATGTAGTAGCAACACTGTTTATGTAAGAACTTAGGGTGAACATACTTTAAAGTTTAGTCTAAACAATTTTAGTACATTTATTGTATTTTGCCCATTTAAATTATAGTTTATAAAAAACAGTGTAAGCAAGTTTAATAATAATATTTATTGGGTAATAAGTACATTGTAAATTGATAGTGTTATAGTTGAGACCTCCTTTAAGTATTTAAAATACTTGTGACAGAAGGCCACACGCTACCATTACCTTATAAGCTTATTACCAATAATATATTTCTTTTTAAATAATGAAAAAAATAATCTTAATAATAAATAATTTGTTATAAAGCTATCTGTTTCGTTATTTCTATTCATGCACCACGAGCTATTTCCTCCTAAAACTAAATAATGGTACAGTTATCTTATACTTATAATAAAAAGGAAAACATTACTAAAATAAGAAAAAGTCTTTATAGGTATTAATGTTTATTAGACTTAATTACGTCTGCCACCATAGCCTCCCTGAGTTGCAGGCTGTGTCAGTTGCAGGCCATTGATGTTGTTGAAGTCAAGCATCTTCAACATCTCCTTAGTATCAGGGTCAACCTCAATAATATCATGTTCAAGGGCAGATACTTCTGGAACATAGTTATCACGCCTTTCACGCTCTTCTTCTTGTAGTTTGATTGAAATACCTCTCACTTGTGAGTGTCTCAGACGTCTCATTAAATGGGTAGCAAATCTGCAAATATTAAAATATTATATTAACAAAACTGCCATTAGTTTTCTACAACGGGAAGAAAAGTGTGTAATATGTAAGATAAACTACCTAATTATTGGCACTCCTCCAATTATTGGAAACTATATATTATTCAAATTCGGTTTGCATTAAAAAGTAAAATAGTATTATTTTTCTGTTAAAAGTTGCCAACACTGTAGCAATATCCAATATGGCAATTTAGACACAAACAGCTGACACTTTGAGCTAGTGATTTGGTGTATTTATTTTGGTTTTTTCTTCAGGTGAGAGCTTTATTAATCATAGTATATCACAGCTATTCGGCTAATTGTTATTTTCGAAATAATTTGATATAATTAATTACACTTTAGACAGTAGATTCAAAGATTATTTCTTGAATATGGAACACTCATTTCATTAAAATCCCTTTATGCACTAATGCCAATAATAGGAATATTTTTTATTTAGGTTTTAAGTTACTTAAATGATTGCCCATCGAATATTTTTTGTTTAAAAGCAATTTCCAAAAGTTGGCCCACAGTGCCAATAGCAAAAGCTAATTATTGGCAGTAGAGCACATAATAGAATATTGAGTGTTAATAATAGGTTTTTATTCATTTAGAGAATGTCGTAAACTATGAAGAAAGGAAATCAGAAAGACACCAATAAGAAGTCAAGAGGAAAAATCGACACCTGGAAATTGTTGTAAGAACGCATGAAGCTGTGACAGCGGCAAGTGCTGCCGTATCAGAAAATTATATAAAAGGATGGTTTCAAGCAATTGAAATATATCTAAAAGATCATGGTTTGTTTGAAATTCTATCAGACCCTAAAAGACTTGAATGATGACAAAACCAATTTTGTTCTTTGCACAAAGACAGGTGTGGTCTTGGCAACAAAGGGTACAACGAATGTTTACGAAATTGACCACGCTCCAGCTAAAAGTTCACTAACAATGTTTACTTTTGCAGCCAATGGCGAAATCACCCCACCTATGGTGATATTCCCGTACAAGCGTGTGCCAAGTGAAATTGCTTCACAAATATCAGATTAGGCCCAAGTGAGAATGGTTGGATGAAAACTGAAATTTTCTCTCAATATATAGAAAAAGTGTTACATCCGCATCTCGTGCGAAATCAATTACCATTCCCAGTCATTTTATTTGTAGACAGACACAAAACTCAACTCACGTATGCTGTCAGTGAGCTTTGTTCTTCGTTGGATATTGTGCTCATAGCACTTTATCCCAATTGCACTCAATTGCTTCAGCCTGCAAATGTCTTAGCATTTAGACCTCTAAAAGGTGGTTGGCAGAAGAGTCTTAGAGTGGCGGCGTGACAATCCATCTCGAGCTCTTACTAAGTCGATTTTGTGCTACTATTGCAAAAAACTATTGATAAATGCATAAAACCAGATACAATTATTAATGGTCTCAGGGCTACAGGTCTTTGTCTATGGGACTCAAATGCTATTAGACTACTCGAAATGCTTGGGGAAGAATCTGAAGAATAAAACCGAAAGTGAAACAATACCAGAAACTTCGAGAATGATGACTAAAAAGGATTTTATCAGATATGCAGGACAGTCTACAATAACAGATCTTATAAACAAACTGGATTTGACAGCTACTGAGAAAATTTTAAAAAACCTGTGGTATTTCTTTGATGGAAACGAAAACAAGCAAACACAAAGAAAATTTTGAAGAAAAAAAGTAAGAAAACCGTATGAGAACTCTGATACAAATAGAAAAGGCAACAATAGAAATAAAGAAATCAGTGAGAAAAATACCTTGGATGTTACTCTTAAAGAACAAGACCTTTTGGACATTGAAAATATGGATGTAATTATGTGTGATGAATTTGATAATACATGTCATATTCCTCTAGCTCAAAGTTTTGATTTAAAAAATTGTTATCGACAAAATAGAAGAAAAAACAAATTAATATAGAGAAAAGGGAAATTAATAAAGAAGATTACACAGAAAATAGTCCCAAACAAAATCTAAATTTTTACTATTAAAAAAGAAAAAGAAAAATGTGATATTAAGAATAAAATAACTACCAAAAGTATTTTGAAAAATATTTTATATTCTGAGGAAGCATTGTGCAATACGGATGAAGACGAGAAATCTGATGATGATAGTCACATCAGAGCTAACAACAACTTAGGCATAACTGAAATTGAGAGGATGTTGACCAATGATTAAGATTAGCTTAAAATGTTACTTTTTGATCGGTTCCAGTAATACTGCAAACTACCTACATAAAATACTAAGATAGGTAGGGAGATTATTAAGTTGAGTAGGCTCTTAATCAGACTGATTAATATTTTGTAGGTAGGTATTAAAGTTAAAAGATCTCAAGGATAGCCATTTAAGTACTGATAAAGTGAGACTGCCAAAAGGAGTGCCTAGAATAAGTGTTTACATTATAAAAGTTGATTTTTTAAGTAATTTTATGAAAACTTGAATACTTTAAGGTAGAAAACATTCTTAAATAAAAGCAGATATTTACCTATAAAACAGTGTTTTAATTATACCTTAGGTATAGGTAGGTATTTCTTTTATTTTATTGATAGGTAGGTCCTGTCTCCTACTTTAACCAACTTTAGTTAAACGAGTAGATGCCAATAATATGATTTTCTAGTCTAGGATGTAAGTGTAAAATGTTTATTTAATACTATTCAATCACATAAAAATGGTTATAAAAACAAAGAGTAGTATTGTCTTTGTCACGTTTAGTCTACTATTTGTTGTAAATAAATTTTATAGTGATTTAATAAATATAATAAAGACTGACACGAAGCTCACTCTTAGTGCCAAAATTGGGTGGTTTACCCTACGTAATGTTTTATTTCTATAATCTTTCAAAAAAAAGTTTAAATAAGTAAGAAATAAATTGCTGCTTTTCAATCAATACCATAATAATAATTCTAGTTCTAGTATCCTTCTAGTTTTAAATAATAAAAAATACAAATAAAAACAACAATCTAGATTCATAATATAAATTACAAGCAAAGTAAGGAAATGGTATATATAATAAAAATTAAATTGCTACAGTACTACTCCGTTTTCAACTACTTACCCTGCGATCTTATTACGAAGGGGTTTGGTTGGGATTATAGCTATTTCCTCACATATCCTCTTGTTTGTATCAAAGTCAAGAGTTAATCTTGTGTAGTATTTTTCAATAATAATTTTCGCTGCCTTTTTGACGGTCTTAGTCCTGACACGACCCTGTAAGAAAGGTTAGGCCATAAATACACCAATTTTATCACGTACCAACAAATTGACATTAAAAATAGTAAGTCTTGTGAAGTAGGAAGCCATGATTGTAAAGATGCAAAAAGATTTCACTAAAATATGAATTTACCATTGTTAAAACTTTTTAACACAACAGCCTTCACTTGACAGGCAACAGAAAAGAAGGAGTACAGATTAGTGATGGGTCAACTCGAGTTACTAACTCGAGTTAACTCGAGTTGTATCTCCCTAACTCGAGTTTGGGCTGCTGTACATGAAGGAATCAAGTAAAGCAAGCATAAGAGTAAGAGCGGGTTTCGTTCGTTGTGTGCGCGCTTTGTATTTCAAATAGTATTTAATTACAGTCAAAACAATTTGTTATTTAGAGATTTATAATAGCTAAGTTAATTTCATTTATAATTTTGATTAATTATGATCATTATAGCTATGTAAGTCACAGACCTATTATTGTAATACCCGAAAAGGGTAGTTAAGTTGTAAGATACCATCATATTTTAAACTAACGCTAAACACTTAATTTACAATAAATATTTTGAATTTGAAAAAGTTTGAATTTATTTAAGAATATTATAACTGCGATTATTAAACTATTAATAGCTGAAATGCATCTTAAAGCTACATTAATATTACTTCGTGAAGACTGCTATATAAGTAGTTTTGTTGTTAAATTCAGGTACTTACTTACTTTAACTAATATTAAAACCAAAAATACATAAGTATGTGATACATATTAAATATACCGTTTTATTACTATCCTACATAACAAGTTTAGTAATTATGGTTATCCCAACACACCAACTAGCTATATAGAAAAACAAATTTATAAAAAAATTATTTGTAACAAATCCTTTATTCTATTTCGTAATGCTAACTTGAGTTTAAGCTCGAGTTGCGTGAATTACAGCTCGAGTTAACTCGAGTTGTAATTTTTCAAAGATCCAACTCGATTTAAGCGCAACTCGAGTTAACTCGAGTTGCGCTTAAATCGAGTTGGATCTTCTTAATGCCCGGGCTACACTAACGAGAAATGCCGTTGATTATCGCGTTGACGGGCGTTAATGTAGGTGTGGCCCATAGATAAATATATAGTAGCAAGGTGTGGCCACCACTTAACGCGATAATTTTACAACGGCAGGAATAATGCCGTTTGCCGTTGTGCAATAACTCGAGTGGAAGTACATCAAAGACATTAACGCACGAATTAACGCGTTGAAGCGGCCATATTACGATTGTCTCATTGTGCACGGTGAGCGCAATGGGATCGCACGTATGGCTATGGAGTGGAATAATGAAAAAATTCCTACGTTTGAGATTCTGCAAACATAGCTATGTTTGTGGGATCCGAGACTCAAAAGTTTTAAGAATCATACATCGCAAAATGATGCTTGGCAATGAATAATGCAATTATTACCTTTTAAAACAACTATCGAAGAAATTAAAAAGAAGAAGTAAAGCCTAATAATGGGTTATTATAGAACCCATTTAAATAAATACAAAAAATATAATATGATAAAATATATTCATATAATAAGAATTTTTATTTATATATAATAAAATATATTTGTATAATAATATATATTCAAGGAACATTAACGCCAACTTTATTGCCGTTCTACGGCATTGAAATTGAAATGACGTTAACCGTTCCAAGTGTGGCCACTCACTTTATCGCATTAAAATTAAGGCAATAATTGTTGCGTTTATGGGCATTGACGTTTCTCGTTACTGTGGCCCCAGCATAACTCAAGTTTGTGCTGCTGTTCATGAACGGATCAAGTACGGCAGCAAAAGAGAAAGTGCGCGAATCGTTCATTGCATGCTCGCTTTGTGTTTCAAAGAGTATTAAGCTACAACCAAAACAATTTGTTATTTAGAATTGCTTAATAGCCACAGAATAAATAATAGTACAAGTAATAGCTAAGTTATGCAATTTAACTTCTTTTATAATTATGATTAGTTAATCAATATAGTTATGTAAGGCACAGACCGATTATTGTAATAGCCGAAGAGGGTGGTTAAGTTGTAAAATACATCATATTTTAAATTAACGCCAAGTGTAACACTTAACTTGCAATAAATATTTTAAATTTGAATTTTTTTAATTCATTTAAGAATATTTTGACTGTGATAATTAAACTATTAATAGCGTATGTACCCACATCTTAAAGCTACACTAATATTGTTTCGTGAAGACTGCTATATAGCTAGTTTTATTGTTAAATACAGATACTATAACTAAGATTAAAACGAAAACTACAAAAGTATGTGATACATACTAAATATACTTTTTTATTTCAATCCTACAGAGCTAGATAAAAAAACAAATTTATAAAAAAGTAATTTGTAACAAATCATTTACTCTGTTTCGTACTGTTAACTCAAGTTGCGTTGCTCGAGTTTAAACTCAAGTTACGTGACTTTCAACTTGAGTTAACTCTAGTCGTAATTTTTCCGAGTTTATAGAATATAGATTTGGATTATTTATTAATTGTTGTTATTGTTGCTTGCTTGTATTTTGGTTAAGGCAGGCAAAGATCACAGGTTATATGCCCAGTTTGTCTTGTCTATTTATATTTTGATAAAACAAAATAATAAAAATAAAACTTTTCACTATATGCTAGAGAGCAAACTTGGCGCGCGGCCAACATTAGCTTCCTACATATTTATTTATCTATGGCCATAATCGGAATTAATCGTGTAAATGTTATATTTTCTAATATGTAAAGTTGGTGAAAAAAAAAACTGCTTTATTTTTTGTATATGTATTACTTTTAATAATTACAAACATAATTTAAATATAACTATCTGACGCCCTATATAAGGCCGGTATAGACCACGACCGGGGCAGTATTGAATTGGCGATACAAGCAAATACTTCGAAGCGACTGCGAACTAAAGTGATCAGTAGTACAACTGTGTTTTAGTGTGGTTTTTTATAGATTTTTTTATAGATAATACATACATAATATACAATAAGATTTTGATCCGCGCAGCTATTACTTAACCACGAGTTGTCGAGTCGGGCATCGAGCGTTGTGAGTATCAGGTACAATGGAATGTTTATTATCTTGGGACACTAAACCGCGATTGTCATGCGCGGGCGTCTAGCCGCGCTTCAGGAGCATTACTAAATATCTATAGGTACCTAACTACGCTAAGTTTTATCATTGTGACTTGGGAATATAATCTGCAACTGCGATTAATCCTTTGGGGAAAATAGCGTGATGCTATGAATATTGTACTAGTGTGACCGTAGGTGCAAGTGGTTAAGTAAGGTTTTCATTTTTTTGGTTAGTAAAAGATACTTAGTTGGGTTCATAATATAATCTCAAGATTTATTTTTCTTGAATGTACTACAGTTTTGTAATATACTAAAATCTATCTCTATTTAATTTATATGTTAAAATTTTGAAGTCTTATTATAACAATATTATACTTACGGTTAGAGAAATAATATAGAAATGATTCCTTTTAATAAAATTGGTTTTATTCTACTTTTTCTTTTATATTTCTCAAGAAAATGTTTGCTGCACATTGGTGAGTTCTTCTTGAGATTCCAACCAAGTAGCCCAATTAATCTTAGCCATTTTTTATAAATATAGAATGAAGAGGGAATCTCAGACGGCAAAATAAAATTACATTTTTGGAACGCAAACCGAACACTTATTTTCATTCCTCTTCTTATTGTGTGGGCAAGTCTATCGATTGATTATAAACACTCAAAATAAATATCGACATTATTTTTTATATGGTTGAGTCAATCCTTAGCGTACATGTAAAATATTTTGTAAAAAAATGTATTTACCAAATTCATGCAAATTATCAACAACGTGACTTTTTTCTTTACAAAATGTCAAACTATAATAGGTATAATATAAGGTTAAAAATAATTGAAAAATCCCATATGTTATTTTTTTATAGGATTAGTAGAAATAGTATAAAATATAAATTTTGACCAAAAATAGACGCGTCTTATTATTGACGACGTCTTGAGAATTTACCTGTGAAATGTGAGATTATCAGGATTTTTCTTTAATTAACACCACAGTCACTCAAAGTACAAGTAACCATTTTGGAAAACCATTACTTAATATAAATAGTAGTATAATACTCTAAAAAGATTAGAAAATATCTAGGAGCTTATTTCTTGAGTGCTGAGTTGTGCCGACCAAAGAGTATAGTAATTAGTAATATATAAGGAAGGTGCCGACTTGTCATTCTAAATCTGTTACAAACTCATGAGTTCTACTATCCTTTTTCAATTTGCTATATTGCCATAAGGAAATTTCTTCTCACTTGCACACTACGTTCATTTCTTACTATCCAAGTCTATGTTCAAAAAGAAAAAACTTTAGAAATCGATGACTGATTATTTTATTTTTTGTATATTTGTTATGCCTCGTCTCCACCAAAGAAAAGTTGCCAATTTTTATGTTGTCAACACGTGTTGATGACAAAAGCTTCTGTAATTACCTAGTGTTGGCAACAAAAATTGTAAAAAATGTCGGGAACCGTGTTTCCACTAGTGGCAGTAACATCAAAGGAATATGCTTGTTGCAAACATTTGTTCGCTCTGTGGAGACGCTTGTTAGAAACATTAGTTGGCAATATGTCTGTCACGTGGACGAACGAGTTAATCGACACATTAATTAATTTATATCGTTCACAAAATATATTATGGGATGTGTGTAATGAAAATTTAACAATAAAAAAACATACACGGAAAAATATAAGTGATGCTATGGGGTTAAAGAACTAGAAATAACTAGAGAAGCAAAAAAGAAAGATGAAAATACATCTGGAAATGCGGCTTCTATGTTCTATACTCCTAGGTTGTTTGCCTACCAACGGCTTCTTTTTTAATCGACAGAAATAAAACCAGGTTATGTGTGGAAAAGGGAATAAATGAAATGCGTAAATGAAAAATTTATATTATTTATTTCTTAACCGACAATCGAAAAAACGAGGTACTGTAACCAGTTACGTGTACAGAATAAAATTAGGAAATTGGTCTTATTGTTTGATACCAACTGCGCTTATCATGTTTTTAAATTAGATATAATACCTATATGCAACAGAGATGCCGCGAATACTCGCTGTTATGAGAGAACAAATAATAGTACTAGAACAGAAGAATAATTCTCTGATAGCGAAACTTCCGAGTTTAAACGTCGTTACAATGTCGCGAATGTTCATAATACTTTGTTTAATAAAAATGATAAATAGCTGCGGCTTTCTGCATAATATCGGGGCTTGAAGATATATTGCCAACAAAAAATTGGTGGAGACAGATAGTTGTCAACTGAAACGTTTCTCAAATTTTTAATGTGAAAACAACTGAAATAAAAGTTGGTGACTTTTGTTGAGTTGCAAACAGTTGGAAACATAAAAGTTGCTAACAGTTTCGGTGGGTACGCGCCTTTATATAATATTTTCTTCAATTGTGAATCGATTTTGGGACAGAGAAAAATTTCCACCCCTAAGTCTAGAAAAAATTGGGATGAAGCTATTTAGGAGACTTTGAGATTGTGATATTCCTTAGTCCAACCCAAAATATTACAAAATAATAACTTTTATAAATGGTAAAAGCCGACTTTAAGAACTAAAAAAAAAGAACAATATTACATTCTGATATTGGGTCTTTAATTCTTATAAATACTATCACCTACTTCAGAATGTGAAATTATTTTATACTTTTTATTTCTTTGAAATTAGCGTCAACTTACTATTAAAAGTTTCTTTTAGTGACCGACCGAAGATTCGGTTTCTTTTTCGGTTTCGGCAAAAAATCCAATTTCGGTAATAGGTTCGGTTTCGAAAAAAAATCTGCCGAACCTTCGGCGGCGCCGAAACTAGGTGTTCGTGGATTATCGTGCGTCGTTAGGAAGAGTTCGTGACTCGTGTATTATAGAAAAGTTTCTGTTTCTTTAGCTGATATAGAAACAGAAACTTTTTATTCAACACAGATTATAAATAATACTTATTGAAATTCACTCTTTTGTTTAATTACCACTGGTTAGAAAAAAAAACCTCTGTCCTTGGGAGAACCAGCAAGAAACCCAGCGGGATTTTTTTAAATAACAGCTTACAATCAAAGGCGTAGCGTGGACTAATATAAATGTGAGTTAAGTTACATTAGCGAGGCCCCTTTTCTTTCGTTCCAAAGATCTACCCAATAGATCTATCCTACCAAACATGCTCTGATACTAGCAGCTTGCTTGCTGGGCAGTTGATCACCTCATTCCCAGAGGTTATTATCATCCATAAATTCCTTAATATTACAATAAATCTTTTTATACAAACTCAGTTTATTAAAGTTTTTGAACTTTGAGCAGGTTTTGTATATTTTCTGAGATTTTGTTATGTGTATATTGTGTGAGTGTAATATATTAAGTTAATGCTCTCATTGAATAATATTAACAACATTGTGAACACAATAAAATATGTTTTCAATTAGCGAGTAACTTTTTATGGGTGTAAATTTGATTTTTTTTACAAAGTTGACTTAAAAAGTATTTCTTAACGTTAAATTGTTGATTTTTACTTTAAAATAAATAAATATATTGCTACATGACTATTACAATCTATATTTTCGGTTTCGATTTCGTTTGAAAGTCCTGTTTCGGTCGGACACTAGTTTTTTTTTTATAATATCGGTAGCATATTCGTTCATGATTCGAAAATCAAAAAAGGATTTTAGTCGATTTTAGAACAAGCGATTGTTCGATTGCTAATAAACAATTACGTCGTCACTATAAAGAAGTGAATTTCTTGATACATCTACATATACCTATATTTATCTATGGTGTACTTTATAAATGTACCGACTCGGAAAAACGGACTTATACACGGACGGACTCTAGTTAACTCGAGTTGAAATTCACACAACTCGAGTTTAAACTCTGAAACTGAAACAGAGTAAATGATTGGTCACAAATTACTTTTTTATAAGTTTGTTTTTCTATCTTATGTATTTATGGTTTTAATCTTAATTATATTAAGTACCTGTATTTAACAACAAAACTAGCTATAAGTATAGCAGTCTTCATAAAACAATATTGGTCTAGCTTTAAGATGTAGGTACATAAGTTATTTATAGTTTAAATATCACCCTCAATATACTCTTAAATATATTCCGATTTTCTCAAATTCAAAATATTTATTGTAAAGTAAGTGTTACATTTGGCATTAATTTAAAATATTATGATCTATCTTACAACTTAACTACCCTTTTCGGGTATTACAATAATAGGTATGTGATTTACATAACTATGATGATCAAAACTATATTGATCATAATTAATTAAAATTATAAAAGAAATTAATTTACATAACTTAGCTATTATAAAATTTTTAATAACAAATTGTTTTGGTTGTTTCTAAATACATATTGAAACAAAGCGCGTACAGAACGAATGAAGGCGGTCTTTCTCTTTTGCTTTTGCTCGCTCACCCTCACTTGATCCATTCATGTACAGAAGCCCAAACTCGAGTTACGGAGATCCAACTCGAGTTAACTGCAACTCGAGTTAACTCGAGTTGATTCATCACTAGTGAATTTGTTAAATGTTAATTTCTTGCTACATATATATTTATCTATGGTTAATTTTACCGCGTACTAGCTCCCGGTCCCGTCTTGATTCCTTGTGGCCGACTGGAATAGTGTTAATTTAATTTAATTCACGATTTGTGTTACTGAAATTGACAAATTAAGTATTTTGCTATTATTTTATTAAATTGTGCGCAAAACAATCTTCAAAATGTTTTGGGGTAAGTTAATAAATTAGCGACCGCACTTTGTTACCACGTGCTTTAGTCCGGCTTTTAATTTTTATCGTTTCTATAACGATTTTCTATTGAAACTTATGCTCAGTGTGTATATAAATGGCAGATGATACTTCTTTGATAGGTTTGCATTGACAAAAATGTAAAGATATTCAATATAAAAATTTTATTCTTGCTAAGTCCTCTGTAGGTGGCAAAACATGTACCACCATGAGTCCTTATGTCTCTAAAGCTTTCTTGTGTTTTAATTACTTTTAAAACAACACTTCAGCGCGCATAGGCGGCGATTAGAAATGAACGGCTGTTAACCGTGAGCACAGCGACAAGAATTTGATGAGGATTTTTAAAATTTTATGATTTTTATGCAAATTTCACTGCATTTTTATGCATTGATAGAGCTTAAACATCAATTTGATGGCTGTGGTGTATATGCTGTTTTTGACACTATTGCACAAAGTTCACTAACTGCTGAGAAATTGCACTCATCCAGGCTGCTGTGCTAAACAGTATCTACTGTGCTAAACACTGGTTTGCTAAGGGTGCTGAAGACAAGTATGTATTGCCGGTTGGCCAACAATTGGTCCAGGTGGTACAATTACGTGGTAGAGCCATGCTGCAGCTATATTAGTAGTATTAGTTGTAGTACGAATGGGTCGGCTTGACCGGGGAAGAACCACGCTCTCACAGAATACCAGTGTAGAATGGCAGCTTCATACTGCTGTGTTACGTATGGTGAGTGTAGAGAACAGGATACCTATTTTACTGGAAAAGAGGCATTCCGTCTTAGTCCTCACGGGTGACGATGCACCTGCATTTTAATTCTTTATTGAGGATAAATGTAGATGTCTATGGGTTACAGCACCCACTTACCATCAGGTAGACTGTGAGCTCATTTGTCACCCTATCCTATAAAAAAAAGGTCTGGATGTTGATGTGCAATTTATGTATGTTAAATGCATCCACCATACAAGAGAAAATCTTATTATAGAGGTAATATTATTATATAAAAATAAGGATGACAAATGATCACACATTCCACCTGATGGTAAAAGGATACTATGGCTCATAGACATCTACATATATCCCCAATTAGGAATTAAAATGCACTAAGGTGGAATGCCTCATTTCCAGTAAAAAGGGTATGGTTCTCTACACTCACCATATCAAACAGCAGCATTAAGCTGCTATTTTATCGTAGTTATCTGTGAGAGCGTGGTCTTTCCTTGGTTGGGCCGACCCATTCATGTTACAATTATAATATAGCTGCAGCATGTCTGTATGATGTAAGATAATGCTAATATTCTTGATAAAAAAGGTTAATCTTGAACGAGTATCTCTATTATTTATTACAATTTATGTAGGTAGTGATTGTGCATAACTTATTTTGTAAGTGATAGTGTAGTGCCACTATAATTTGTGAAATGCCCTAATATTCAACTTGCAACTTAATAAATTATCAGTATCATATCTGTTGTATGGTGTTCAGTTTTAGTTATTTTGGAATATGTATTAAAATCAAAACTTTCATGATGTATTTAATTTTAGAGAAGAATAATACATTCTGTATCCATATATCATATGCCTCCTTTGGATCTTTGTTGCATGCTCTATAAGTGTTGTAAAGGATGTGTTTGTTTCAGGACTTATTATGGAACCAAACAAGCGCTACACTCAAGTGGTGGAAAAGCCTTTCCATATATCACAAGCAGCCATGGACATATCAACTGGTGACAGTGATCCCTGTCAAGTAATGGTTGTGGTTGATGGCAAAAACTTCCTCGTCTGCACGCTCCAGAAAAACAAATGCATTCAAGTACCACTAGATCTCAATTTTAAATCTGGAGACTCTATTTCATTCTTGACTAATGGTAAGGATTTTTAAATAACCTGTTGTGTCCGCAATTTCATTCACCCAAACGTATCATCTACAAATTCTACTAATATAAACAAATGGAAATCTGTTGTGTATTAAAGTATAATAATCCTCATTATTTTATTTATTTATCCTTTATTGCAACACACCAACTAGGGGTTACAAAGGGCGGACTTAATGCCGTATGGCATTCTATACCAGTCAACCTGACGGAAAATGGAATAAATAAAGATGTTGGCAGGTGCAAGGACAGTAATAAAACATAAGTTATAAATAAAAACAGTTCAGCTATAATAAATAGATTACACAATACAAAACTACCTAATTGCATTATATAAATACAGTATGCATAATAAACACACATATGTAAATATATACACACACACACACACACACGCACGCACGCAAGCACGCACATATACAAATAAATATAAATTATAAATACACATATAATATATATATACATATATATATAATATATATATACATATATATATAATATATATATACATATATATAATATATATATATATACATATATATATATATATACATATATATATATACATATATATACTGGGTGGCGCCTAGGTTATCACGTTAAATAGCACAGCAGTTAATACAAGTTGATATATGCCTGTTAAAATAATAAAACAAACAATAATAAAAGAAAATAAAAAATGCATTTTTCAAACAAAATAAATAGCATAAAAAATTGACAAGAAATAAATCACCTTGTTAATATTAGTTTACTGACCTCAAGCGACCTGTAAAAGCGGCAACGTCGCTATGTTTGGACACTTCGCCCCATTTCTTGTCATTTCGCGCATAGAGAATTATGCCTTAAGTCCTTTATTTTAAGTAAATTTTTCGCTTGAATTTGTTTTCACACACCCGCATGGCACGGTCCCTTTGTTTTTGATTTCGCGCGATTTATAAAATTATGCCTTAAATTGTTAGCCGTAAGTACATTTTTTCTTTATTTGAGTAATTCAAATTGGCAACGTTTAAACTACGTATATCGCCTTCAAATGCCATGGATCTTTGACCTTCTAGTATTCATCAGGTGATATCTGTATGCATTTACATGATGTTATTTAATATTAAAACGAAAAAAATGCTACCGCGACTAAAATATTGATTGTTATATATTTTTTAGTTATGTATGTTTAAAAAAAATTATGTAGAATACGTCTTTTCATTTAATGTGATAACTTTATCGTCACTCGGTATATATATATACATATATATATATATATATATATATATACATATATATATACATACATATATATATATATATATATACATACATACATATATATAAAACGGGGAAGGCAATTAATTGTTGTTTACCTCTAAATAATGTCGCACCAATATTTTAAACAAAAGCTTATTCGTAACTTCCTTGACATCAGCGGGTAAAGCGTTCCAGAGGAGAATAGCCTGAACTGTGAAGGAAGAATTAAAAAAATTTGTTCTATGTTCTGGAATACTAACTTTAAGTGCGTTAGAAGGACAAGGTTCACGGCCCGAAATAAAGTAGAGAAAGTTGAAGTTTTCTTTAAGATATGGCGGAGAGTTAGAATCATTTAAGATGGAAAAAAGTGTCAATAAAATTCTGGAGCAACGCCTTTGACATATATTGAGCCATTTAAGCTTAGAACGATAGGCAGAGATATGGACGTATTTACGTAAATTAAAAACAAATCTTATACAACTATTGAGAAGGCGCTCCAATTGAGAAGATATTGCGAAAGATCCCGATAGCACACATCAGCAAAATCAATAATGGGAAGAATGAGGGAATTAACCAATATAAGCTTAGTTTTGAAGGGTAAGAAATTTTTCAGACGATACAGGGAACGTAAGGCAACAACAACTTTACGGCTTATTTCAGAAATTTGCAAACTCCAGTTCATAGTTTGATCTATATGCAAGCCAAGATTAACTATTGATTCATTGAAAGGAATCGTTATACTATTGTAAACCACAGGTTCAAGATTTCTATAGTCAATCCTGGCCAGCATCCTTGAACTACCTACAATCATACATCTTTGCATATCAGCGGATTTACCGAGATACCATGCCTGTATGACCAAACTCTGATAGCATCAAGATCATCGTTCATCAGTCGTATGACGTTATTGATGTCATTGATACTAGATTGTATATATAGTTGAAGATCATCTGCATACAGATGGTGTGAACACTTGATAACAGAAGATATGGAATTAATGAATAAAGAAAACATTATAGGAGAAAGTATGCCGCCTTGCGGCACGCCAGATTCGATGTCAGCCCAGCCAGAGAACTGTTCTCCAAGGCGGACGGACTGTTGGCGGCCGCGAAGATAGGATAAGATCCACTCCAAGGCTGAGGATGAAAATCTGAGATGAGTTAGAATGGAGAGGAGGATGTCGTGTTCAATTCATTTCATCAATTATCATCACACTAAAAGTTAAACATGGCTAATTCAGTGAAATTCTTTGTGTTAACTCGGTAATTCAGGTGCAGTTTACTGCACCAGCTTATTGCAATGGCACAACAAATTTTAAACACATCTATCAACTCTGCCATCTGTCAAAATAAAATTGTGTGGCCAATAAGTAAAATAAAATGTAGAAAAGAAAGACTATCTAAATATTAGGTACTATGACTTTAATTTATTATAATAGATTCTTAGGTATTATAATTATAAGGTATTATATTAAGAAAAATGTTTATATTATAGTTTTTTGTATTAACAAAACACAAATTAAGTAAAATATGAAACATTTTTGGCCCAGGTAGTATTAGATGGGTGCAATGGCGTTTACTGTGGAGGGGTTAAATAAAACAAATATTATATGCTACCTATATAATTACACACTTTGCTCTGATATTAACAATAAAGATTAAAAAAAATCTAATATGAGGCAGATGCAACACTCATCTTCATTTCATTTCATTCATTACTACCCCTTTATAAGTAATTGCAGAAAATATAAATACATTTTTGAATTGTAAAATACATACATTTGTCCCAGGGGATGTGACCTCTGTACATTTTTTCATCTTTACACATAAGAATAATAATCCTTTTTTTTTTTTAAGGTAAATGTAATGTCCACTTAACTGGATATTTAGATCTGGAGTTCGAAGAGGAAGCATCTGATGAAGAAGAAGAGTCTGAAGAGGAGGAGGAGGAAGAAGCACCAGCACTTGTTCCAGCAAAGAATAAACGTAAACTAGAGAACAGTACAGAGTCTCCTACCAACAAGAAAGCTAAGGTAAGCATCCCAGTTTATAAAATGATACATACATATAATCACACCTCTTTCCCGTAGGGGTAGGCAGAGATCACTTCTTTCCACTTGCTACGATCCTTACATACTTGTTTTGCTTCGTCCACTTTCATTATTCCCTTGATACATGCTCTATGGTTTAGGGTACTCTTGACCTGGCCTTTTTCAAGACGTCCCTGATTTGGTCTAGAAATGTCTGCCTAGGTCTCTAACCCTTCCAACACTCATTCACACTCGCCTTATACACTTTTTTTGTCAATCGTTCTTCATTCATTCTCTCGACATGGCCAAACTATCTCAGCATACCTTTCTCAATTTTTGTCACTACATCTTCTTTCGTGGTCTGAAAGAAGATATAAAATGAAAACTCTTATTTTTTGAATGTTTAAATTATATTTATATTTTTTTTGTATTAAATAGCAAAACAAAAAAGCAGAAAAAAAAGCAGTTGCTGCCGCTGACAGTTCAGATTCTGATGATGGAGAAGATGCATTACAGAAATTTTTAGATGGAGAGGATATCGACACTGATGAGAATGATGATTCCTTCAAAGTAAATACATCAGCTGAAGCTGACGACAGGTATGTTTGATGTTCCAAGTGCCTTTTCCTTTCATAATGTTAGTTCAGAATGCAGTTAACGTTACTCCAATCGATGATGATTCAAAACATTATGAAATTAATGATCATATGCTAATCAGCTTGGACTATGTACCGACAGAGCTGGAAGCAATATTGCTTTCCTATTGCCATCAACATATTGTGGTTCTGTTTTCTTCATTATATTTTGCAACCAGGCTTTATCATAATTACAAGAAGGTGAGTATATGCTACAAGATATATAATAACAAGAAGTGGGTAACAAACACTGATTTCAAAACAAAATTATAAATATTTAAATTAAAAAAATACTAATAAAAGACCAAAAATTTAAGAGAGAGAGATAAACTTAAAGCATATCTTTAAACTTTACTTATTACTACTGGATTTTTGATAAGACCAATGTAATGTAGGCACTATGAATATTAAATATTAAGAGTGATTAAAAAAATTGGTTTTTGAGATAATAAAGTTTGATTTTATTATTTATTGAAAAAATCTGGCTTTTATATGTATATACAGGGTTACTAGGAACTCGACAACTTCCTGGCAGCGCGTGATAGGGGAGTCAAAATGCTACAAATTTGACCCCCTATATGTATGGCCGAAAATGAAAAGGTTTTGAGATATACGGATTTTAAATATTTTTCAATTATCACCCAGAATTTCGTATTAAATTCTAAATAAAAATAAAACCTTGTCTTTTTGCATGCTTTATTTTAAGTTTATTTATTTTCTTGAAGCCTCAACCAAGCGAATACAATCTTAAAAAGTACAAAAAGTATTCACAATAAAAAATTATGGGGCTTGATAATATTTTTTCTTTTTTTTTAATACTGTATGTTATAATGTTAATTCAAAAAATTACTATATATTTTAAGAAACATGTCCATTTAATCAGCTATCCAAAAAGGTAATAATATTGAATATCAAATATATATCGTAAAGTCCTTCTTTAGCGTTTTTATAAAAATAATAAAAATGTGATAAATACGTATGAAAATTTTATTAAAGTTAAAGTTACAGCCTATATACGTCCCACTGCTGGGTCCAGGCCTCCTCTAATTTCTGAGAGGGTTTTAGGGCAAGGAAATGTATTGTAGTTAGCGAGGGTAATAGGAATCTATCAATCGATGGATTCAACTCGGCTGGGCAGCGTTCGGGAAACTACGACACATCTTCTCTTCAGACTTTCTTCAAAATCTTAAAACGAAATTATACAACCAGTGCGTGTTGCCAGTGATGACTTACGGATCTGAGACGTGGTCCTTCACTCTGGCCGTATGAGGAAGCTCAAGGTCGCTCAGCGAACCGAGAATGGAGAGGGCTATGCTCGGGGTTTTTCTGTGTGATAAACTTAGAAATGAGTATATCCGCAGTAGAACCAGAGTAACCGACATAGCCCAACGGATTAGTAGTGGCTGCTGCTGAAGCTAAAGCTGAAGTGGCAGTGGGCCGGCCATATAGCTCGAAGAACCGACAACCGATGGGGAAGAAAGGTTCTTGAGTGGCAGCCTCGTATCGGTAGGCGAAGTGTAGGGCGACCCCCAAAAGATGGAGTGACGACCTGGTAAGACATGCAGGGAGTCGATGGATGCAGGTGGCTCAGGACCGTGCTTTGTGGCATTTCTTGGGGGAGGCCTATGTTCAGCAGTGGACTTATGAAAGGCTGTAATGATGATGAATGATGACCGGGCGTGCATGTATACGTGAGCGTCGTCCTTTCGCACCGCACCGGGGGAAACATTATTCAGTGAAATTCACGATAATTCATAGTAAAACGCGCTCTTAAATAAATACGAAAAGGCCTTTGGAAAATCGAGTTTTATGTAAAAACCACTGCATAAATCAATTCCAAATAAAATTTATTGAATTCTTCGATAACTGAGTTTTGTCGGTACCAACTTTTTTTTGGAAATTTTACATTTCTTTTATTACTAATTTACGCCCAAAGTTGTGTTAAAATTGGCAATAAAAACGAATCTTTGGTAGCTTGTAACTTTTTGACTTTATTTTACTATTCTGTTTCCGCACAGACAAATTTAATAATGAGACAAATTGATATGATGTTTAACTTTGGATGTATAGTGTCAAAAGAGCGAATTAATACCCCCTCGAAATTTCTATAGAAATAATGATGACTAATGTCACCCTATTAGCATCAATTATCAACCTTAACCAATTATCAATTTTAACGGTGCTAGAGCCCCGCAGCAGTTTTTGCTGTTGCACGTATGGGCCGGCTCGAGCCGGGTTGGTACCACGACCTCACAGAATACCGGCGTGAAGTAGAGGCTCTGCTTCTGCGTTTCGTCTGGTGAGTGCAGGTGGCCGGAGGCCCAATTCCCCCCCCCCCCCCCCCCCATCAACATGATAGCGGAATTACACAGTAGACTACCCCAGGAGGGTACCAGTACCCCTGGAGAATCCCTCGCTGTGCATCCACGACCATGTTATTCCAATCCTGAGCGTGGGTGCTCAGGCTGCCCCGCGTATTCTGGGGGGGGGGGGGGGGGGGGGGCAAAATTCCGCTCAAAAACAAAACTGCTCGTGGCAAACTGAGCAACGATACCAAGGCGACCCCTGCCACGCTATCCGTGAATTTCTGCAACATCAGGGGACTTCACTCTAACCTAAACGCCGTCCCGCCTACGGGTGCCTCTATAGGTCCCATAGCGGTAATGCCGAAACAGACCGACTCATCGACCACGTCCAAATGGCTACAGATTCCTTGCTACAACAGGTCCCATCCGCAGAGATCGTGATCCTTGGCGATTTTAACGCCCACCATGCCGAATGGCTCGGTTCACGTTTAACCGATCATGCGGGGAGATGTGTATATGACTTTGCCTTGGCATATGGTCTGGCACAACTGGTTACTTTGCCTACGCGGATTCCAGATGTGGAGGATCATACACCTTCCCTGTTGGACCTTCTGCTGACCTCTCATCCGGACGGATATCAGGTTTCCGTCGATGCCCCTCTCGGCTCTTCGGACCATTGTCTGATCCGGAGTATGGTGCCACTCACGCTCCCTTCGCGGTTGCGTTCTGCAGGTTGCCACCGTGTTTGGCATTACAGGTCGGCGGATTGGGTCGGAATGCGGTCTTTCTTTGCATCCTACCCATGGGGGCGGGTTTGCTTCTCGCCGGATGATCCCAGCGCTGTTGCTGACTCTGTCACTGATGTGGTGCTACAGGGAATGTAACTATTTATTCCATCATCTGTGGTATCCATCGGAGGCAGATCTCAGCCTTGGTTTGGTCGCTCCTGTAAGACTGCATTGCGCAGTAAGCAGGAGTGTTATCAAGCCTGGGCTGCGGCTTCGGTGACTCGGGATCTAAACACCAGCACATTAAAAAAGAAGTATAACTTCGCCTCCATGTCCTTGAAAAGAGTTATTGCCAAGGCAAAGTCAGAGCACATAGGTAGAATTGGCGAGAAACTAGTTCGCCTTCCTTCGGGAACCCGTGCATTCTGGTCTCTCGCCAAGGCTGTCCAAGGGAATTTCTGTAAGCCATCACTACCATCTCTGCACAGGGAGGACGACTCACTGGCCCAAGACGCAAAAGACAAAGCCGACCTTTTAGGCTCCCTTTTTGCGTCCAACTCGACTCTTGATGACGGGGGGAAAATACCGCCGACCATCCCGCGGTGTGAGTGCTCCATGCCGGATGTGCTATTCTCACAGCGCTCAGTTCGCAAAGCACTTCTCTCCCTGGACATCCAGAAGTCGAGTGGGCCTGACGGAATCCCCCCAATTGTGCTGAGGACGTGTGCTCCGATGTTGGCACCGGTCCTAACGCGTCTTTTCCGGTACTCCTACTCCCAAGGCGTAGTCCCGAATTCATGGAAGACAGCTTTTGTCCACCCGATCCCTAAAAAAGGCGACCGCTCAGACCCGTCCAACTATAGGCCTATCGCGATCACCTCCTTGTTCTCCAAAATAATGGAATCCATTATTAACTGCCAGCTCATCCGGTACCTTGAGGATCACCAGCTGATTAGTGACCGCCAATACGGTTTTCGTCGGGGTCGATCAGCTGGTGATCTTCTGGTCTACCTGACCCATAGATGGGCGGAGGCAGTAGAGTCCAAGGGGGAGGCGTTGGCCGTTAGTCTGGACATTGCGAAGGCCTTCGATCGGGTTTGGCACAAAGCGCTTCTTTCGAAGCTCCCTTCCTATGGGCTTCCCGAGAAATTGTGCAATTGGATCACCAGCTTCCTTGCAGATCGGAGCATCAAGGTCGTTTTAGACGGTGCATGTTCTGACTACAAGCCTATTAACGCTGGTGTTCCAGAAGGCTGTGTGCTATCACCAACGCTGTTTCTTCTGCATATCAATGATATGTTGCTAACTGGTAACATTCATTGCTATGCGGATGACAGCACTGGTGATGCTCTATACACCGGCCGGGCCAATATTTCTCGGGAAAACGTCGCCGAGTACCGGAACAAACTTGTGTCTGAAGTCGAGTCTTTGCTGGACAAAGTCTCGGATTGGGGGCGACTAAATCTAGTCCAGTTTAATCCTCAGAAGACACAAGTTTGCGCGTTTACCGCTAAAAAGAACCCCTTTGTCGTATCTCCTCAGTTTCAAGGCACTCCCCTTCTTGCCTCAGCCAGTATCGGTATCCTCGGAGTCGACATATCGAGTGACGTGCAGTTTCCTGGTCACTTGGAAGAGAAGGCCAAATTGGCCTCTAAAAAGCTTGGCGTGCTTAGCAGAGCAGGACAGTATTTCATGCAGGCACACCGCCTGCAACTTTACAAGGCGCAGGTTCGGCCTCACATGGAATACTGTTCCCATCTCTGGGCAGGGGCTCCCCAGTACCAGCTCCTTCCACTTGACCGCATCCAGCGCAGAGCGGCTCGAATCGTCGACGACCGAGCCCTTTCCGATCGGCTCGATTCATTGGCACTGCGAAGAGATGTTGCATCTCTTTGCATTTTCTTTCGCATCTACCATGGGGAGTGCTCTGAGGAATTGTTCGGATTAATCCCAGCCGCCAAATTTCATGAACGCACATCGCGTCAGAACTCCCGATACCATCCACACCATCTGGATGATTGGCGGTCCACCACTGTGCGATTTAGAAGATGTTTTCTTCCTCGCACGACTTCCTTGTGGAATCGATTACCATCAGCGATTTTTCCGGACCGATACGACTTAGGGACCTTCAAGAAAAGAGCTTACTCCTTTTTAAAAGGCCGGCAACGCATCTGCAATTCCCCTGGTGTTGCGGTTGTTCATGGGCGGCGGTAGTCACTTACCATCAGGTGAGCCGCATGCTCGTTTGCCCCCTCTCCTATAAAAAAAAAAAACCTCAGTTGTGCTAATGGGTATTCTTCAAAATTAAAAAAAAAAATCAATCCTGTATTTTACCTTAATTTACCTTGCATATATTATAGTGCAAATTATGACAATCAATCCAATAGAAAGTAATCAGTGTTGGAACAGCCTGATTTAATTCAATATTATAAAGTTACTTCTTGGTATGTTGCCAGTAACTTAAAATTTATATCACTAAGTAGATACTATGACTCCAGAGTTTATTGCCAATTCTATTCTATGTATAATATAGGTCTTACTTTTCAAAACAATAATAGTATAATATTAATATCCCCTTCATAAGAGCAAATAAGCATAAAAATTAAGATATTTGACTGTCAATATATAAAAGATGTGAAAAATTTATGAGCTAAAATCCACATGAAAAATAAAATAGTGTATCTATTGAGTCTGAAGGGCGCCTCACTCCCATAAATAAGTGCACTCACTGCTACTACTAAACCCAACACCACTACACTAGGAAAGACACATTTTTTGGCACCAGAGTGGCGCCACTTAAAACAAGCTAAAACATTGTGGTGGGGAAGTTAATTTATTAGGAAAAAAGGGTTCATGTTTCTTTATCAACAGACTTCAAAAAAAGGAGGAGGTTCTCAATTCGATGGTATTTTTTATGTGTACCGCACAATTTTTTTCTGGGATAGGATAAGGGTGATAAACGAGCACGCAGTCCACCTGACGGTAAATGGTCGCTACGGCCCATAGACATCTACATCAATCCTCGATTACAAATGAAACTGCAGATGCATTGTCACCCGTGGAACTAAGATGGAATGCTTCATTTCCAGTAAAAAGGGTCTCCGGTATGGTGAGTGTAGAGTTACACTCACCATACGAAACGCAGCAGCGTTAAGCTGCTATTTTACTCTGGTGTTCTGTGAGAGCGTTTTCCCCGTCGAGCCGACCCATTCGTGCTATAACTATACTACTAATATAGCTGCAGCATGGCTCTACCACGTAAAAGATTCTTTTTTTTTAATTTGAAATAATTCCATGGTATGCCAGAAGAAGCATAAAAGTAAGTTGAATGCAGTGGAGATGCGATCTCTTCGTAAAATGTGCGGCGTTACCATGGCCGACTGAAAGCAAAACGAAGAGATTCGCAATATGGCAGGTTTGAAAGATGACCTTATCACAAAAATTGATAAGGGCGTGCTTCGATGGTTAGGGCACGTTGAGCGAATGAGTGAAGAGCGAATGGTGAAGAAAATATATAGCGCGAAAGTAAATATTAAAAGGTGTCGAGGTAGACCGAGACTAACTTTCGAAGACCATGTGAGCAAATTGCTCAAAGAGGGGAGGGTCAAGAGTACTCGGATACCTAGATGTGCATGTATGAAGATAATGAATCTGAAAGAAGCGAAAGAGTTATGTAAGGATTGTGACACTTGGCAATCTGTTGTCTGGCTACCCCGTCAGGGATTGAGCATGAGCGTGAAATAATTCTTTTGCTTGAAAGCAGATGCTTCTCATGTGGTCCCATTTAAATTTGATCAAGATCTGACCTGTAGTTTTTGAGTTATCCTTGATAATGCGTAAATTGACTTTGACTACATTGATGATGTTCTCATTTTATTCATATTGATGAAGTCGGTTGTACAACATTTTTGATTTTACCATTTGTTTGTTGTAATATTAGTTATATTTTATATTAATTAGATAATTAGATTAGAAATGAATAAACCAAGGTACAGATATTCCTAAAAGTAGAAAAATTAAATTAAAAAATGTGAATAAAACCACTGAGACATTGTTTTGTGTATTTATTTAACACTGTAGAAACCCATAACATTTTATTTAAATTACAACTTCTCAATTATATGACATTGTGTAACAAAAACTTCACCTCAGTCCCTACTAGCGACATCTAGTGAAAGAAAGATTATTAGCCCTCATTAGGTAAAATACACCATTTTATTTTTCAAATGCATTGTAGCTAATTAATACATTGCACATCAACAATATCAACTAATTCTTTGTAAATCTTGACCAAATTCTTACTGTCATAATAATTTATTTGCTTGAACTTAGTGACGCAGAAGATTCTGATGAAGAGGAGGAAGACGAGGAAGAAGAGGAGGATGATGAAGAGGAGGAAAATGAGAAGGCCGACACTTCTGAGGAAGCTAATACCAGCCTTGACACCAGCAAGGACGAAAGTAAAATTGATATGTCTAAATTAAGCAAGTCACAGAAACGACGGCTTAAAAAGAGATTACAACAGCAAAACAAAGAACAACCACAAGTGAATGGAGTAGATAAGCCAAAGGTACGTGATGAAATATTGATGAACTACTTCAATGTAGCAATTTTTTTTTTGTTAAAATTTACAGAAGTGTCATTTGTCCACTGCTGGGCACAGGCTTCTCATTTCTGAGAGGGATTTTTATAATAGAAAAAGTCAAGGCACTGTCCCAAAATATTCCCATACCTCATTTGAACTGAAAATCAGCACTACCGATTGTAACTAAGTTTCATTGGTGCCACTGGGAATCGAACTTGGTTTGTGCATTTGTGTGTGAAATTTTATGTAGAACATATATCCTGATAATTTTTTTTATTATTTCAAGTTAGTAAACTTATCAATGCTTGAGAAATAACCTCTTAAATTACTTGCGTAATGTTTTTGAAAATACGTTATGTATGTTAAAATATTTGCTTTTAAAAGAAGGAGAAACAAGAGGAGAAACAAAAGGGAGAAAAAAAGAAACCAGAAGCTAAGAAGGAAGCGCAAGAGGAGAAAGGTGCTGATAAAAAGGAAAAGAAAACTCTGAGTGGTGGAGTTTTTATTGAGGACTTAAAAGTGGGTGCTGGACCTGTCGCAAAGCCTGGTAAAGTTGTGATGGTAAGTATTAGCTAAATATAAAAGTAAAGATTATAATTGTACCATAAATCAATACAAATGTTACTGGCAAAACCTATTTAAGGTAATAAATTATAAAGTTAAGGTCATATAGCAGCCTTCCTAAGGAACAGATTAATAATAATTACGAACGCGTTTAACGAATTTTTTACAAACTCATCGGAAACAGTCGATAAGTACAAGCCCGAACCTACTTCTATTCCACAAGACAAATTACGCATATAACCAAAATTGACTCTTTAAGACCGGTAAAAACAATTTACAGATCGAAAGAGAGTCGATCGAAAGTACACTATAGAGTACCACAGGGAAGTGTATTGGGCCCTCTTCTTTTTTATTATTTATATAAATTAACTTTTTCCTTTTTATTATCTAAATTAAATAACCTGACAATTAATTTGACGAAAACACATTTTTTTATAGGATAAGGGTGACAAACGACAAACGAGCACACAGTCCACCTGATGGTAAGTGGTTACTGTGGTCCATAGACATCTACATCTATCCTCGATTACGAATGAAAATGCAAATGCGTTGTCACCCGTGAGGACTAAGATGGAATTCCTCCTTTCCAGTAAAAAGGGTATATGGGTCAGGACCAAATTTTTGACGTAACCGCACAACGGAAATCACAACGGAATGTTTTACACTGGAAAATAAATGTAGCACAACAGAATTATTAGGGTGTGTGTATATGGTCGCAAGATTTTAGTTTAATTTAAAATAAACAAAATTCACATTAAGAAATATTTAATAAGTAGTACAAACCAAACAACTTTGTTTTCTTACACTAAGAAAACAATAACAAAATCATCAATCAATTACATTTACTGCTTTTATTGACAATATTCATTGTACTTATAAAGAAGTTGTCGTTTGTTAATGTTAAATGTATATATATATATATATATATATATATATATATATATATATATATATATATATATATATATAATATCATACCCACGAAATAAAATTATCCCTTAAAAAGTAAAACTAGAAAAGACCTCAAAATTGATCTTTTAAACGGCTGAACAGATTTTCTTGAATCATAGATAAGAACACACAATCAAGACGCCATTCAAAGAAAAAAAAATAATATCGGTTCATCCGTTTGGGAGCTACGATGCCACAAGCAGATATAAACGTTAAACTTATATGTTTGCATTGGGGGTTATAAACAACAAAATCCTTACTAATAAACTAATCAGTCAGGTGGCCTACCATAACATATTAAAACAGTATTGTTTTAATCTTATTCCAGTTTGGAGTAGAGATGACGCCATACATCCTGTATAGTTCTGTCTCTTTCTAACACTGAAATGACGTTAAAACAATAATGCTTTAAGACGTCCCGGTAAAACCACGTTCTACATAATATTGGTTTTAAATTGAAAGAAAGAAAAGAGATCTAAACAAAATAAACTTCGTCAAAATCATCAACCAAATAGTAGTCTTTGGAATCTTGCAATAGTCTTATTTTTTTAACAATCAAATCGCTTGTGATAATGTCGATATCAACTTTTTTTGGTACAATGAATTTTAGTTTTGTGGATTTTACAGTCTTTAGGAAGGAGATCGTGAATAAAGTTTTACTATCTTCATTGTGAATTTTCTGAACTTATCCTACGTAGTACCTCCATACTCTTCTTACATAATATCTGACTAAAACAACGTCATTTATTAAAAAATCATATTTTTCTACATTCGCTTCTTGATTCATCGCGGAATTAACTTCAGAACAGGACGGAATACGTTTTAAATATATATTTTCAGTATTTTCTTTCTCCGATTTACTATTATTAGATGACGGTTTTTTTACTGAACTCACATCAAAGTCTAAACCTATTTCTGTAAGCTTCCCAAATGTTTTAAAATAAAACCCACTGTTTTCAGGCGTATTTCTTATATCGGCGAGGATTTTCACTTCACTGTTTCCGTTCTTTTTTCCTTTATTTTCTGATCCTTTTTGCATGACACTATCTAATTCTATCTGTAACACCTTTTCTTCTTCTGTATTTGTTTTTAATATTACATTTTCAGTTCTTAAGTGGTTTTCAATCTCTGGCTTAGTCTTATTCTGTATTATTTTTTCAGATAACATAATTTTCTCTGTTTCTTCCCTGCAGGTTTCCTGTGCTTCTGGATCATTTTCATCAAAATATTCAGCTTAATTCCAATCAGATTGATCGCTTTCGGCATATTCGATCTCCGTATCCGTATCTTCGGAAGACGAATCTATTTTTATCATATTTTTCCTGAATCTATCTCTACGAACTCTTGGTTGTTTTTCATTGATTTCCTTTATAAGAACGTGACTTTTAGTAGAAAAGCAACCGCAATTACCTCGCCTGCAAAAGCAGCTTAGCGCTCTGTATTTAACGGTATTTTTATTTTCAGTGACGATGACTTGGTGTATTTTCATTGTGGACGGTATCGGTAAAATTTTTTCGGGATTAGATATATTAATTTTTTCTATGTCTTGGTTAGAAACGTAAAATGTCTTGACGGATATTTCTGATTGTTTTAATACCTCAAATACGGACCTTGCATCGACAATATCTGTACCATAGGCAACTCTGGCATCCAAGGTTCTTTTAACTACACCTCCAACCCCATCGGCTGCACCTTTCCCATGAGACGCCTCGAAAAAAGACCAGGTCGCTTGATGGAATCCTTCATTTTGCGTTATTTCACAAAAAACATAAGTTGTATTTTTGACGATATTGCGTCGTGGGTCCATCAGACCAAACGTGGATGCGACTAACCGTGGGATGTTTTTCTTTAATAAACTCTGTAACTGGTTTTAAATGGCCCCATATAGCTTTGGGACCATGCTTGAGTGAAGGAGAAACGGTGCAAAAACATAACGGTTTCTCATTTTTTATATATATTAGGCCAGTATGCAACGTGCCTTGTGTTTTTGATGATCCAAAGTGCATGGCCTGCACTTCTTGAGCCATTTTACATACGTAATTCTGCGAAAAGTCACAGTGAAGAATAACTTCGTCATCTTCTACTTTTTCAATTGATTCTTTATATTGTAAATATTGGTGGTAAATGTTATAATGATGGGCTTTAAAATTTTTGAGGTCTCGTTGTATCAACTCGGCAAGATTATGAAGTAACCCGGTTTGTTGTAATTTAACCATTCTTTTGGTTATTTTTTTTTTCACCGTCAATTTCAAATTCGTGAGTTTTACTAATAAATTCATACCAAGATACTTCCATATTATCATAATTTTGGTCAGTGGATACAGTAATTTCAAGTTGTTTATCACGGCACAGTTTACATTCCGAATGCATGCAACCTTTTGACTTTACGTCGCATACTATCTGAGAAACTAAATCAGTTAGATCTGTTGTTTTTATTAAGCCTAATTTCTTTAAAGCTTCAGTTTTAAAAGTTAAATTAGAATGTTTAATACAAGCACATGTATTGCGGTTGCTTAAATTCGGCGGAACTATATAAAATGGACGGTAGCGTTTAAATGTCGTAAAGGATACAGTTCCGCCTTAATTTTTGTATTTTTTATACAATTGCAGTAGCGTATCAAGCAAAAATCGTTTTTGTTTTTGTATTTTATTTTTAGTCACATACTCTTTCTTGCCTGCAGTCATACGACTTACGTCATCTCTTTCAAAGAATTTTTTCAAATCATATGCTGTTTTTATTCTCTTTTGTTTGATGCTGTAGTACCTTTTTACACCACTCTTAATACCTAAGCATTTTGCCAGGTTTCTTTTCATGTTATATTTCGTGCCTGTTTCACTTTGTGTAAGCTTTTTCAACATATTTTTTTCTTGGAATGATTTACTAAGTTTATACGTTTCTTTTAAGGACTCTTCAAGAACATGCTGTTGTAAAAGTTTTTGCTTAACTCTCTCTTTAGCTTCCTCTGAAATATCAGGAAGTTCTTTCTCAATGAAAATGTTAGATTTTGTCTTAGGAGTAAGTTCATTTAGATAGTGAAGTTCCTCGATTTCAGCTGATTGTGACTGGTTTGTAATAGTTTTTCTCGATTTCTCTTGTGATTTTTGCTTGTCCAACTCAGCAGTCAGTCTTTGTACCTTTTTTCTTGAGCGTGTTAACATTTTTCTTAAATTCTCGTTTTTTCGACGCAGAATTTCTACTATTTCTTTTAGTTTTATATTTTGTCGCCCTACTTGGCTACGATAGCGACGACGTGCCATTTCAGCTTCGACTACCAATGGTTTATTTTCTTTTTCAAGTTTTTTACGTTTAGCATCTCTCCATTGTTTTCTCACATCTTGTTTTTCATTTTCGCTCATATCGCCTATTTTTCGTTTTTTAGCTTTCGTTCTTTCCAAATTTCTCTTTTTCATTTCTTCAAACTTTTCTGGATTGTCTTTTTTTAGTTTTTCGCGATACTTGCGACATCTTTCTGCGGATGATAAAGGCATCTGAAAAGCAACATTGATAAATAATAAAATGTAGCTACTATGAAATCAATCAAATTATGAATCTAAACTATTGTAAGAAGACAACAATAAGATCAAAATAAAAAAATCTGTTGGTGGCAGTTACTACAGTTCAATCTATGATCGTATGCCATCGACTAGATACTTTTTGAAATAAGTTCTTTATTGGTTTTGATCTTTTTACTTGTTTTTATTTTTTCTTTTTTTTTCAATTGTAGAAGGTCATGTTCTAGATAAAAAAACACTAACTGCTGACTGAGGAAGCTAACATTACAAAAGGAATCGAGAAAAAGGATTTCATAAACCTATTATAATCAGTTGAAATCGAGGATTTTCAGTACATAAATGAAATCAATCTAAAACTAAACTAAAGTCGTAGGTATTTTAAACTTAATAAAACAAGTTACGGAGAAATCTGTGTACGTAACATACGTACGTATACGTACTCCTTTTTTCAAGTCATTTAAAAAAATGAAGAGGCTCACGAAAAGTGAAACAAACAAGAATATAACGCGACAATAAATCTGGCAAAAATTTAACTATTATTAAAATACTAAATTATTAACTACTGAAATAGTTTTTTTACCATAAGTAAAAAAAGAGTTTCATTCGAGGAACCAAGATGTACCTAATAATGATGTTTATGTAGCACATCTAGGAGGGGACATAGACACGAGCATACAAACATACCAACTAAAAACATTACCCTCCTTCTGGGCTCTGGCACAGTCAAGTAAAAATGTATAAATATCAAACGATAATTCGACTCATAAGTCATAACATAAGTAGGTACCTTTATACACATACCTTTAGAAAATTCCCATGTGACACGTCGCACAATTTCGTGTCATTAATCGCACAATGGAATAAAAATTCTTTACAACTTAACCTAAAAGTTTCAACAATTCATAAATTTAATCATGAATCGAACACTTCTACAGGGCTTTTCACAGTAAATCTTTGTGGGGCATATTATATAACTCAATTTTAAGGAAATCTTCATATATATTATTATTGTACTCAACTAAACTGACAAAATTTTAACGACACGCGGCGACGATACAAACAAAATGTGAAATGACGATGAAACAACATGGCGGCTTTCCGAAATTTTATGGCCAGTACTTGAAGCCAATGTTGCCATAGTAAACAGTCAAGAAACTTCTATCATAGGTTTGTAGGTTTCGAAACGATGGTGTCGCACAACAGGAGTGTTACAACGGAATGAATTTTGGGATGCATGTAATATTACTTGTAAAAACTATAATAACGATGGTTATTGTGATATTATTTATAAAAACGATTACCAGTGTTTATGAGACTTTATAAATAATAACATAAAAATGCTAGCTCACGTTAAATAAAACATACGCCAAAAATATTCTAAGGTATTCTAGGCCCAAAAAAATCGAGTTAGGTATTATGTTTTGTTATGGCGAAATAAAACAACGAAATTAGTTATTTGATGAAGGATAGTATATACAATACACTAAGATAAAATTAGCAAATATCGAAAGTTATTTTAAGGTATGATAAATACACAATTTTTTGTCACATAAGAAGAGTCGGACACTATAGTATTTCTGTATGCGTCAAAAATTTGGTCCTGACCCATATGAGGTTGCTAATTTTGTTCGAAATAACCCAATTTATTTTTAAATGAATACTGCCGGAAGTCGTCGTCGGAAGGCACATTGGAAGTTAACAATAAATGCAAAACCCTTCGAATAATATGTGTAAATTGCGTGGTACCAAAAATCTATAATAAAATTCCATTAAATATCCGATTAATTAATGATGTCAAAAGATGTAAAACTGCGCTCAATGGCTTCCTTGCTGAAAAAGTGTACTATGACAATATTTTTTGATGACAAAATGTAAAAATTACTTCAATTATGTCCATATACCTCTAAGGTGAAACATGGTTGTACCTAATAATAATTTTGTATGTGACATCCTGGAATACCCATGTTTATGAATTAAATGATTGATTGATGGATCATACTAATCAACACATGTCACAATTGACCAGGCTAGGCCCTAATATGCTAAATAATCATAATATTTGTCACTTTGTTTTCTACTCTTTGTATGCCACTCAGTTGTAACTTTCAAAGTATATTATTATTTCTATATTCTCAAGTATAATATTGAGTTACAGCCCACTGCAACGTCTACTATGTCCCACTGCTGAACATAATTTTAGGGCAATGAAATATCAAAGCATAAAAGTCTTGTGTTCTTGTATTGGCTATTCAAATTAAAAGTAACAATATCTTGTGATTACAACTAAAATAAAAACAATATGATTTTATTTTAGTTCATTTTTGGTGACAAATTTAATTAATTTTAAAAACTCGTCAATAATATTAAATTGTTTCTATAAAAGAAAAATTTTGTTCCAATAGGTTTACTATGAAGGACGCCTAAAGCAAAATAACAAGATGTTTGATAACTGCGCGAAAGGCCCTGGATTCAAGTTCAGGTTGGGTTCAAAGGAGGTCATCAGTGGATGGGACGTCGGTGTGGCCGGCATGAAGGTTGGTGGCAAGAGGAAGATTGTTTGTCCACCTGCGATGGCGTAAGTTTGCTTAGTCTAATAAATAATCTTAAAGTAATTTTTTAGTGAATTTCATCCACTATTTTCAAATTTTGTTAAAGTATCATATAAAATCTTTTTACACTATATAGTTTCTATATTACCTACTTCTTTCATTTGATATTAGATGACTATAACTATAACATGCCACTCACTATAGAAATACGACGAATGTATCCGAAATTATAAATGGTGGAACCACCTAGCAGCATTATGACTACATTAGTACAATAAAGAATTAGTCTTAATCTGTTATATAAACACTAACAGCATTCCACGTAGAGGTTGAGACCTGGTTACCTGTATTACGGCTATCATACCTACCACAGGCACCAGTGATCTACCAAAGTTATGTACTATATATTAGCTGTTACTCATAATTCTAAATGTAACTTTGCTTGTAGTAAGGAAATTAACGTCATTATTATTATTATTAGGAATGGATCAGCAAAACTGGAGAAGCACTACATTTTCACAAAGAATATTAGTGTATAATAAAAATGGTAGCAAAATATTGCCATGTTTTGTACAAGAACTGGAGACTTTTTACTGGTAACAAGGCATTCTGACCTAGTTCTCAGCAGTAATAATAATAATGCATGTGTATTTTGATTTCTCTTTGATGATAGATTATGTTATCATGCAACTGCAGCATCCACTTATCATCAGGTGCACTGTTTTCAGGTAAAGGTAATATTTGTTTGTTCATATTTTATGTGCTGCCATAGTTAAAGGCATAATATAATTAACTTACAGCAGGTGGCGCGTGTATCGTATCTACAAATTTATTTTAAAGTTATATATCATTCGATTTCCTTTAATGTATTTATTATTCCTAATTAAAGAATATAACTCGTAAATTTAAAATTATATTTCCACTATTAGATCTTTTGCGGCATCAATGCGCCGAGTACCAGTTAGTAAGAAATAAATTGTTGAGCTTCCAAAATAGTTGAAGCTGATTAGAGATCACTTGTCACTATAATACTTATCTGAGTATATTTTATAATATTGAATATGCTATAAAGTATATTTTCACATCTTGTTAATTTCAATGTACGCTTTTTGCAGGTATGGAGCTAAGGGATCACCACCAGTTATTCCACCCAACTCAACCCTAGTTTTTGAAGTGGAGTTGAAGAATGTAAAATAAAGTCTTGTCAATTGTGTAGGTTATCTGAAGTGTTCTAGGTCTTAAAGTTTCATGATTGGAATGAATGTTTTGAATGTATTTCATTAAGAGAACAATGACATCGTGTCTACTATTGTGCCAATATGGGGTATCTGCAAGTATATATCTCATCAATATTATATACATTCTATTTTTTTAAACATAGGACTTTTTTTTAAAAAAAAACTTCACTTTACTGCTTCATTGCATGCAGATGCTGCATATTAGTTATTTAGCACATAAGACAATAGATTTTAAGCTTCAAATAAGCATTGTTAGATTAAGGCGTAGCATTATTACTAGGCAACTTACTGTGTAGTTATAATAAGATCAATTTACGAATATAGTAAAGTTCAATAGTTTATTTAAATGTCAAATTCCATTTCCGATAAATATTGTTTGCTTAGGTATGCTTAGTTTTTGTGCGTTAAACTTGACATAGAACTGAAGAATAAAATTTGAACTATATATATATACCTACCTGTGTTAATTTTAATTGAAAAAAGCAATCGGGGTTTATTCAATTAAATAATATTATTTTTATAAACTTTTTATGATTTGTATTCTCCTTTATGATATAGGGCCATTTAAAGTTTACCAATCCATCAAAATTTAAAAATGAAACAAACATTTGTTATTGCTATTACCCATAAAAATGTTATTTGTGTAAATACTAAGTGTTATAACAGAATTAACATTAAATTATATTCGTATTCTTAAAGAACTATTTTTATTGTAGAGTTCATTTTTATTTCGGAATTCACAAGCAGGTTAATATTATTTTGAAGGTTTACATTTAGCAGCAAGAAGAGCGATATACCCATTTGGTAATCCTAAAATCTCCAAGAAAAGTGATGGCAAGTTGTATTAATTACGATTGTAATCACCACCCTTCTTGCTTAAAATCTCTTACGTGGTAGAGCCACGCTGCAGCTATATTAGTAAGTAGGTATAGTTGTAGCACTAATGGGTCGGCGCGACCACGCCCTCACAGAATACCAGCCTAAAATAAACGAGGCATTACATCTTAGTCTCACGGGTGACAACGCATCTGCATTTTGATTCGTAATCGAGAAAGTATTTGTTGTAAAGGCTCATTAATTGCTGTTAAGCGATCTCGGCATACCTATTAGTATGATGGACTTCAGATTTGTAGTAAAAAACTACTTAGATAGCAACAATATAACAAAGCCACAATTTAAAAACAACCTTCCAGGTTACGAATGGGGTGTATTGTTCTTAGAAAGAAACCCAGAATTTAAAGCAAAAATAGCTCATAACATATCCCGAAAGAGAGCTCCAGTCACACGAGAAATGGTCGAGGAATTCTTTGAACATATTAAAACAAATGGAAGGACTCCCACCAGAAAATATATATATATAACATGGATGAGTCGGGTTTTCATGACGACCCTGGAAAGAAAAAGTTGTGTGCTAAAACGTAAAGTGCTATCACCAACGCGGTTTCTTCTGCATATCAATTACTTATATTATGTTGCGAAGCGGTAACATTCATTGCTATGCGGATGACATCACTGGTGATTCTCTATTCACCGGCCGTAGCAATATTTCTCGGGAAAACGGAACAAGCTTGTGCTTGAAGTCGAATCTTTGCTGAACAGTCTGATAGGGAGCGACTAAATCTAGTCTAGTTTAATCCACAGAAGACACAAGTTTGCACGTTTACCGCTAAAAAGAACCCCTTTGTCGTATCTCCTGTTTCAAAGCACTCTCCTTGTTGCCTCAGTCAGTATTAGTATCCTCGGCGTCGACATATCGAGTGCCTCCAAAAAGTGCTCAGCAGGGCAGGGCAGTATTTCATACCGGCACACTGCCTGCAACTTTACAAGGTGCAAATTCGGCCTCGCATGGAATACTGTTCCCATCTCTGGGCTGGGGCTCCCCAGGGCCAGCTCCTTCCACTTGACCGCATCTAGCTTAAAGCGGCTTGAATCGTCAAGGACCGAGTCCTTTTCCATCGACTCGATTCACTGGTGCTGCGAGAGATGTTGAATCCCTTTGCATTTTCTTTAGCATCTACCACGGGGAGTGCTCTGAGGAATTTTTCGCATTAATCCCAGCCACCAAATTTCACGAACGCACATCGTGGCAAAACTCGATACCATCCACACTGGATGCTTGGTAGTCCACCACTGTACGTTTCACTAGGAGTTTTCTTCTGCGTACAACCTCTCTGAATAGTTTACCACCGGGGATTTTTCTCGACCGATACGACTTGGGACCTTCAAGAAAAGAGCTTACTCCTTTCTATAAGGCCGGCAACGCACCTGCAATTCCCCTGGTGTTGCAGTTGTTCATGGGCGGCGGTAGTTACTTACCATCAGGTGGGCCGTATGCTCGTTTAAAATATATATCCTCTCCTTTAAAAAAAAAAAACTTGAATGTGACATCTGTTATATGAATCAATTAAGTTTTGTTTGGTGGCCTAACCCTACCTTAACAATTCCGCTCTTGTGTGACTTTTTCTAACATGTTAAGGCTCCAGTACACGTTGGTCGAACGCGCTTGGCAGATTTTCGTGGTGCCGTTCACACGTTGGCGTGTTTCATTCTGCGTTGGTAGCTAGATGATGATGGACATTACGGCGATCGCGGCCGCTGCAATATACTTGTACAGCGCTTTCAAACTTTATTTAGAGGTGCACCAGAGAAGAATGATTAAAAAGGCCTCTAAGCTACATTTTCCTTGGGCAACATAAACGAAAAGGAGTAGAAGCGGTAGACAGAACTTTAAGGGATATATAAGACAAAATGATCGACCAATGGGCGGTATCACGGTTTTATTTTGTGGTGATTTCCGACAAACCTTACCGGTAATACCACGGGGAACCCGAGCTGATGAGGTTAGGCTTGCCTAAAAAGCTCTTATTTGTGGCGTGATATACAATCGGTACATTTGACTATAAACATGCGAGTGAGAACTGGAGATAACCCGGATGATCGTCAATTTTCTGATAAATTATTAAAGATTGGGGAAGGTATCCACAACTACACCAAGGAAAACTTATTCTGACGCCTGAGTTATGTTGTATAGTGCAATCCCAACCACATCTTATATCGTCGGTTTACGGTGACGTAACAATTATATTAAATAGGGACAATTTTTGGCTATGCGAAAGATCCATGTTAACTCCTCGCAATGACCAGGCATCTGAGATTAATAACAAAATACTGTCGAATATACAGGGGGAAAGCAAAGTTTATAGTTCAATAAATAGAATGGTCGATGAACAAACAGCCACTAATTACCCGATAGAATTTTGAAATTCTTTAAATATGCCCGGACTTCCTTCTCATGAAATTTGTTTAAAAATTGGCATTCCGATTATTCTGCTCCGAAATTTAAGACCACCACAACTTTGCAATGGAACTCGGCTAAAAGTAACCCAGTTGCAACAAAATATAATCGAGGCTCAAATTTTAACAGGTTGCGGTGCAGGAGAAACCCTCTTTATTCCCAGAATTCCCATAATACCAAATAATTTTCCATTCCAATTTAAAAGAACGCAATTCCCAGTATCATTGTGTTATGCAATGATAATTAATAAGGTTCAAGGGCAGACTTCGTGTTGCTGGAGTAGATCTCGGTGTCAGTTGTACGTCGCTCTTTCCCGGGTTAGCAGTTCTAGGAATCTTTATGTTCACGTGCCGGACGGGTCAACTTTCAACATAGTTTACCCGGAAGCTTTGCGCTGAAGTATTTTTGTTCTATAAGTACTTAAGCCTCATGTGAACGTGATCTAAACAATATTACCAATATATATAGGAATGACGTCTTAGCAAAAGTTATTTAGTCTGATGGGCATTTCCTGTTGACTTACAAAAATGAAAGATCTAGAACGTCTCGGAAATCACGTTGTTTTCCCGTCCCCGGGCTCTTAGAATTCAACATCAGACGTTTCAGATCTTCGATTTTGACGACCCCGTTGTCGCTGGCATAAGCAACAGGATGCGCGTACGAAGTCGCGGGCAGAAGCTAGTTTATAATAATATGTTTCATTAGGTAGGTACTCTGAAGTTACGTACTACTCTGGTTTTATTTTTATGTTGCTCATGTTTGGGGTTCCATATAACTGATTCATTGTGATACGAATCAATGAACCTAAACATTTCCTCATTAGTCCATATCGCCATGTTCGTGAAACAATTTTATTAAGCCGACATTAGTCTACTCCGACGGGTAACTATGAACTGAACACTCGACCAACGTGTGTCGCTGTTTGCGACTTGCGTTATGGCTCCAGTACACGTTGGCCGAGTGCGCTTGGCGAGCGCGCTCGGCAGATTTTCGTGGTGCCGTTCACACGTTGGCGTGTTTCATTCTGCGTTGGTAGCTAGATGATGATGGACGTTAGAGCAATCGCGGCCGCTGTCATATACTTATACAGCGCTTCACTCTTCTCAGAGTGAACAAGAAAAAAAACTACACATACAACAATAATCCCAGTGTGTCCTTTTTGGGTTCCGACCTCAAAAGGAAAAAAGAAACCTTTATAGGATTTACTAGCTACTCGTGCCCGCTTCGCTGGGGGTTTTTTCAAAATAAAAGATAGCCCAAAAGAAGCCCCTAAGCTACATTATCCCTGAACAACATAAACGCAGAGATAATTATTTATAATAATATTTATCATTAGGTAGGTACTCTGAAATCGCAACTAAACATGTATTATTTAATGCAGTTAGGCAAGTTCCTCTGGTTTTATTTTTATGTTGCTCATGTTTGGGGTTCCATATAACTGATTCATTGTGAGGATCAATCAATGAACAATGAATCAATATTTACTCCATAATTATTAAATCGTAATGTGTTGGTATGCATATAAGTAACATTAAAAATATATTATATTGAATTATATATTTTTTCATAATATATGATATTTATTTATATATATACATGCGTATATATATGTGTGTGTGTGTGTATGTATATGTATACATTTGTCTTGTATATGTATATTTATGTAAGTGCACACTTTGACTACCTCTATTTCCTTCAACTATCCTTCAATATGCCTGCTGGAAGAAATTTCATCATGGAATAGGCAGTGCCTTTGTACATAATTATGTTTTTACCATTTTCCTATCGAATTATGTGTGTACATAAACTGTTAAATAAATAAATAAATATTTCCTCATTAGTCCATGTCGTCATGTTGAAACAATTTTATCAAGCCGACACTACAGTTTACTCCGACGCGTAACTATGAACTGAACACTCGGCCAACGTGTGAACACTGCTTGCGGCTTGCGCCAAATTCCTTTGATTTGTGCACGGAAAACCGACACTATACGGCTCGTCGGCGAGCGTTGGCCGCAAACGCCAAATATATACAAAACGGCCCAGTACACGTTGGCCGAGTGCACTCGGCGAGCGCGCTCGGCCAACGTGTACTGGAGCCATTAAATTTCTTCGATTTGTGCACGGAAAACCGACACTATACGGCTTGTCGACGAGTGTTGGCCGCAAACGTCAAATACACACAAAACGGCCCAGTACACGTTGGCCGAACGCACTTTGTGAACGCGTTCGGTCATCGTGTACTGCTGCCTTTAGAAACAATATTTATTATTTACTTACAAAAATTCAACCCTTTTTTTATGACTCAGGGATATGTATTTTGAGTTTTGTATTTTATATTATTTGAGTTTGTATGTTATACAAAATATTTGATATGCACAATGCCCTATTACTACATTGGCCTCCAAAAAAATCGACCCACCTATGTTTTTTCGCAAATATGTTTTTTAACAGTGGTAGAGCCAAGCGGTAGCTTTTGCTGTCGCACGGATGGGCCAGCTCGAACCGGGGTGGTACCACGACCTCACAGAATACCAGCGTGAAGTAGAGGTTTACCTCTGCGTTGCACTTGGTGAGTGCAGGTGGCCGGAGGCCCAATTCCCCCCCCCCCCCCCCTCATCAACATAGTAGTGGAATTAAATAAAAGACTACCCCAGGAGGGTACCAGCACCCCTGGAGAATCCCTCGGTGAGCATCCACGACCAAACTACTTCACTCCTGAGCGTGGGTGCTCAGGCTGCCCCGCGTATTCTGGGGGGGGGGGGGGGGGCAAAATTACGCTCGCGACTAATGCTGCTCGGGGCAAGCGGAGCAATACAACCAACGCGACCCCTGTCACGCTATCCGTGAATTTTTGCAACATCAGAGGACTTCATTCCAACCTTAACGCTGTCCATTACCATCTAGAGACGGCGAAGCCGGCCTTGCTCTTTTTAACCGAGACTCAGGTGTCATATCTCTCCTACCCGGGATACAAATTGGAACACTCCTTTGTGCCCCGGGCTGGAGTTTGTGTATAAGTCAGAGAGGACATCTGTTTTCGACGCCTCGGCAGCCTTGAAGGTACGGACCTGTCCATCCTATGGCTGCGCGTAGACAGCGACGACCATCCCCGCGTCTACGGGTGCCTCTATAGGTCCCATAACGGTAATGCCGACACAGACCGACTCATCGACCACGTCCAAATGGCTGCAGACTCCGTGCTACAACAGGTCCCATCCGCAGAGATCGTGATACTCGGTGATTTCAACGCCCACCACGCTGAATGGCTTGGTTCTCGTTTAACCGATCATGCGGGTAGATCTGTCTACGACTTTGCTTTAATATGGTTTAACACAACTGGTTACTTCGCCTACGCGGATCCCAGATGTGGAAGACCATGTACCTTCCCTGTTGGACCTACTGCTGACCTCTCATCCGGACGGATATCAGGTCTCCGTCGATGCCTCTCTGGGCTCTTCGGACCATTGTCTGATCCGGAGCACGGTGCCACTCACGCTCCAATCGCAGTTGCGATCTGCAGCTTGCCGCCGTGTTTGGCATTATAGGTCAGCTGATTGGGACGGGATGCGGTCTTTTTTTGCATCCTACCCTTGGGGGCGGGTTTGCTTCTCGCCGGAAGATCCCAGCGTTGTTGCCGAATCTGTTGCTGATGTGGTACTTCAGGGTATGGAACTTTTTATTCCATCCTCTGTGGTGCCCATCGGAGGCAGATCCCAGCCATGGTTTGGTCGCTCCTGTAAAATAGCATCACGCTATAAGCAGGAGTGCTACCGGGCCTGGGCTGACGCATCAACGTCTCGGGATTTAAACACCAGCGCACTTAAAAAGAAGTATAATTCCGCCTCCAGGTCCTTCAAAAGCGTCATTGCCAAGGCAAGGTCTGAGCACATCGGCAGAATTGGCGAGAAGCTAGTTCGCCTTCCTTCGGGAACCCGTGCATTCTGGTCTCTCGCCAAGGCTGTCCAAGGGAACTTCTGTCAGCCATCCCTTCATCTCTGCACAGAGAGGACGACTCACTGGTCCATGCCGCAAAAGAGAAAGCCGATCTGTTGTGCTCTCTTTTTGCGTCTAACTCGACTCTAGATGACGGGGGGAACACACCGCCGACCATCCCGCGATGTGAGTGCTCCATGCCGGATGTGCGATTTACACAGCGCTCGGTTCGCAAAGCACTCTTCTCCCTGGACGTCAGCAAGTCGAGTGGGCCCGATGGAGTCCCTCCCATTGTGCTGAAGACGTGTGCTCCGGAGTTGGCACCGGTTTTAACGCGACTTTTCCGGTACTCCTACTCCCAAGGCGTAGTCCCGAATTCATGGAAGACAGCTTTGGTCCACCCGATCCCTAAAAAAGGCGACCGCTCAGACCCGTCCAACTACAGGCCTATCGTCATCACCTCCTTGTTCTCCAAAATAATGGAGTCCATTATAAATTGCCAGCTCATGAGGTACATTGAGGATCACCAGCTGATCAGTGACCGTCAGTACGGTTTTCGTCGAGGTCGATCAGCAGGTGATCTTCTAGTTTACTTAACTCATAGATGGGCGGAGGCAGTAGAGTCCAAGGGGGAGGCATTGGCCGTTAGTTTGGACATAGCGAAGGCCTTCGATCGGGTCTGGCACAAGGCGCTTCTTTCGAAGCTTCCTTCCTATGGGCTTCCCGAGAAATTGTGCAAATGGATCACCAGTTTCCTTGCTGATCGGAGCATCAAGGTTGTAGTAGACGGTGCATGCTCTGATTTCAAGCCTATCAACGCTGGTGTTCCACAAGGCTGCGTGCTATCACCAACGCTGTTTCTCCTGCATATCAATGATATGTTGCTAACTGGTAGCATTCATTGCTATGCAGACGACAGCACTGGGGATGCCTTATATACCGGCCGTGCCAATATTTCTCGGGAAAACGTCGCCGAGTACCGGGACAAACTTGTGTCTGAAGTCGAGTCTTTGCTTAACAAAGTCTCGGATTGGGGCCGACTAAATCTAGTCCAGTTCAATCCCCAGAAGACACAAGTTTGCGCGTTTACCGCTAAAAAGAACCCCTTTGTCGTATCTCCTCAGTTTCAAGGCACTCCCCTTGCTGCCTCAGTCAGTATCGGATTCCTTGGCGTCGACATATCGAACAGCGTGCAGTTTCGTGGTCACTTGGAAGGGAAGGCCAAATTGGCCTCTAAAAAGCTTGGCGTGCTCAGCAGAGCGAGACAGTATTTCATGCCGGCACATCGCTTGCAACTTTACAAAGCGCAAGTTCGGCCCCATATGGAATACTGTTCTCATCTCTGGGCCGGGGCACCCCAGTGCCAGCTCCTTCCACTTGACCGCATCCAACGCAGAGCGATTCGAATCGTCGACGACCGAGTTCTTTCCGATCGGCTCGATACACTGGCACTGCGTAGAGATGTTGCATCTCTTTGCGTATTTTATCGCATCTATCACGGGGAGTGCTCTGAGGAATTGTTCGGACTAATTCCAGCCGCTCAATTAGTACATCGCGACAAAACTCGCGTTACCATCCATACCATCTGGATGATTGGCGGTCCACCACTGTGCGATTTAGAAGAAGTTTTCTCCCTCGCACAACTTCTTTGTGGAATCAATTACCACCAGCGAATTTTCCGAACCGATACGACTTACGAACCTTCAAGAAAAGAGCTTACACCTTTCTAAAAGGCCGGCAACGTATCTGCAATTCCCCTGGTGTTGCGGTTGTTCATGGGCGGCGGTAGTCACTTACCATCAGGTGAGCCGCATGCTCGTTTGCCCCCTATTCTATAAAAAAAAAGTGTCCTATGGGTTTTTACCACAATCAATAGATATTTTTTATCTTGATAATGTAATAATGCAATTATAGGGTTGTAAAAAACTAGAAAACGGCGCGTCAAACTGGATATTTTACATACAAATGTGATGAGACATTGAAACCATAACATTTTACAAATTTACTGTGAAGATGGATATTTACATTTGTTTCCTCCTCTTGCTTTTATCACCGCCTGCATACGCCTATTAAGGGATTGGATCAGCTTTTTTATGTCTTCTTGGGGTGTATGGCGGCTTCCAGTTGATCCGTCTCGGGAACAGGATTTCGGGCTCTAACCTTTCTTTTTATCTGGTCCCAGAGATGCTCGATGGGATTTACGTCTGGACTATTAGCTGGCCACTGCATAACTGGAATTCTGACCTGAAGATATTCAGTTACAATTCTAGCGATGTGCCGTCTTGTGTTATCATGCATGAGTTGAACATTGTCCCCAATATATCCAGCATAAGGCATCACATGAGGTTGCAAAATGTCCGTAATGTAACTTTCAGCATTAGCCGCACGACTGCGAAAGAAAACCAACTCAGTACATCCGGTTAAAGATATGCCACCCCAAAACATTGTAGAGCCTCCAGTGGAGGCTCTACAATGTTTTGGGGTGGCCGTTTGGTGGAGGCCCTCCACCAAACCGCACTGTTTCTCTTATGCAACACTGAACATAACATTCTCCTAGTCTTCACATAACATTACAACATCCATCAGAGCCTACAAGGGTCATTCAGCTTTCATGGCTGAAGAGAACTGTCTTCCATTGACCAATATTCCATTGCATATGTTGCCTAGCAAATTCTAACCTTGCTTGCCGATGAGATGCAGTGAGTTTTGGTCCCGTCGCTAACTTGTGTGGTGTTAGGTTTAGCTCCTGAAGTCTTCTTCTCACCGTATTCTTACTTACAGACACTCCACGAGTTTCCCTCAGCCTACCCTGAACATCAACAGCAGAAAGATGCTGATTTCGCAAAGAAGTCAAGGCAATAAAACGGTCATCCATGGGGTTTGTGAGGCATTCTCTTCCAGATCCAAGTCTCCAGTGGTACTTTCCCATCTCTAAGTATCGTTTATAAACTCTACACACTGCTGATCGACTCAAATCTCCTTGCCACATTTCACTGACTTGGCCCTTTACAAACGAGAGCTACCACTTGGCACTTGCTACCAACAATAAACTAACCTTGCACTCTACGCACAAGTCGACAGTTTTTATTAGTGCACTTAATATGTTACAAATACCCACAATAGAACAATGTAAATAAAAACTAGGTGCAAAAATAATAGGGTTTCTTAAATATTACTAACAAGCCTGTCATTTGGTTATAATAAATAATTTCCATAATAAAAAGAATATTTCAGAGATATTATGTTTTATTTAAAATAAAATGCATATTTGGAATAAAATTAATGGAATAGTTATAATAATACTTGACATTAGAATTATATATGTGCTCTTAATTTATTCTTCTTAATAATTTGTTAACTTCTGTTGATACATTGCATAAAAAATATTTGTCCTATGTTTACCCCTTTGATTATCGAATTAATCACTCTTTTGTCTAATACTTTGGCATTGTTCACTGTTGTTTTCTTTTTGTTCAGTATCCGCGAGCTTGTCTTCAGATTTGTCTTGAATCTGTTTTCGTCGATAGGAACAAACGCCGCCTTCACAAGTAAATGGAAATTCTGTCTTCACATTACCATCTGCATCTTTAACAGCCCAAGGATTCCAAAAACGTAGAACATAAGGTTGTACAAATTTGTGCCACAAAAACAATAAAACTGGAATAATGAAACATGGGACACATACCATTTTGAAAGTATATTAAAGTTTGTTATTCACAGTAAAACTAAATTTCAATCGGTTAACTCATCAAATGGGAAAGGAAAGAAGTAAATTTCACTATTCCGTTTTAAAAACATTTGACGGCTATTGGATTTGACATTGATAGATATTTAATTTGACAGTGACAGGTGACAGCTTCCTCAGTCACGGTTTCTTAATTTGTGTAAAGATAAAGGAATATATGCCTATACAGTCAAGTCGACGTATTTTGTTCACAAAATTATTCACATGCTGCTATTTCATTGTGGAGTTTTAGGCGATAGCTTAATCTACCGGACAGTTGACGATATTATCACATGCTGGATAAAAGAACTTGAGATTTGTATCACCATGAAAATACTTCTTACATGCATTCAATGATATATTGATAAAAAGACCCCGCTCACCGTGGCTCCTACTTTCCGGAATGTATCCTTGGATTACACTGACCGACTTCAGTTGTTAGGAATTGAATTTTCTCTGAACCTAAACTATGGGCGGTTCATACAGAGTCCAGAGCCAAAGCAGCCACAAGGAAACTTGGTGTCCTTGCAAGGGTATGGCGGTATTTCACACCTTATATAGGCGGGCAGCTTCATATCTTATATAAAGCGCAAATCCGGTCGTGCATGGAGTACTGCTGTCACATATGAGTTGGTGCTGCAAATGCCACCTGACAGCATTGGACTCAGTGGAGAGACGTGCTAAGAGGCTCATTAGTGACCTTGATTTGGTTGAAACCAATCTTTTCAGCCTCGAGCACAGGCGTAGAGTAGCCAGTCTCTCGGTATTCTATAGGATGCATTTCGGTGAGTGTGATAAGGAATTACACGCTTTAAGTCTTCCCTTTCCTTTCCACCATCGGACAACCAGACGGTCGGCGGGTTTTCATCCCTTTGTTGTCGATATTCCACGCATTAGAACCAAACGGTTTGCTTCGTCTTTTGTAATGCGTACAGCAAAGGAGTGGAATAATTTGCCGGCGTCTATCTTTCCGTCCGAATACAATCTGGGCATCTTCAAGGCAAGAGTGAGTAGGCTTTTGTTACGATAAGACAGTGGGATTTACCATCGAAGGCTTATCTCCAGGTGGGATTGTGGTCAAGCACTGGCTTATAATAAATAAAAAAAAAGTTCACATCTATAGACATTTCATACACAAAATGATCCCTCACTTAAAAATAAGGTAGGCAAAATTGTGCAATCGAAAAAGTGGTTGGGAACCTACCCGCACAAGTACTATCTGTTTGATGAACTTTGATTCATCCCAATTTCAATGTTTGCCTAGTCAACGTCGAAAATTAGTCTGTAATGCTTTACCAATTACTGTTAACAGATGCTGTAAGTGTTATTCTGTTATGTACTTGTAAAATTTGGTATTGTTTTTTTGAGGCAACTCATTTTCACCAATTTTTATTTTGGTACACAGAGTCTTTTTTATTTCTGGTGTTATGTATAACCATGCAATATTACAGCTCTTTAGAGTACCAATAGCCTCTAAACCAATCCACGGACAGACGGCCAGACACTTTCTCCGGCCCATCGGTCTGACTGGCATCGCTGGCAAGTTTTTTTATAGAATAAGAGTGTGTGTATTTTTTTATAGAATAAATAGTGAATAGTGTTGACAAACGAGCACACAGTTCACCTGATAGTAAGTAAATTATAGCCTATATACATCTACATTTATGATCAATTAAGAATTAAAATGTTAATGCGCTGTCACCCCTGAGTACTGAGACGGAATGTCTCGTTTGCAGTAAAAAGGATCTCCGGTTCTCTACACTCACCATACAAAACAATGTAGCAATAAGCTGGAATTCACGCCGATATTCTGTGAAAGCGTGATGTTACGTATAAATCTTTTTGAAAACATTCCTTCATATTTAGCTTATTTCTATGATCTGAGCCTTTATACTTCACAACTGACTGTTAATTTTATAAATATGGAATAACATATTATAGTACGCTGCTATAGAAATAAAAAATAATTAATCTGGTATCTAAAAATACATGGCGTATTTTTAGATACTTTTGAAGTTTTTATATTATATTTTTTTACAAAGCCTACTACTTATTTACATGTTGGCGTCTTTTTCGCTAAAATAGCCAATTTTATTAATTTCATGAAAAGACACTAAAAATAAATTTAAAAAAATAAGAACCCTGAAAAACTGCAACAGAGGATCAATGAGGGCTAATAATCTTCCACTCATCAGATGTCGCTAGTTGTAACTGAAGTAAAGTTTTTTGTTACACAAGGTCAGTTATTTGAGAAATTAGTTTTAAATAATAGGCACGGAATCTTGGCCAAGCGGTTATCTCGCGATAGCAAAAGCTTTAAGTGTTTCTGATGAATGTTTGTTATGCAGGTATGTCAAAAAATGTTTGCTCTCAAGTTCAAGAGGGTAATTCATTATGTTTAAGTGCACCATGACGAATTCTTTAATTTTTAGTTGAATCGGGTCATTTGAGCGACTAAGTTCACATTTTAAATTTGTGTGTTGTGAAAAGTTTACTGTAAGGTTATTCAATTATTGTGATCTTGTGTCTTAATTCAATAACTAAAGGTGCTTTATAGCCAATAAAAATGCCATTAACACCAGCACAAGTTGCACAAGCAGTAGCATTAATTGACCAAGGGCTGACACAGCGTGAAGTTGCTATTGTGCTTAACGTACCACGGTCCTCAATGCATTATTCACTGAAACGATACCAGGAGACAGGACGCTACACCCGCAGGCCAGGCAGTGGGGGCGTAAGGTGCACATCGGCCCGGGACGATCGTTTTATTGTTATGGAGATTTTGAGAAACCGCTACCTGACCGCTGTTGAGATACGCCAGCGGCTCCAAATCGCAAGAAGCGTTAATGTTAGTGAGCGTACGATGAGAAGACGAATGGAGGAAGTGAATTTAAAAGCTCGTAGACCAGCACGAGGTCAAGAACTTCTCAGACAGCACCGAGTAGCCCGACTTCAGTTCGCAAGAGAACATGTCAATTGGACCCACGAGCAATGGGCTAGAGTGTTGTTCACAGATGAGTGTCGAATAGCTTTACGTGCTCCAGATGGTCGAGAACGAGTGTGGAGAAAAAGAGGAGAGAGGTTTCTACCCATTACCACCACCCAAACTGTGAGTTTCCATGGAGGCTCAATAATGGTATGGGGAGGTGTAAGTTCCGACGCACGTACAGAGTTGGTCATCGTCGATAATCAGCTTACAGCTACTCGATACATCGAGGAAGTTCTTCAGGAGCACGTAATTCCTTATTCGGGATTCATTGGACACGACCAATTCCTCCTCATGCACGATAATGCACGCCCGCACGTCGCACACTGCGTAGAGGAATATCTGGAAGAGGTTGGAATACAAAAATTACAGTGGCCAGCTCGTAGCCCGGACTTAAATCAAATTGAGCATGTATGGGGTATGTTCAAAAGAAAGATAAAGTCCAGCTCCAAACCGCCACAAACTCTAAATGAGCTCCGAAATGCAGCGCTGGCCGCTTGGGACAGCATACCGCAAGTTGATGTCAGAAACATCATTCAAAGCATGCCAGATCGAATGCAAGCGGTTATCAGGGCTAGGGGAGGAAACACCCGATATTAAAACTGATAGACAATAAAGAAACAGACTTAATTTTTAACTTTGTAGTGTTTTTAAAGTGACAATGGAAAGATGTTAATTTTAGTGAAAACATGTTATCTTGAAAAGAAAAATTTCGGTGAAGTAAACATTAAATTTCTACGATCTAAAACCATTAGAGACACTTATTGAATGCATCTACCCTTAATTTACTGTTAAAAAAACGTTTCAGTGCAAATAATCAGCAAATTCACGAGTGGCCAAGTTTCCGTGCCGGTGAGTTTAGTTCATGAGAAATTAGTTTTAAATAATAGTTTATCAGTTTATAAAGTATTATATTAATACGCAACACAATACGTCAGTGATTTGATCTTCAATTTTTTGTACTTTATAACTGTTTTTTTTTTTAATTTTTCTACTTTTAGTTACATTTATAGTTTGGTTTATTTATTTCTAATCTAATTAATATAAAATATTAATTAGATTAGAAATAATAATATAATAATACAGAATGATACATTACATACATTACCTTTACATTTTTCTAAGACATTATCTTCCCCTCTATGAAATCTGTCAAAATATTTAACCTCATTGAAGTGGCGCCGCCCTGGTGGCAGAAAGTCGTGGATGCCCACATTTACATTGAATTAATCACGCTGTATATATATTATATATAACTTTTATTATTTATATCTTAGCGCTGTTGCAAATACATTTATACACCTAGGTACTTTTAACATGAGTTGGCGCGAAAATGTCCAAGACAAATATAAGTACCCAAGTCATATGTTACCGACATGATGGTAAAATAGGCTGGTATGGGCAAATATATAAGGATATGACAGACTAACTAAAATGACAATAGTCAAAAAGCTGTCCGAAAAAGGCCATAATAAAATTGGTGCAACTAAATGGAAAAACAAGAACATAAATTAAATGGCTTTAATCACATCGTGGATAAGAATGTAGATAGTTTTATAATTAATCTAACGAACTGTTTTAAGGTGCCTACGGGTACATGTTGGCTAATAAGGCCTGTCGGCTAATAAAGTCTAATCACAGAATAAATAAGTATAATACATAAAAATCGTATTTATAATAAACGCACTAGCTTAAGGAGATAATAACAGACTCCTATTGTAATGTCTCTAAAAGTTTTAGAGACGCGCTACCCACCGTTATTTCATGATAACTGTCATCCTGTTTAACTGTAGTTAAAGTATTTGTATGGCCTACAAATAATTGTTCTGAATATTTGTCCTTGTGCACTGCCCCAACGAAATAGGAGAAATTCTAGTGTGGTCGTAATATTAACGGTCATGTACGTCCACGTCACACCCGCAGTTGTTGGGAACACAACGCTCAAATTTGTCGACAAATATGTTTACCAAAGTATTGGACTAGATAAGTCTAACTTCGACCAGGTCCTCAATCGGTGGATCCAACTTGGCTTGGCAGCGTTCGAAAGATTACGACACATTTTCTTAGTCTGTTTCTAGGACCTCTCTTCCGGACAGATATCAGGTCTCAGTCTATGTCCCTCTTGGGTCTTTTGATTACTGCCTGATCTGCAAGCTATCGGTGTGTGTGGCACTATAGTACAGCGGATTGGGATGGGATGCGGGGTTTTAGGGCATCCTACCCATGGACGGATTTACTTCTTTTGGGTGATTTCAGCATCGTTGCTAGGTTGTTGCCGATTGAGTTTTTTCCCTCATGCAAAATTGCCTCGCGGCAAAAAGGCGTTGTTCCAAACTAATAGAAGACAGCCTTAGTGCATTCCACCCTTAAAAAGGTGACCGCTCGGATCCGTCCTATAACAGACCTATCACCATTACCTCCTTGTTCTTCAAAATAATGGAATCCATTGTTAACGGTTAGATCATGAGGTACCGTGAAGAGCATTAGCTGATTATTGACTGTTAATACGGTTTCCGTCAAGGTCACTTAGCTGGTGATTTTTTTTGTTTAACTGACTCATCGATGGGCGGAGGCAGTCGAGACCAAGTGGAAGGCCCTGACAGTTAATTTGGACATAGGGATATGGCAAAAAGACAAGAAAGTCTTTACAAGGCTTCCTTCTTATGGGCTTCCCCAGAAATAATGCAATTAGGTCACCAGTTTTATTACAGGTCGGTGTATTAACGGTGCATGCTCCAACTCCAACCCTGTGAATGTTGGTGTTCCACAAGGCTGTGTTCTATCGCCTACCCTGTTCCTTCTGTATATCAATGATATAAAGCAGGGAACTCACCTAGCCGTGTAGCATTTAACGTATCTGATACGTCCACGGTTACCGCGTATCCAGCTACGTGCACACTACCAGCCGCCTTTGTGCTTGCAGTGATACCGCCACTCGGCGGGTCACTGCGAGTTTACTGCGCTCCCACGCGAGCGGCTTGCGGCAGGCTCGTGCCTACGTACTCACTTGATACAGTATCAGATACATTACATGTTACACGATTAGGCTTAATGTTGCATACTAGTAACATTCACTGTTATGCAGGCGACACACACACACACAGGCCGTATATACACAGGCCGTGCTAATAATTCTCAGGAACACGTCGTCGATTGCCGGAACAATTTGTGTCTGAAGTAGAGTCTTTCTAAATCTAGTCCAGTTTAACCCCCAAAAGACACAGCTTTTGTCGTATAGCCTCAATTTAAAGGACTTACCTCCGTCCGGAATCCTTGGCATCGACTTTTTAAGAGACGTGCAGTACCGTATTCAACGGAGTGGCCCGAATCGTCGACAACCAAGTTCTTTCCGATCGGCTTTGCGAAAAGACTTTGCATCTTTATGCATCTTCTACCGCTTATACCACGGGGAGTGCTTAGAGGAATTGTTCGGATTAATTACACCTGCTGAATTCAACCATTTTGCACTGCAACAGAACTCGAAATTCCATCCTCATCATCTCAATGGCTGGCGGTCCACTATTGTGCGATTTACGCAAAATGTTCTGCCTTGCACGACCATACTGTGTAATTTAATTCCCCAAGCGTCCCTTTATAACCTTGCGCCCCTAGGCAGGTGTCTAGTTTGCCTTGAGGATAATCCGCCACTGGCTGAAGGGACTGTAACAATGCCCAAATTTCGACGGAATAAAGAGCTTTGTCATCCCCCATGAGCTATGTGCAATGTTGCGTATAATGCAATATAATCTTGGAGTTAAAAAAGGCAAATAAAATCTTATAAATATTTAAATGAAATAATATTATCACGCAATTAAAAAATTTATTTTAAAGCAACGTTACATAAAACAAAAACATATTAATCTTTGCTCGTTACCACATTTCATATAAGTAATCTTAGAAGTAAAAAACAGATAACTTGTTTAAACTATAGTCACCTTTCCTAAAGCAGCATTTAAAAAAATATTTAAAAGTCCTATATCTAGTTCCTTAATTATATAAAATTTATCGATATTTGGAACATAATTTACTACCTTGAAAATATATTTTTTATTATGATAATATGAAAAGGAGTAATCATTGAATATAAATAAATTATTTAAATTATAACATGTTATCAAGACACTACATTTAAAACAAAAATTAAAGACTAATACCCTGTTTTATAATTTGCACCATTAAATACTTAATGCTTAACATTTTATGTATTTATTAATGCTTTAAAAATTGTTCGTATCTCGTAGGTACTTAAAGAGGAAAACATTCGACTGCAGACATTCAAATCAATTCCTCAGATATTCTGAGATCAATTCATTTATAACCATTTATTCATACAACAACAACAACCAGAATTATTTAGACTGCAAAACGGTATGCCTACATTGTATGATGGTAACAAAAACCCTTGACGCAATGATCTTATTTTTTTTTTTGGCAAACAATAAACATTTTTTGTAAACATACTTTAATATTTTACAGCAAATGCAAAATACACATTTCATAACAAGTCACTTCTTATAATGGGTAAAAGGATAATATATATATATATATATATATATATATATATATATATATATATATATATATATATATATATATGTATATATATATATTTAAAATATTATAGGTACTTTTTTATCTTTTTGTTTCTAGCACTCGTATTCGAGTTTCTACTAATTTACTCTCATGATAATGTAAGCCAGCCATAAGTAAGGATGATCGTACATACTTTCCTATTGAAAATTATAAAAACATAGATATCAGTGTAAAGACAATTCAGACTGTTGTTGAACGCCATAGAGCAACACGGGTCACCGGCGGACGGACCGGAGGGGAGTGCAAAAAGAGATCTGCCATAACAAATTTACAAAAAAATAAGAGAAAGAGAGCTCATGTTGCTCTATGCTGAACGCTTGCAAAGTTCGTTCTAGTACTCAACGGAGCTTAGTCCTAGTGTATACTTAGCCTAGTCTTTGTTGGAACTTAGCATTCATTTGGTTGGCTTAATCCGTCAACGACATAATATTCTTTTACGTTGTACGATTTGTTCGAAAATAGAGTCTAGTAGTATTATGATAGTTTTTTATTGTAAGAAAATATCGACTGAAAGTTTTGCTGAAAAAGACTAATAATATAATAGATACATATTTACGCAATATTTACGTATATACGCTTGCTTTAACTGGGTTTTTTTACATAGTTTTTTGATTACTATAATTAATAAAATGGTAGTTTATTTTTGCCACAACGGTTCGGTTCTCTTTCTTAATTTTTTTTAACTGGCTTTCCCGGCTTTGGGTTCTAGCCCTTCTGAACCTTCTCTTCCTTAACAAACTAATTTTTTGTGCGGTTAGTTAGTCTAGTAGTATTATGATAGTTTTTTATTGTAAGAAAATATCGACTGAAAGTTTTGCTGAAAAAGACGAATAATATAATAGATACATATTTACGCAATATTTACGTATATACGCTTGCTTTAACTGGGTTTTTTTACATAGTTTTTTGATTACTATAATTAAAATGGTAGTTTATTTTTGCCACAACGGTTCGGTTCTCTTTCTTAATTTTTTTTAACTGGCTTTCCCGGCTTTGGGTTCTAGCCCTTCTGAACCTTCTCTTCCTTAACAAACTAATTTTTTGTGCGGTTTTGTGAAACAGACATAGTAGTCAAAGGACCGTCTGTCACAAATCTTGAGAAAAACTTGGGAATTTTGGCGGGAATTTGACCGCCGGCGGATTGTTGCACCTGTTTTTAATGGTTTGAAGTGGATTTTGATACGTAAAACTGATGCTATTTGCAAGTGTTCTGCGCATTTGTGAACTATTAGTAGAAACGACGAAACAAGTGCCGATGTGTTGCAAACATTAAAATTGTGTGTCGTCATCGTTGTACTATTATCTATTCTGATCAATGTTATGAATCAACGAGTGGGGAAGTTTTTGAATAAATAATTAAAAAAGATAATTTCCTTTTACTTGGCATTAGCAAAAGTACTACAACCGTACGAGTCTATTAAAAAAGAAAAAAAATTAGTAGAATCAGGCGTTAGTGTGTCTTTAAAACAACCTAATCGTATACTTACATTTGAGCAACTTGTCAAATAATGACATAATATTATGGTTGTTGGAACTCCTTGGAAGTTGGAAAATAGTAATCAGACGATTTTAACACGATCATTTTAGACTACAAAAATAAGAAACTTTGAGCTGTTATAAAGACAGTAATATAAGACTATTTAAAATATATTAATAAGTTCTCTAATTAATAATCCTATAGAACATTTGAGATCTTACTCACAGCACTTGTTTTTTTATAGAGTTAACAATAGTATAATAATTAAATTTCATATATTTTATAACGATAATAAATATCTAATTTCAATAAAAATATACAAATACAATTTATTTACCGTTACTTATTTAGTAAAGGGCACCCATCTTCGATTATAGTTATAAGTTTATAAGTAAAGGCACATGTAAAGTCTTTAATGGCACTAATTTAGACTGATTAAAGTGAAGGCACGGGTCCTTTTATAGCTTAGCTACCTTCGATGCTCGCCAATGCTCCCTTTAAAGAAGCTGGAAGCTCTGGCAATCTGTATACCGGATCAGAAATTGGTGGCAAAATCAACGCATCCACCGACTTCTCGTAACTATTATACGCTAAATACAGCTGTGACACCCGATTTATCTCGTCCTCTGTCATAGCCACTGAGCGTAGTTGTTTTTTAAATTCAGAATCACATTTTGAGCAAATTTCTTCTAGAAAGAAGGTTTTAGTCCTTTTAATTACGTGCTTGCATCGTATCGGCTCGACAAACTTGTACCTTTTGTTTTTACCATTATGTTTGTGAACTTTTTCGTCACTATCAGAGAGCAAGACGAGGAGGTCTTCACTTCTCCCCTTTGAGCAACCTCTCCTAGCAATTATCTCTCCTCCACCCTGCATAAGCGCTGAGCACAATTGCGCCGAAGGGTTTTCAAAGTCGTAGTACACACATTTGGACGCCGAACTAGACATGCTGTTGTTCTCCATATGTAGACTATACCGAAGGCAGATTTTCTTTGGCTTGTTGGTGTATTTCAGGTATACATGTATCGGTATCTCTATGGAGGCGCATCCGGACTCTTGGATTTCATATGGCGGCTCTTGGAGAACTGTAATGATAAAAAAAAACAATAATAAATAGGTATAGAAAAACACATACACAAAACGATTCCTATAGTAAAATGTCGTCAGGGTAGGCATCACTCTCTTACTTCTTCTAAAGAGTAGTGCACGCACTGCTGCGTTCTGGTCTAAAAGATATAGAGAGCTTGTGTAATCATATATTATTACTTTTGTTAAAAGTAATAGTAATTGATTGAAATAACAATAATTAATTATTATTGTCGTTTTTAAAAGCTAATCTTTGTAATGCCTGAACCAATTGTAATAAAACTTCACGAAGAGATATAGATCAATGCCATGAGGGATTCAAGCTATATTTTAGCCAAAAAACAAGCTAGATTCTTTTTGAGAAATCGAATGATTGATAAAATAATTGGTTTTGATCTCATAATGCTACTACAAAAAATGTTTTTAAACAAAACTTTCTAGATTTGACATTTTACACTTATAAAACTATTGAGTAATACTCGTATACGTGAGGCGATTTTTCCCCGATTTTTTAACCCCCCTTGTGAGATTTCGTGAGTTATGGCTCGACCCACTCATTCCACCTACAAATCTCATGTGAGATTTTTCAAAATGCGTATTTTTAGTGTAAATACGTTAATTTTGCGTTGATGGCGTAAGATTATTTAAAAAAATTCGCATAAACGCAATAAATATTACTGTGTAGGATTTAGCCATATTTTACTTCATCATTACAGCCCACTGCTGAACATAGGCCTCCCTCAAAAAATGTCACAAAGCACGGTCCTGAGCCACCTGCATCCATCGACTTCCTGCATATCTTACCAGGTCGTCACTCCATCTAGTGGGGGGACGCCCTACACTTCGCCTGCCGGTACGAGGCTGCCACTCGAGAACCTTTCTTCCCCATCGGTTGTCGGTTCTTCGAGCTATATGACCGGCCCATTGCCACTTCAGCTTACTAATCCGTTGGGCTATGTCGGTCACTCTGGTTCTACTGTGGATATCCTCATTTCTGAGTTTATCACGCAGAGAAACTCCGAGCATAGCCCTCTCCATAGCTCGCTGAGCGACCTTGAGCTTCCTCATCCGGCCAGCAGTGAAGGACCACGTCTCAGTTCCATATGTCATCACTGGCAACACGCACTAGGTGCACAGTCTCGTTTTCAAGTTTTGAGGTATACCTGACGAGAAGATGTGCCGTAATTTCCCGAACGCTGCCCAACCTATTTCTTGCAAAAAAAAATATTTGCCGAGACGCTCCCTCTCCCCCACGTGAGATTGGGTGAGATTCGGCTCGAACCCTTTCTCCCCTAAGCACCTCACGTAATGAGGGAATCCACGACTTTTTCTGCCACCAGGGCGGTGCCACTAGAAAGTGAGGAATAATATTTGACAGATTTCGTAGCAGGGAAGTCAATTTGTTCGGAAAATGTAACTTATTGTTTCTTTTTGTAATATTAGCTATATTTTATATTAATAACATTAAAAATAATATTCATAAAAGTAGAAAAATTAAAAAAAAGTTAAAAATGTGCAAAAAATTAAAGAGCAAACCATTGACGCATTGTTTTGTGTATTAATATAATACTCTAGAAACTGATAAACTTTTATTAAAAAACAACTTCTCATTTAAATTACATTGTAACAAAAAAAACTTTACCTCAACTTGTCAACTAGCGACATCTGGTGAGCAGAAAATTATTAGCCCTCATTAACGAACCCGTGATAAGTTTGAACGAAAAGGTGATAAGTTTTTACGTAAAATTAATAGATTTTCGATTTTTTAAGCTATTTTCTATAATATTATATCGCATATAATTTACGGGATAATAGCAAAAACTGAGATTTAAGTAGGTTTTTAATTGAACTACTCACCCTAAGATCACTATTACTATATAATATAGGTTTTTGGTTTTCGGTTTACTGTAGGTTTTTTTGTTTAAGTACGCGGGCGAGGTCGCAAGTAAAAGGATATCATCAATCAATCAATTATTATAAAGCCTAAATTTAGTAATAACGACATAGTTTTTTGTTGTGTCAAATTGAAAACCAATATCTTGATTTTTTTCTCGATCTTTCATCTAGGCATTTCGGACCTTGCCACACTATAGTTACAGGTTACAACAAAAAAAAAAGTATTGAAGTCTTAAACTGTGCATATATTATGGTGTGAAAGATATAAGAAGACTTAAAATATCGGCATAGTTTATGGAGATTTAATTAAATGAAATAAAATAAACAAAAATCTTTTCATTTACCCTACGTAAGGAAATAATATTTTGTTCAATCCGTCTTCATATTTTTTACTTTTTTTTTATAAAACATGAATATGGCATATTAGCTAACTGTCTATCTTTTAGCTACTGACTACTTATTGCAGCTCATCGATACCTGCGGCCATACTAAAGTAGTATAAATTGGCATTCCATGCTCTCCAGAAAATAAATACGTGAGTGTATAACTAGTGAACGGCAGGAGAAATATGTAAGAGGGTTGTAGCTGACCAAGAGTCAAATTGTGTTGTGCTGTTGGTTGAAACGTTCTTGCCTCTTTTTGGGTAGACGAAAGCGCTGGACGGGTGCAAATGGAAGACGACCTTGTGGACGAAGGTGCTGATGTCGCCACCGCGAGCGCCGCGCACCCACACGCGCCAGTCGAGCGCCAGCGCCCGGCCAAGTGGCGAGCGGCGAGGCTCGCAAGCGTGACCCACTTCCAGCCAAACGCGAACACACATCTGGATAATAAAAAATACACGAATCAATTTAGTACCTCTAAATATTTAAAATTATGCTCGGAGGGTATGCTATTAAGACACAAACAACAATTTTTCTTAAATTTTGTCTGCCTGTCAGGGCTATCTACCGTTTGGAATGGCTGAACCGCTTGTGATAAAACTTTAGGAACAGAAAGAGAGCAATGCTAGGAAGAATCTAGTTTATATATTACCCAAAAAAAAGACCAAACGAAGAATTTTATCAAGTTTTCAAAAAAAAAAATAGTGTTTTTATTATCTGAAATCTATCGAATATATCGAGCCGGGGCGGGTCGCTAGTTATGAATGAGCCTTCCTCTTTTCCATCAACAGCTTTTAATCTAATGATGATGGAGCTCTTTTCAAGGATGCGGTACGGCATTACTTGAAATATTATTACGGCTTAATTAAAGTACGAAATAGCCTATTTATATAAAAAATTAAAATAATTTTTTTTCTAGGAAAAATACTATTATTTAATCGAATGTATTTACCTTATTTATCTATAAATTTTTGCCATCTAAATGGAAGATCTTTTTAAATCTTTGCCATTTTTAGATCCATGCTATATTTAGCTATATTTAGTAGTATTTGTAACACGAATGAGTCGGCTCGATCGAAGAAGGACCACGCTCTCTCAGAATACCAGCTTAACGTTACCGTGTTTCGTATGGTGTATAGAACCGGAGACCCTCTTTACAGTACACGAGGCGTTCCATATTAGTCCTCACGGGTAACAACGCATCTGCATTTTGATTCGTATTTGTTCGGAGTTGTTTCTCTGAGTTTGACATCATTGTTCGAAGTTCTTCACATTAGACATCTGTTGTTATCAATAACACATGATCTCAAAAATTTAATTCATGAGGCATCAATTTCTCGAGTATTTTTGTTTCACCAATTTTTGTAGAAAATTAATTTTTGAGGTCCCCATGCCCAACTCAAATACTGAATGTAAAAACAATTGAAAGTCAAATAAAAGAATTTCATAAAATTTTGAATTTAGAATATTATAGTTTTTGTGTAGTATAAAAGTTTTAATCACGAATCTTGGACCATGTATTTTTAATTTTAATTCTAAGTGGGTACTCCATTAAATCAGCAACTTCATACTTTAATCCCTATTTTTTCTTATTTTTTTTTTCATGGAATAACGGTGACAAACGAGCTTACCGTTCGTCTGATAGTTAATGGATGCTGAGGCCCATAGATAACAGAGTCGCCAGGATCATGACTAAAATACTTCCGAATTTTGAGGTTATAAAATCACCAATACCAACTATAATTTCTGCAGTAGTAATTTCCATGTCTTATTTGTCTTGTAGTCAAACATCATAATAATAGACTGCATGAAAATGTGACTATATTGCTAAAAATGTACCTATACCGAGTGGTGGCGGCACAAGAATATGCAAGATTTCATTTCGTTCCGTGGGTGTCGTAAGAGGCGGCGATTGGAAATGTTAAAAAAATCGTAGTTTCTGATAGACTATGGACGTCATCAATTACGTGAGGCGTTTAGAGTGTAGGGGGAGAGGTCGAGTCTCACCCACATCTCAAGTGGGGGCAGCAGGAGGGTCTCGGCAAATATCACGTTATTTTTCGGCAAGAAACAGTGTAAAATTAAAAAAAATGGGTTAAAAAAATTCTATACAATAATATTTATCACGATTATGCGAACTCCTTAAATGATATAAGAATAATTAAGCAATTTTTTTTTTTAAATAAACCCAACGCCATCAAGCATGGATTAGGTATTTAAGTACACTAAAAATACATATTTTGAAAAATCTCACGTGAGATTGGGGGTTTTGGGGATTGAATGTATCGAGATATATCTCCAACATCTCCCCAGGGGGAGGGGGAGGATAGAAAATTCAATCAGCTCAAGAGGATAAAAAAATCAATAAAAATCAAGTAATTAATGGACTAATCCTTTGCGGTATAACTATCTCATTTATGTCATATAGTCTGTTCGCTAAGATAGAGTCGGTACACCCGGAGGCGCACTTATTATTTTGCTTTTATTTTATATAATTTTTTTACTGTGTAATCAATGTTTTTCTATTCTAAGAACCAAATGGAATACTATTTTATTCTTATGGTTGTTGTAATAAAATACGAATATAAATAATAACCACAAGTTAAGTAGCAAAGAACTACGGGGCTTTGTTTTACTACGGCGCTTCGTTTTCAAATGCCAAATTCTGGCGCGGTTGTACGACTTTTGATGTCGCGGCGGCGCCTTTGGCAAGGTGCGGTACGTGCAAAGGCGGCGCGACACAAAGGCGACCGTATCTAAGCGAACAGACTATACATAGAATAGACTACAGACTACAGCAGGGTCGTAGACTAGAGACGGACAGCAGGGTTGAAGATGCGAGTACGTCTAGCACTGCGATCGTTTATACGCTTGCGGCTTGCCAACACGGTTAATGCTAATAACCTCAGAAGCCCATGTTGGCACATGCCCAGCACAGCAGGGGACTTTAACGGGCCGGTAAAAAGAAATGATTTAATTTTAAAATATGACATTATCTTGTAATACGCAAAAATATAATAACAATAATAACACTATATGTAAGCATTAAACTAAATTGCCTCTAAAAAAATGGTAACTTCCGTTTGATAGTTATGCTATAATTTTAAAAGATGGCATTATCTCGTAAATACGTAAAATTTTATGTGGTTATAAAATTATATGTAAACATTAACATTACAAAGTAAATTGCCTATGAATATAAAAATAAAATAATTGTAACTTCCGTGTACAGTTAAATATTATTGCTGGTAAGGTTAGTGCCGAAACTTTTCCGTAGATTGAAATATGAACAATTAATAATCTTATAACTCATTATAATTAAATATGAATATAGCCATTAGTAATCAAAATTAATAATAGTAATTTTTATTAAAAGAAGAACGGCGGACTCTGTAACAAGATATTTTATTGGGTAATGTTTTAGTTAAAATAAGGCGCCTCTGGAAAACAACATCATGAATTAAAATCGTGATATCACTCTTTAACGAGATTTAGAAGTGTCTGTTTGATTGTAACAATTGATATGTAAATAAAAAATAATCGTTTATACGTGGTAGAGTCATCCTGCAGCTATATTATTAGTATGGTTGTAGCACAAATGGGTCTGTTCGACCGAGGAAGGACCACGCTCCCACAGAATACCAGCATAAAATAGCATCTCAATGCTGTTGTGTTTCATATGGTGAGTAGAGAACCGGAGACCCACCCTATTTACTGAAAACGAGGCATTCCATCATAGTCCTCATTGGTGACAACGCATCTGCTCTGATTCATAGTTGAGGATAGATGTAGATGTCTATGGGCCACAGCAACCACTTATCATCAGGTGAATTCTGTGCTCGTTTGTTACCCTTATCTTATAAAAAAAATCGGTTCACAATTGACGGAGACATCGCGTAACATACAAAAAAGAATCTACTGTTAAAATTAGCACCTCTTTCTTTTTAGATGTCGGCTAAAGCAGTTTACACGAAGCCCTATAGATAAAACCAGTAGTTTAGTTTATACAAGTGTTTATCGTACGCAAAAAATAACCCTGAGCGTCGTCCATTGAGACGCTATACTAGTACATACTATTATGTATTCAGTGGCTATACTAACTCCGAGATAGCGACCGAAAGGTCATAGAAGCCGGGGCAGATCGCTAACAAGTAGTAAAATTAAAAATTTTGTACAACCGACTTCAATATAAATAAAATAAGAACATCATCAATGTAGTTGAAGTCAATTAAATACGCTTTTTAAGGACTAGCTGTCCTTCGCGACTTCGTCCCCGTGGAATTTACTACGATTTCAAGGGTTTTAATTTTTTTGCACGGAACCCTGATTCTTTTTCTTAAATAAAAGTATCCTAAGTTACTCATTATAACATCAGCTATCTGCCAGTGAAATTCCCGTCAAAATCGGTCCAGCCGTTTCGGAGATTAACCGGAACAAATAGTCAGACAGACAAAAATGTTGAAAATTGTCTTTTTATTATTAGTACCGTTTATACTTTCATATGCATTTAGTAAAAAGCTGTTATTTTAACATTACAAACAGACACTTCAATTTTATTTATTTGTATAGATGTATGGATAACTCAAGAATCATCAAAATCGGTTCACCTAGAAAAAAGTTCTGAGGTAACACATAAAAAGAATACAGTCGAATTGATAACCTCCCCTTTTCTTGAAGATGGTTAAAATATTTTGAAAACGTGAAGTCCCCCAGTGCGCACTACATTAGTAGTATCATGTAGTAGGTAGTAGCAATAGTAGAAGCGAAGTGTTTCATTCTCAAAACTTAAATTGCGTAAGTTAAGATGTCAATATTACGATTAAAAATTTAGATACCCGTTATTATTTGATACTGCACAGTTGGTTAAAATTATACAGTTTTAACTGTAACTCAAGGTTCAGTTGGAACGTGCGTCTGATAAAGACTAAAGAACAAACCGCAACATTTTGATATTTCCTGTTAGTACGTTTTGTACAATAACAGCTATCTAAGCTTATTCAAATTTTAATTTTATTTAATCGAAAGAGTATACTTTTACTGTGGTCCTGGGTAAATTTAAAAAAAATCCGAAGATAATTTAAAGTTAGTTTACAACTTTTATATAAGTACCATTTTTCTACAGATTTCAAAAAGGACAATTCGACTTATGTTTTTTTTTCTTTATGTGTGTTACTCATAACTTTTTTCTAGGTGAAACGATTTCGATGATTCCTTTTTTATTTGAAAGCTGCTGCTTCTCATGTGATCCCATATAAATTTGATCTAGGTCTGATCAATAGTTTTTGAGTTTTTCTTAATAATTTATATTGAAGTCAGTTGTACAAAATTTTTAATTTTAAACTATTAAGGTTATCTACTTTACGAACCTGCAGCAATAATTAATATAGTACACAATAAAATCCTAATAATATACAAACACAAATAATTGTACCTACATGGACAGAACAAATTACATTTGTAAGCCATACAACACCTGTCTCGTTCGGGAGCTGAATGCGCGACTCGTAGCGCAACAGCCGTAAAGCTTAGCTACTGCGTTATCGAACCCTCGTTAATTGTCTTAAAGTTATTTGTACAACATAAAGTAGGTATTTATTTTGTTTTATTCATTACAGCCTACTAAAAGTCCACATTGAACGTAGGCCTCCACCATAGATTGCCTCATAGAGATATAGTTGCCGCGGTGACAGGCGTATTGGCAACAGACATTTTTTATTATTTCCTGTTGTTATCATAAAGATATTGCTGCCCATCCTCTGTTTCGTTTCGCTCTGTCGCCTCTTAAGAAACCCGCGGAATGATCTTGCCACTACCCAAAGTATCTATTTAATAACAGATATTAGATATTAGGTTGTTATATAACGCTAAAAAGTAGAGTAGAGATAACAAGTTTTAACATTAGTGCGATTAAAAAGTATAAGGGCTCCTACCCACGAGACGGTTTTAACACGGCCCGGTTTTTTTCCGGCGGCGCCGGGTAGAAACCGTCCGAGCTTGCACACAAGACGGTTTGTATACGACCCGGTTTCATGGCGGCAAGCACCGTGCCCGGTTGCGCGGTGAGCCGATTCCAGCACCGGCGTCGTATGATTGACTTCATAAAGTCTCATACAACATTGACGACCGGATGTAGACCCGGTTTGACACCGGGCTTATATGCGGTGAAAAACAGTCTCGTGGGCTTGACGCCTTAAGTGAGCGGTGCCGAAAACATTGTATTTATATCTTTTATACGGCCTTGGCCCCGGATGTTAGCAAAACATTTGTCGATTGTTTGAGTAAAATATAATTATTTTAAAATTACTGCTACAGAATTGTCCGTGAAATAAATAAATTGTTAATAGTTTTCTATAAGGCTCCCAGTGACTCGTAACATTGTATAGAATATTTGCGTAATTAAAAATTAAAAATTTTGTACAACCGACTTCAATATAAAAACTATTGGTTAGACTTTGATCAAATTTTAATGGGACCACATAAGAAGCACCAGCTTTCAAATAAAAAAAAGAGTCATCGAAATCGGTTTACTCAGAAGAAAGTTATGAGGTAACCACACAAAAAAAGATTATACATTGAATTGAGTACCGTCTCCTTTTTGAAGTCGGTTGAAAATCAGATCAACAAAGAAAGAGCATTGCGTACATTTCAAGTGATGCAAAAACCAAGCCAAAACCACGCTCGACATATTGTAAGAACTCACTCACGTTGCATATGCATGCGTTCAGCGGTGAACTTTTACATGATGATAAAGGAAGAAAGAAGAAAGATGTGTGCATTAGTGTATGTCAAAAAGTTGAGCACGGTTTTGGGAACACTTGAAACGTACACAACGCTCCGTCTATCTTTTTTGTTGGTCTGAGCATAGCATATGTATTTTAAAAGATATTATTTTCACTTTTTTAACAGAAAGGCTTGAAATTCAACGCAGTGTAATTTGATATAACTTCAAAGGCACAAATCAAATTATAGGGAATCTTTTTGCATCACCTGCACTTTCTTATTTAGTTATTATATTGTTGTCATCGAGATGTACATAATATATTGTAACTAATACTAGAAACTATATCCCGTATTGAATAAAACACTCACTTTGTAACAATAGATTTCGTAACTTATTCTTGATGTCAAATGTCTATTAGGCCGTCGTCAAGTAGTATCACTGTGGCGTTTGAAAAAAAGGCTATGACAGTAAATTTTGATACGAATTAATCAAAGAGGTTATAATTTAAATATTAATGATTATTCAATTTTGACAAACTAAGTATTTACCGACTGCGAATAATCGCATGCGCGAGGTATCGTATAATGTTAGAGCCAATGCCATTATATCATCATATATATAAATATATATAGCTGCTGCTGTAATCAATACGGCTGCCCAGCGAGGTTTTAGCAAAACATTGAATGTTAGGAGTCAGTTGCTGCAGCTTGAAAAGCTGATTCAGATTGGCTTCATCATTGGCAAAAGAAAAATGGTTGTTTATGTGATCATCATTAAAGCCCTTCACAAGTCCACTGCTGAACATATGCCTTCTCCGAGGAATGCCACAAAGCAATGTTCTGAGTCACCTGCATCCATCGACTTCCTGCATATCCTACCAGGTCGTTACTCCATCTAGTGGGCCATCTTACACTTCATCTACAGGTACGAGGCTGCCACTCGATAACCTTTCATCCCCATCGGTTATCGGTTCCTCTAGCTATAAGGCCGGCCCATTGCCAAATCAGCTTACTAATCCGTTGAGATATGTCGGTTACTCTGGTTCTACCGCGGATATCCTCATTTTTAAGTCTATCACGCAGAGAAACCCCGAGCATAGCTCTCTCCATAGCTTGCTGAGTATCTCTGAGCTTCCTCATACGGCCAGCAGTGAAAGACCACGTCTCAGATCCATAAGGCTGTACGAACTCTTTTCAAGTTTTGCGGTATACCTGACGAGATGTGCCGTAATCTCTAGTAACCTCTCGGTCGTAGCTGGACTTACCTAGTCTGACTATTTGTCCCAAGTATTCATCAACAACTTCGAGCGTATTGCTCCCAACAACTACCGGCATAGGTGTAACATGGACGTTACACATGACCTCTGTTTTGTCCATGTTAATTGAGCATATTGCTTAAGTCCTCCAGCGATTCTTCCATAAGGACTATATCATCGGCAAATCGAAGGTGAATGATGTACTTGCTGTTAATGTTAATAAAATGTAAAATGTAAGTAAATTTTCCAGTCCAGTAGCTTGAAAACGTCTTACAATGCAGCAGTGAAGAGAACGTCCGGGATATCATCGGAATATTCAGATAAATTATAGGTACAACGACTAACTTACTTGATGTAAGTACTTGTAATAAACATTCATAAAGTATGTTTGTAATGAATACGGTACACCAAGAACTCAACTATTTATCCAACTGCAAGACTCCAATTATTATTTCACATTTGAACAGGATATTTCAATCGGTTCGTTTAAATATAGTTACAAAAACTACTCACTCAGTATTCAATAGTCAACTTATTGAAAATTATATACTGTCTTACATACTTTTCTATTCCGTTAATTTGTTTCTTCTTTAATTTTATTTAAGTAATTGCTACAATTATCATAAGTATGTATATATGTGATAGTGTACGTGTGTATGGTTGAAATTTATATTATGTGTGCATATTGACTTAAAATATTATAATAATGAATATTGTTAAGTTTCGTTTTTGCACAGAATATATAATAGGTTTTTGTTAAATTTTTATTGGCATCCACGGAAGATCAGCGTCGAAGTACTTTGTCAGCACCAAGATTATGCTGAGGTAGGTACCTCTTTAGTAACCATTTATCATATTTATACGAGTAACATGTTATTATTGTAAGCAAATTGCTAAAATGTGTTATAAAATAAACTTATTTTCTCTCTTTTTTCTTTTTTTTATATTTATTTAAATTGCCGTACGAATATATTTTGGGCTAAGAATCCAACGAGGGTTATTAGCAAAATTATTATTTTGAATCCTTGCAAAATTTTACTACCATGATTAGTTCACTGCTAGTTCACTGCATGATTAGTGTAGTGAAAAGAGATTATTACTGCTTATATTATATTATTGGTAAATGTGACCGCCCAATGTCTTAAATACTGCATAATTAGTAGCTTTTTTATCGATATATATATATATATATATATATATATATATATATATATATATATATATATATATTGAGTTTTAAATGTTGGCAATCCACTCTGTTAATATGTTCGGGTAGAGTTTGATTTGACACAGCAGTGTGTCAGCTAAGTTCGGAAAAGAGAAAAACGACGCATCAGCAGTGTCAGCAGTGTCTTTCCATTCGAGCATTTCAAGCTACTTTCGAGTTACCCATAACTCAAAAACTAGATATTACACCTACACGCCTGCAAAGGGGAATGCCCACCGTTCATAGACACTTCGGCCATAGGTGCCCACATATAAAAGCATGTGGAAATGATAATATGCAATTAAAATAATGAAATGGTTAAGGAATTGGTTTAAAAAAAGTCCGGAAAGTTTTTTATTTTAACAAGAACAGTTTTTAACAACAAATGACTTCGTATTTTCGTGACATTTAAACCACAATCGACACAGCGTTAATGTCCTCTTGAGTAAGTTACTAAGAGTTAGGAAGAACTCTGGGCGACGGAAAGCTGGGGTCATCGTTAACAGTGGATATCGAGTCCAATTTCGTGCAGAGGTTATCGTAAGAAGTGGGAGCGGGACCCATTTTCAGGCCGTGGTCAAGTTGCCGAGAAGAATTATCGGAGTCCATTCCCTTGAATCCCTCTAATTGTGTTATTTTGTTTTAAATATCATTAAGCAACAACGCATCGTTGCGTTGTGGCAAATTGCTAAAGAGATTTAAATATATAAGTTTACTATACTTAAATGTCTTTACAAATTACCTACCTATTATTTTATCAGTCATTCATCATTCACTGCTAATTTAACCCAGTCAAAATAACGTGTCACTTAAGAAAATCTTATTACCATCCAGTTTTCATTCAATCTTTTTTATATCTTTCGATTTTCTGTCAATTTAGTTAAACTTAAAATTCCACCAAAAGCATATACCTACCTACCTAATATGTGAAAAGAGGCCAAGTTCGGCATAAACGACGTTAAAACGACAAAAAAAGGATTGATATTTTGAACGGGTGCCAAGTTCTATAGCAGCTCCATATATTATAGCTATAGGAAAGTACAACGTTCTTCAATCTTTATATATAAAAATTACATGTCACATTGTATGTCCGCGATGAACTCCTAAACTACTAAACTGATTGCAATGAAATTTTGCACACTGTGTGCAGTTTGGTCCAACTTGAGAGATGGGATAGTTTTTATCCCTATAAGTGACTCTCAATATTTTTTATTACGAATTTAATAATTTTTATAGGACACAGGGATGTCGGAGAGGGCAGAACAACGTCTGCCTGGCTAGCTAGTTGATTATAAAGAAAATTTGTTGCATTCTTTGATATTGAATTTATAACTTGCCAAGTTTCAAAAGTACGTTTAACTTGACATTTATTTATTTTAACACATGCTTTATATTCATCTTTTTAATTTTTATATTTTATACTACAAATAAAACGTGGTAGAGCTGCAGCTATATTAGTAGTATAGTTGTAACACGAATGGGTCGGCTCGACCGGGGAAGGACCACGCTCTCACAGAATACTAGCGTAAAATAGCAGCTTAATGCTGCTGTGTTTCGTATGGTGAGTGTAGAGAACCGGAGACCCTCTTTACTGGAAAAGAGGCATTCCATCTTAGTCCTCACGGGTGACAAACGCATCTGCATTTTGATTCGCAAACGAGGATAGATGGGCAACAGCAACCACTTACCATCGGGTGGACTGTGTGCTCGTTTGTCACCCTATCCTATAAAAAATATTTCAAAAAACTGACAGACCCTAAAATAGAAATTTAACATTAACGTTTTTACTTTCTAAAGAAGGTTTCCTTACGAAGTTTTCCTTCACTGCCGAGTACGTGGAAAACCAGCTCTTAAAATTGTAATAAAAAATTTCTTTTGTGAAATTTACAGCGAGCGCTTAGTCCCCGAGCTTCCAAGGCTATCGGCTAGGGTGTAAGTATAATGTATCTATAAATGCGTGTTTGTTTTATTGTGTTGTTGACTTCTTGACACGGTTCGACAGTTTTTTAGGTGCGGTTCAATTTATCTTAACATCCTAAGAGTCAGAGGCAACATTTTTGGTAAAAATACTTCGACGATGAGGTGCTTACCTGAAGCACGTGAAGCAGAGATCATTGTGTCTTTATAATGGTAGGTGTTAATTAAACAAACTATTATCAAAAACTATTGAACCATTTGATAAACTAACAACTAAGGTACGTTGGGGTAATACCGGACGGATTTTCGAATAGTTGGAAGAGTCTGCCAAAAACTTTAATTTCTCGACATTCGTATACGTCAGATTTATGGAACATGGAGCAAACCGTTAATCGTTAAACGTAGTTTAGCTTTAGCTCTGAGAATCTTTTGCTTGTGTAAACTCAACGGTTTCTGCTTTAAAGGTGTGCGAAAACTAGACATACTTTTTTATATGCATAATGAAAAATTGGCCATTAAGGGGTAAGACCGGACTTAAATTTAAAACCACTTCTACTGCTCAGAGAAAAAAGTTTATAAAAGAGATTTGTCCTATCTTTAACGCTCAAAAACATATTTCAATATGATCTATAAATTACTAGAAACATAAATGTTCCAAACGATTTTCTCTTTTTTTGTTTCTTGCCATCCGATCTTATCCCTGATATAAAGAAATTGTAATTTTATGTTTCTCAAACTTTGTTATGACATAAGATGGAATTACTCAATATAAGAGAAAGATCGGATGCATTTGATTTTATATGGGAAAAAAAAATAACAGTAAGGACTGGCGAAATGCCCTGGGATAATGCAGGAGTTAAGGAAGATATAAATATTTTAACAAAGCGGCATTTATTATTATAAATTATTTTTTAAATAATTATTATAAATTACATTTTGATTTGTAATAGAGGATAGATATAGATGTCTATGGGCCGCAGCAATCACTTAACATCAGGTGGACTGTGTGCTCCTTTGTCACCCTTATCCTATAAAAAAAATGTATTTTAATGTGTACTTAAAAGTAATAAAACCATCGTATTGTTTTATTACTTTTAAATATACAGACTTGCTAACGAGACTGAGTCCCATAGTCACTTGAGTAATCAACGAAAAAATATACACGACCAATGAAAGTTTAACAACCACTGCCATATTTGTAACAGGCAAAGATCGGATAATATTCATCCGATCTTCACTCACGAGGGGAAACATCGGATCTCGGCCTACAGCGATCTTACCCCTGCATGGACCAGCTTTATGTAGCTATAACTTCATAAAAATTAGTATCCACACAAAATAATAACAAAAGAAGCCATATTCTCGCTAAAAATCGTAAATAAAAGTGATAGGGAAACATCGGATGGACAAAAATAATACAAAAATTACATTGTTTTATAAAATGCCGCGCAGCACAGGTCCCACTTGCCGGAGTGACTGGCGCGAACTGAGGATCGGGGCAGGTCCTGCCTGGCAGGATGAAATGGCGTCGTGTAGCATATTGTTAGCTTTTCAAAATATAGCATAATTCGCCGGGATTTTGAATCCTACGGTCTTGCCCCATCACCGATCTTACCCCAACGTACCTTAATTCTGTTTTCAAAATCAACTACTCGATTCAGCTATAAAAAGTTTTGGCAATAAGGCGATGAAACAAAATTTAAACGCTTTCATTACAGGAAACAAAATAAGAATAAGGATTAATTTTTCGATCCTCCGATGCCTCATATAAACAGATAGCTTGTATTTGACAGATAACAATTGGTTTTTTGATCGACCAATAAGTTCATTTGACGAATAATAAAACGTAGTGATGACGAACAGAAAAAAAATTAGGTGTCTCTCACATAACCAGCACAGAATCTCGGAACAGGAACTCAGAATACCCTGTTATTCGACAGATAGTTGTACCTATTTGATGGCAGATAAAGTTAAACGAACCATTTTACTTTTATATGATATTTCTTAATTTTGAATTCATTACAAAGTTAAGTGTTATTACAATTGTATTTTTGGTAGAATTGTCGACCTGGTAATCGAGGAAGAGGTTCTGATAAATGAATAAATAAATTTAACTTTAAGAAAAATAAAACTTATCACATACAGGCTCGATTACTTTACTATTTGGAATTCGAAAACATTTCATCGTCTAGGTCTAGTCAGAGTTTTAGAAGAGTGTGTAATATTTACTTCACATGATAAAAGATAAAATCGGAAAAAAAACAAAAGTAGGTTTCAACTATAAATTTTTTTAATCTATTATAGGTACCACAAATAACGGCGTTGGTACTAGGTACTAATTGAATCTCAGTAGTATTCATATTAGCGATACATTAGTTATTTCAATGCTAATATAATGAATAACAAACAAAACAAGTTTAAAACAAAAAAAAAAAAAAACAAACTACACAAGCGATAACTAGGAAAACAACCTCGAACTGAATCCGATACATTGATAGGTATTTGATAGTGACGTTTTTGCCTCACATGAAATAGAAACAGTTTGTCTTGCTCTACCGTCTGGTTATGCAATATTTTTGTTTCATCTCCCATAAGTTATCGTTACTAGTAGTCCAGTTAATCGGTCAGATAGAATATATTCGTGAGATAAATAACAATTCAAAAATAGACAATCAATTATTCGATAGTTAATCAGCCAAATAATTATAGACATTATAACTAAGAATTGAAAAATCGGCCACGAGTATATGAAAAATATTATTTGACCAATGTAGCTCATAACAATAGATTATAATTACACCTTACCTTATATTATATATTATATATTATACTAAATAATCTAACTTTATACAAAGTTTTTACCGATACCATCGAATAAAAAAGAATACTGAATGCAGTCGAATTTAGAATAGTAGATAAAAATTGCAAAAATGCAATTTGCGTCACATGTTTTGAAATGCATTTGAAATTTTACACTATACTGACCAGCTCGTATATTAACGTATGTCAACTTACTTGCTCAGTTTTAGGCTTCCGTTTTGAAATGTGGATCCACTAAACTTTCGTTCTGTCAATCAATCCTTATGACTCACAGCATTTTATAATTTTTTTTAAATTTTTAATGAGTTCGAAATTTATAAATATTACCTATATTGTAGAATGTAGAGCATATTGGCGCAGGTCTTCCAATTAGCTTATCTAATACAAAAAATATTATAAATATATTATTTACGCCACGTCGTGTCATTAGAAAGCTGTTTTAGAATAATTGAGATATCTTTATATATAATATAATTCTTCTGTCCGTGTGTATGTGACTGAATTCCTCCTAAACGGCTGGACCGATTTTGATGAAATGTTGTGTGTGTGATTAAGTTAATTCGAGAATGGGTTAGATTCACATTTGTACCCGGTAGGTGGCGCTGTTGTAAAGATCCAGAAATCACCACTCCACACACACGAAGCCGGGGCGGATAGCTTGTATATTCATAAATTACTTTTGGCAATAAGGCAGTTTTAGAAATTTTAAGCACTAAAGTTGTTAACAATGCATGTAACAATTTCACTGGTGTAAGTGGTTTTATTGGGAGCGAGCTGTATTTATGGCAACGATCGCTTAACACTTGACCTATCACGGCTCTTTTCAACATTTAATAAACGATTGTAACTCACACTCTTGTCATCGCTCATCGCCTGTGACGTTCATTCGGTTACAACGTGATGGCGAAGACATTTGAATAATTTTTGGAATTTGCACTAGGCACTCATCACGTAGATATACCTATTATTTATATTTCACTGTTGATATTGGCCTCGTCCGAATTTGATGGATTTTTCTTTTATTTTATATTGTACTAACATTCATTGGATTTTATTTTCAGGTCACTCATTGTTAAATTAATTACACGTATAATATAACAGTTTCAATTTGAGTAGCGGGTAACAAGATTTTTTGATTATGGCAACAGATTTAGAAAGAGGTATGTAAGGATCGTGACACTTGGCGATCTGTTCTCTCTGGCTACCCCGTCAGGGATTGTGCGTGAAGATAAGTAAGTAAGCAACAGATTTTTAAAATTATTATAAGCAAATGCTTGACTACAATCCAACCTGGTAGTAAGTAACGTTCATCGTTATCCTAGATGGTAAATCGCATTTTCTTAACGTAACAAAAGCCTGTTCACTCTTGCCATGAAGATGCTCGGATTAAAATTAGACGGAAAGACAGGTAAATTATTCCACGCCTTTGCGAATGTTCGAATGCGTGGAATATCGTCAACAAAGGGATGAAGACCAGGCGATCGCTGGTTGTCTGATGGTACAAAGGGGAAATCGTGGAGTAAGTGAGGCCTTCAAGATTATTTTATATAAAGTTAAAGTGACATCCTATATATATGTCCCTCTGCTGGGCACAGGCCTTCCCTCATTTCTGAGAGGGTTTTAGGGCAAAGAAATAATGTCCGCCGCGCTGCCCCAATGCGTGTTGGCGAACTTCACATGTCTTCGAAATTTTTTTTCTTATTTCTCAGACATGCTGGTTTCCTCACTATGTTTTCCTTCACCGTCTTCAAGATGACTTTACATGACTTTATATAATTATAGAAAAGGTGTTTTATCGTTTCTATATAAATGATTGTGATTAGATGAACTGATAACACCAATTTTGTCACGGAGATAACTAAAATAAGTACACATAGACTCAAATGTGACGAAATTTTTCGAAACACAAAATAATGTAAATTTTCCAACACATTAATACATAATATATACATTTATATAAAAGTTTAATGTCTTGAGACACCTGGGAAGCCATTCGCAAACAATAGGAATAATAAAATGATGAATAAACAAATGAAATGTGAATCGTTATCGCTTATGGTTGTGCACGTGTATTACGTAGGTATATTTGTCAGACTACATACACAGCATAATATGCTATTTCAATAATGAATAATTCTAAAACAAATGTTTCATACTTTAGTAATAAACTACATATTAAAATGTTAGTATTGTAGTGGATTCAACATTATTTCCTTTTTAATATAATAAAGCGCTTACGAGGAAGAAATTAGCGATAGTAGAACCAACTTTGAAGAATTGAAGTATTATGATGTACGAGTACATTATACTTTAATGCTTCGGAGTTGCATCCCGTCGCCGATAGAAGAATGTTATATCTCTACATAGTATAAAACAAAGTCACTTCCCGCTGCGCTGTCTGTATGCTTAGGGCCTATGCGCACAGCGAATTTTTTACGCACCGACGACGTGCAGCTGAAGCGCACTAACGCGTTTTATACGATGTTCAAAAATTTAGTGGCGCCGTAAACGCTCATTTGTATCGATACAAACACGCTGATACGGCGATACAGACGCGTTGCAGTCACGCGTCTTTACCAGAGTTATTGTAATACAGAAATCTCTGCGTTTTTACCAGATTCTTCAACAGTAGTAAAATGGGGTCGGTCGAGAGAACACTGCTTACACTGGCTTTATTAGTAATTAAAAAAAAGGAAACGGAAAAATAAGCGACTCTATTGGATAGACCTATCCACGAGCGAAAGAACGTTGAGTGGTCATTTTAATACAATTTTTAAAACATTGGTCAAACATAAAAGCGTCATAAACAAACGCGATACTGCTTTGAACGGATTTCCCGTTTGCGTTTGTATCGCTTTGTACGCGCGTTTGAATCGATACAAATGCGACAATCTGCATTTTGGGCATCTACGGCGCTGCGTTCGTAAGCCGTGCGTTGTCGGCGCGTTAAAAATTCGACGTGTGAGTAGGCCCTTTTAAACTACGCAACGGATATTGATGCGGTTATAGTCAATAGACAGATTCAAGAGGATGGTTTAAAATATGTTTAATACATGCATATTATATTTTATATAATTGTTCTGTTCGTGTGTATGTGACTAAACTACTCCTAAACGGCTGGACCGATTTTGACGAAATTTTGTGTGTGTGAATCAACTTAGATTAGAGAGTGATTTAGTTTAGATTCACAATTGGATCCGGTCGGTGGCATTGTTGTCTAGATCCAGAAATCAACCGTGTGAATCCGGGGCGGATCGCTAGTCTGGTATATATATGAATGGACAGACAAGTCTACCGCACTTTATCCATCCATTACAGTCTATAAAAGTTCACTGCTGAACATAGGCCTCCCTCATAGATTGCTTCATGATTCGTGTTATAATTGAGACTGTTCTGTTATGTTTTAAGAAAATTTGTTCAGCTTTCTGAAAATCATCAGTTGTTTTTGTTTGGGTGGTTTTTCTTAATTTTAAATCTAAGTTATAGTCGTATTCTATTTGCCATATTTTCTTAATTGAACGAGACTAGTGGGATTTGTAGAAATATTTGTGTACTTACACATATATTTAAGGCTCTATATCTATATATTTTGTATATGCTACGATTTTTTTTTGATTTTCTAAACGATTTCGAATAATTACCCAATTTACTGCTCCTTTTTAACCCCAGATGAAAACAGAGGGGTGTTATAAGTTTGTAGTGTGTATCTGTATATCTGTGTATCTGTGTGTCTGTCTGTCTCATCTTAGCTTTTAAACGGATAAACCGATTTGAATTAAGTTGTTTTCGTTTGAAAGGTATCTTAACCGAGGGTGTTCCTACCTATGTTTCAAGAAAATCTGTTTAGTCGCTTGAAGATCCTCAGGTCTTTTTGTCTCGGGGGCTTATAATAAATGGATAGAAGATTGGTACAATATTATAAAATTGGTTTGGTCGAATAGGAAAGACTATAATATTATCTTATATACAATGAAATCAATATTCTTTTCCATCATAATTATACTGTAAAAGTCTACTAGAACTTGTCGGACTCTGGCCTCTCTTGTTGTTGAAAGGATTTAGTGATCGGAGTACCGGATGTCACGCATCTAATAATATATTTTTTATAAGGGGAGAAACGAACAAACAGTCCAGCTGATTTTAAGTGGACACTTTGACTCATAAACATCTACATCTAGCCTCGATTAAGAATCAAAATGCAGATGCGTTGTCACCCGTGACGATTTAGAATCAGAGATTATCAAACTTATTTCTTTCACCGCCCCTTTTGAAAATCAATTATTTTACAGTGCCCCCAATTTTTTATACACTCCTAAAACTTGAAAACCACAATTTCATTATTTTAATTAATTTAGTTATGGTGTGCTATATTAGTCGGTTCTGGTGTTTAAACTTACATTCTAAACTAGACATTATTACCAGTGAGAGCAATTAAAACGCAACTTTATAATATTAAGAATATATTTTATTCAAATTAAAAGAAACAATATAGATAGGTACTCAATTTTAGTTTTAAAACTAATGTAATGAGATGGATGAATTCGATGATTTTTAACAAGTTTGTTGGTATCAAGTTTTACTCAAAAACAGTCGTAAGTCGCCGCGTTCGGTAACATGAAAACGATTTTTTTTAGTAAGCAGCTTTGTCACAGCGCTAAATCTACGTTCACACAAATTTGACGATGGGAATGCTACCAGAAATCGTCGAACAATCGACCACAATCCAGGGTACAATTGCGGGATTGACATTTGTAGCCAAAATTCTTGGTAGCCATTTTTGAATTTGATTTTTATTTCCTCGTTCGTTGTCAGTTCTATAAGTTCTTCTTCCATTTGGGGTGATACTGCTATGTTGACATTTGAAAAACACCCAGTCTGGTATTTCCAATTTCAAAATGTCCTGGAATCTTTTAATGAAATCACTGTGGAGATTTTCCAAATGTTGGCAGTAGACAAGCAAGTCGTAGTTGTTGCAGGATACTGATAAATTGGGAAAATTATGGAACTCACGTCTTCCGATATTCTTCTTGTGTAAGAGCAGCTACACTTGGCTACGAAAGCAGCGACGACATTTTTTGTTTTTATTAAGTTCAAGTAGCAATTTTTTTTTTCATTATTGATTAAGCAATTTATAAAGGTCTGTCAGGTACGCGATATCATTCTTTGATGTGATGAGGTTGTCGCGCAATTTTGTGTCTTTGTTTTCCAAGAACTCTACGACAGAGTCAAACAGATTATAAAATCGAGTCAGACAATTATTTCCTTTTGATAGCCAACGCACTTCTGTGTGAAAGATCAATCGGTTGAAATCTTCATCATTATTAACACAAAGCTGATTAAATAGTCGGTCATTTAAAGAGTTGTTTTGGATTTTATTGACTGCTCTGATGACATGTTGCAATGATTGAAACAGTCGTTCACTTAAATTTCTAGCAACCAAATGTTGTCGATGTATAACGCAATGTACAGCAAGCACATCTGGAATTTTGTTTTTAAGTACGCTATGAAGCCTTTCTGACACCCCATCATATCTGGAGTACCATCTGTACCAGCTGATATAATATTCTTTTTGTTTCTGTCTTTAAATTTCTAGCATATAATACTTCTTGACATATTTTTTTATCTTTAATAAACCTCACGTAAGACAGCAACAATGATTCATTAGTCTGTAGACTGGACACATACAACTGAATTGAAAATTGACTAGTCTTCAGATGATTGCATAATGACTCTTTAATGTTTTCAGCCATCAATTCAGTCATCAATTCGTCTTTGCACAGAACTATTGCTCAAAGGAATTTTTCGAATTATGTCTGCCGCCGGTTTATGGAGCACAGTAGTTATAATTTCTTTTATTGCCGGCAAAATTAACGTTTCTTCGATGATGTGTGTTTTACCTGTTTGAGAAATTAACAGAGAGATATTGTATGAAGCTAGAAGTCCGTCATCGTCTTGCTTAGCAGCCACCGAAAAAAGTTTTGATACACTTCGCTAAGCATTATGCTTCTTTTCCAGATATTGAAAATATGCTACATTTTTGTCCTTTTTATCTGGATGCATTTTATTCAAATGATCTTGAAGTCTTGAGGGCTACATAGCTTCGTTTGAAAATGTTTTTGAACAAAGAAGGCACAAAGGCAAATATGGATTTGTCGAATTTTCTATGAATCCATATTTAATATATTCTGCACTATATTGCCGTCTCTTCTTTTTTGCTTCCAACATGGCTTTGTTTTTACAAATATATAAATAAAGTGTTGAACTTAAATACTTGTTTAAAGATTGCGCGCGAAACCACTAATGAAAATATAAAAATTATTACGAGCTTTTATATAGGATTAAGACAAGTATCAGAGTGCACCAATAGCGTTATTTAACAAAAACTTGTACAACTTGATTACGTACGGCGTACGGGCTATCCTACGAAATATATGTTAAGTATTTCTAGTTTATATACCATCATACAGGGCAGAAATATAAACTAATTATTCGATATTGAGTACCTAATAGATAGCTTTTAATTTTAATAAATTTTAAAATATAAAGTATCTAAATGAAATTGCAAATCAACCATCATCCCCCTAAACGACGCCAAACATTTTTCACTTGGCCCCTTAACGACCCCCTCTAGAATGTAACAGTATCAGAATCATAACGGTCTCCAACACCCACAAGGGAGCATTATCGCCCACTTTGAGATAGACTGTTTCGATGGTATTGTTGTATGGTTGGATGGTCCTCGTCCCCAGTAAAAAGGGTCTCCGGTTCTCTACGCTCACCATACGAAACACAGTAGCATAATATAAACTGCTACTTTACGCTGGTTTTCTGTGAGAATATAATATAATTCCCTGGTGGTGCTGAATTGCTCGTGTTTTAACGATACTTAATTAAATTTAATTCTTTTTTGCATGTAAAATTTAACCATGTGTGCGTATTGGATTTTCTATAAGCTACAAGTTTTTGAATTAAATAGATAAATAATATAGCTGCTGCGTTTCACTACCGCGTATTTAAATTCAATAAACGCAAATATACCTGAAATTTCAAAAAAGGAAATTACTCTTTCGACTTTATTTGTGGTTATTTTTTTTTAAAAAAAAGGTGTCAAAAAAGTTCGTGATACAATGTACATACTCGTAGTTATTTTACTTAAGTGCCTAGCTTAAATGATATACATTTATATTATACGTCGCACTGCCGGAAAGGAATCCTCGCATTTCCAAGAAGGCGACGATTACATTTATTGCGTAATTTTCGTATAATGTCAAGATGACTTACGGGAATACAGTACACCTGTTGATAAATCACATATTTAGGTACATTCGTCATCAAAGATGTACGTGCGTTGTCGTCGATGAGGAATATGGTTTTATCGCATAGCCTATTAGTTAGCAGGTAGCAGCATTATGTTTGCGTTTATTAAATTTAAATACGCAGTAGTGAAACCCAGCATTCATTGGCGATGGTTCTTAGTTAAGTGTTATGGTGTTAGCTCACTAGCAGGCGCTGCAATAAGCATATTTTTGCAAAGGAATATTCTCATTTATCTCCAAAACTGTTTAATCACTTTAGATCCAGTTTTCTGTAAATGGTTTGTAATTCATCGGCGATGGTTTTTACATAGGCGTTATGGTGTTAACTCGCCAGGAGGTGCTGCAATAAACATTTTTTACTCATTTTGGTGAATTTTCAGCGAGACGGCTTGACCGATTTATGTGCGGTTATCGATATCACATAGCATATTTGGATTCTTAGAGTTATCACTATGTTAATGCCATAATAACCGATGTAGATCAAGGACAGCTGTGTGGCGTTTGTTAAGCTTCTCCGATTTGGAATCCGTGCAACGAGTTTCTCAATAGCTCTAACACTTCCATGCTATTACGTGGATTTTTGAAAAGTTTTGTTTGATTCAGATCGGATCATCTAAAGATTGTACTCTAGTAAAAGTCACATAAGCTTGCCCTTTGGCAAATGTTTTGGGTGTAAGGTGTACGACCGCCTTATCGACTGTAGTGCTTTCCTAATATGAGTGGAATAATTACCCTTACTATTTTGCCAGCACCTTTGTTGCCTTGAAATGATACACTCTTTGGAGTTTACCTACTCAACCATATCATAACCCATCATGGTAACTTCTGCCGATAAAGCGGTCATCAAAGATTAGAACTTTTATGGGCAGCTCTCCATCTTCTAACTGGCCTCTTCTTAACCCTTTCCACTGAAAACCCCAAACTACTCCCATGCTTCATTCTTAACATCGTTCGTGTACCCATACCCAACTTTATGTGTGACTCTAAGCCTGCTGTGTTATTAAGATCCACTGGAATAGCAGCAGGTGGCGGTTTCTGTCCATAATTATTCGGTTCCCAGGACTACATGTTCCTGGACTACATGTTCCCAATTTTAATAGAGAAAAGCTTAGAGATGTAGAGACTCTACATTTAATTACTTACTCAACGTAATTAAACTTAGTCACAAACTTATTTTAGTTCATTTCAGGATAGGTAATGGCAGCCCTGACGGATTTACTTGGGTTTGTAATTAATTATAATTACAGGTATTATTGGTAATAACCTAATAGGTACTTAGGTGAATACGTGTAGTACATACCTATATTTGATGTTATTGCTGTGTTTATCGCTACGACAAACAAATAGGTACACAAAGGTAGGAAGAACTCAGGAAAGTGATAATTAGTTGCTCATTATGAAAGACCTCGCGAGAAATTAACCCTTTTTAAAACACTTTTATTTTTTTCTTTCGTGACTTACTTCCTCCCCCTTCCTAAGAGGTTTTAAATTTTTTTTAATCCTTTTTCGACAACATCTTTATATCCGTCGTGGGCTTATCAAAATTTTTAATTTTTTTTTTATATAGTAGAGTTCAAGAAACGCGAACGTTCTATATTCGTCGCGTATGTTTTTACGTAGAACTAGCGATCCGCTCCGGCTTCGCACGGTTGATTTCTGGATCTCGACAACTACGCCACTTACCGGGTCAAATTGTAAATCTAAACCAGTCCCTAATCAACTTAATCACCCACACAAAACTTCATCAAAATCGGTCCACCGTTTAGGAGGAGTAACATACACACGGAAAGAATTATTTAATATATAATACGCATGTATTATACATATAAACATCCCTCTTGAATCATTCTGTCTATTGATGAAAGTTCCATCAAAATCCGTTGTGTAGTTTCAAGATCTGAGCGTACAGACGACTTTGCTTTATACTATGTAGAGATGCTTCGTTTTCTCGGAAACGGCTTGACTGGTTTAAATGATTCGTTTATAAATATATTTATTATATTATATTTTCTTTTATAGTAAATATTTCATTATAATTTGTATAAAACCTTACAACATTTAATTAACGATAGATAAATAATTTATTTTCTAAAATATCAATTTAATGTCTTTATTTGATTTCTTAATTGATGACTTATGATTAATTATTTTTATTTAAATTGTAATATTATCTAATTAAGGGTGGACTTAAATACTAGTTGGTATTTTTTATCAGTCAACACATGGCGTGGTGAAGCGATGATAGAATATTAATTTTAAATTGATAATTTTATTACTGATAAATTTTAATGCTATTTGAGAAAAGAATGGGGACAGAAAAATATCTGTTACAAAGTAAAGACATAAGTTACATGTAATATGAATAGTGCTATACGGGGTATATACTAGGGATGTTACGGAAGTGGTTATATCGGAACCGAATTCGGAAGCGGAGTTCTTAAATTTTGTTTGTCGGAACCGGAACCGAAATCGGAACCGGAATCGGAGGTGGATACAGAAGAGATGTGTTAAGAGCAGGTCTATTGCACTGTATTTGTCTTTTCAGTTTTAATTTTTTTAAATTATTCGAATTCAGTGGTATGCACAGACTTTTAATGACTTTTTAACGAAGTAGTCGCACCTCCCTTTCGTGAATATATCTTCTCACATAGTTTATACTTTGCAGTATTGTCAGAAATTTCATTGAAATAATTCCAAGTGGCATTTGATTTTGGCTTAATTGTTACACGTCAAATAAAACACTACTAAAACTAATAAAAAACTCGAATAGGTATAAATGAAGTGCGAACGCACAACATGCTAATTGCTAAATGCGAAACAAAACACCAAGTTAAAGAGTAATCGACAGAAGGCACTGGGGGACGGAGGTTCCCGGGGCGACAAGTATAAAATTCTTTGTACACGGTGATCGCGGCCGCCGCCACCAATGTGCATCGACCTCCGATATATAAATTCCGATTAAAATTTAACGGAACCGAAATCGGAATCGAAGGTGCAAAATCAATCGGAAGTTCCGACCTTTCGGAATCGGAATCGAACCTCCGTAACATCTCTAATATATATCACGCTCTTCTGGTACACGCGGTTAAGCCACAGAGTAAAGAAGACCAGAGGGGAAGCTTTCTAACAACGTCGAAAATCTATACCTATTCTGATAGGGTTATCACCTGATGCAAGTGAAAATTTAAAGGAAAAAATAAAAATGTGTTATCATGTTATTGTATAAAATAACATGTGTATTCATTGTAACTTAAGTTAATATAATAACATGTCTGTTATTTGTAATATTTCTATCAATATAATTTTCGTAAGACAACGTATTCATGAGTACAAAAAATCAGATGGTATTAGTAAAGACTGTGATGATGGTAGTGGGCAGTGGCGGTGTTGATACACCACCACCACCAATGTTACTACCAGGATGATGGTGGCGATAGTAAGGGCTGTGTCGGCGATGCTGGTCGTGGTGGTAGTGCCACTGTCCACCATCAACAACAATGATACTACCAGCACCATCACAATTACCGACACCATTACCAGCACGTACAGCACCACCATCCACCGCTACCAACACCGCGCGATCAGCACCACCGTCCATCATCACCATTACCAGTACTACTACCACTAACACTAACTGCACCACTGTCTGGCTATTGTATTATTTTCTCTCGAATTTTTCATACATACTGTACAACTTAGGCATTTAGCTTATACGAAGACTAATTATCTAATATAAATATATACTTATAAATCTATAATGTCTTATTTTATAGTACACAATCTCTAAACTTAACTCTAATTGTAAAAAAAATATTAATAGATTTATTGATCTATAAAATCACGAAATATTCGTCTATTTATTTCAATGCGCGTGACCAACAACCTTTTCATTCATACTCTGACTGAGCCGGCGCAAACCGGTTTGTACCCTGACGGAGCGTCGGTGAGAGCTCACGCACACATCGCTGCGCTATGTGTGGGTGTAACCGAAGCGAGGCGTTTGTATGTAGCTTCCCCTCTGGTCGGTTTCTTTACTCATGTGGTTAAGCCCCTTATCTATGAATTGAGTCGATGTAAAAAGAGATGCGTAATTTTTTTTAAAGAAATTAATTTTTAACTGACTCCAAAAAGGAGGAGGTACTCAAGTCAACTGTATTTTTTTTTATTTATTTTTTTATGTGTTACCTCATAACTTTTTTTCTAGCTGAACAGATTTTGATGATTCTTTTTTATTTGAATGCTGGTGCTTTTGGTCCCATATAAATTTGATCAATGTCTGTCCAGTAGTTTTTGAGTTATCTTTAATAATTTTTTGCTGATTGCTTGCTATTTTACGACGTTTTTGGAAATGGTCGAAGTTAACATTTTGGTGTTTTATTTGGTGTAAGAGCGAGCGAAGCGAGCTCGGGACTTGGGGCACCCCGACTCGGACAGGTTAGATTAGATGGAGGGGTCTGTTCGCTCGCTTCGCTCGCTCACTCGACCCCGCCACCCCCTTCGTGGTTATTTTTTCCGAGCTTCCCTCGCCTGCGCCACGTTGAGTGACGTTGGGTTACCCTCCTCCAACTCTCTGTCCCTACAAATCAGGTATTGTCTTGCAATTTATATTGTCAAAAACATAACCTCAAAATGAGATTTTTAAAAATTTATAAAAAAAAACTAAGCACGTCCGGCAGGAAATGGAAGTGGGGGTGACTCTATAACTCCCCTCCCCCTCCCTTAACCCCCCACCCCCAAATTCAGGCGAATTGATTCTAAACCTTACCCCAAAGACGTCTCTCAACATATTATAATACCACAAACAATCTGTGTGTATTGTGTAATACATAACCCGATCTTCGACTTTACGCATCCATAGTTGCTAGCCACGAAAGCATCGCATTAGCATAATAACGCTTCGGTATTCAGAGTAGATATAGTAATAGGGTTAGTAAAGTAACTAACGCCTATTATTATTTGTACTCATTTATTTTGTTTTCTTTTTTTTATGATCGTTTAGAAATAAGATTCAGCAATTTAATTTATATACTTTTTGACAGTAAGCAATGTAAAATGTAAATATTAATTAGAAAAACACCGGCCAAGTGCGAGTCGGACGCGCGCACCGAGGGTTCCGTACAAATCCGTAGGTATATAAGTTTAAAATTATTAAAAATATTTTTATTATATGATGTAACTAAAAATTTATGCTTTTTGCAATTTTTCCTTTATCTGTGCTATAAAACGTTGCTTTGTACCAAATTTCAAGATCCTGAGTTCACGGGAAGTACCCTGTAGGCTTTGATTCCTTTGCGAATGTCGAAAATTTACGGCATAAACGGCTGTATCTTTTGATTGCGTTGGGTTAAAAAAAAATTTTTTTCACAGCTCCAAGTTACAGTAGACTTGAGTATTTGATATGAATTTCAGCTTGATCCACGCGTTCCTGTGAAAAAGGGTCTTGACAGACAGACATACAGACAGACGGACAACAAAGTGATCCTATAAGGGTTCCGTTTTTTCCTTTTGAGGTACGGAACCCTAAAAAGGTAATTATATTAAATATTAATTACAATTTATTAGGTAAATAATTTTAATCTCTCAGTTAAGTTCTGTTATGTGTGTTTGATAGCGAGGGATACCTGCAGCGGATATGATATGTAGACGACGCAGTTTCCACGCGTATGTTTATGCTCTACTACCTCACTGGCCCGCATCGCTTAGTTCCCTCGCGCATCTTCCTCGGTCGGCACCACGCACTCTCTCGTCAGAGGGCACTCTCATAATTATGTGTCATAATATGGCATATGACACTACGTTTGCTTGCGCATCTCACTCACTCTATTTCAACACTTCGCTTACGCCGTCATCAATGGACAGTGTTGAAGATACATCATGCGAATACATGCGTTATAATTTTATAATGGATAATTTACCGGATAGTGGCGGTGAAGGAAGGTCCACTACCTCTTACCGTCCTGTGGGTGTGTCTGTTTGTAATGTCAAAGTTATAGTTTTTTACTAAATGCATATGAAAGTATATACGGTACTAATAACAAAAATACAGTTTTTAAAGTTTTTGTCTGTCTGTCTGTCAGTCTGTCTGTCTGTCCGTCTGTATGTCTGTCTGTCTGTCTGTTTGTTCCGGCTAATCTCCGAAACGGCTGGACGGATTTTGACGGGATTTTCACTTGCAGATAGCTGATGTCACAAGGAGTAACTTTGGCTATTTTTATTTTAGAAAAATAATTAGAGTTCCATGCAAAAAAATAAAACCCCAAATAACACGCGGGCGAAGTCGCGGGGAACAGCTAGTAAAATAATAAAAATGGCAGATGCCAACTCCAAGTGTAGCAACTGTGGCAAAATTCTTCCCTATGAGAGAATCTATGATGGGGATCTATGTTCAGCAGTGGATTGTTATAGACTGTAATGGATGGATGGATGAATAAAGATAATTATTATATTTTTTTTAGATATTGAGATATTATTTGAGGGATTAACCGGTTGCCCAATTCTAACCGGACAGTCGTGGTATCATTAATTTGAATACATTAATCAAGGTGCCATATAGTCGGTTGTATAATAGTTCGCCTTTGATAAATTTCGGGACTTTTTTAATATTATTGTAATAAACATTAAAAAAGTTTGCTCCAGAATGTTTATTTATAATTAATGTATGTCTTATCAATATAATTCAGTAGTTTTTAAATTAATTCCCTATTTAACTCACCGACTCAGCCATAAAGACTCGATTATCACTGGCACTTGAAGATAGATGGATAGCTATAGTGCATCTTACGAATGAGTACAGTAGTCTGAAAGCGTTCATGTAACACCAACAGTGACGAGACGGACATGATTAGATTTTAGTCAGTCACCGACCTGATTTCGTTCCAGAATTTCTCCATAGAGAACCATTCCATTGAATTAATAATTCACGGTTCACTAGCGTTGAACAACTATTAAGTTTCTCTATGGAACGCTAAAAGGCGTTACTTTGCGGAAATCCATGTTATTCGATTATATTAAGATCTTAGCGGTCAGCCACCGCAGAGTCTACATCACCTGAAGATGTCTCGTGTAGAGACGAAACACGTGTCGTATTGTCGTCAGTGGTGTGTCTTTCCTAGTGTAGTGGTGTTGGGAGTAGTGGTGCTTGGATTAGTTGTGACGGGGATAGTGCACGCAATAAAGGGAGGGCGGGAGGTTCTCTTCAAACTGGGTAAGATACATCATTTTATTTTATCGAGGTAATTTTTTTACCGAATTTAATAAATAACATGTTTATTCGTTTCTACAAACACTAAAACCTTAATAACAAAATAATTACTTTTAAAAAATAAACAAAGTAAGAAGGCTGCCGAGTCTGCATGATGCTACAGCAATTACCGCACGTAATTATAAAACAATTTGTTTCACAAATTGTATTTTTATGCACCTTCTTCAATGGAAGTAATATATTATGTATAGAGTAAGCTTGGTAATGGCCCATCCAATTTAACAAATTATTTGTTTTTACGACATTTAGTACGGATTATTGATAATGCTTGAAATGATCCGACTTCCCGATGATAAATGATAAATAGGTCACATTATTATCAGTATGTTTCGATTGGAAAATCAATTAAAAATGGACACGTATGTAATGAAAATAAGGCATAGTTTACATAGTCATATGAAATTACTTATGCTTTTCCAGTTCTGGTATTAAATACGGCAATCATAGATAATAGTAGATCGAGAAAAGCCGTGAAAATGGATGTAATGTTAATAGGATAGTAATAGGTTAGGAAAGTAGGTTAGGCCTGGACGTAGAAGTAGTAGCGAAAAGCCGGCGGTGAGTGAGCGTAAGATGCTTCAAGAATGATGTCTTTAAATAAAAAAATAGTTAAAGTTCCAGCCTAAATACATCCTACTGCTGGGCTTCTTTAAATATATTATAGCATTTTTATATATAGAAAATTTGTCGAAAACTTGCTGTTTTAAACGTGAAAGCGTAGATTGTATGTCCACGGTTATTAGAAATGGGTTACGATGAATAATTCTCTGTAACTATTTAAAATTTGGGTTCCTGATGGTACGGAAAAATTTGGCTTGCGTTTCATCGATCTAGTTTGTGTTTTGTTGGTGTTTTTAAGTTTCTATGTTAGTATACTAAACCACATAATGACCACTTCAGCTTAATAATCCGTTGGGCTATGTCGGTTACTCTGGTTCTAATACAGACATCCTCATTTCTAAGTCTATCACTCAGATAAACTTAGAGCATAGCCCTCTCTAGAGCATGATGTGCTACCTTGTGGTTCCTCATACGGTTGCTGTGAAGGACCACGTCTTAATTTCATATATAATTACTGGCAACACGCACTAGTTGTACAATCTTGTTTTGAAGTTTTGAGGTATACGTGACGAGATGTGTCTTGTAAATTATGGAATGAGTAAAGACCGAACACATTGATTGTGAACACAAACATTAACGTTTAATGAAAAACCGTCTTTACAGTAACTAACCGAAAGAAGGTTTTGCAAGAGCATTTTTTCAATGTTATGTCTTATTTGATTGAGATATGATTACAAGTTATTTGTCGGTTTGTACTCATTAATTTATCTTATTTGTTTTTTTTAAATGTCTAATTTACGATCGTTTAGAAATATCAACATTTAGTAAGTTCATTTATATACTTATTGACACTAAGCAATGGTAAAGGTTAATATTTTTTGTACTTGATACCAAATGGAGTAAACTGAAAGGGGGAAACTTTTTTCTTATAAATATGCCATAATAAGCAGCGAGGCGTGTTTTTAACGCATGATAAATCAGTCTGTTATTCAGCTACATAAAAACCAGTTATGTTTGGTACGGATCTGGAAACAGTTGCTTTTGGAATTTCACTTAACAACAAATGCTAAATGGAATCCGAACTGCGCGGTTAAGTTTACTTTTGCGAAGAAAAAAAAAACTCATTGTTATCCACTAAATTAGGCGAAATTTAAACGCTGCTTTATATGCTGTTGGTGCTTTATAGCAAAGCTGGCTTTGTAAACGATTTATCATCATCGAACAATACTGATATGTAGGTAAATATGTTTATTGTTGGAGCAGACTTACAATTCTATAGTGTGCGTGTATTAACATTCACTTAACAGAGTAGATTATTTATTCGCGCCGCCACGGAATAAATAATACTACCTACTGCGAAGCGCCGCGCTGAGATCTCACTTTTCTTGCATTATTACCTATTTGGCACTCACCGGCTTGTCATGTTGCTGAATAAGACCTTCAGTCATTTTCTAATATGTGATAAAACCGCCTCTGCCCGTGCGGTGACGGATGACATCTGTAACAGGCCATCGAGGTCATGTTATTGGCGGCATTCATGATCACAAGACACTAGTTGCGTTGGATATAATGTCTCACTTGTGGTGCGTTGGATGTAGGCAAAGATGCATGAAGGCTGCTCGTGATTCCCGGCGGGAAGTCAAACTCGCGGCATTTCTGACAGTAAGGCAACGTCAAGGCGGGTTTATCACTGAATCACTCGCAAAATGTACGGCACGAGCGGGTGTAGCGCGGGACGCGGCGGGGCGTACGAAATACGAATGACGTGCGCGCTCCGTCCTCCGACCGTCGCTTCCTCTTCCCTCTCGGTTCTGCGCAAAACAAGTGGCACATACGTTCCGTTATGCAAGAATAATATTTTTGTTACACAGTGGCAATTTTAAGTTCTAAAGATGCGTCAAATAATTTACTAAATATAAATTTGAAAATAATTTTTTTTAGGTTTAGTTTTGTTTAACCTTCTTACGTTATTGTTCCAAGCATATAATTTATCTATATATTATGTGATATTTATATAGGTTATACTACGTAATACCAATAATTATTAAAGTATTAATTCATTTCAACAAAATGTGTTTAATTTGTTTTTATCATAAATAGGGGAGGTGGGGAGGGTAATTTTTAAATTAATTATATTAAAGTTATTAAGCGTTTGTGATTATGCCACAGAATAAATAATAGTTAAAATAATGATTACATATGCTAAACCTTTACGTATTTATGTACAACAATGCCTACATACAAACCTACATACCTAATATGATTTATTATTGGTGTTGGATTATTTTTATTAATATATTAATATGTTTTTTAAATGAAACAAGAAAATGAATAGGGCTTACCTTTTAAAATATTATTATTTATTACTGTGCACTTTAGTTTCTTGACTATTTAGTACGTTTTCTGATCATGAACTATATAAACTAACATAATGAAACACGTCGCAAAGTTTGCTATTGAAAAATAGCAGGCGCTCTTTTAAAATATTTTTCATTTGTGAAAGAGATTTTAATTTACGTGTGGGATATTATCTTATAATTTTTTAAATATGCAAACCATGTCAACCGAAGTTATAAAAGTTATATTTATAGGTAGCTGATGAAATGTGTCATTTCAATTTTCAAACCAGTGTTTTGTTTAGTGGCTGTCGTAATAATACTACTTATTAATGGGTCGGCTCGACTGGGGAAGGGCCACGCTCTCACAGAATACCAGCGTAAAATAGCAGCTTAACATTGCTGTGTTTCGTATGGTGAGTGTAGAGAACCGGAGACCCTTTTTACTGGAAAAGAGGTATTTCATCTTAGTCCTCATGGGTGACAACGCATCTGCATTTTGATTCGCAAACGAGGATAGATGTAGATGTCTATGGGCCACAGCAACCACTACCATCAGGTGGACTGTGTGCTCGTTTGTCATCCTATCCTATAAAAAAAACGTGTTGCTTGTTCTCGCTCCGAGAGCTAGCGCATGTGTCCCGCGTCAGTGTGGCGTCATTTGTTACCGGGTGTAACTGAATCGTGTGCGCAACTTGCCTTGCAATATATCAGCAGTGTGGGGAAACGAAACCGTGATTGTACTTCTTGAGCTTTAAGCCGCCTCAAACATGCTTGGCAAACAACGGCAAACAGCGAACACCAAACAACAAACACGAACCTGTGGATGGGTATTTGCCTGTTTTTGTTTGATCTCTGATCGGCGTCGGTGTCGGTTTTTGTGCACAAACCAAATGGTGTTCGACAAATGTGTTTGCGATGTATCCAAACGCTTGGCAATCAGTAGTAGAAAGCGCGAGTGACGGACGGTAGTGGTTATTATTATTATTATACCCTACGACGTGCCATTGTGTATTTAGGTACTGGTGTATTTTATGTAATTTTTGTTTAATTTCATTTTGCCTTTTTTAAGTAAAAATAGGTCAGCCCGAAAGGAGTAAAATTCCCAACAGATCCATCAGACATTTGGAGATCACTTAAAATGTTAATTCTTCTTTCTTCACGTTGTAGTAAGAAATTCTGCATCCATCATTTTCTCTTTCGCTTACGTTTCATTACCTAAATAAGTACTATGTACGCAGCACTAATAGCCACAAACTTCTCGGGCGACATTTCTATAAGCACTGACTACTGTGCCTGCGAAATGTTGCGCGACATATGTCGCGGGACATTCCACGTAGTTGTTTAGCGACATGTTGCGCAACATGCCGCTCCTTTTGTCCCCAAGTATATCCAAGGCTTAACTACAACAAGTACCTAGTCAGGTCAGAAATTCTGTCACATGTTTAATATAAAATAATTGAGACAAGTTTATACATTATATAACCATTTATATACCAAAATGAACTTAACAAAACATAGATTCTTATGACACTAAAGTTTATTCAAAATGACTTCCGTGATTTTGAATACAGGCCTTCAATCTGCGCGGCCAGTCGTCTATCGCAGCACGAACGAGGTCCATGTCAATATCGGCGGCTGCCTTAATCAAGGATGTCTTGAGTGACTCCAAATTGAGGTGAGGCTTTGAGCACGCCTTTTGCTCCAAGTGTTGCCATATCTTGTAATCTAACGGATTCAAATCTGGACTGGAGGAGGGCCAGTCTTCGTGCCGGATGAAGTCGATTTCACGCGCCGCCAGCCAGTCTTGTGTGCTCTTCGCTCTATGAGCTGGCACCGAATCTTGTTGGAATACACAGTGCCTGCTATTGAACATGGTATGAGGAACAGGTTCCACAAGGTTCGTCAGGACTGTATTTTGATACACAACTGCATTCGTATTTACACCTTTCTCACAAAAATGTACCTCTGTTAAGCCCCAATAAGAAACTCCCAACCATACCATGAGCGAGGATGGAAAATGACCTCGTTGGACACGCGGAATACGGTTGCTCTCTTCTTCACTACTGTGTGCGTACACCTTATCATTTTGTTTGTTGTAGCTCTCTTCTACGGTAAAAATTTTTTCATCCGAAAAAAGAATTTCCCGATATTTTTTTCCCGCGTACCGCTTCAACAAAGCGCGGCATCTCTTCAGTCTCAGGTCCATTAGACGAGCATTCAAACGATGTCCTGTTTTTCTTCGATATGCCCGAAGCCCTAAGTCTTCATTTAACATCCTTTTCACCGTGGTTCTGCTTAACCCCATCTGAAGGGCCAACAGTTTCTGCTTACGTTTTGGGATTTCTTTGAATTCGCGCCTTCACAGCTTTTATCACTGCTGGAGTCCTAAGAGACCGAGGGCGACCACTTCTTGACCTGTCATCTACACTAGAGCCTTCATTGTATCGTTTAATGGTACGATAAACAAATCTTTTGGTTATATTCAAATTTTTCAGTATGTCAAAAATTTGAATTGGCGCGTAACCGCAACGATGCAACGCTATAATTGCAACACGGTCTTCTTTAAGCGTCCACTCCACAGTAAAATTCTATAAAGTATACAGTTTTATTTTCATGAACAATTCGAAATTCGAATTCAATAAACTTTTTTGTGGCCAGCATTCTAAAAGAAAAGTTTTTACTGTGTGACAATAGTTATGACCTGACTAGGTATTTATCAAGGTTTTGTCCGCGGCTTTGCCCGCTTGGATTGATAATAATAATAATAATGTCTTTCAGACCGAATTTCCGTCACTGCACAGGACAGGATTGTGTGTACGTAAACATAGGTTCACTCTCTATTCTCTCACTCTCATAGTCCGATGGGACGACAATCCGACACGATCGGAGAAAGATAAGGCGCCGCTGCCGGACCAAAATCATTACGTGCTTTTCGAGGCAAACGAGGGCGAAAGGCTGCTACTGAGAATTGACAGAAAAACCCAATAACTGATTCAAACCCGAGACCACACGATCATCGTTCGCGTTTACGAGCACTAGAGCAACGAGACGAAAATAAGTCAACTGAATGCCGTCTTTTCAAGAAGTGTCTTTTTAGCACACCGTCCACCTCATGGTAAGTAGATGCTGTAACCTGTATCAAGTTATATTTTCACGCCTGAGGACTAAGATGCCACGTTACCAGTAAGAAGAGTCTTCGGTTCTCTACACTCAACATACGAAACACAGCAGCGTTAAGCCTGCGATTGTCTAGGTACGACTTCTTTCGCGTGGAGTTTAAATTACATACGACAAGACCCTCAGAATTGAACGGTTTAAGTATACCTATTAATACCTATCTAAATTAGATTGCTCATTATGTCATTTACTCACCAACGAAGCGCTTTAGGGGCCTTAAAAAAATTTACATGTAAATTATTTGAAACAATTTACATTTAAATTTCGAAGAGAAAAATAAATAAATAAATAAAAAGTATTTATTTGCCACAAAACAATACAATGTTAAAATTTAAACAGACAGCTTAATAATGAATTGTGACAAAACGGTCTGTGACTCAGTTGTAACGGGAAACCCATTACTCATGGTATTCTGCCACAGGTTTTGCGCAGTATCCATGCAGGGTCTTAGGTAAGTGATGAAACACATGTAACAGCAATAAATAAATAAATAAATAAAAATTCAAACAATAAATAAATAATAGTTGCTAAAATACGAAATACAAAAATGTTCACTAATTTGACGGGATATCAGAGCCACTCAGAGCCAGTGACTGTTGTTGAATCAGCCACTTGCGGCATCTTTGCCGGAAGGTTTGCGGAGATATGACGGCTCCGTGGCGCAGTGGCTTAGCAATGAGTTGTTGCGCTGGGGGCCGCGGGTTCGAATCCCACACGGAACAAGTATTTGTATGGCCTACAAATAATTGTTCCGGGTCCGGATGTTTGTCCTCGTGCAATGTATGTTTGTAAACTGCCTCCACGATATAGGAGAAAATCCTAGTGTGGGGGTAACTTTTTTTTTAAAAAAAAAAGAAAGATAGACAGGGTAGACCGGACTGATAAATCGTTCCAGATTTTAGTAGCGGCAAATTTAAAACACCCCCTGGCTCCAGCGAGACTAATTAATGAGGGAATCATAACACACTCTTATTTAATTCCCCGATCAGATCAGTGATCTTTATAATATTTCGCTCCAGTTCTACTTTTGCTTGGTATATTTGTAGGGCAGAGATTCCTAAAGTGAGTTTCTCGGATTTAGATAAAAGTTTTACTTTCGAAATATTTCTAATAAAAATTATTTAAATGTCACTATCTTTGATTATTTGATGTGGTTCCATGAAATGAAAGGGGTTTGGTGAGTGTTCCATTACGTTAAAAGTTTAGGAACCCCTACTGTAGGGCACAATCTCGGTGCATCAAAATGACGCATCAGCAGAACTAGGATGCAAACTTTTAGGTCCTTATGCAAAGACACGATGTGTAAATCTACAACTCGCCGCATACCACTTCTAATATTTATTTATCTATTTTATTAACAGATTAATTTTCTGGTAACGACACTTCCCTCTAAAATCACCAATCTTTATTATGGATATTATTCATTATATTTGCGTAAAAGTGTGCAATAAATTCGTCTTCGCGCGCCATTGGATTGCAAAATTCATGTGAAATTAAATTACTGATGTCGTCTTCGGACAAAACGACAACACCACCTATCAGACTCGTTGCTGCGGATGTCCTGCCGTGCGTTTGTTTTTGTGCTGTTGATCAACTTGCACTGAATGAATGAATGAATGAAATTAATGAATGAATGAATGAATGAATGAAATGAATGAATGAATGAATGAATGAAATACACTTTATTGTACACCAAAAAAATACATATGAGAAGAAAAAAGAACATAGTTTATTTAAAGGTACAATTGGCGGCCTTATCGCTTGGGAGCGATCTCTACCAGGCAACCACATTGCAGAGGATAAAATGACCTGTGAGAAAGGGTAAGGGTGTACGTAGGTTGATAGAAAATACACACGACATATATAATATAATCCATAAATACATACATCTATAATATAAATAAATACATTTTAAATACAAAAATATATACATACATATACAAGAGCAGAAAAGATTAAACAAGTGAAATCAAAGCCTAAACGTAAGGAAAAATGAGTAGGTAGTAATTTTTTAGAGGAATGCCTATTTAAGGAGGAAAGAAGTGCGCTTTGACAAGTTTTTTAAACTTATCAATAGACTGCGCACTTCTAATGTGCAGCGGTAGGGAGTTCCAGAGCCTAACAGCTTCAACAGAAAAGGATTTAGAATAGAAGGAAGTGTTATGAGATGGAATTTTTAGGGTGAGGTTTTTATCAGAGCGAAGAGAGCGACAGTGATTGTCACCAAGAAACTCAAATCGCTCTTTAAGGTAAGTAGGGGAAGTGGGATTGAATAGTATACAGTATAAAAGAGAAAGAATGTGAGTATTCCTGCGAAGACGGATCGGAAGCCACTTGAGTTTTTCGCGATATTCGGAGACATGGTCATATTTTCGAAGTCCAAATATGAACCGTATGCATAGATTCTGAATGCGCTCAAGTTTATTAAGCATCTCCTCATTTAAATTGAGATAACACGTGTCATCATAATCGAGAATCGGTAAAAGAAGTGATTGTGCAAGCGCAATTTTGGTAGGTATGGGTAAAAAATTACTTAATCGGCGGAGAGATCCGACCGACGCAAACATCCTCCTACTTACCTCGCTTACCTGTGGAGCCCAAGATAAAAATTTGTCAAAAGTAACACCTAGATTTTTAACGGTGTCACTATATGGCACAGGTGCAAGAGAACGCCACTGATGTTGCATGTTAGCATTTCTTAAGAAGGCAAGAAGCAAATTGAACCCTGATTGCAATCTGCCTACCGTTGTAGCGATGCCAGAGGCAGCTACAGCCAAGACTATATTGCAGTCCTTGCTAAGTTGGGCCACCAGTAAGTTTACCATGAATGTTTTACACGTACCGCTCCGAGAAAGAAGAGCCCCCTTCTCCATAGCGCTGCAGCATCTTATTGAATAGCTAAATACATGCCGTAGCTAAGGAAACAAACGTGACACCATTTCCTTCAGGTGAATTTCTAAATCCTCGGATTAACTTTCTCACAAACTAAATGTTTATCATATATGATGTCATTATTTTATACATTTTATCTTTACCTTTGAATATAACGATTTTAACGGATTTTATCGTGTTTAATTTTACTTATTTTTAGTTACTTTACACTTTAACTTAAATATAACTTTAAACACCCACCTAAATTCGGGATTTGATTAAAATTCTACTAAATTGAACTCCCACAGATTTAGTTCAGGACCAAGAAAAGCCCTCTGCCAACTTTTCCCACAGGAACCGTGCACTTTCCCGAAAACATTTTTTCAAAATTTATGTAATAATAATTTTACGCTTTATCCCAGAAAAAAATGCACGGTTTCTGTGGGATAGCATAGGAACTTTGCATTTTTCTGCGATAAAAGTAGCCTATGTAGTTTGTATACTTAGCTTAATATATAGTTTGTACAACCATCAATGTAAAATTTGCTTTTAAAAAAAGCCCCGCTGGGTTTCTTGCTGGTTCTTCCCAGGACAAAGGTTTTTTTTAGAACCAGTGGTAAAGTAAAACATGACTTTCAATAAGAATTACACATGTGTTCTATATTGAATAAAAAATATTCTATTCTGTTCTCTTCTATTCTATTCTATGATACGCTCCGTTCCAACAATAGGTACACACATTGTTTGCTCACAGATTGCGCAATAATTATAGGGAAAATTGTTTCCGAAATGTAAATACTACGTAATTTAATCGATTACTTTGCCTTTGATCTGTATTATCGATCCAAAAATGATATGCGACAACGACAAGTGGCTACAGAATGACTATAATTTCGTGGCTTCATGATGAATCGAAGATGCCCTCTGTGGAGTATTGATGACCTCATAGCTTTTAACGCTATCAATTTGTAACATCACTGATTGCTTATCTAATTAACGCTCATCAAATGAGTAACAGTGTTTAAACTTCGTAATTTTTTAAAATTAGAACTGCCATCATTACCATTTCAATCATTGCTATCAGTAAAACATATTAATTACTATGATGTACCATAAGAGAATATCCACATCCTCGTATATTGGGACAAAATTATTTTTACAAATGAAACTTCTGTTTGGGCCTGACTTCCTAGAAAAACGACAAAAGACATTAGCATAATGTAAGGAACGCTTTAGGCTATTATGATTAGAGGTGTTCTTTCGGTTTTGGAGTTCCAAAACCGAAAGGTATGGGCTTCTAAAGACATTCACATAATACATCGAGCGGTTTAGGTTACGATTGGAGGTGTTTTTTCGGTTTATGAACTAAGTATGGGCTTCTAAAGACATTCACATAATACATCGAGCGGTTTAGGTTACGATTGGAGGTGTTTTTTCGGTTTATGAACTAAGTATGGGCTTCTAAAGACATTCATATAATACAACGAGCGGTTTAGGTTACGATTGGAGGTGTTTTTTCGGTTTATGAACTAAGTATGGGCTTCTAAAGACATTCACATAATACAACGAGCGGTTTAGGTTACGATTGGAGGTGTTTTTTCGGTTTATGAACTAAGTATGGGCTTCTAAAGACATTCACACAATACAACGAGCGGTTTAGGTTACGATTGGAGGTGTTTTTTCGGTTTATGAACTAAGTATGGGCTTCTAAAGACATTCACACAATACAAAGAGCGGTTTAGGTTACGATTGGAGGTGTTTTTTCGGTTTATGAACTAAGTATGGGCTTCTAAAGACATTCACACAATACAACGAGTGGTGTAGGTAAGTACAACTAAGTACTCGTTTACAAAAATATTTAGATGCACAATTGAAGCTGTGCTTTGCTGTTGGGTAGCGGCGTAGGGGTAATAAATAAAATAATAAAGATGAGCCCCGACTTCAGAATGTGAAATAATTTTATTCTTTTTAGATTTATGAATTCCGTTTTTTTCGTGTTCAAAGTCTCTATTAAAACTTTTACCATTTTGAGTGGTCTTAGGAATACCATTAAAGTCATACCTAGAATATTGTCTAAATAGTTACATTTAAAACTTTATGTAATTTTTTGCCACCTTTCGGGGAAAAATATTTATTTCCTTAAAGTGTATTTGAAAGGGTTCAACAGACAGGGGTTAGTCACTCATAGATGTTCTACCCCGTGAAACTAAAATTATACCACGTTATGTTCGGGAACAACGAGGTGGTGTTGACCCCCACGAAGGAGTGTCACGCAAGAACGTCTGTTGCCCTTTCTGAAAAGAAAGATTAGACTCCTTTGTGCCCCGGGCTGGAGATTGCGTGTAAGTCAGAGAGGACTACTGTTTTCAACTCCTCGGTGGTCTTGATGGTACGGACCTGTCCATCCTAAGGCTACGCGTAGACTGCGACGACCATCCCCGCGTCTACGGGTGCCTCTAAAGGTTCCAAGCGGTAATGCCGACACAGACCGACTCATCAACCACGTCCTAATGGCTGCAGACTCCATGCTACAACAGGTCCCATCCGCAGAGATCGTGATGCTCGGTGATTTTAACGCCCACCACGCTGAAAGCTTGGTTCCCGTTTAACCGATCATGCGGGTAGATCTGTTTATGACTTTGCCTTGGCATATAGTCTGACACAACTGGTTACTTGGCCTACGCGGATTCCAGATGTGGAGGATCATGTACCTTCCTTGTTGGACCTTCTGCTGACCTTTCATCTGGACGAATATCAGATTTCCGTCGATGCCCTTCTTGGTTCTTCAGACCATAGTCTGATCCGGAGTACGGTGCCACTCACGCTCTCATCGCAGTTGCGATCTGCAGCTTGCTGCCATGTTTGGCACTATAGGTCGGCCGATTGGGACAGGATGCGGTCTTTTTTTGCATCCTACACTTGGGGTGGGTTTGCTTCTCGCCGGATGATCCCAACGTTGTTGCTGATTCTGTCGCCGATGTGGTACTTCAGGGAATGAAATTATTTATTCCATCATCTGCGGTGCCTATCGGAGCCAGAACTCACCCATGGTTTGGTCGCTCCTGTAAAATTGCATCACGCTATAAGCAGGAGTGCTACCGCGCCTGGGCTGACGCATCAATCTCCCGGTATGTAAATACCAGCGTTGTTAAAAAGAAGTATAATTACGCCTCTAGGTCCTTCAAAAGTGTCATTGCCAAGGCAAAGTCAGAGCACATCCGCAGAATTGGCGAGAAACCGGGGAAGGACCACGCTCTCAAAGTATACAAGCGTAAAATGGCAGCTTAATACTGCTGTATTTCGTACGGTGAGTGTAGAGAACCGGAGACCCTTTTTACTGGATAAGAGGCATTCCATCTTGATCGGCTTTGGCACAAAGCGCTTCTTTCGAAGCTTCTTTCCTATGGGCTTTCCGAGAAATTGTGCATTTGGATCACCAGTTTTCTTGCACATCGGAGCATCAAGGTCGTAGTAGACGGTGCATGCTCCGATTACAAGCCCATTAACTCTGGTGTTCCACAAGGCTGCGTGCTATCACCAACGCTGTTTCTTCTGCATATCAATGATATGTTGCAAACTTGTAACATTCATTGCTATGCAGACGACAGCACTGGTGATGCTTTATACACTAGTCGTGCCAATATTTCTCGGGAAAACACCGCCGAGTACCGGAACAAACTTGTGTCTGATGCCGAGACTTTGTTGAATAAAGTCTCGGACTGGGGGCGACTAAATCTAGTCCAGTTCAATCCCCAGAAGACACAAGCGAGTTTACCGTTAAAAAGAACTCCTTTTGTCGTATCTCCTCAGTTTCAAGGCACTCCCCTTGTTGCCTCAGCCAGCATTGGAATCCTCGGTGTCAACATATCGAGTGATGTGCAGTTTCATGGTCATTTGGAAGAGAAGGCCAAATTGGCCTCTAAAAAGCTTGCCGTGCTCAGCAGAGCGGGACTCCTTCCACTGGACCGCATCCAGCGCAGAGCGGTTCGAATCGTCGACGACCGAGTTCTTTCCGATCGGCTTGACTCACTGGCACTGCGTAGAGATGTAGCATATCTTTGCGTACTTTATCGCATCTACCATGGGGAGTGTTCAGAGGAATTGTTTGGACTAATTCAAGCCTCTCAATTTCACCTCTGTAACACAGGACTCTAAATTAATCTGAAAATAACTTTTATGGAATTAACTCTCGAACGGGGAATCGAACCCCGAACTTTCGTTCGACATTATATTGAATCCATTTACTTTTAACATGGATTATCTCTTTATTCGAAGTGCCTTATAAAATTTAATAGCAATATCTTCAAAATACGAAAGTGTTTATTTTTTGTGAAATGAAAAATGATAAACTTTTTTTAAGCGCGTCGCTACGAGTACCTACGAGGGTGACACTGAAAGTTCTTAGAAAATCAAAAACTGAACAAACTAGCAATGTATTAGTTTTATTATCTCTTTTCAAAATAGTGTCTACTTACATCAATACATCGCTGCATCCGATGGAACCACTGAGAAAAGCACTTTGCCCACTCGTCCTTAGGGGTCTCTTCGACGGCAATTTGAAACGCAGCCCTTGCTTCCTCGGCGTCCATAAAACGTTTTCCTCGAATTTTTTCTTTTATTTTGAGAAATAAATAAAAATCGCGAGGTCGGGGCTAAAGGGCGGGTGACCCAGTAATTTCGTCGTCGATGACGTCGCCAAGTAGTCGATTGTTTGCTTGGCAGTGTGCGACGAGGCGTTGTTGCGATGAAGGAGGATCCTACTGCGAGTTCGTTTCTCCGGAGCTTTTCCAAGACAAGTGTCAAACAATTGTTAGTGTACCACTCTGCAGTAACTGTTTTTCGACCCTATAAAATAATTGTTGCGTAATGACCTGTCCTTCCGAAGAACGAGGCCACCACCTTTTTACCCACGCTTCGACCTCTCTTCACTTTAGTTGGCAATTCCTCGGAAGGAAACAGCCAGACAGCAGACTGTCTCTTAGTTTCAGGATCATAACAATAAATCCAGCTTTCGTCACTCTTAAGTATGTCGAACACAGCATTTGAGTCACCTCCGTTAAATCTTTGAACCATTTCACGACACCTATCAACACGACGGAGTTTTTACGCCTCTGTCAAATTATGGGGTATCCACCGGGCACAAAGCTTCCTGACCGCTAAATGTTCATGGAGGATTTTGTGCACTTGACTCATACCGATGCCTAAGCTTGTCCGAATCTGCTGATAAGGCACTCTTTTGTCAGTCTCTATCATACGCCGCACAACACTGATGTTATCTTCAGTCGTCGCCGTAGAAGGCCGTCCCTCACGCAGATCATCAGTGAGATTAGTGCGACCACGTTTAAACTCATTAAACCAGTTGTAAACAGTGGCACGAGATGGGGCTTCATGGTGAAAGGCCAATCGAAGTCTATCATAACTTTTTTGTCGACTTAAATGACATCGAAAGTCATAAAAAATCATTGTACGAAAATTTTCTCGCGTTAAATTCCTGCTGACGTGACACAGACAATTTTCAATTTGCCGCCAAATCGTAAACAAATGACAAATTAATAAAATACAAACAAAATAATATTGGCAAAAAGTTTCATTTTCAACTTGAACTTATTTTTTATTATATATTTTACAAGTGGACAGTTCTAAAAACTTTCAGTGTCGCCGTCGTATTTAATAAAAGTTCACAAGACGTAAATATCGTGTAACATATGTACAAAACAATAACATACGGTCGAATTTTAAACCTTCTCTGTCTTTGAAGTCGACCAAAATAACGAAGAATTGATGTTAAAATTTTTTAACATCAAATAGCTCTCTTGAAGACTGGAAATACATAGTTGTGAGAAGGTTATTTATTTGGATTTACTAGAGGATAATAACCCCAAACATCGCAGCTGACTAACTAGCTGTGTATTCAAACAATATCCACACACTGAATGGTCTGTCGAAAATGTCTGGAGTTTTGTGAAGCATTACCTCAGGGAAAGCGTTCATACACGCTTTAAGGCAATTATGCTATCAAATAAAAAATAAAAATATATGATGTAATGTAAAATATTATTGTAGGTCGCCACACTAGGGCTTTACCTCTCTCCCAAGGGACCAATGTCATACCGTCGGGTCTCTTGCCATCGTCTCTAAATATTCCACAAGTCTCCAAAACCGAGGGAACATTTATAGATTTTTATATTTAAATTAATTTTCATTTTTAAATTAACTTTATCATTTATATGTATACACCTGCCTCTAGTTTGTCACGAAGAAATCACTTCCAAAGTGATTAAACTGCCTATTGTATCCTTTACATTTATTTAATTCTGTTATTGTTTTAATGATATTGACGTACAATTAAGTATATATTGATAAATTGAAAACTGCATCAAAATAGTTTACTATTTTATAATAGCTTTCATCACCTATTTAACCGTTCCAAAAATCCTTAAATAAGTGTTACTAAATTTCTAATCGAAAGCTTATTATAGTGTTGTCAAAGATATAACGAAAACATGGCAGTGTTTCAAACAATAATTCATTTTTAATTTTGCTTTTACTTATCGTCAAAAATAGTGAACCATGTGTTTCTTAATTTTTAATCTCAAGCCTAAATACAAATTTTTATCGATCCACATTTTAAGGGTGAATAGCGGCAGTTTTTGTAAAGTTCGAAGATATATATTATCCATAACTACCATAATATCAAATAACATCGTTTTAAGTGTATCCACAATATGCATATATCGGCAAGTTAGAAAGTATTTTTTTTCCAATATCGCAAACATATACGTAATAAAAGAAAGAAAAGACGCATATTATTTTGAAGTATAAATATAAAATTGGTACATCTGCTACTATTACGTCTTTGTCCACTATTGATAAAATAATATATGTTTTTAAAACTTATATATTAGTAATATAGTTGTAGCACGTTATGGGTCGGCTCGACCGGGGAAGGACCACGCTCTCACGGAATACCAGCGTAAAATAGCACCTTAACGCTGCTGTGTTTTGTATGGTGAGTGTAGAGAACTGGGGACCCTTTTTACTGGAAAAGAGGCATTCCATCTTAGTCCTTACGGCTGACAACGCATCTGCATTTTCATTTGTAATCGAGGATAAATGTAGATGTTTATGGGCTACAGCAACCACTTACCATCAGGTGGACTATGTGCTCGTTTATCGCTCTTTTACTGTAAAAAATAAGTTACCCCACTTATCACAAGTACGTGTGTGCAGATTATCTCTGTTTTAAGAATTTACAATGCTACAGTGTTGGTAATAGTCGAAAGAATTTAATATGAAAGAATTTTCAGATTTGTGTGATTAAAAAAAATACATAAAATATTCCCTTTAACCACTTTTAAGTAAGTTTAAAATGCTGTTTTTTGTTTTGTTGGGAGTGGTTGACGACAGTAGTCGAATTAGTGAGGTCGCGGCCCTCACCACATGAGTAAATAACTGCACCTGTCATTAGGCTATTGTCACTTCTAGTTTAACTGCCATGATTTAAAAAGATAGGGGGGTACAGATTTTCATTCGTAAAATTCTTTATTAATTATTTCCTTGATTTTCAAACTTAAACTTCAACCATTTAAATGCTTCGAAGTGAATAATAATAATGTATATTAATATTCATACTAGAGAGTCTCTTAGAGAAAAATGACTCAACAAAAATTACATGTAATCTATATTAAATAAAAATTATTCTATTCCATTCTATAATATCGCAGCGATAATAGTGCTCAGTAGTGGTGCAGTAGCGTGCATCATGAGTTGGTGGAGTCTGTTTACCATAACCAACTGCGACATCTGTCTATAATTGCTATTGTTATCACAAAACTGATTGGTATCATTTTTTCGTGTTTTCGATTTTTCTTGCAACGGGAGATTTCATTCATATCGGCGTGCTTTTTAGATAGGTTTTATGGATTAATTCCACATAGTTAATCTATTCAATTAAGGAAAGATATATTAGATTATCGTTAATTCTCCTTATCAAGATGGTTGTCCGATAATCAATAGGGATGAAAGTACCACCGCCAGCTGCATTTTCGGCATCAAGGAAGTTATCAATGGTATAGATAATGGATATATGAACTAAAACTCAAGCCGGCTTATTACAAAAAGTAGGTTATAATTAGTCAAGGGTTTAAACAAGAGTCTAATTCAAGGAAGAAGTACCGGGGAAAATATGTGAACTAAAATGTATGGCATGTTTTTAATACAATAAGGGTACAACTGATGGTAAGTTGATGCTTTGGCCCATAGACATCTACATTTATCCTCGATTAAGAATCAAAATGCAGGTGCGTTGTCATCTCTGAGGACTAAGATGGAATGTATGGTTTCCTGCAAAAAGGATCTCCGGTTCTCTACACTCACTATAAGACGTGTGTACACTTTTAGACGTGCTAGAGCCCTGCTGCAGCTATATCAGTAGTATAGTTGTAGCCGAATCAACCGGGGAAGGACCACGCTCTCACAGAATTCCAGCGTAAAATAGCAGCTTAACACTACTGTGTTTCGTATGGTGAGTGTACAGAACCGGTGACCCTTTTTACTGGAAAAGAGGCATTCCATCGTAGTCCTCACGGGTGAAAACGCATCTGAATTTTGATTCTTTATCGAGGATAGATGTAGATGTCTATGGGTCACAGCAACCACTTACCATCAGGTGTACCCTTATTGTGAACGCATCTGCATTTTGATTCTTAATTGAGGATGTCTATGGGCCACGGAATCAACTTATCATCAAGTGGACTGTGTGTTTGTTAGTCACCCTTATTCTATAAGAAAAGTCAATCAAATTATTTATATAATATGATATTTTCAATCTATACATAAAATTCAATCTATACATAATATAAGTAAAATTAAAGTGCGTGTTTATAATATCGAAATAACTGCCTTATATCAAGCATAAGGCATTATTTGCATGCAATTAAAACGTCAATAACAATTTTTAATAATTTTATCAGTCTGTTTGTTTTTTTTTTATAGAAGAGGGGGCAAACGAGCATGCGGCTCACCTGATGGTAAGTCACTACCGCCGCCTACGAACAACTGCAACACCAGGGGAACCAGGGGAATTGCAGATGCGTTGCCGGCCTTTTTAAAATGGAGTAGGCTCTTTTCTTGAAGGTCCCTAAGTCGTATCGGTCCGGAACAATCGCTGATGGTAATCGATTCCACAAGGAAGTTGTGCGAGGAATAAAACATCTTCCAAATCGCACAATGGTGGACCGCCAATCATCCAGATGGTGTGGATGGTATCGGGAGTTCTGCCGCGATGTGCGTTCGTGAAATTTGGCGGCTGGGATTAATCCGAACAATTCCTCAGAGCACTCCCCGTGGTAAATGCGAAAGATAATGCAAAGGGATGCAACATCTCTTCGCAGTGCCAATGAATCGAGCTGATCGGAAAGGACTCGGTCGTCGACGATTCGAGCCGCTCTGTGCTGGATGCGGTCAAGTGGAAGGAGCTGGCACAGGGGAGCCCCTGCCCAGAGATGGGAACGGTATTCCAAGTGAAGCCAAACCTGCGCCTTGTAAAGTTGCAGACGGTGTGCCGGCATGAAATACTGTCCCGCTCTGCTGAGCACGCCAAGCTATTTAGAGGCCAATTTGATCTTCTCTTCCAAGTGACCACGAAACTGGACGTCACTCGATATGTCGACGCCAAGGATTCCGATACTGGCTGAGGCAACAAGAGGAGTGCCTTGAAACTGAGGAGATACGACAAAGGGGTTCTTTTTAGCGGTAAACGCGCAAATTTGTATCTATTTGTTTGTTTGTCTATCTGTCTGTCTGTCTGTCCAGACTAATCTTTGTAATGGCTGAACTATGAACTTAATCCGGTAAGGATCACATCGCGAGAGCGACCAAGAAAGGGCTTGTTCTTCGGGCCTATAATTGTCTCGTCACATTATCAATTGAAGCAGACTAGACCACTTCAACCCCGGGGAGCATGTTGTGTTCATGGCTATTAAAGCTGAACGCACATTTGTCCGCGCCGTACGAGCCGTACGCGCCGAATTTTAGAATTCGTTGTATGAAATCATAATATGAAACCTCGCACACTACACCCGCACCGTACGCGCCGAATTTTATAAAATGTGGTAGGTATACGATATCGAAGGATGAATGCTGTTGACGTCATATAACGCGGCGCGTGCTGATACTCAGTGTTGTCTAATGTTGTCTAATGTTGTCAAGTAGTGGATTTTCAATTATAATTGGTGGTTTTGACTTACATGATAATTTTTGTATTTTTATAATTTTTAATTCATTCGTAATTAATCATACATAAATTGATTTTTTTTTTTGCATTGAATATCAATATGTATACTTAGCGATAAATTATTATTTAAATACTGAACTAACAAAAAAATAGTTAAATTTAATTCAAAAATCCAATAATAACTGACAACTTACTTATCAATGAAAATACTTACCTCAAACATACAAGTCTTTTCTCTGGTTCAATTGGCCTTCTAAATCTTGAGTTTTCCACAGAAAGATATGGTTTTAGTATATGTAGCAATTCTTGAAATTTCTTGTATGTTAAATGCAAATATCTAAAAACATCGTTCATCATCATCTATTAAGTCTTTAAATAAAGTATATCCGCTTCATATTCTCCATACAATTGCCTTTTTAAATTAATATTATGAATCCAGAATCTTCTTTTTCTTCGAATTTTATTTTCTTCTTCCTCTGCCAATAAGCAGGCTATTACTATATTTCTTTCCATAGTGATTTCGAGCAATCAATTTCACTGTACCGTTTCACACCAGCGGTTGGAAAAAACTACAAAATTTGTTGGCAATACAAAAGATTTGGGTATGGCGCGTATGATGCGTACGGTGCGACAAATGTGCGTTCAGCTTAAGCGTGGACCTATCAAAAGTTTGAATTTTGAACAGACGAACAGAATCGGTCAAAACGGCACAAGCTTTTTTGACCGATTTTGCATTATTTTCTCAATGCAGAAATTTGAGGTGCAAAATTTATTTAAATAATTTATAAAATTGAATTAAAACGTGTTTTACTTGTGAAATTACGTACGTATATAATATTTGCAGATTTCCTACTGACCTCCTATGATTTTTTGCTCATATTAAAATTCCACATGTCTATATAAATAGAGGTAATTTTTTTTTGTATGCATTACTAAGGCTAAAAGTCATACCAATTATCAGTACCTTACTATAATTATGTAATAATAATAATCTGTATCTGTTAGCAAAGCGACTACATTTTTGTTTCCGATATTCACGAATGGGATAGGTTACCGCAAGAAATGCTGGATAATTTGATCCTCAGGGTGCCCAGGAGGAACTCCGAATGTGTTCAAGCTAGTGTTGCCCAAAATCGGTCTTGGTGGTCATTTTTGCAAGATCAAGACCAAGACCAAGACCGTATAAGATTTGAGCAAGTACAAGACTAATCCTGCGAGATTCTTGCAGTTAGGACTGAGTGTCGTTTCAGGGAGTATGGGGTTCGGGTATACGGTTAGGGAGTCTATGAGACGCAAAAAAATATATTAAAAAAATTTGGAAAATTGGACTTATGCGCATTACGAAAAATACCATAAACATACATAGCGAATGAAAATATCCATTAAAAGAAAAAAAGAGTATCCATGACCATCGGCACTTTGATAGTGCTCGACGTCTTGTTGTCGGCATCATCAAAGGTCGGATACTGACCTGTTAAGGCTTTAACTAGCCTGAATGACCTTGACGAAACGGCGATCGCAGAGATTTTAGCCGATGTCAACACCGTCTAGCAACTACGTTCCGTATTACTTATAAAAGTGCAAAGATTAATAGACTGCAGAGATGACAATTATATAAGTGACATACTGCCTGTTATGCTTGCGCATCACTGAGGATTATGTCGCGGTTACGCATCTTCAATTACATTGTGCTGTAGCTTTGTCCGGTAGGCGTCACGAGCTATCAAGTGTTCAAGTTTCAAGTACGTAAGAGTTTTTTGTTATATATGTTAAATCGTATTTATTTGTATCGTATTAATAGATCTGGGTCAAAGCGTTCGCTGTAAATTTTCCCGGGTTTGATCCCCGACAGCACGAATGAAATTTGTAATTGCAATTTTCGTCAACACGCATTGGGGAAACTCGGCGGGAATTTCCTTGCCCTAAAACCCTCTCAGAAATAAAAAAAAAGTCCTGTGCCCAGTAGAGGGACTTGTATAGCCTATTACTTTACTTTGTAGCAATATTTATATTCGTTTCAGATATAGAAGGGTACCTTATGCTGACAAAATAATACCTTATGCTAAAAAATATCACGTGGAGACGACGAAAACGTAAAACATCTTTGTACCTTGATAAAACGTTCGAAAGATTGTCAGTCATGTCATACGCCACATTTTCTATTACAATATTGTATTGTATTGTAATTATTGTAGAACATTGCAGATAGGGCAAAATAAAAAATGATCCCTAAAATATTATGGGAACTATTTATTAATAATATATACATTTATAGGTATTTATAATAAACATAATGAACAAGCTGCAAGGTTCAACTAATAATGTTTTTTGTAAACACAATCGTAAAATTCCTGTTTTAATTTTTACCAATGGTTAATTGATGAAACGTAGTCAAGATCACTTCATATAAAATATATTTAATTAAAATTGACACGTGACCTATTTGGCCTTCTACTTACAACTCGGCGGAAATTTGAAAAGAAGATTTTGTCTTTTCACACAAGTATTGCTTACAACTGGCGTGGTTTCGTAAAGCGTGATTAAGTGTCAGCGGTAAATAATCAATTAAATACTCAACTTTTTTGAAATTTATTTTTTTGTTTATTTTTGTTATATCTTCTTAACAACTGACGCCATTTCACTATTTTATTATTTGTTTTTTTTTGTAACGCATAAGGATAAGTTAGACTAAGTTAAATTAACTTGGATAAGTTTGTAATTTTTTTAATTTTATCACAAAATTTCCGCAATAAATTATTATTTTTTCTACAGTGATTCTCTTTTCTTAGTTTCGGCGTGACTGTAGGATGTTATAGTGAGTCACCGTCAGTTACTAAGCGGCCATAAATCATTATATGTATGTATAGACATACATATATACATTTTTTGATTTTAATATTTATGGTTTTTTGAATTTTGATTGATTTTTTGAAACCTGGTAAAATTATTTTTTTCCATACCAATGGATGGGCCTGAGTATAATGCCAGTTATGCTCTTTGGCTGAAGTTATTTTTTATTTTATGCTCAATTGCAGATAAAACAATATTGATTGCGCATTTCTAAAACGAAATTTTACCTCTTCTCCTTCTAATAATAGCTCCTGCACCTAACATGGCGGAATAGATATTATTATCTATAAGACCATTTGCGGAAACAGTTTTTGCTAACAGTTATGAGTGTAACATTTTATCAGCTGCTTTGTTTATAGTGCCTTGAGCAACACTTTGCCGGTTTATGTACAGAAAATGATGCTGGCTTTGCAAATATGGATGGCCGCTACCATTGAATATAATACCCGCTATGTTACACTTATTTACATAGAAACTTTAATTATCATTTGCATAAAATTCTAAATAGCACTTTTTACACAAGAAAGTAAACTTTTAGATCAGTCCATCTTGTTTTTTACTAATTAAGTGAAAAGTAAAACAAACCAATAGGTCCGTGATTTAAAATTTATTGCAACTTTTTATAGAAAAGCATGACCTTATCATAATATAATAGTCAGTCATTTAGCTATGGGATAAAACTTTTAAGTGTGCCAGTCAAACATTAATGATGATATTCGGGTCATTATACTGGAAATAGTCTTTTAAATATTTTGTAGTACAATTGACAATCTTCAGTATGATTGACCGTGTATATAACATTTATAAGTCTATGTTATTTTTGATGAAAATTATTATTGCAGATAAAAGCCCTTTCACATTTATTTTAGTCTCGAATTAAATTAATCCAAATGAAAATAAGAAATTTGGCACTTTATAACTGATCTTTAAATGTAAAACACTGACTTGAAATTATATAATTATCAGCAGTTTTTAATTCATTGAAATTTTTTAAGATTGTATTGGAACTCTACTGGTAAAAAAAAACCAAATATATATATTATAGTTCTTGATGAAAATAAAGTATGCGCGTTACATCGTATCCCATCAAGAATTTCTAATGTAATTATTAGTGTAAAGCTAAGACGTGATAATAAGTGTAAACAATAGAATAACAAAATAATGTAAACATTTGTAAATACTTGCTTTATAACCTAATAAATATTATTTGACCGTAATAAAATAAAACAAGAAATGGCTTCGGCATGAAAGTAAAAATAAATATTTTCGATTATTTTTGCAATATCTAACAGCCGGATCAGCGCGCGATTCTGATCCATCTAAAGATACTAAATTTCAGCAAACACTGTCAAATTCAATAGGAGTGACAGAAAAAACGGTTCTTGATATAAAAGGGTAAATAAATTATTTAACCTATAAAGTAAAATCACTTTATTAAAAATTAAAATAGCCCAATAGCTTTATTAACATGAGACACATAATTGTACGAATGCTAACAATACTTAACATTATTTTACTGAAATCTCAGAAAGTTTTTTTTTAATAGAATAAGGGTGACAAACGAGCACACAGTCCACCTGATGGTAAGTGGTTGCTACGGCCCATAGAAATTTACATCTATTCTCGATTACGTATCAAAATGCATGATGCGTTGTCACCCGTGAGGACTAAGATATAATGCCTCGTTTCCAGTAAAAAGGTTCTCCGGTTCTCTACACTCACCATACGAAACACAGCAGGGTTAAACTGCTATTTTACATGGTATTCTGTGAGAGCGTGGCCCTTCCCCGGTCGAGCCGACCCATTCGTGCTACTACTATATCTACTACTAATATAGCTGCAGCATGGCTCTAACACGTAAGAAAAAATTGACGTTGAAAATTTAAGTATTTTCAGAAGCAAGTTTGCCATTATTTTCTATTGAGTGAATTTTTGTGGAATCGTGTTTTGCAAACCGCCACCTGAAATACGTACAATTTTTTTTCGATAACGACGTGAAATTACAAAACGGTCCCCATGCATATCAATTAGGCTCTATTCAGCCTCTTAATATGCACATACCTCGGGAGTGAGAGATTTTAAAAGTTTTCATGCGTATATAATGGAAGATATAATATTATATTATTACTGTCCCGTGTGAGGCAACCTTTATACTTATATACATATTCTTATCATATTTTTATGGTTGGTTAGAAAAGTTATATCTAAATGCAAACTTTCACAGGGTAATTTTTTTTTACTATTTTTACCCAGCAAGTAGTAAAGCAACTACAATCCCATCGCTGGTTATGTAGCCTAAGATGGTGAATTGCACTGACTTAACCAAAACCTATTCACTCTTGCCTAATACTCGTAGTACTAGGTAAGTATTATTTGCGACCTAGTTGTGTGTGTGTGTGTGTGTGTGTGTGTGTGTGTGTGTGTGTGTGTGTGTGCGTGCGTGCGTGCGTGCGTGCGTGCATGCGTGCGTGCGTGCGTGCGTGCGTGCGTGCGTGCGTGCGTGTGTGTGTGTGTGTGTGTGTGAAGAAAAGGGTATAAGAATACGTGAAGAGGAATAAAGGTTGAGTACTACTTTGCTTACCTACTACAAGTCTACTCGCGAACCTTTCTTCCTATTTTTTATCGGTTTTCCAAGTTATATAGCCAGCCTATTGCCATTTCACTTTAATATTCCGTTGGGCTATGTCAGTTACTCTGGTTCTACTACGAATATCTTCATTTCTAACTTTATCACGTAGAGAAACCCCTCTCCAATTTAAAATTTTTACATTTTTAGATGATAGTTTGTGTAACATAAAAAAAAACCATAAACCCAAGAATGTCGTTAGATAGTTATTTATACTTAGGGAAGCACCATTTTTATTATTTATTTAAATTGTTTGATTTAATTTGATAACAGTGTACCTAAATGTAAGTATCTGTATCTATATTTCCCTCCCCAACAATATTTTAAAAAGTCATACTCATAAAAACAGCGTTTTATTGTAATACATAATTATAAAATTCGGTATCAACTAATTAATAATAATATGCAACAATAAAATTGCATAGGTATTAAAACTATCGAAATCTAAGTAACGAGATCATGTTCGTCGTTCCACATCTAAATTATATAAAAATGCATTTTTCAATTTCAGTAATCAAAGTCGCCGCGAAAATTTCTTCTTTGGGCACTTTAAAAGTTAATTTATTTAGAAAATAATATTTACAGTTACCAGTGTAGAGATATTAACTAAATTAAGTATTAATAGTCATAAAAATATTTATAATTGAGTATAAACTTATAAAAAGCTAATATATATTTGAACGAAGTCGCTCCAACACCGACGTGCGGTCCACCCTCGACAATGTCCGAAAACGGACTGTGACGGAGCTTACATGGCGACGGAGCATGCACGCTCGCGTAAATATATTCAATTTCAGGGAAAAATGATATATTCTCTTATAAAACGGGTAATAAAAATAAAACTCTCAATTAAAAATATTAACATTTTTAAGACCTTTTTTTTAGTGTAAGAACTATTTAGAGCTTGTGCCGTTTTGAAGAAATTTTGCAAAATATGACAAAGATAGGTACTCTTTGGGGATTTTTTTTCTAATAAGGGGTTGACAAAAATACAATTTTGTTAAATTAAAAACATTTACCAAATCCTCTTCTGTTACCCTGTATTTATTCTTTGTGAATTAAATGAACAGTTATTGAGATTTTTTTACTTAAATATCCTAGATTTAGGCATTTCAACCACTGTTAAGGCCTTAAAGTAATTTTGCAGCTATTCGGAAGTACAAGGTCAAGATACACGCGCCGGCGGCTTCTATTGATATCGCATACAATTTACAATCATCGCCGCCGCGCCGCACATACAACATTTGACATTGTTTGATTACCGCCACAGACTACATGTTCCAAAGAATAAAATAAGTTTCCGGGTGCTCAGAATGGACCCGAATACATTATGTTGATCTCGCAAGGAATATTGTAATTAGATAATTAATGGTAAGGATAGGTAGATATCATAATAATTTATTCTAGTAAGTAATTATTATAATATTAACTATATGGATTTATAATAATTACTTACTATTATTATTATTATTATTATTATTACCTAATAGATAAACATGTTCAATAAGTTCACTTAGGTCGTGGATTCAAACCCTACCAGTTTTTAGTTGAATTTTTGAATTTCTCATCTTTAGACATTTATTAATTTGGTTGTAATGTTAATTCAAGCTCAAAATGTCTCTACTCTGTTAAGTTGTTCTACGATCTAAAGTAACGTTTAGTAAATAGCCATAGGCTAATAGGTAATTGCGAGACTTGCGAGACTCTTGCAAGACCAAGAGCAAGACTGGCTAAGTCTCGTCTTGCATTGCATTTGGGCAACACTAGTTCGAGCCAGGGGATAGAAACCTTCTATAAATAAATAGTTTTATAAGTTTGGTTAAATAATACTTTTCTTTCCATCAAATTTCTGTTACAATTACATTGTGAATAAATTATTCAATTATTGTTATTAAAAATTAAAAAACAGTTATATTTTTTTAATTTCAAACAGTGTATTTCTATTTAAAAACGATATAACGTTGTAACTTTTACATAATAAAGTTAATTTTTAAAAATATATCAGCTTTTGCTAATGATCTCATACTTTTTTTGATGTGTCTATAAACTTGAAAAACATTACCCTTCCTCTGAGTTTTTGTTTGCTCGATTGCCTTGGTCCAAGTTCTCTTTAATATCTACGAGAATGCAATTCCCATTTATTATACTCTTTGGCCACACTCTTGATTCAAGATATCTAAGCAGCAAGCTGTTAATCATTATTCATCGCTATCAATTCCTCAAATCAGAGTAAGTAATTTAATGAGCTGAGGACACAGCTTTTATCGTATTAATCCATATTGGTTTGATGATCTGATACCATTTATCGATGTTAATTAAAATCGGAAAAGAAATCTTTTCTTATCGTTTTTTTATTCGGATTAGCAAAATAATTGTGCAATATGCATTCAATTTAAGGTAAGGAAATAAATAAAACCTTTTCTGAGAATTAAATAAATCTTAATAATGTAGGTGAGGCCTTGTCTCGAATTTCAATATACGAAATCGGTTGAGATGCTATGACGGTATTTTTGTACTAAAATCGGTAAAACAATAAAACTAAATTGATCCGCTCGACCGGACAAGATCCACGTTCTCACAGAATACCTGCAGTCGAGGTGGAGTCGCGGGAGAAGAGTATGGCGTGTTAGTGTTGGTATGGCGATGCGCCACTCGCCCTATCCTCCGCGAACCTAGCGGGGCCGCACCGTTAATGCGGTGGTGGTGGGGCCGCGAGGGGAGAGGAGGGCATGTGTGAGAAAGTGTTCCTGTGGCCCTGCCAATATGCGACGAAGGTGGAACACCATGGGGTTTTAGTCGGGAGTCTGATATCACCCGTCTCATTGCGTGTATTTCCCCGTGAAAAAATTAAATAAAAGGTTAGGTTGATTTTATCATAAAACTAAATCAAGTCAGGGTTTTGACTAAAAACACTGGTTTTCTCAGGTTTATGATAATATAAAGTAGAAATTTTTTCTTCTTCCGGTTCTTGATAAAAAACCCAGGTTTTTGATCGAAAATCTGATTTTATCATAAACCTGCGACATATATATGAAAGTAACGTTAATTTACGTTATTTTTAATGACATTTGGTAACGTTATCAACCGTCACTTGTAAGCAGTAAAAAGGTGTCCGCTTCACGTTATTAATGCTGGTATAATGGTATTCTCTGATATAAAACATAAACCGTCCGTAAAATTAAACTTAATACTCATCTCGTGAGTTATCAAAGAAACAAGCAGAAGTATAAGATTTCTATTTTCCTATTTAGTGGCTTCAAAGTAAATCATAATGCCATGCAAAAAAAAGATATGCGTGAGTGTCCTGGAACACTCGGTTGGAATGAAGTACCTTTCGTAGTACTTATATTAGTATTTATAAACGTTTTATATTATTGATTAACAAATACAAATAAATGAATTACTAGCGTCTATTGAAATGAAGCGTCATTTAAAATAAAATAATATTTCTTTCATGGCAAGAAAAGAAAAAGTGCGATGGAGATGGATATTATTCCATCTCGCTTCCTTATAGTCGCCAGAGCCGTCCAGACTACGTCAGAAGGGGTCGTGACGGAAAAATCTTCCATTCCAATCGCCCAGTCCATATTCGCCAAATTCGTAGCGTCCGATAAGGAACTTCGTTCCAATTATATGCCATATCGTAATAAAATAGTAATAAATATAAAGCTTAACTTCTTAAGTAGCTCCTTTTATGAAATAAATGACGTGCAAAAGATGACACAACATAATAGATATCTTAAAAACATTACATACATTAACCTTTTGTTTTTCATGGCATGTATTATTAAGCCTTAGATTATAAAAAAAATTATATATTCTTACAGCTACTATGAATTTTCTAAGAATTATTTTAAAATACTTAAATATAAATATTGTCTTTGGTGTATATACCTATGGTAACATATTATTGGTCTACCGAACAAGTTATTGAACAAAAATATATATTTACTAAGAATTATTTTATAATTCAATAAAACTACCACAGATTAAATAATGTTACTACGTAAACTTTACTCAAAAGTGATGCCTAGCTTAGAAGAGATCCATAAAATTTCCATTATTTAATGTTATCTGTTTACGTGATACAATAGTACAGTGATAGATACATAGTATAGTGATAAGTTTCATTAGTCATGATTTCAAACACATCTGAAAAAAGATTAGTTTTAATATTATGTTTTAAATTATAACATAGTCTTTTGAAGTCCAGGTAGGTGGACCCGATTTTATAATATTGTGTCAATTGGTATACGTTTCTTGAACGTTTTGACTTAGCAGACGGGTTGGTAAGCTCAAAATATATTCTTTGCACCATAAAAGTTACACTTACACATTAAAGTGGTTTCTCATATTAAAGTTATGATAGAATAGGATAATTTTAATTTAATACAGATAATAAAAACCTTATCATTTATCCTTTTATCACTGTTTCGGAGAAACTTCTATCTTGGGAAGAACCAGCAAATCTAGCAGGAATTGTTTTATCCATTAATTTACAATGAAATTATTTTTTTATAGGTTAAGGTTGACAAGCGAGCACACAGTCCGCCTGATGGTAAGTGGTTGCTGTGGCCCATAGATATCTAAATCTATTGTTGTTTGCGTATCAAAATGCAGATGCGTTGTCAGCCGTGGGGACGAAGATGGAATGCCTCTCTTCCAGTAAAATGGGTCTACGGTACTCTACACTCACCATACGAAACACAGCAGCATTAAGCTGCTATTTTACGCTGGTATTCTGTGAGAGCGTGGTCCTTCCCGGTCGAGCCGACTCATTCGTGTTGCAACTATACAATTAATATAACTACAGTATGGCTCTACCATATTTATAATGAAATTTATAATGAATGAATGAATCAATGAAATATACTTTATTGTAAAATAATTATATACAATACAATTCACGGCCTTATCGCATCGCAAAAGAACCGTCGAAATCGGTTTACCCAGAAAAAAGTTATGAGGTAACACACATAAAAAACCAAAAAAAAAAAACATACAGTCCAATTGAATACCTCCTCCTGTTTGAAGTCGGTAGAAAATAGAGGTACTCTACACATACACACACACTAATTTGCCAAGACCATAAGCCAGGCAGGGAATAAGCTCTGCCGGGGCTGCGGGCTGTTCGAAAGAGATACCGCGGCTCCGGAACGTAAGGGCACTGAAGGAACACGGATGGTTTTTAGTCAGTAAAAGTCTGACACTCCCTTCCGCTCCACCCAGAGCGAAAGGCGTCATTTGATGATTTTCCATCCGCAAAAAAAAAGGCAGGGAATAAGCCTGATATCCGATTTCAAAAAATAAAATATATTATACGCGTGTTGTTTTTATGTATGTTCACGGATTTCGCGGAAACGGCTATATGTATTTAAATTATTCCTTTTTTATTAAATAGGTTATAGGAACTTTGTGAGTGGTACCATATACATTTAAATAAAATCTAAAAACACGGAGAGAAGTATGGAGACTAAAAATATGAAATATGTATTTAGAAATCATTTTAGTTGTTACCTTGAACTTGTGGTATTTCTTAGTCAACTCACACTTACGCAAAAATAATAAATTTTAAGTATAATAAAACATAGAACCGACTTCAAAATTTAAAAACAAATAAAATAATATCTGTTAATACTACCGCAGAATGATTAATTGGGTTGGTGAGTATACTCTACTGCAATACATAACATAATATGCTCTTTTCCTTGTATCATTATTATTAAGGCGTGGCATTATATATCTAAAGCCATAAGGCGCCAAAAACCTATGAATTACTTGTAATCAATCTGTAAGTAATTTCTTATAGAATAAGGGTGCGTAGAGTCAACAAACGATCATACAGTTCACCTGATGGTAAATAGATGCTATGGCCCATAGATTTCTACATTTATCCTCGATTAAGAATCAAAATGCAGATGTATTGTCACCCCTGAGGACTAAGATGTAATGCCTCGTTTCCAGTAAAATGGGTCTCCGGTTCTCTACACTCACCATACGAAATACAGCAGCATTAAGTTGCTATTTTTCGTTGATATTCTATGAGAATATGAGCGAAAAATATAAGAATATAATAATAATAATGTCCTCCAGACCGAATTTCGGTCACGGCGGCCAGACTCAACGGAGACTATCCACCGCCGCAGGACAGGATTATATTGCCCAAGTGTAAGCGCAAGCACAGGTGCACTCTCTATTCCCTCACTCTCATAGTCCGATGGGACGGTAAACCGACACGACCGAAGAGAGATCAGGCGCAGGACCAACGGCTTTACGTGCTTTCCGAGACACGGGTGTGAGACACCGCCAACTTCCTGACTCCGGGCAGCTACTGAGAATTTCTTGATGGAAAAGCTCAATAACTGATTTTTTTGGCCTGACGCGGGATTCGAACCCGGGATCTCATGATCAACAGTCGCACTACTACAACTACTAGACCAACGAGGCAGTCAGAAAAATATAATACGGGAAGGACCACACTCCTCCCCCGTGCCTTCGTACTACAGCCAATACGCGGTTTTCCATTCACCGGCACGACACCGGCACAGCGCCGCGCCGGCGACGGTAACGGCATGGCTGCCGCGGAAGTAAAAATGTAAAAAAAGTAAAAATGCCGGGCATGTTTTTCCACTTACAAGCGTCGGTGGCGGCACGGCGATAACTCCTACCGGTGCTATCGCCGCGCCGTATGTCGGTGCCGTGACAGCAAGCTTCCCACTCGTTGCCGGCCGGCAAAAATGCATGTGTATTGTGTGCGTGCGTGCGTGTGAACGGGCCGAAGTAGAAGGAACGCGTTGAGATTGAGACTCGAAATTGACTTGTGAAATGATGAAATGTCTCCTCGTTCATGCGGAAGTAGTTGCAATATTTTTATAGTCCATTTCCAACTTTTAAAGTATTGTATAATATGTTTCTTCTAAGTATTTTATTTTTAAGATTGGATGAATTCAAAATTTGACTTCTCTGCGTTGATTATATTTTCGTCTAAATGTAAGAGATACAACAGACAAATACGACGACTTGACGAAACCATTCTTACGTGCTGTAGAACTGAAATTTGTGTTAGTACTGCCCAAAAACTGAGCGTCGATCGGCACCGGCGCAGTCAAAAAACGAAGCCACGGCACGGTCGCCGTGCCGTCGCTGTGCTGGTGCCGTGCCGGTAAATGGAAATACTATATCTACCACGTGTAAAAATGCTAGTTGTTTTTTGAATATGGGTATTCCAGACAACTTTTTTTAAGTTTTGTTGTACTCGTATGTATGGGTTACAAAATGAATACATACTTGTAATATTTGAACATTGTAGGGTAGAGATAAAACAATATATTCACATAATATAGACATATCACAATTATCGTCCAATATTGTACGTCAGTGATTAATACCACTGTAATCTTATTTTTAATTATGTAATCTTATCTATTCATAAATAATAAATCTGTAGAAAGGTTGCGCCTGCAATTCTAGTATTTCCTGGAAAACAAAAATACACAATTATTAGCCGCGGTAGCTCAGGGACTAAGCGCTCGCTGTAAATTTCACAGTACGCGAGCAACCCGGGCTCGATCCCCGGCGGCACCAATAAAATTGATGATTACAATTTTAAGTGCTGATTTTTATTTAAGTGATGATGATGTAGGAAAACACCGTGAGAAAACGTGCATGTGTCTGAGAAATCAGAAAAAAATTTTTCAAAGACATGTGAAGTCCACAAACACGTATTTGGGCAGCGCTGCCAAATAGGTACGTGTTTATGGACCTTCCTATGTCCTAAAACCCTCTCAGAAATGAAAGGAGGCCTGTGCCCAGCACTGGGGCGTATATATATATTGTAACTTTAACCTTTAACTTTAAATACAATTGGAAGTTAAAGAAATTTAAAGAAATATAATTAAAGAATAATGAATCCAAATTAGCGGTTTTTAGAATTTATGTCTTTGTGTCTGCTGTATATTCCTAACATATTCCTATATATATGTGCTTTTTTATCGGATCACGAAACTGCAAAAAGAAGTTAATTTTTGTATTGGCTACTAATAATTTTATTAAGGGGATATCGAAGTTTAAAAAACTTTATGCAAAATAAAGTTTAAAATTGTTAATTCGTTGTGACGTAGTTAGAAACTACGCCGAAGTATTTCGTTGTATTTTTCTAAACAGCGTTATTAATTATAAAATATGATTATAACCCAAAGTCCAAAAGTGATTATTTACAGTTAATAGTAATAAAATATAATATAAATAGAATTATTATATTTAAATATTAAAAATTATTTTGAAAATTTAGAATCATTATTAAAAGCGTTTTATAATTTTTATACGTGGTAGAGCCATGTTGCAGCTATATTAATAGTGTAGTTGTAGCTCGACTGGGGAAGGACTACGCTCTCACAGAATACCAGCGTAAAATAGCAGCTTAATGTTGCTGTATTTCGTATGGTGAGTGTAGAGAACCGGAGACACTATTTACTAGAAAAGAAGCATTCTATCTTAGTCCTCACGGGTGACAACGCATCTGCATTTTAGTTCGCAAACGGAGATAAATGTAGACATATAAGAAATGAAAGAATTAGGCTGTGTTATTACTCTAAGGATGTAGATGTCTATTTGCCACAGCAACCACTTACCATCAGATGGACTGTGTGCTCGTTTGTCACCCTCATTCTATAAAAAAAAATATATAAATACCTAGATAATAGCGAAATCTTTCATAAATACAAAAACTGAGTTTTTAGTTCAATTATTAATTTATGCATAAATTGATTAATATTAGTTAACTTACCAGTTTTGCAAATCATATCATTATATTTAAAGATTCTTTTATATGTATCATCATTACAGCCTTTCATAAGTCCACTGCTGAACATAGGCCTCCCCCAAGGAATGCCACAAAGCACGGTCCTGAGCCACCTGCATCCATCGACTTCCTGCATGTCTTACCAGGTCGTCACTCCATCTCGTGGGGGGTCGCCCTATACTTCGCCTACCGGTACGAGGCTGCCACTCAAGAACCTTTCTTCGCCATCGGTTGTCGGTTCTTCGAGCTATATGGCCGGCCTACTGCCACTTCAGCTTACTAATCCGTTGGGCTATGTCGGTCACTCTGGTTCTACTGCGGAGATCCTCATTTCTGAGTTTATCACGCAGAGAAACTCCGAGCATAGCCCTCTCCATAGCTCGCTGAGCGACCTTGAGCTTCCTCATACGGCCAGCAGTGAAGGACCACGTCTCAGATCCGTAAGTCATCACTGGCAACACGCACTGGTTGTATAATTTCGTTTTAAGGTTTTGAGGAATGTCTGGCGAGAAGATGTGTCGTAGTTTCCCGAACGCTGCACAGCCGAGTTGAATCCGTCGATTGACTTCTCGGTCGAAGTTGGACTTACCTAGTTGGACTATTTGTCCCAGGTAAACATACTCGTCAACAACTTCGAGCTTAGTGCTCCCAACAAGTACCGGCATAGGTGTGACATGGACATTGAACATGATCTTTGTTTTGTCCATGTTCATCTTAAGATCTTTCCGTTGGGAGACACTATTGAGGTTATTCAGCATGGTGCTTAGATCCTCCAGCGATTCTGCCATAAGGACTATATCGTCGGCAAATCGAAGGTGAGTGATGTACTCGTCATTGATGTTAATACCGTATCCTTTCCAGTCCAGAAGCTTGAAAACGTCTTCCAATGCAGCGGTGAAGAGTTTCGGGGATATAACGTCACCCTGTCTTACACCTCTCTGGGATAGGTTTCGTACTCTGGTTCTGTACTCGGATAGCCAACGTAGCCCTACTGTACAAGCACTTCAGCACTTCATATACCGACAGTCAACTTGGCACCGCTGGAGGGACTGCAGCACCGCCCAAATTTCGAGTTAGTTTCGAATTAGTGGAAAATTGTACTTCTCGGACTTCTGTACAACTTGCTGAAGGGTATGTATGTGGTCTATGGTGCTAAAGCCCTTTCGGAAAGCGGCTTGTTCGGGAGACTGGAAGTCGTCAAGTCGATTCGTAATGACTCTCGAAAACAGCACGTAGACGCGGCTCAGAAGGGAAATCGGTCTGTAGTTCTTCAAGAGAGCATTGTTACCTTTCTTGAAGAACAAAACCACCGCACTTCTGCTCCACGCCTCCGGTATAATGCCACCATGGAGGACGGAATTAAAGAGCTTCTGAAGGACTTCGAGTACCGGTTTTCCACCCGCTTTCAGAAGCTCCGCTGTAATTCCATCCTCACCTGGGGCCTTGCCGTTTTTAAGGTGCTGGAGAGCCATTCTAATCTCGCTCAGATTGACGTCCGGGATATCTTCGGAATAGTGTCGGATAAGACTTGCTCTTGGATCATTACTCACACTTGCGTGTGGCTCCAACGATGACGTGTACAGCTGCCCATAGAACCTCTCAATCTCACTCAAAATATCAGGTGCCCCGGAAACGATGCTGCCACACTCGGTCCTCAGCTTTGAGAGTTGGCTCTTTCTGGCAGACAGATCTCTGGCAAATACTTTGGAGCCTTGGTTCCGCTCGTCCTAACTCCGTCTAACAGCCATGAGATTAAGAGTGTGATCGGAGAGTTTTTGTGTTCTTCTGCGGCGGGTCTTGCAGAACTTAGCTCCGACCGCATAAACAGTTTCCACGAGCTTGTCATTCATATCATCCACTTCATGTAATGAATGTCTTCTAGGTACTGAAAACGGTTTTGTAACTCGAGCTGAAAGGTTTCAGGACTTTGAACTAGAGCACGAGGGGGACGGAGCGTTGACTTCATTAGACGAGACCTCTCCAACTTAACGTTTAGGTTCAGTGTGCCTCTAACCATTCGGTGATCGCTACCAGTTTTCACCCTCGCGATCACGGAGTCATCACTGAACAGTTGTCGCCTGGTCGTCAAAATGAAGTCAATCTCATGTTTTGTCGAACCGTCTGGGCTCGACCAGGTCCACTTCCTGTGGGGCCGCTTCTGGAAGAAAGAGTTCATCATAAAGAGTCCCTCTTTCTCCATGAAGTCAGCCAGCTGCTGGCCCCTTGGGTTCCGTTGCCCTATTCCAAATTTTCCTACTTTCAGCTCACCATTCTCTCTTGTGCCTAGTTTTGCATTGAAGTCTTCCATTAACATCGTATATTGGGTTTTGGAGGAATGCATGGCTCCAGAGATATCCTCATACATTTCCTCTACCTCCTCATCGGGGTGTTCCGAGGTTGGTGCGTAAACCTGTATGACCTTCAGCGAATACCGTTTGGTGATTCTGAGTATAAGGTACGCAACCCTCGTCGACACACTCTCGATCTTTACAACGTTGTTAACGAGAGACTTGTGGACTATAAATCCGACACCTCCTTGGGTCAGATGGTCGCCCTCCCGGTGATAGAGCAAGTTGCCGGATTCGAGGATTACTGTGTCCTCCCCCTCTCTTCGGACTTCGGATAATCCTATAATATGCCAGCGTAACTTGTCTATCTCTTCTTCCAGCTCCACGATCTTCTCGTCAGTCCTCAGGGTGCGTGCGTTGTACGTTGCCAGGTCGAGTCATCTAAGGTGGCAACCGAACCTCCACCGGAGATTCTTAGCACCCCCTGCCCCGCCGTTACCATGGTCGCCACCGTAGCCAGGAATAGCGGGACCGCCGGGGACTGGGGGCCGTCTCTTTGTTACTCTCTTCATAGGGGGTATTTGCCATAGTTGCCACGCTTGGCGAGCGGGTTGGCAACGGCAGTTTTTTTATTGTTAGTTTGTTGTTATCAAGAAGATGCTGCTGCCCATCTCCTGCCTGTTTCCGTTTGTCGCCTTTTACGACACCCACGGGAAGATATGGGATAGTGGATATTCTTGACCGCCACTGCACGGCATTATATGTATAATGATTCAATTTTCATAATTTAATATAATCATCATCTACCAAAAATGATGTGATTATTTCGTTTGAGAATTAAAGTACACGACATCAGAATGTGGAAATTAAGGTTCGGAATGTTTTGATTTTTGTTATTCTCAAACAGGGAGCAAGCATATCATAACCTATTTTTCCCACCCGTACGGATGGAATTCTTTCTTCGAATTTATATAAAACCATTTCTGAAGTACCTACCTGTTTAACAGAAAAGTAAACAATTAAATTGGTTCAAAACTAGTAAATGACATCGCATAACACACTAACAACAAAAGAACATACAGTCGAATTGACAACCTCCTTCTTTTTTGAAGACGGCTAAAAAGTAAATGACTACTCGATACCTGTCACCTTATTAGTAATCTTATTAATAACTAGCTCTTCCCCGCGACTTCGTCCGCGTGTTATTTAAGGTTTTAATTTTTTTTGCACAGAACCCTAATTCTTTTTCTGAAATTAATGTAAGCTACTCCTTAAAACATCAGCTATCGGCCAGTGAAAGTCCCGCCAAAATAATCCCAGCCATTTCGGAGATTAGCCGGAACAAACTGACAGACAAACAAAAATTTTATAAATTGTGTATACTTTCATATGCATTAAGTAAAATGCTGTTATTTTGACATTACACACAGATACTTCAATTTTAATTATTTGTATGTAGTATGTATTCAGTATAGATAATAATCTATGATATCTGCGTGAATAAATAGTACCTAGGTTAGTTACGTTTTCTAATTAATTTCAATTAATCTTTTCATAGACAAGGAGTGATAAGTTAACAACATACTTACAAGGGTACGATTACATCACATCACTATTATAAACGCGATGGCATAGACTTGAATTTAAGTATGGAAGTGAAAGGAAATTATGTTTGTTTCTCGATCGCAGATAACAGATTTGTATGAAATTTGACATACGGGTGGACGATTTTTTTTAAAAGGGTGACAAACGAGCACACAGTTCACTTCATGGTAAGTAGTTTCTGTGGCCCATAGACATCTACATCTACCTTCGATTATATATCAAAATGCAGATGCGTTGTCACCCGTAAGGACTAAGATGGAATGCCTCGTTTCCAGTAAAAATAAACTCCGGTTCTCTATACTTACTTTTGAAATCTTTAGAATGTCTAATAACAAAACCGAGCAACCTGAAAGAAGCAGTCACTATAGAATTGATAGATAGATACTCTTACTTCGTCACCACTCGACAACTTTTGATTATCCGTAGTAAAAGTGTCATAACATGTTTTATTCCAGGCCTTATCAGGACCAGGACCAGGATTTAGGTGATAGAGCCATGCTGCAGCTATATTAATGGTATAGTTATAGCACTAATCGGTCGCCTCGACTGGGTAAGGACCACGCTCTCATAGAATACCAGCGTGAAATAGCAGCGTGAAATAGCAGCGTGAAATAGCAGCTTAATGCTGCTGTGTTTCGTATTATGATTGTAGAGAACCGGAGACCCTTTTTTACTGGAAACGAGGCATCACATCTCAGTACTCAGGGGTGGCAATGCATCTACATTTTGATTTTTATTGAGGATAGATGTTATATGGGCGATTCTCCGTAAACTCTTAAACGGCTGTCCGGAACTATTTAAAGCATAGAAGCATAGAAATATAACTATGTCTCTTAATTAAAATTAAACGCTGATCTTTCTAGTGTTATTGTATTTATAACGACAACAATTTTCCTTTTTTTGAAAAATATATTGAAGCCCTAAAACTCAGTCCCCTGGCTATCCCATTTCACGGATTCCAACTTAGAGATAATATTTAAAAAAAACTGTGAACACTAAATATATTTCGCAGTTTGTATCTAAAAATAGAATAATCAATTTATATTTATGTCATAAAACAAGGTTTAGCTTCTTATTTTTTAAATGTAATAATGTCATGTTAAAGTTGTCCTAAGTTTTCTTAAACAGTCCCCTGACAAAATTAAAAGCAAAAATAGAAAAAATACAAAGTTTTATTTTCGTGAAATGAAATACAACCAATGTGAAGTTAGTAACATTGCTGAGAACGGCGTCGGTTTGCCATTTTGTTTAGTGTCCGCGCATCATTTGTGGTGCAATTTTAATTAAAAGTAATTTTAATAATGTTCATTAGTTTAAATATTTATATAAATTGTTTATTATGTCTTTGATTGTGTACACATTTTGTTATAGGATAGGGTGACAAACGAGCACACAGTCCACCTGATGGTACGTGGTTGCTGTGATCCATAGATATCTACATTTATCCTCAATAAAAAATCAAAATGCAGATGTAATAAGTTTATATATTATATAGATGTAGAATATAATAATTGTTTTTATATGATAGTGTGACAAACGAGCACACAGTCCACCTGATGGTAAGTGGTTGCTGTGACCCATAGACATCTATCTACATCTATCCTCAATAAAGAATCAAAATGCAGATGCGTTGTCACCCGTGGGGACTAAGATGGAATACCTGTTTTCCAGTAAAATGGGTCTCCGGTTCTCTACACTCACCAAACGAAAGACAGCAGTGTCAAGCTGCCATTTTACGCTGGTATTCTGTGAGAGCGCGGTCCTTCCCCGGTCGAGCCGACCCATTCGTGCTACAACTATACTACTAATATAGCTGCAGCATGGCTCTACCACGTATAACATTTGTCGGTAGCTTCGTACCGAATCATGTTTCAATAGTTTTGTAAATATTAAAACTATAATAAATATTAAACCAAAATAAACAGTCCCCTGGCTACAGTACCCTGCCTGGCAATATGCCATGGGACTGTTCTATGTGCCTGGGGACTGTATATCTTATAAAAGTAGTCATTATTAAAAGGTTTTGTTTACATAAATTCGTTCACTCGTTTAAGATTTATTCATATGAGAAACACGGGAAGAATGTTTCGCATTAATTTACCTCACTGAAAGCAAATTATGTTACAGGTTACCTACAAATGATGGCTCCTAAAAAGAAAAAGTAATCTCGAGAGGAATCATTAGAAAATAAAGACAAGCAGAGAGACGAAGATATCAGCGTAGAAAAAATGATCCTCTAAAGAGAGAAGAGATGAAAGAAAAGGAGGGATTAAAATATCAGAAAAAGAAAGGTTTGAGAAAATTAGTGAAAGATATGACACAACGTGAACACAGGGCAGGGTTTACCGGTTTAAACGAAAGAGACTGAGGAGTGTTATTAATGCATTTATGCGTGAAAATACACCATTATCAGATCCTAAAGTAGATACTCCCCCTTCAAGATAGCTTACCCCAGTTTCAAATCAGTTTTTTGTATCTCCAAGTTCAGCAATAACCAGTATTAGTTCATTGCAAAGAAAAAGACAAGCCAAAAGGAGAAGACGAAAATATAATAAAGAACGAAATGAAAAGATCGCGTGTTTACAGAAAGGACTTGAGAAATACAAAAAAAAAAAGATTGGGAAGACTTGAAAATAGGAAAAAAAAGAAATGTTAACGATACACCTAATACGGAGATATTAAAAATGTTAGATAAGCCTGATACGAGAATGGAAGTGGTCAAAAAAGCATTATTTTGCGATGTGCTTGGTGAACAGTTGAATAATAACTATTCAGCATTAAAACGTACGAAAGATAAACAAATATTTCAAAAATTCATATCTGATAGTCTAGTTAAATATTATAGGCATTGGAAACCTAAAGAAAACGCGAATTTTATATTATAAACAAAAAAAAATTAATCCCAATGGCTTGGGTGTACCTGTAAGTCACCGGATTAAAATACCTAATAGTTACAAACGAGAAATTCAGAATATCTTTGAAGATGATAGTAACAGTCGTATGGCAGCTGGTACAAAGGAATTTATTACTAGGAAGAATGTGAAAAAACAAAAAAGATACCTTTTTGATACAGTTTTTAATCTATATAAAAATTTATGGCTGAGAATTTGAAAATCAGTTATCAGACATTTTGCCGACTGCGTCCTTTCTGGGACTATATACTCTGGGAAATAAATATGACTTGTATTGCAATCGGTACTACGAAGACTGTTTATCTAGAATCTGTTCTACTTGCAGTAACAAAAATCCCGAATATATAGAGTTTGACAAATAGCAAAGTAATTAACTATAAGATGTGGATTTCTGAGAGGTCAAGATTTCAAGACTAAATAATTTCGAATAGTAACAAAATATCTGAAAAAATAATTGACATACATCCAAGACAGCTCATAACACATTTGCATTTATTGAAGATTTAATAAAATTTTTTGAGCATCAAAGAAATATTGTACACCAATATAACGCTATGAGCAATTTAAAGCTAAATCTACAAGACTGTACTGCTCCACATGGATTTTAGTGAAAACTATTGCACGAAGTACGTTGAAGAAATACAGGCTTTTCATTTCGGTGGATCTCGAGTTCAACTGAGTCTGCACACCGTCGTAGTTTACCTACGGAATTCAATCCGATCTTTTTCCACAGTCTCCGAGAACATAGCCCATTCACCTGCTGCCATTTGGGCACAACTTCGACCAATTTTGAAGACTCTTCCAAGTGGTATCAAACGCGTACATTTCTTGAGCGATGGCCCTGTTACGCAGTATCATAATAAAGCGATGTTTTAATCATGGCAACTAAACTGGCTGAAGAAATTCCAGAGTTTGAAAATTTTACGTAGAACTACACAGAAAGTGGACACGGTAAAGGCGCACCAGACGGCGTTGGGGCTACATGCAAAAGAACAGTTGATTTTGCTGTTAATTCTGGGGGTGATATCAACAATATCGATCAGTTTGTCAAATCAATCCAAGAGCCTTGGCATCACAAGTATCCCAACTGACGGTAATGACATCCAGGCAATGATCGATAAAATTGAAAAGGAAGCATCCGGTCAGTAGTCATCTAAAGGCAACTTAAATGCGCATCAGGTCTTTCTGTTCTTTATTCTAGTTTCATCCTCGGCCTGTCGAAAAAATGTAAAACCCTAACAATTAAAAGTCTCAGCTGCTTTTGTAACAGCGGATCTTGTGAGCATAATAAGATAGGTAGTATCAACTTTGACCTAAAATCTAGATTGACAGTAGAAGAAGTGTTTACAGATTCTGAATCGGAACAAAACTTAGAATCAGCTGAAACATCAACTAAAAGCTTCCTAAAAGTTTTTAGTTGAAATGGCCGGAACCAGTGGCACTCAAAATTCATGTTACAATACTGGAGACTACGTTCTTGTGAAATTTTCAGATAAAAATGTGGAATATCGTTATACCGCTGTAGTTAATGAAATTGATGAAGATAAAAATGAAAATGACTTACGGGTTACTTTTCTAAATATAATATAATATAATATTCCACAACTATCAAACAACGCCATCTAGTCCCAAGCTAAGCAGAGCTTGTGTTATGGGTACTAGATAACTGATAAACATACTTATATATTTCTAAATACATACATATTATAGATAAATTACACCCAGACACAGAACAAATGATCGTGCTCATCACACAAACATTTGTCCTGGGTGGGAATCGAACCCACGACCTCCGGCGTAGCAGTCAGGGTCACTAACCACTAGACCAACAGGCCAGTCAAATATTTGTGACAAGAAGATGCAGACCTTTAAAATAAATGATAGGGCCATTTCAGACGTGTTGTTTGAGTAAGTTATCCAAAAGTTGGATAATACTAATGTTTTCGAGGGCTAATTTCAATTTTTAATGTTAAACTAAGCTCATTCTGATTATGTATGTGCCTTATAAGTTTTAAGAAAAACGTTTAAGACTTTATTGCAGATCTTATTTCAAATTACTCTCATTATAACTGCTTATACGAGTATACTATTATTGTTGAGAGAAAAGACTATTGTATCATAATTTTATTAATAGTACTTTATAAAAGACTGCATACAGAATTTAATCATATATGTTAGTAATTCATCTAAGTTGATCTCAAATACAAATTGTTTCTAGAATCATACTTTTGACCTGAAAGTTTTAATTTTGTTAGAGGAGCTATGTTTTTGGTTATGTTTTTTCTTCAGAACCTTTTGAAATATAATTGTTTTATGTTGATACGTAAATGTGGTATAAAGTAATAAATGATTGATACTAATAATATGACTTACTTCTATATAAACAGTCCTCTGTCTCATCGAACAGTCCCTTATCATGTACAAAACAGTCCCCTGTTCCACCTAACAATCCCCTGTCGCGATTTATTAGAAAATCTAAAATAACTTTAAAAATACATATGAACTCAAGTGGCCCTCTTATATACAAAAGCAACAGTTACTTTCCTAAGTAATACTATTATATTTTTTACGAAAATACTAAAAAATATGCCATATACAGTGTTTGTATGGGCCATTACGAGTTTACAGAGAATCGCCCATATATCTATGGGCCAAAGCATCAACTTATCCTTGGGTGGACTGTGTGCTCGTTTTAAAACAAATAAATGTGACCAGGACATGTACCATACACCAGTATAGACATTAATGCGTTTCTATTTGAACACAGCCGCCGCCAGAAGATAGTTGTGTTACTTCACACTGATGTTTTAAATTAGTATTTTTATATACTTTCAATTGTTTCTATCGGAGTATAAAACTTATATAGAGATATCCCTCGGACCATACAATACATTCAAAACTCACTACGCCTACGCGGTGTTAACCAAAACGAGGCAACAAAGTAGTCCGAAAGCAGGGATATTTGAAATAGAGCATTGGAACATAGTGGACAATATCTGGTTTCCGTCACGAAGAAAGGGAGTGTCTTAATGATGAGCTTATTATTCTGGAAGCCACAATCGCATTGTCAACTGGTATTGTTATAGAAATGGCCAGCATAATATATTGTGGTCTTTTATACATGGCGGTACAACTACCTCTTATTTATTCCACCTAAACAAACTTTGACGCGCATTTTAGCGATCGGGTATAAATATCCATCAACTGTTGCGAAGATTTCTATAAAAGTATATATTTGTTATCAGGATTATATCACTCCAACGATTAGATTTCATTTTATTATTTAATCGATCTATCTTATCTTTAAAATTTTTCTTTTTGTTTGATTATTATCTACCGACGAACATATAATTTGTATACCGACAATTTCTTTATAGAAGGTGACTTTTTGTCTTTATAATTTGATTAATTCAACGACTGTGATTATGATACACTGGCTGTTCCCCGAGACTTCGTCCGCGTTTAATTTATTACGATTGGATTTCATGGGTTTTCATTTTTTTACGCGGAACCCTAATTCTCTTTTTTGCCAGTGAAAATATATCGAGCCATTTCGGAGATTAGCCGGAACAAACAGACAGACAGACACAATTAAAAAAATGTTATAAATACCGTATATACTTTTATCATATTCATTTAGTAAAAAGCTGTTATTTTGACATTACAAACAGACACTTAAATATTATTTATTTGTATAGATAAGTAATATTAGTAAAATATTTATAAATATTACATTTTATATTAGTAGGCAAATATTATTTGCCTACTAATATAAAATGTATTGATTTGGCAATTGACTGGTTGTAATTTATTAGAATTGATTAGAGCTCACCCACTGAGCGAGTAACGAAGCTATCTATTATTTAAGTATCCGCCATTATTTTGTTTAAGTAAAAAAAAAAATCGAATCTATACAAGTATTGTGTTTTCGATATTTTTAATTTTGAAAAATTCGATAAACATTCTTGAAAATAAGTATAGTTTTAAGTAATATCTGATACCACGTAAAATTACAGCTACAGGACGCTCTTACAGAAAACAGACATTAAATAGCAATATACAGTGATTAGGGCCTATAGTAAAATTATTTTGTCCGTGCAGTTGGGGTCATAAATCATAGCTCGGCCTCAGCCCGGTTAGGGCGGTGAGCATGCTGCGCGGCCTCTACACTCAAGCGCTACTCAATTTTAAGATGTTGTTAAGTTTAACGGCATCGTAAAATTGAGTAGTGTTTCAGTATTGGAGCAAGAGTCCCTTATAGTTAGTGTACGATAACTGCATAATCTAACTTTTGATTAAAACTAAGATTTTTGCAAATTTGATTGTTGTTAAAAAAGAAAAAGAAAAAAAAAAGAAAAAGAACTTGCTATCGGGTGGACTGACTGTGCTCGTTTGTCACTTACATATAAAAAGTCTATAATTAATATCGTCGTAAGACTTTTATGTCCAAATACCATATTGTTTGTGATTGATAAAAACAAAATATTTTAAACAGTTTTAAATTAAAAAAGTAAAACATCTGAAATACTTAAAAAGGCAAAACTTCCATAAAATATCCTACAGTATTGGTTAAAGATTTATCTTCAACTTTAATCACATATTATCAGGAAGATGCTGCTGCCCATCTGCTGGTTCAGTTTCCCTCGGCCGTCTCTTATGACACCCATGGGATGATAATATGGGGTAGCGAATGTTCTCACACCGCCACCACACCGTTAATAGTTTTAATAAAATAATGTAAAATTTTATAAAATAAACGTTTAATTACCGTTTTAATAAAATAAACGGAATATCCCTATTTATGTCTTAGCAATTGAAGTAATTTTTACAATTTTGTCGCTCAATGACTCTTTATTTATTAAAATAACAGTATTCTATTAAATCTTAGAGAAATTAGATTATAATACTAGCTTTTTACCCGCGGCTTCGCTCGCGTGGTCTTCTTTTTTAGACATATTATTAAATGTATTCCACGCCAAATTTAGTAAAGTTCGATCACTTTTAGAGTCAAGTCGGTGTCTGTGTATCTATGTCAGTTTTTCAAAGAATTTTTTGAATTCCCAAAGACTATTAGACCTAGATGATTGAGGGACACTTGCAGAAATAAGTATTTCAGAATTGCATTAATATCATATTATGTCTAGAAATAACAAAATAAAATATAATATTTTATTTTGTTAAATATTATATTCTAATGTCTCTAAGATTTAATAGAATACTGTTATTTTAATAAATAAAGAGTCATTGAGCGACAAAATTGGAAAAATTACTTCAATTGATAAGACATAAATAGGGATATTCCGTTTATCCATCCCAAAAAATCCACCCAAAGACGTATACTACCTAATAATAATAATAAAAAGAATAATTTATTTTACCCTAAGCTGGTTGGTTTAAGATGAATAAACAGAATATAACGCATAAGTGTTATTCTTCAATCAGATACTATTTAAAAAAAATAGAGTGGCGTATCTGTTCTGGTGTACTTATGCTGTATTATATATGTACCACAGTAGGAGAAGGCCTTTTATCTCAAACTGCTGAACTGCTGACTTCAATATTAGATTATTGTAGCAGAATGACACTGCTTTCTCGCACATGGTGCTTGGAGATCATGGTAATAGTGTATTTTATCTGAGAACGCTGGAACGGTTACGCATAATTAATTATCTTAATTTCTTTATGTTACAGATACCTACAACTTACTGAGCTCGTTTTCCATAAAAACACAAAATATGTAATTACTATTATTTAACGAATAATTTAATCATTCTCTTCTGTCTTGACGTTAGAAAAAGACACAAAAATAATACACTATGATTAGATCTCACATAATCGTTTTAACATTTTTTGCATAATATGCGCATATAATTAGAATTTTAAAGAATATTGGCTGATCAGCTAAACGTTGATTTTTCTATTAAACGGAAATATATAAAAATATTCATCATCATCATTGTACTTTGCCTTTTTAAAAGTCGTCAAATATAATTTGTAAGAGGAACACAAAACAATACAATAAAAGCATTGGGGAAGTTTTGGTATTGTTTTAATTTTTAGGGTTCCGTACCTCAAAAGGAAAAAACGGAACCCTTATAGGATCACTTTGTTGTCCGTCTGTCTGTCAAGAGCCTTTTTCTCAAGAACGGAAGGAGGTATCAAGCTGAAATTCATATCAAATACTCAACTCTACTGTCCCTTGGAGCTGTGCAAAAATCAAACTTCTAAACCAACGCAATCAAAAGATACAGCTGTTTATGCCGCAAATTTTCAACATTCGCAAGGGAATCAAAACCTACACGGTACTTCCTGTGAACTCACAATCTTAAAATTTGGTACGAAGCAAAGTATTATAGCACAGATAAAGGAAAAATTGCGAAAAGCATAAATTTTTAGTTACATCATATAATAAAAATATTTTTAATAATTTTTAACCGGATTTGTACGGAACCCTCAGTGCGCGAGTCCGACTCGCACTTGACCGGTTTTTCTTAGACCAGATTAATGTTTGCTTGGATTATCGATGTGTTAAATAAAGGAGTGAAAATTTCGTAGTATTTGCACTAAACCAGTATGTGTGATGATTACAGTCTGAGAAACATTCCATTTTAATCCTCAGAGGTCACAACGCATTATTTGAAGGTTGCTGAAGGTGTCCATGGGTTGCAGTAGCCACTTACAATCAGGAGAACTGTAAGTTTATTGGTCACTTTAGCTTTGTAATAACGATTAAAAACAATTTGACTAGCTGTCTCGTAAAAAAAATATAGAATTGACTGTTTACAAACTTACGCGTAATATAATTAAGTCATAAGAATATCGAAAAATTACTTACTGATAAATCATTGTTTTTCATAGAGATTAATCGGTATCGAACATTTTGCGAATTATCTGTACTAGAAATCATACTTTCTAAGAATCATACTGATAATTTTAATTCATGTATAAAACCTAGAGAATGTATAAATTGTCTGCAGTTCTAAAATTGCTATCATAAGTTTCTGTGCATAACGGGAAGATTACAAAAAATAATAATTATTAGGCATATCATGAAAGGTAGGTATTAACATCTTTATTAATTGTTAATAGTAACATGTTTGTTAACTATAAAATTGTAAACATATTATAGTGACTTTATATATAACGTAAGTGTAGTTGATGTACAAGGACTTTAATATAATTGGTATTATTTAAGTAAATTTTTTTCGCTTAGACTAAAAATAATATAGTGATTTTTATTTTTTATTTTGTTATCACTTTGTGTGCCGTGGAGTTTGAATTAGGCTTACATTGAAATTTTTCTGATGTACTTAAGTTAATTATAATTCGTTTGAGAAATAAAACAGGCCCTTTTTTACTGGAAATGAGGCATTACATCTTAGTCCTCACGGGTGACAATGCATCTGCATTTTGATTCGCAAACGAGGATAGATGTAGATGTCTATGGGCCGCAACAACCACTTACCATCAGGTGGACTGTGTGCTTGTTTGTCACCATTATCCTATAAAAAAAATATCTTAAACCACAAATATTAAATTATAGGACATTTTAAACACCCGAAGGTGAAAAAATATATTAATTATTTTATATATGTCTTAATTGAACATATTTTAAGATTATTATCGAAAACCTAAGTTAATAATTATTAAAAATTATTACGTAACATATTCTAGACATGAGTATATATATATCGGCAATGATGAATAATTATTGACTTAAGGTAATCAATTAACTAAAATAGTGTTATTGAGTATATTAATTATTTCTTTAAATATTTTATATTTTTTAAAATCAAATATTTTTTGGTAATAAAATATTCATGTGCTGTTATTATTATTATTTTCAGGCGCTGGGATCAGTTTGATCCTTGCACTTGCAGTCGCTCGTGGATATGTAGTAGATTCCAATCAGAATGGGTGCCCCTTTGACTTAACCGTTGAAAAGTTGCTTGAGCACGAATATTGCAACAAGTTCTATCAATGTTTAAGAGGTGAATTAGTTGAACACACGTGTCCTAAAGGTTTATTTTTCAACATTGAAGTTGATCAATGCGATTGGTCGGAAAATGTTGATTGTGGAAACAGAGTCATAGCTGATAATGAGGATAAAGATGACTCTGACGAAGATGATAGCAATAACGATAGTGGTGGCAATTGCAACCCTGGCGAGGCACCCATAATCTGTGCAGCTAAAGGTTCCGACGGTGTACTAATAGCTCACGAGAACTGTAACCAGTTTTACAAATGTTCAGAAGGAGTACCAATAGCGTTGTTCTGTCCAGCAAATCTTTTGTACAATCCAAAGACAGAACAATGCGACTGGCCTCGAAATGTACAGTGTGGCAACAGGGTTATTCCTGGAGATAACGAAAGTGCCGGAGGGGATAGCGGAGGCAGTGGTATTGGCAATGATGGTTCAGGAGTAGGCAGTGATGGTAATAACAAAAGTTGCAACTGTAATCCAGGAGAAGCTGCCTCCATTTGCGCAGCTCAAGGATCTGAAGGTCAATTTGTAGCTCATGAAAATTGTAACCAGTTGTATAAGTGTTGTGATGGCAAACCAATGACGATGACCTGTCCGGCTGGTCTTCTTTATAATGCTTACACTGAGCTATGCGATTGGCCTCAAAACGTTAAATGTGGTGATAGAGTTATCCCAGAAAACAACGGAAATGGAGATAGTGGAAGTAGCGGAGGAGGAAGCGGAGGTGGTGGCAGCATTGATGGCGGTAACGGAGAAAGTGGTAATGACAATAACAATACTTGCAACTGCAATCCCGAAGAAGCTCCCACCATCTGCGCTGCTGAAGGATCTGAAGGGGCACTTGTTGCTCATGAAAATTGTTCTCAATTTTACAAATGTTGTAATGGAAAACCACTGTCGATGACCTGTCCAGCAGGTCTTTTTTATAACGCTTACATTGAGCTATGCGATTGGCCACAAAACGTACAGTGCGGTGACCGAGTAATTCCAGAAGATAACGATAATGATGAAAGCAGTGCGGGAGGAGGCAGCGGTGATGGCGAATCAGAAGGTGGTGGTGACAACAACAGTACTTGCAACTGCGATCCCGGAGAAGCACCCTCAATCTGCGCCGTCAAAGAATCAGACGGCATTCTTGTTGCTCATGAAAATTGTAACCAGTTCTATATATGCTCCAACGGCTTGCCCGTAGTACAAAGTTGCCCCGCAAATCTTCTGTACAACCCTTACACTGAGCGATGCGATTGGCATGAAAACGTACAATGTGGTGACAGAGTTATATCTGGAGGAGGTAGTGACAACAATAATAACACTTGCAACTGTAATCCCGGAGAAGCACCCTCAATCTGCGCCGGTGAAGGATCAGAAGGCGTTCTTATAGCTCACGTAAATTGTAACCAGTTCTACACATGCTCTAGCGGCTTGCCCATAGTACAAAGTTGCCCTATAAATCTGTTCTACAATCCTTATACTGAGCGATGCGATTGGCCTGATAATGTAGTATGTGGTGACAGAGTAATTCCTGGGGGTAGCGGTAATGGAGACAGCGGAGGTGGTGGCTCTGGAGGCGGTGGATCTGGAGGCGGTGGCTCTGGAGGCGGTGGCTCTGGAGGCGGTGGCTCTGGAGGCGGTGGCTCTGGAGGCGGTGGCTCTGGAGGCGGTGGATCTGGAGGTGGTGGCTCTGGAGGCAGTGGATCTGGAGGCGGTGGCTCTGGAGGCGGTGGCTCTGGAGGTGGTGGCTCTGGAGGTGGTGGCTCTGGAAGTGGTGGCTCTGGAGGCGGTGGCTCTGGAGGTGGTGGCTCTGGAGGCGGTGGTTCTGGAGGCGGTGGATCTGGAGGCGGTGGCTCTGGAGGCGGTGGCTCTGGAGGCGGTGGCTCTGGAGGCGGTGGCTCTGGAGGCGGTGGCTCTGGAGGCGGTGGCTCTGGAGGCGGTGGCTCTGGAGGCGGTGGCTCTGGAGGCGGTGGCTCTGGAGGCGGTGGCTCTGGAGGCGGTGGCTCTGGAGGCAGTGGCTCTGGAGGCGGTGGATCTGGTGGCGGTGGCTCTGGAGGCGGTGGATCTGGAGGCGGTGGCTCTGGAGGCGGCGGCTCTGGAGGTGGTGGCTCTGGAGGTGGTGGCTCTGGAGGCGGTGGTTCTGGAGGCGGTGGATCTGGAGGCGGTGGCTCTGGAAGCGGTGGCTCTGGAGGCGGTGGCTCTGGTGGTGGTGGTAGTAACAATAACAACACTTGCAACTGCAATCCCGGAGAAGCACCCTCAATCTGCGCCGTCAAAGGATCAGAAGGCATCCTTGTTGCTCATGAAAATTGTAACCAGTTCTACATATGCTCTAACGGCTTGCCCGTAGTCAAAAGTTGCCCTGCAAATCTTCTGTACAACCCTTACACTGAGCAATGCGATTGGCCTGAAAATGTAGTATGTGGTGACAGAGTAATTCCAGAGGATTGCGGTGATGGAGACAGCGGCAGTGGCGGAGGAGAAAGCGGAGGTGGTGGCTCTGAAGGCGGTGGCTCTGGAGGCGGTGGCTCTGGAGGCGGTGGCTCTGGAGGCGGTGGCTCTGGAGGCGGTGGCTCTGGAGGCGGTGGCTCTGGAGGCGGTGGCTCTGGCGGCGGTGGATCTGGAGGCGGTGGCTCTGGAGGCGGTGGCACTGGAGGTGGTGGCTCTGGAGGCGGTGGCTCTGGAGGCGGTGGCTCTGGTGGTGGTGATAGTAACAATAACAACACTTGCAACTGCAATCCCGGAGAAGCACCCTCAATCTGCGCCGTCAAAGGATCAGAAGGCATCCTTGTTGCTCATGAGAATTGTAACCAGTTCTACATATGCTCTAACGGCTTGCCCGTAGTCAAAAGTTGCCCTGCAAATCTTCTGTACAACCCTTACACTGAGCAATGCGATTGGCCTGAAAATGTAGTATGTGGTGACAGAGTAATTCCAGAGGATTGCGGTGATGGAGACAGCGGCAGTGGCGGAGGAGAAAGCGGAGGTGGTGGCTCTGGAGGCGGTGGCTCTGGAGGCGGTGGCTCTGGAGGCGGTGGCTCTGGAGGCGGTGGCTCTGGAGGCGGTGGCTCTGGAGGCGGTGGCTCTGGAGGCGGTGGCTCTGGAGGCGGTGGCTCTGGCGGCGGTGGATCTGGAGGCGGTGGCTCTGGAGGCGGTGGCACTGGAGGTGGTGGCTCTGGAGGCGGTGGCTCTGGAGGCGGTGGCTCTGGTGGTGGTGATAGTAACAATAACAACACTTGCAACTGCAATCCCGGAGAAGCACCCTCAATCTGCGCCGTCAAAGGATCAGAAGGCATCCTTGTTGCTCATGAGAATTGTAACCAGTTCTACATATGCTCTAACGGCTTGCCCGTAGTCAAAAGTTGCCCTGCAAATCTTCTGTACAACCCTTACACTGAGCAATGCGATTGGCCTGAAAATGTAGTATGTGGTGACAGAGTAATTCCAGAGGATTGCGGTGATGGAGACAGCGGCAGTGGCGGAGGAGAAAGCGGAGGTGGTGGCTCTGGAGGCGGTGGCTCTGGAGGCGGTGGCTCTGAAGGCGGTGGCTCTGGAGGCGGTGGCTCTGGAGGCGGTGGCTCTGGAGGCGGTGGCTCTGGAGGCGGTGGCTCTGGAGGCGGTGGCTCTGGAGGCGGTGGCTCTGGCGGCGGTGGATCTGGAGGCGGTGGCTCTGGAGGCGGTGGCACTGGAGGTGGTGGCTCTGGAGGCGGTGACTCTGGAGGCGGTGGTTCTGGTGGTGGTGATAGTAACAATAACAACACTTGCAACTGCAATCCCGGAGAAGCACCCTCAATCTGCGCCGTCAAAGGATCAGAAGGCATCCTTGTTGCTCATGAGAATTGTAACCAGTTCTACATATGCTCTAACGGCTTGCCCGTAGTCAAAAGTTGCCCTGCAAATCTTCTGTACAACCCTTACACTGAGCAATGCGATTGGCCTGAAAATGTAGTATGTGGTGACAGAGTAATTCCAGAGGATTGCGATAATGGAAACAGCGGCAGTGGCGGAGAAAGCGGAGGTGGTGGCTCTGGAGGCGGTGGATCTGGAGGCGGTGGCTCTGGAGGCGGTGGCTCTGGAGGCGGTGGCTCTGGAGGAGGTGGCTCTGGAGGCGGTGGCTCTGGAGGCGGTGGCACTGGAGGTGGTGGCTCTGGTGGCGGTGGTAGTGACAATAACGACACTTGCAACTGCAATCCCGGAGAAGCACCCTCAATCTGCGCCGTCAAAGGATCGGAAGGCATCCTTGTTGCTCATGAAAATTGTAACCAGTTCTACATATGCTCTAACGGCTTGCCCGTAGTCAAAAGTTGCCCTGCAAATCTTCTGTACAACCCTTACACTGAGCAATGCGATTGGCCTGAAAATGTAGTATGTGGTGACAGAGTAATTCCAGAGGATTGCGATAATGGAGACAGCGGCAGTGGCGGAGGAGAAAGCGGAGGTGGTGGCTCTGGAGGCGGTGGATCTGGAGGCGGTGGATCTGGAGGCGGTGGCTCTGGAGGCGGTGGCTCTGAAGGCGGTGGCTCTGGAGGAGGTGGCTCTGGAGGCGGTGGCTCTGGAGGCGGTGGCTCTGGAGGCGGTGGATCTGGAGGCGGTGGCTCTGGAGGCGGTGGCTCTGGAGGTGGTGGCTCTGGTGGCGGTGGTAGTGACAATAACAACACTTGCAACTGCAATCCCGGAGAAGCACCCTCAATCTGCGCCGTCAAAGGATCGGAAGGCATCCTTGTTGCTCATGAAAATTGTAACCAGTTCTACATATGCTCTAACGGCTTGCCCGTAGTCAAAAGTTGCCCTGCAAATCTTCTGTACAACCCTTACACTGAGCAATGCGATTGGCCTGAAAATGTAGTATGTGGTGACAGAGTAATTCCAGAGGATTGCGATAATGGAGACAGCGGCAGTGGCGGAGGAGAAAGCGGAGGTGGTGGCTCTGGAGGCGGTGGCTCTGGAGGCGGCGGCTCTGGAGGCGGTGGCTCTGGAGGCGGTGGCTCTGGAGGCGGTGGATCTGGAGGCGGTGGCTCTGGAGGCGGTGGCTCTGGAGGAGGTGGCTCTGGAGGCGGTGGCTCTGGAGGCGGTGGCTCTGGAGGCGGTGGCTCTGGAGGTGGTGGCTCTGGAGGCGATGGCTCTGGTGGCGGTGGTAGTGACAATAATAACACTTGCAACTGCAATCCCGGAGAAGCACCCTCAATCTGTGCCGTCAAAGGATCAGAAGGCATCCTTGTTGCTCATGAAAATTGTAACCAGTTCTACATATGCTCTAACGGCTTGCCCGTAGTCAAAAGTTGCCCTGCAAATCTTCTGTACAACCCTTACACTGAGCAATGCGATTGGCCTGAAAATGTAGTATGTGGTGACAGAGTAATTCCAGAGGATTGCGATAATGGAGACAGCGGCAGTGGCGGAGGAGAAAGCGGAGGTGGTGGCTCTGGAGGCGGTGGATCTGGAGGCGGTGGCTCTGGAGGCGGTGGCTCTGGAGGAGGTGGCTCTGGAGGCGGTGGCTCTGTAGGCGGTGGCTCTGGAGGCGGTGGCTCTGGAGGAGGTGGCTCTGGAGGCGGTGGCTCTGGAGGCGGTGGCTCTGGAGGCGGTGGCTCTGGAGGTGGTGGCTCTGGAGGCGGTGGCTCTGGTGGCGGTGGTAGTGACAATAACAACACTTGCAACTGCAATCCCGGAGAAGCACCCTCAATCTGCGCCGTCAAAGGATCAGAAGGCATCCTTGTTGCTCATGAAAATTGTAACCAGTTCTACATATGCTCTAACGGCTTGCCCGTAGTCAAAAGTTGCCCTGCAAATCTTCTGTACAACCCTTACACTGAGCAATGCGATTGGCCTGAAAATGTAGTATGTGGTGACAGAGTAATTCCAGAGGATTGCGATAATGGAGACAGCGGCAGTGGCGGAGGAGAAAGCGGAGGTGGTGGCTCTGGAGGCGGTGGATCTGGAAGCGGTGGCTCTGGAGGCGGTGGCTCTGGAGGCGGTGGCTCTGGAGGCGGTGGCACTGGAGGTGGTGGCTCTGGTGGCGGTGGTAGTGACAATAACAACACTTGCAACTGCAATCCAGGAGAAGCACCTTCAATCTGCGCCGTGAAAGAATCAGAAGGCATCCTTGTTGCTCATGAAAATTGTAACCAGTTCTATAAATGCTCCAATGGCTTGCCTATAGTACAAAGTTGCCCAGTAAAGCTGCTGTACAACCCTTACACTGAGCGATGCGATTGGCCTGAAAATGTAGTATGTGGTGACAGAGTAATTCCAGAGGATAGCGGTAATGGAGACAGCGGTAGTGGCGAAGGAGAAAGCGGAGATGGTGGCTCTGGAGGCGGTGGCTCTGGAGGCGGTGGCTCTGGAGGCGGTGGCTCTGGAGGCGGTGGCTCTGGAGGCGGTGGCTCTGGAAGCGGTGGCTCTGGAGGCGGTGGCTCTGGAGGCGAGGGTAGCGTCAATAACAACACATGTAATTGCAATCCCGGTGAAGCTCCCTCAATCTGCGCCGTAAAAGGATCAGAAGGCATTCTTGTTGCTCATGAAAATTGTAACCAGTTCTATAAATGCTCCAATGGCTTGCCTATAGTACAAAGTTGCCCAGTAAAGCTGCTGTACAACCCTTACACTGAGCGATGCGATTGGCCTGAAAACGTACAGTGCGGTAACAGAGTAATTCCAGAGGACAGCGGTAATGGAGACAGCGGCAATGGAAGCGGTGGAGATAATGGCGATGGTGTATCTGGAGGTGGTGGTAGCGACAGTAACAACACTTGCAACTGTAATCCCGGAGAAGCTCCTTCAATCTGCGCCGCTGAAGGTTCAGAAGGTGTTCTTGTTGCTAATGAAAATTGTAATCAGTTCTATACATGCTCCAATGGCCAGCCCGTAGTACAAAGTTGCCCAGTAAATCTTTTTTATAACCCGTACACTGAGCGATGCGATTGGCCTGAAAACGTACAGTGCGGTGACAGAGTAATTCCAGAGGATTGCGGTAATGGAGACAGCAGCAGTGGTGGAGGAGAAAGCGGAAGTGGTGGTAGTGGATCTGGAAGCGGTGGCTCTGGAGGCGGCGGAGATAACGGTGTAGACAGTAACAACACTTGCAACTGTAATCCCGGAGAAGCTCCTTCAATCTGCGCCGCTGAAGGTTCAGAAGGTGTTCTTGTTGCTAATGAAAATTGTAATCAGTTCTATATATGTTCCAATGGCCTGCCCGTAGTACAAAGTTGCCCAGTAAATCTGTTTTACAACCCGTACACTGAGCGATGCGATTGGCCTGAAAACGTACAGTGCGGTGACAGAGTAATTCCAGAGGATTACGGTAATGGAGACAGTGGCAGTGGGGGAGGAGGAAGCGGAGGTGGTAGTAGTGAATCTGGAGGCAATGGTAACGATAATAGTGACACTTGCAACTGCAATCCTAGAGAAGCTGCTTCAATCTGCGCCGTTGACGGATCCGAAGGCGTTCTTGTTGCTCATGAAAATTGTAACCAGTTCTTTACATGTTCTAATGGCTTGCCCGTAGCTCAAAATTGTCCAGTAAATCTGCTGTACAACCCTTATACTGAGCGATGTGATTGGCCAGATAAAGTAGATTGTGGTAATCGTATTATATCCGACAATGATGAGGAAAATAATGATGCTGAAGATAACAAACCTGAATCTGGTAACAGTGATCCTAGTAAAGCACCTACTATCTGTGCTACTGAAGGTTCCGATGGAGTGCTAATTGCTCACGAAAATTGCAACCAATTCTACAAATGCTATGAAGGTGTACCTGTTGTCTTTAATTGTTCGCCAAATCTTTTATACAATCCTGTGCACGAATGGTGCGACTGGGCACAGAATGTAGATTGTGGTAACAGAATTCAATAACTTGCCTATATTTGCAGCACACATAGGGACTTTATGCTTTAATAAGTTATTAGTATAATGTAATTTTGATTATTTTTAAACAATGCATATGTTATTAGTTGCATTACCAAAAAACATACATTATTAAAAATAATACATACCATAAATAATTTTTACTATCCCATTGTTCTCCTAAGTTGCTCGAGCTATTAAAACATAAAAAAATATGTTATAACTTTCAATACGATGACTTTTATATTTTTGATGTTGTTTGTAATATGCATTTATTTTGTTTGAATTATGAATAAAAAATGCATTGTTACTTAAGGAGTTTGTTTTATTCACGCTATTAATCTAAAGCGGGAGTTTAAAGACATCCATGACTCCAGTTTCTTATAAATGGTGGTTTAACACGAATACGATAGACACAACTTCGAGTGTAGTGCTCCCAACAACTATCGGCATAGGCGTAACATGAACGTCACACATAACCTTTGTTTTATCCGTGATCATTTTAAGACCTATCCGTTGGAAGCACTATTGAGGTCATTGAGCATAGCGCATAGGTCCTCCAGTGATTCGTCCATAAGGACTATCGAAAATCAGTCATACTCTCCATGTTAATACCGTATCCTTTCCAGTCCAGTAGTTTGAAAACGTCTTTCAATGCATGAACGATGAAGAGTTTCGGGGATATAATTTCACCCTGTCTTACACCTCACTGCAGTTGGATAGGTTTCATACTCTGGTTCTGTACTCGGATAGCTATTGCAACCCTACTGTACAAACACTTGAGCACTTAGATGTACCGACAGTCAACTTGGCACCGCTGAAGGGACTGCAGCACGGCCCAAATTTCGACGGAATCAAAGGCTTTCTCAAGGTCCACATACGCAAAGCAAAGTGGCAGATTGTACTCTTCGGTCTTCTGTACGATTTGCCAAAGGGTACGTGTGGTCTTTTGTGATAAAGCCTTTTCGGAAACCGGCTTGTTCGGGAGGCTGGAAGTCGTCAAATCTGCGTGCGAGACGATACATAATAACACTCGTAGACGCGACTTAGGAGGGAATCCGGTCTGTAGTTCTTCAAACAGGGCATTGTCGCCTTTCTTGAAGAACAAAACCGGTAAGGATAGTACCTTACATTCGGTCTTCAACTTTGACCATTGGCTCTTTCTGGCAACAGTTCTATAGCAAAGACTTTGGAGCCTTACTTCTGCTCTTTCTTCTCGATATATTCTTCAATATGAGTTGTTTTGAAGTTGCTTAAGTCTCGCTGCATGCATTTTAGTTCAGGAGGATTAGGCGCATGAGTTTGTGAGTGAGAGATTTTTTTATGCGATTCTTTTCAAATTGTCCTACTGATGATATAATATAAATGCACGTTGCCCAGGGGCAATTCGGTGCCAAATTGTTTAAACAGATTTTTTTTTCAATTGCAAAGAATTGTTATTTTCAAACTGGACAATTTTTTAATATTTTTTTAACGAAATACGAATAAAAAAGGTTCTATGACTTTTTACGATAAAGTTAATATTTTCGTAGTTATGAATTTTCAAAGGTTTGAAAATCCCAAATTCGGATATATTTGAACCATTAAAAATATATAAAGAAAATAGTAGTACAGTAGTGAGACTGGCCTCCGTGACAGAAAGTTCGTGATCCTCACACGAAAATATATAAAACTTAGGGTTTCAGCCTTTAGCGGGGCGTCTGTTCCGGATCATAAGGGCATATTCAAATAATGCAACTTGAATATTAAAATAGACGCTTATATTAAATTCACAACACAACGGTAATTTGTGTACTCTAGTGACATTGTTCAAAGAAAAGAATGAGGCGCTTATCATGTCGTCGACTATTACAAACTGTTACAAAATGGACACCACAATCAGGTGAAATTGGCAATGGAGGTTTCACTGAGTGCCTTTACAGATAACATTGCAAGTTTGATCTCTAAAACTCGAACAATGCGTTCGTGTTGCAGATGAATTTTGGCTATTTTTCCAGCCTCGATCTGTTTTTTGCAATGACCGGCAACAGTTCTAAGCCGTAGTCAATTTTTATTATCACAATTTATAAAGGATATCATTCAGTAAAGTATGATATTTCATCATATTTTACAAATTACAGCTGGCAGGTTTTATTTATTTATTTAAATAGGGAAATGCCTACGCATACCTGCTTCGCAGGGGAAGGGCGTGTTATGTCGGATTATCTCCGACAAAACCTCACGGTGTTCCACCTTTGCCGCATATTTACAGGCTCACAGAAGCCCTTTAAGAGTCACAGAGAAAGGGTGAGAGGCGCATCGCCATACCGACACGCCAACCGTCTTCTCCGCTCGATTCCAAATTTTTTACCTACATTTATTTTTTCAGCTCCGCCTGCCAATATTACGAGGTAGGCTCGTGATACTTCTGTAGTTTCATACGATACCGCTCGCCGACAACAGTCCAATTATTTACCATTCAGCCATTTTACTGGCCATTTATTTATTGCAATGCTTGAGTATTTTTGTACAAGATTAATAGTTGATTAATTTGTTTTTAATTAAGCACTTTTAATGTTTTACAGTCATATTAAGTGACCTACTGCCAAAAAATTATAGATATAACTTTTGTATTTTTTCAAACGACCGTTATAATCGCCCTTAAAATGTATTAGAAATAGTAGGAGGCCTGTGCCCAGCAGTGGGACGTATTATAGGTTTTAACTTTAATAATGTGGTAACACACCACGATCATATTTTTTTTTTGATTTTCCAACAAGGAGTAAACCGTCCTTGTTGGGAATTTATTGACAGTTTTACACAGTGAGGTTTACATAAAATTGCTTAAAATATATTGCTTGTATTGTTAACTCGCTACATCAATGCGATTTGATACATTGATGGGGTATCAATCTTCATCATATTATCACTTACATATTTATTCTACACAAAATGAAATTAATAGTAACAAAGCAAGATCTATTGTTCGTATGTATACTCTAAACATTATAACTTAATTGCAAATTATAAAAAAAATATTATGAACATAGGTTAAATGAAAGGGATTGCCTATAGAAATACAAAATAATATAAGTAAATATAAATACAGGGTATTCTTATATCTATTGCTTATAATTTGTCTTTAGCTTATGATTTGTTAGCAATCATTAATATTAATATCTTATAGTCGAAAATTGAATCTATGAGTCATAAAATTGTTCAAGTGCGATTAGCTTGTGAAAGATAATAATAATAAAGTTGTGTATAGCTATGAGTATATACAATTGGTAATGAACTTAAAATAACTAGCCTAAATGCTTAATCTACATATTATTGTATCCTTAACCTTAGGGAACCTTAGGGATGGAATGGTAAGTGCAGCGGAAGAAGTGTGTGGAACAATAAAAAGAGGCAGTAGTAAAAGAAGAGATGCATGGTGGAATGATGAAGTGAAAGAAGCTGTAAAGAAGAAGAAGAAAGCATGGTTAGACTACTTGGCCTCTAGTAATGACAAGGATATGAGAGAGAAGATGAAAGAAAGATATAGGCTGCAGAAAGTTCACACGAAAGCACTGATTGAGGAAGTGCGTGAAAGGTGTAGAATGGAAGCGGACGAAAGGTTGTCGCACAACTTTAAGGAGAACTCTTCTGGAAAGAGGTTGGAAGGACCCGAAGTGGTACGACGGCCTTAAGAATGAACAAAGTGCTTTCGAGAAATAATGACGTCCTCTCAGAAAAATCGGACGTCATGCAGCGATGGAGCGAATTTTATAGAGAAATGTATGCTTGTGATGATCTTAGTGAGGGATCCGGGGATGACGCCGTGACTGGTACGCCAGACCCGGACCTCGATGACACTGAGGTCATCAGTATGAAAGAGATTGAACGTGCGATTCGAAGTTTGAAATGTGGTAAGGCTGCGGGACTAGACAGAGTTACTGCTGAAATGGTCAAGTATGGTGGGCCTCGCGTCTGGGACAGCTTCCATCTGCTGTGCAATTTGTGCTGGCGGACGGGGGATGTCCCGGATGATTGGCGATCCGCAGTCATTGTGCCTTTATATAAAGGTAAAGGTTCACATTTTGACTGCGGGTGCTATCGGGCGATCAGCTTGACCAGTTTAGCAAGTAAAGTTTACTCGAAGGTTTTGACACGTAGGATGCAAGAGAAATCGGAAAGATTTCTATGGGAGGCACAATGCGGATTTAGACCTGGAAGAGGATGCACGGATCAAATGTTTTCTCTCCGCATAATCACGGAAAAGCTTCTGGCTGCTAACCAGAAGATTTTCTGTGCTTTTGTGGATCTTGAGAAAGCATTTGATAAGGTTGTAAGGAAGAAAATGTGAGAACTGTTGCCGGGGTATGGTGTGGATGGTCGATTGCTAAGGGCTGTGCAGTCTCTTTACTGTGACTGTAAAGCCTGTGTGCGGGTAGGCCATGACCTGTCACCCATGTTTAACGTCCAAACAGGCGTAAAGCAGGGTTGTGTCATGTCTTCCTGGCTGTTCATACTGTATCTCGACAGCTGTTTACAGAAGCTGAAAGATAGCTGTTTGGGTGTGAAATTGGGTGACATAAAAGTAAATTGTCTGCTGTATGCTGATGATGCAGTGCTTATTGCACCATCAGAGGCAGAACTGCAGGCATTAGTCACGTGTATGAAAGAGGAATGTGAAACTAAAGGTCTCCGTTTGAATGCTAATAAAACTAAGGTTCTGGTATTTGAAAGGGACGAAGAGAGAACGAAGTGTGAGATATGGGTAAATCAGGAATGTCTAGAACAGGTAAATGAAATTGTATACTTGGGGAGTGCTTTTAGCCGGGATGGAAGATGTGATTTAGATGTGGACAGGCGTGTCGCTACCGGGAACAATGTCAATGGTGCCCTCACTGTGTTAGTCAAAAGGCAGGGCGTAGCGAAGAGTGCACGCCTTGCAATACATAGCGCAGTGTTGGTACCGACTTTGTTATATGGCAGCGAAACCTGGGTATGCCAGAAGAAGCATAAAAGTAAGTTGAATGGAGTGGAGATGCGATCTCTTCGTAAAATGTGCGGCGTTACCATGGCCGACCGAAAGCGAAACGAAGAGATTCGCAATATGGCAGGTTTGAAAGATGACCTTATCACAAAAATTGATAAGGGCGTGCTTCGGTGGTTTGGGCACGTTGAGCGAATGAGTGAAGACCGAATGGTGAAGAAAATATATAGCGCGAAAGTTAATATTAAAAGGTGTCGAGGTAGACCGAGACTAACTTTCGAAGACCATGTGAGCAAATTGCTCGAAGAGGGTAGGGTCAAGAGTACTCGGATACCTAGACGTGCATGCATGAAGAAGATAATGAATCTGAAAGAAGCGAAAGAGGTTTGTAAGGATCGTGACACTTGGCGATCTGTTCTCTCTGGCTACCCCGTCAGGGATTATGCGTGAAGATAAGTTAAGTTAAGTTAAAATTGTATCCTTAAGAATAGAGATAAAATTAGAAAGGAGGAGTAATAATTATATATGTTATCTTGAAATATGTAACTAAGGGGAAAATATATACACATTGTCTATATCTTTTAGTTACAATTTATTGAATCTTTTAAGCTTATCTATAATGGATTTGGTAAATATAACGAAGGATTCAGTTGTACTTTGTTTATCCAAGAGTTTCGTCAGATGGTATGGTGGTATACGTAAATTGCTACAGAGAATCTCATGTTTTATTCTATTATACTCAAACCTAGGGCAGTCCCTCAACAAATGAGTAATTGTTTGAGGAGTGGTATTGTCACAAGGGCAGAAGGGATCAGCGGCGATTTTGAACCTATGCAGATATTCCTTGTGGTAGCCGTGACCCGTTAAAACCTGAGTTATTTGAAATGATACTTTGGTTGCTTTCCACAGTGCACAAATGTCCGTCAGTTTTGGGAGTACTTCTTTTGTATGCGTTCCTTGTTCAGCGCTTTCATATCTTGACTGCCGAATTCTCCAAGTGTTTACTCTCATAGTCCTTTTACAAAGCTCATCGGAAATTTTGCATAATCAGGGTTTTTATGTTGCGTGGCAGCACCCTTGGCAGTCTCATCGGCGATTTCGTTACCTATGTTGCCTGCATGTCCCTTAACCCATGAGAACATGATATTAAGGTCCGCTGTGTATATTACATAATGGGTCTTTACGACAATGGGGTGGGTGTTGGATCTCATTTGGAGTGCGCTTAATGCAGCCTGAGAATCACTCAAGATCTGAATAACCTCCTTTCGGCATGTGTGCATCCTTTTGCCTCTTTGATGTGTTTCATCACCTTTATTCAATCTCCGGTTCAAAGTCCACTCGCAGGCCTCTTTGATCGCTAAGAGCTCCGCTTGGAATACAGAGCAGCTTGTGTGTAGTTTCAGTCTATTTTTTATGTATTTCTTTTGAGCCTTCAAAGCAGACGAAAACCGCTCCTACACTGCCATCCTCAAGCTTGCTTCCATCTGTGTAAATTTGAATAAGGGATGTCTCTTGTTCTTGATCCTCTGATTTCAGGTCTGCACAATCAATGCTTATCCTCTTTGAAGGATGTAATAGCTCATGTACGGGAGTGGGCCTTTCATATTGTATATCCCTTGGTAATAAGGTGCTGGTGCCCTGTAGTCGAACTGTCTCAACTTCATGTACCTCAAGGACTTTGAGGTCCAAGGGCGCGAATTGAGCCAGGGCGACTGCCGCCACAGTTGATACAGTTCTAAAGGCCTTGATTGCTTTTATCGCAAATCCCCTTTGTGCCGACTCCAAAAGCTTCCTTACATATCGCTTTTTCGCAGCTTGACCCCAGATGCCTGCCGCGTATGTAATTGTAGGCTCAATAATCTGTCGATAGATAGTTTGTACGTTATCAGGATGGGCTCCCCAGGTTGGTCGGGTGTAAATGCATAGTTTGTTGAAAATTCTCATCGCCTTTCCGACAACGTACTTAACATGATCAGCGAATAGGAGCTTCCGGTCGATGATCACACCTAAGAACTTAATGCTCCTTTGAAATGCTAAAGTGTGTCTCCCCATTATAAGGTGGGCTTCCTCCGCCTTGCGCGTGAACGCAATCGCTTGCGTCTTAGTGGGTCCGAAGGTCAATTTGACACTTTGCCCCCATTCCATGATGATTTTCAAAGCACGGTTGGTGTTTGTTTGTAAAGTATTTACATCCTTTGCGGAGACGATAAGTAAGACATCATCCGCAAAGGCTTGCAAATGACATCCACTTGGAAGTTCACCCTCAAGTAACTCATCCAGAATCACGTTCCATAGAATGGGTCCGCATGCCGACCCTTGGATTGCAGCCCTTAGTGTTGCGCTTAGTGACCCGCGCTCCTGCGTATTCTAATGTAACTGTGCGGTTCGTTATATAGCTCTCTATTAAATGAAAGATGTTCTTAGGGCATCGTATTGCACATAATCTCTCAAATAGTGCGGGCCACCACGCGTTGTCAAACGCGGAGCGGATGTCCGAAGAAACGCCCAGCACCTGTTTACCTTTCTTCTTAGCTGCTTTTACGATGCTAAGCGCTGTGTCTATGGCTGCAGTCGTGCTGGTCTGTTCCTTGAAGCCAAACTGACGCCTGTTGAATAGTCCCGCCTTAGTTGCACAATATGTGACCCGCTTGATGTACTATTTTTCGAGCAACTTTCCAAAGACCGACAATAGCCCTATTGAGCGGAAGGAGCCCAATTCGCTATAATCAGTCTTGCTCGGCTTTGGTATGATTTTGACTACCGCTCCTTTCCACTGTTGAGGGAAATGTTGGAGCTCTAGACACCTGTTCATGATTCCCGTTATAAGTTCTGGGTAATTAATAGTGAACTGTAGGCAAATGTCAGATGTAAGACCATCAATGCCGGGTGCCTTCTTGGGGTTCATCCACTTAAGATGTTCTAAAACCTCCTCAACAGCGAAGGGAGGTTCATCTACTCCATCCGGCTCATTCCCGATTCTGGATCTAAGATACTGGTGTTGGTGCGTGTCATCATCCAGTGTATCATCATCGAAGAAGTGATCCAAGAGTGCTTGGACAGTCTCCATTTCGCTGTTGGTGTAGTTGTCACCAATTTTCATGGTGGCTGGTGGTCGCTTGGGTGCAGTGTCCTTCAGGAGTCTATTCGTGAGAGTCCGAACGTTTTCTTTTGTTTGTCTCCTTAAAACTCCTGGAACACTCCGCCCTCAGTTCTTCCGCATATAATGCTTTTTTGTTTTTTAACTCCTCTGCCAAATGGTCTAAAGGAAGATTCTGACGTCTCATTCGGTTGTGTCGGTGGTGTAACTGGATGACCTCCTTTTTGAGGCCCATCAATCTTTCCGTCCACCATAGCGGGCGATGCTTCGTCAGGGATTGGCCTTTCTTTGTCCGCATAGATTCTTCACACGCTTTATGAATTACTTCGCAGATGTCATCAATCAAGTTTTCCAAGCCAGCTGTATTAAGCGATCCGATGTCTCTCTCTAATATGTCTGTGTTGGTCATAAGCGTGTGAAGTGCATCCTTGAATATTCCCCAATTGGCCTTGTTGCTGTTATATTTAAATGTGGAGTTGGTTATTGATGACGAATTTGAGAAAGAATTCCCAATTTCAATCTCGTATTCCACAGCGTTGTGTTGCGACGAGGGGCAGGCGTTGAGGTTGACCTTCCACCCGACTATACGGTCATATATGTATCCATGCGCCAATGTGAGGTCTATTATAGAAGTCCGATCCCTGCCGTGTGTGACGGTTTCAAAAGTGGGTGAGCTGCCGATATTGCAGATGAAGAGGTCATTTGCATATGCCTGCTCCACCACCGCACATCCTCTGGGGTTGTTGGTCTTACTGCCCCATATGTGATGCCATCCATTGAAGTCACCACCTATAATGGTATTGGGGCATCGGGAGGTTTGGAGAAAATTATCAATGTGCTCTAAAGTATTATTGCCGTCAGAATCCGGCTCAATATATGCGGAAGCTATTAGCATTTTTTGGCCGCCGCTCGTGAATTGAATAACGCAAAAATTTGTGTTGGAGTATTGTGACATGCCTAGTACCTGGCCACAACCTCGTTTGGTGAGTATACAAGCCTTGACTCTGCCTTTTTGACTAAATTGGTATATGTTGAGGCCCTGAATTGGTCGCACCTCATTTCCTGAGCCAACATATGGCTCCGCCAGCAACGCAATTTGAAAATCACCTGCCATGAAAAAAATAATAAATTCGTGTAAACTTTTTTTTGAACGGTCAATATTACACTGTATAATTTTAATATTTTTATTGATTAAATCCATAGTCGATTCTGTTATTTATTCTTTCCCTCATCGCTCTTAGTTTTGGACATTCTGGTGACATGGCAGAGTGGCGGACATCCGCCTTGGTTCCAAATTTATCTTTGTGAAATGTACAGTTGGCACATTTGACTATGCCTTGTTTTTCCTTATCAGGACATTTGTCCCCCGTGTGATCCTTCCTGGAGCAGTGAGAGCATTGGCTAGTAGTAGCCGTACAGTATTTTTTAATGTGCCCAAACTGCAGACATCTCTGTAACACTGTAGAAAGGGTGAGAATTCGCTAACGTGCAGTCGCTGGTAGTCGACGTTAATCTTGCCCTGTTCCATGAGTTTATGGAAGAGTTTGGGCGCCACAAGAAATATTGCATTGTATAGCTCCGGGTTTTTGTTACTACGCCTAAAACGGAGACGCATGTCATCCTCCTCAGTAAAAGCCTCTTTCAATTCTGGGTTCTGCCTCCTGACGATACCAACTATCTCTTCAGCTGGTATATCTTTGGAAATACCCTTTAGTACAATCATTGGCCGCAGTCCCTTAGCCGGCTCAACGCTAACGTGCTCAGATAATTTGAGTTTTTGTAGGGTGTCGTCACGTTGTTCAGTTGTGTCAAATTCAACCCTGAGTTTGTGATTTGACACTGCCTGAACCCTAGCCGGCGCATAATTTGCAGTTCGATATGAGATGCTCCTCTTAAATGCCTCGATTGCTTCCTGCCGAGATTTGGGGGTTACCTTTGGAGTCACCACGATGGCTGGCTTGTTGACAGGTGGATCGCGGGCTGGTGGCCCAGCAGTCATATTAGGATGAGTGCCTGGCCCTCTGCTAGTCGCAGCGGCCTGGGCGTATGAGGCAGATCGTGCCTGCTGTTGAAGCTGCGTGGAGATTTGGCCCTTTAATTTGGCCATCTCGCTCCTAACACAGGCGACAATGTCAGCCTTTAAGTCGCTGTCCATTTTGCTCTGGGATGGGTTGTTATCAGGGGCGAACACTGTTGACATGCTGGTTAGTTTATGCCCACACCTTCTGATCTCCTCGGCTGCTAGGTTGATGAGTTTCTTATTTGCGGCAGTGACGGACTTGCCGCCAGAGACCGCTTTGATAATGCACTCGGTGAGTTTTTGGATAGTCGTAACAAAGGTGTCCATGTCGGTTATTTCCTCAACATAGGCCGGCAGGAGGGTGGAGGTGGCCTCACTGGCAAGACCCTTAGTTGTAGTAGCCATCTCGCTAATTAGATACTCCTAATATTAAAAGGCACTCGCCTTTAAAAAAAAAGAGTAAAAATTATCAAAAAGATAAATAAAAAAAAAGTGTTTATATCTCGAAGGGGGTGCTCCCGCTTCAGAAAATCACTTCACTATTAGCACTATAATGTGGTGTCATTTTAGAGTTACAAAGTTCACATACAAAATAAGAGTCAGTTTTAAACCATATGAAATCGACAACTTAGTCCTAGGTTGAAACAATATTTCTCTAGATGCATAGTATTCATTTTTTTTAAACCGCCCTCTATGTTGCAGTCAGTAAAAAAAAAACTGTATAACTATATTGTAAAGTCAATAGCAGTACATAACATTGACAATAGATGTCGCCATTGATTTATGATAGCAATTTTAGCGTCCTAATCAATTTAAATTATTCAACTGCCACTTTTAAAAGTTTTTTTTGTTTAATTTTACTTATTTATTAATTTCTTTAAGGTTTGAATGTTATTTTTTTGAAGCACTAGTTACAGAATGTTTTTGTACACTTTTATTGAGCTTTTATAGTATAATTTTTTTTTAATTTGTCGTTAGATCACTGTAGGTACACTTATTGCATATTATTGTGATAATTAAATCTCGTACTATTGAGATAACACTTGCAGTTACAGTCCACATATACACAAAGAACACAAACGTAAAATACACATTTATTTTTTTAAAATAACTTTTTACTGAATTTATAAACACAGAGACGATGTTTACACAGGCGGTGCAGTGCCCTCTCTCACCACGATCATATTAGGTCACGCTTAAGTTGAACAAGCTCGATAAAGCCTACTCTAGAACTCTCCCGCTGTAGAAAACTTTTGGCTCGGCCATATCAAAACGATTCTTATTTCTTCTTACCAAAAAATAATTACAAAAAAGTTATTTTCGTTCCCGTATAGCCCATCTTTTCTCCAAGCTTACCGCATTACATTACATGCGGGGTTGTAAGGAAAACCGTAAGTTGGTTTGTGCTTGCGCGAACACTAATGTACTGAGTGTAAATATAGTTTTAGAAATGTATTTCCTTTCTATATTACTCTGATAAGTAATTTCTTTAATCCTATAATTAAATAACGTGTGCTTAATTATCATATTACGTGCAAAATCATATTTTTTAAGCATTTGCGTAATTTCATAGGATTTTTACACCGGTAGTGTTCAACCAAGGTAATAATATAAGATTAAAAAAAATGTTTTAGTTTTTAATGCTTTATATACTCAAAGAGTGTGGTATGTATGATACTATACGTATTTTAAATGTTACACAAAAATAAAAATAAAATAAAGAAAAGCTTTAGTTTTTTTATTTTATGTAGGTTATTTACAATTTTAACAATAGGTAACTAAACAAAAATTTTAAATTGCTCAACCACCATGAACACTAAAAATCTTTTTTTCTGTTCAGCCCATACACTAGAACGCAAAACGAAAAAGTGAATAATAGTAGTGTATCCATGGATTTAGATGTCAGATGTCTGTGACTGTATCTGACACCGAATGGTTGCTAAAGTATCGTGACAGATACCAAAGTAAATCCATAAGTATTTCTTTTTGCAAGAAATGGTAAGCCAACACGTCCTCGCGAGCGTCGTCGCCGCGAGAACGGCGAGTATAATTAACTTTTTTTTTTATAGGAGATGGGGCAAACGAGCATGCGGCTCACCTGATGGTAAGTGACTACCGCCGCCCATGAAGAACTGCAACACCAGGGAGGGAATTGCAGATGCGTTGCCGGCATTTTAAAAAGGAGTACGCTCTTTTCTTGAAGGTCCCTAAGTCGTATCGGTCCGGAAAAATCGCTGATGGTAATCGATTCCACAAGGAAGTCGTGCAAGGAAGAAAACATCTTCTAAATCGCACAGTGGTGGACCGCCAATCATCCAGATGGTGTGGATGGTATCGGGAGTTCTGCCGCGATGTGCGTTCGTGAAATATGGCGGCTGGGATTAATTCGAACAATTCCTAGATGCGAAAGAAAATGCAAAGGGATGCAACATCTCTTCGCAGTGCCAATGAATCGAGCCGATCGGAAAAGGCTCGGTCGTCGACGATTCGAGCCGCTCTGCACTGGATGCGGTCAAGTGGAAGAAGCTGGCACTGGGGAGCCCCTGCCCAGAGATGGGAACAGTATTCCATGTGAGGCCGAACCTGCGCCTTGTAAAGTTGCAGGCGGTGTGCCGGCATGAAATACTGTCCCGCTCTGCTGAGCACGCCAAGCTTTTTAGAGGCCAATTTGGCCTTGTCTTCCAAGTGACCACGAAACTGCACGTCACTCGATATGTCGACTCCGAGGATACCGATACTGGCTAAGGCAAGAAGGAGAGTGCCTTGAAACTGAGGAGATACGACAAAGGGGTACTTTTTAGCGGTTAACGCGCAAACTTGTGTCTTCTGAGGATTAAACTGGACTAGATTTAGACGCCACCAATCCGAGACTTTGTTCAGCAAAGACTCGACTTTAGACACAAGTTTGTTCCGGTACTCGGTGACGTTTTCCCGAGAAATATTGGCACGGCCGGTGTATCGAGCATCACCAGTGCTGTCATCCGCATAGCAATGAATGTTACCAGTTAGCAACATATCATTGATATGCAGAAGAAACAGCGTTGGTGATAGCACACAGCCTTGTGAAACACCAGCGTTAATAGGCTTGTAGTCAGAACATGCACCGTCTACAACGACCTTCATGCTCCGATCTGCAAGGAAGCTGGTGATCCAATTGCACAATTTCTCGGGAAGCCCATAGGAAGGGAGCTTCGAAAGAAGCATTTTGTGCCAAACCCGATCGAAGGCCTTCGCAATGTCCAGACTAACGGCCAAGGCCTCCCCCTTGGACTGTACTGCCTCCGCCCATCTATGGGTCAGGTAGACCAGAAGATCACCAGCTGATCGACCCCGACGAAAACCGTATTGGCGGTCACTAATCAGCTGGTGATCCTCAAGGTACCGGATGAGCTGGCAGTTAATAATGGATTCCATTATTTTGGAGAACAAGGAGGTGATCGCGATAGGCCTATAGTTGGACGGGTCTGAGCGGTCGCCTTTTTTAGGGATCGGGTGAACAAAAGCTGTCTTCCATGAGTTCGGGACTACGCCTTGGGAGTAGGAGTACCGGAAAAGACGCGTTAGGACCGGTGCCAACTCCGGAGTCACAACTCACACGTCCTCAGCACAATTGGGGGGATTCCGTCAGGCCCACTTGATGACTTGACTTCTGGATGTCCAGGGAGAGAAGTGCTTTGCGAACCGAGCGCTGTGAGAACAGCACATCCGGCATGGAGCACTCACATCGCGGGATGGTCGGCGGTGTTTTCCCTCCGTCATCAAGAGTCGAGTTGGATGCAAAGAGGGAGCCTAAAAGGTCGGCTTTGTCTTTTGCGTCTTGGGCCAGTGAGTCGTCCTCCCTGTGCAGAGATGGTAGTGATGGCTTACAGAAATTCCCATGGACAGCCTTGGCGAGAGACCAGAATGCACGGGTTCCCGAAGGAAGACGAACTAGTTTCTCGCCAATTCTGCCTATGTGCTCTGACTTTGCCTCGGCAATAACTCTTTTGAAGGACCTAGAGGCGAAGTTATACTTCTTTATAAGTGTGCTGGTGTTTACATCCCGAGTCACCGAAGCCGCAGCCCAGGCTTGATAACACTCCTGCTTACTGCGTAATGCAGTCTTACAGGAGCGACCAAACCAAGGCTGAGATCTGCCTCCGATGGGTACCACAGATGATGGAATAAATAGTTCCATTCCCTGTAGCACCCCATCAGTGACAGAGTCAGCAACAGCGCTGGGATCATCCGGCGAGAAGCAAACCCGCCCCCATGGGTAGGATGTAAAGATATACCGCATTCCGTCCCAATCCGCCGATCTGTAATGCCAAACACGGCGGCAACCTGCAGAACGCAACCGCGAAGGGAGCGTGAGTGACACCATACTCCGGATCAGACAATGGTCCAAAGAGCCGAGAGGGGCATCGACGGAAACCTGCCATCCGTCTGGATGAGAGGTCAGCAGAAGGTCCAACAGGGAAGGTGTATGATCCTCCACATCTGGAATCCGCGTAGGCGAAAAAAAGTCATAAACAGATCTCCCCGCATGATCGGTTAAACGTGAACCGAGCCATTGGGCATGGTGGGCGTTAAAATCGCCTAGGATCACGATCTCTGCGGATGGGACCTGTTGTAGCAAGGAATCTGTAGCCATTTGGACGTGGTCGATGAGTCGGTCTGTTTCGGCATTACCGCTATGGGACCTATAGAGGCACCCGTAGACGCGCGGATGGTCGTCGCTGTCTACGCGTAGCCAAAGGATGGACAGGTCCGAACCTTCAAGACTGACGTCGAGAACAGATGTCCTCTCTGACATACACGCAAACTCCAGTCCGAGGCACAAAGGAGTGCTCCAAAACCCCGGGTAGGAGAGATACGAAATATCAGCCGGAGAGGAAACCTGCGTCTCGGTCAGAAAGAGCAAGGCCGGCTTCGCCGTCTCGAAATGGTAGTGGACGGCGTTTAGGTTAGAGTGAAGTCCCCTGACGTTGCAGAAATTCACGGATAGCGTGGCAGGGGTCGCCTTGGTATTGTTGCTCAGTTTGCTCCGAGCAGTTATGTTATTGAGCGGAATTTTGCCCCCCCCCCTCTCCAGAATACGCGGGGCAGCCTGAGCACCCACGCTCAGGATTGGAATAACATGGTTGTGGATGCTCAGCGAGGGATTCTCTGGGGGTACGGGTACCCTCCTGGGGTAGTCTAACGTGTAATTCCGCTACCATGTTGATGGGGGGGGGGGGGGGGAATTGGACCTCCGGCCACCTGCACTCACCAGACGAAACAAGTAGAGCTTCTACTTCACGCCGGTATTCTGTGAGGTCGTGGTACCAACCCGGCTCGAGCCGGCCCATACGTGCAACAGCAAAAACTGCTGCGTGGCTCTACCACAGTTATTATCTGTTCTGTACTTATCTGTTTTCGAATATTTTGACATTACGTTCCAAATAATATTACTTCGAGTATTTACCATAGATACGCAAAACATTAACAATTCTCATTGAGTTATATGTATTACGTACTAGAGAAGCTATTCCATACAAAAATTGTGCGCTACTCTATGTCTTTGCGCATGCGCGGGAGATAGTAGTGTCGCGTATGCGCGAAGACTTTAATTTAAAATAAATATAAGAAGTTAATATAAAGTACTTTTATTTTAATCTAAACAAACATATTTCTAAATAAAATGTAATAATAATTATCTTATTGAATTCACAAATCTTCAATTTACGCAATATTTAGTTTAGTGTACGGATTGCAGTACAGTTCAGTTGAACATAGTCAATGTTCGGAATGCGAAATCTAGTGTGTAGTACATACATATCGATGACAATTCTACATTCCTTTGTAAATATGAACTTTTGAATTTAAAATATCATTATGTGTTTAAAAAAAATTAAACTTTTTTCATTCATTACGTGATGAACAATTTCGTTTTAATTTATTTACATTTTCCCAAAAGCTTTAAAATCTAAACTTCAAAACAAGTTCTTCCAAAACATCAGTGTATTGTATTACAATTTTATGTCAACCACAGTTTCAATTGTCTTAATTATTTCGTGTTCAATAAAAGTATTGTCCTCTAAAGACTTTGAACATCCCGCTTCATCGGGCCAGTCGCACACCTAAAACAAAGAAACATATTGAATTGTAAAATAAGTTATAGCCTATACTACAAAGAAGTTGGCTTGGAAGTATAACCGCTCAGATTAATGAATAGGTGCTCTTAATTGCTCACTAAATGCTCAATTCAAATCCGCAATTGCTCACATTATTAGTTTATTATTTAATTAGTTATTAATAATTAAAAGTACAAAATTGTTTTTGCCTATTATGCTTAAAACCAATAAATGATCAATAATTACTTCACATGTAATGCCATTTATATTATCGGTAGCCTGTTTATATTTAATATACAATATATAGACGATTGCGTATATATTGTATGTTAACCAAACCCAACTGTTAAGAGTATTTCGTGGCCCTAAGTTTGGATTCCATTTGGAGAAAACATTTGTGCAAAATCACAAGCTTTATTGCTTTTGGATAAATACCGTGTCATGTCCGTGTCGTATTCAGCAGTAATTAAATTACGCTATTAGATATACCTAAAACGTAGTAGAATCATAAAATATTTGACATATTGGTACTATTAATATTTTTTAGGTTGCCAACCTGTCTGTAAAGCGCGACAACTATTGCTAATATCACGCCCCACACTCCCCCTTACCCCGCCCCGCCCGCCCCTATGAGATTATCTATGGGGGATACTTTGTTTAGCAGGGGAGTTTTGATAAGCTCTAAGGCTGTGCTTTCGATAGGATGTTGATTTCTATTTATAAATTCTTATATATTTCAGTCATTCTTCTACGTTCAACCTGTCAATAAAATTACGTCATGCTATACATTTGATATAACTAATTGATAATTTAGACTTACCATATTATATTGTACTGACCTGTGATTGTTTGTTAAAATGAAGCGAACTTGGGCAGTTTCTTTGTTCCTTCTCTCCAAAAACACAGTAGTAGAATAGATTACAATCATCTTCATGAGGTAAGAGCCAATGTATTTGTGGGTTGACTGGACATCCGTTTTCTAAGAATTCCAATTCTGATAATTCAGGCTTTTCTTGGGAAGAATTTATATCACCTCCTAAATCAGTGTCCTTTTCCTCTGAATCTTCTACCATCTCGGAAGCGTCATCTATTTCTTCCGATTCATTTTGATATTCGTCATCTGTCCCTAATTCATCGGATTCTTCGGGTTTTAAATTATTATCATCTGACATATTTCTTCCACTACAATCAACATTATCCTTCCAGTCACACTGTGAAATTTCGGTATTAAAGTAAAGTCCACCAGGGCAACGCATCTCAATAGGTTGTCCCAAGGTACATTTGTAAAACTTATCACAATCCTCGTGCTTTAACAGTAGTTCTATTTGCCAATTTGTTTCTTGTTCTTTAGGACACTGATTATCAGCATATCCAATTCCGAAGAGAGCGAGAAACGAAACCAATAATATAATACCTGAAAAAAAAGTTTAACATTTTTTAAATATAATTTTTATTTCATTGTATACATTTTTGATATAACTTATAAACAAACTTTAAAAACGATACCTTTCATCATATTAACGTTAGAGTAGATGCGCAATTCTAAAGTAAAACTTATTCATATCAAGGATTTCTTTTAAAAAATCAATGGGCCTTATCTGTTATCAGCGATGGTTAGTGATTGAAATGTTGATAATCATGATAAACTAATATCTAATAAAAGACCGAAAGAAGAAAGAAGAAATATTAATGAGACACACCTGTGCTGGAAATAGATAAAGTAATAGTTAATCCGTGTTACCTTCAGCTTTTTTATTATATTTATTGACATCAGGACGTCAAACAGCTCAGTCCCTTGTTTGGGTGGTGGTGTAAGATTATCTACTATCACATATCATTCCGTGCGTGTCGTAAGAGGCGACAAAGGGAAACAAATCTGGAGCTGGGCAGCAGCGTCTTCCTAACAATGACTAAAGATAAAAAAATATAAATATTTGCCATAGTTTCCCCGCTTACCAAGCGTGGCAACTATGGCAAATATCCCCAATATTCCCAATGAGGTAATCTATGGGGGAGGTCTATGTTCAGTAGTGAACTTTAGTAGGCTGTAACATTAACGCTAAAAATTTTTACGCAATATTTATTTTTAACTTAATGCGAAGTATTCGTGTAAATATAAGAAATCATTACATAATTGACTTTTAAACATTTATATACTATTACTAGTGGAATAAGCAATAAAACTAGCAAGAGGATCGTAATGTCTATAAATATTAAAATCAATTGCCGTCCGTTAGTCTCGCAAAAACTCGAAAATGGCTCGACCGATTTTGATGATTTTTTTTGTGTGTATTTGAAGAGAATCAAATCAAAGATCCGGCAGGTGGTGCTGTTGCCGAGATCCAGAAATCATCCGCGCAAAGCCTGAAGAAAGATGACCAATTTTAACTTTTTTTATAGGATAAGGGTGACAAATGAGCACACAGTCTACCTGATGGTAAGTGGTTGCTGTGGCCCATAAACATCTACATCTGTCTTCGATTACGAATCAAAATGCAGATGCATTGTCACCCGTGAGGACTAAGATGGAATGCATCTTTTCCAGTAAAAAGAGTCTCCGGTTCTCTACACTCACCATACAAAACATAGCAGCGTTAAGCTGCTATTTTACGCTGGTTATTCTGTGATAGCGTGGTCCTTCCACGGTCGAGGCAACACATTCGTGCTATAATCTTAACTTAGCTGCAGCGTCGCTCTATCACGTAAAATGATGGCGGCACCATAAAAATACCGCCTGAAGCTATCAAATATGAGGACAAGTACAACACTATTACACCACTAAATCATTTATTTATTTATTTTAGAAGGAAAACAATGAACGTGTAATTTAGAAATACGTGTGAAAATATATTATTTATACGTGGTAGAGCCATGCTGGAGCTATGTTAGTAGTATAGTTGTAGCACGAATGGGTCGGCTCGACCGGGGACAGAATACTAGCGTAAAATAGCAGCACAACACTGCTGTGTTTCGTATGGTTAGTGTAGAGAACCAGTGACCTTTTTTACTGGAAAAGAGGTATTCCATGTTAGTCTTCACTGGTGACAACGCATCTGCATTTTGATTCTTTATTGAGGATAGATGTAGATAGATGTCTATGGGTCACAGCAACCACTTACCATCAGGTGGACTGTGTGCTCGTTTGTCACACTATCATATAAAAACAATTATTATATTTTATATAAATATAATATATAAACTTATTACATAAAAATATTTGTAAAACATTCGAATACCAATGTGCTCTTAAATGGGGAGGAGTTGAGTCTTGTGGATACCACTGTTTTTCTTGGTATTAATATTGACGCGAAATTGCAATGGGGCCCCCATATATCTAAATTAGCAAGCAGATTTAATTCTGCAGCCTATGCTGTAAGAAAGATTAGAAGTCTCACAGATGTTGAGACAGCTAGATTAGTTTATTTTAGTTACTTTCATAGCGTAATGTCTTATGGAATTTTGCTATGGGGTAATGCGACTGATATTGAAGCTATATTTGTTGTGCAAAAGAGATTAATAACCCAAATTGTAAAGAGTCCTTCAGAGAAAATTTTAAAGATATAAACATATTAACTTTGGCATCGCAATATATTTATAAAAATGTAATGTATGTACATAAAAACATAAATAGCTTTAATAAAAATACCTTAAACACTAGGAACAAACATAAGCTTGTAATGCCAGTTACTAGACTCCACAGAATCAGTAATTCATTTATGGGGCAATGTATACGCTTTTACAAAAAAATCCCAGAACATGTTCAAAGTTTGTAAATAAACAAGTTTAAAAGTTTTATTAGAGAAAAACTGTACAAAAAGGGTTATTATAATATCAAGGAATACATGAATGAAAATAACCCCTGGGAATAAGGTGATTGCCACCGTGCTGCTTCTATGAAAATTCATTTAAAAATTGTATAAACAACTTTATTGTTAAGTGAATAATGTTTAAAAAAGAGTCCACCTGGGTTTCTTTCTGGTTCTTCCCAGGACAGAGGTATTATCCGAACCAGTGGTAAATAAAAAAATACTATCAATATGTATTATGTAATAATCAATATTGATTAAAAAACCGTTCTATTCTATTCTATTCTATTGTTTTATTGTATATTGCAGCTAAGTAACGTAAATGAGAATATTTCTAGCTTAAAAAAATTAATTTATTTCAATAGAACGTTTTAATAATTTTACATTCATACATAACTATTCAAGATAACATTTTAGAGTATATAATATAAAATATCCGGACACTAGCTATGGTCATCATATAGCTATGAATAAATTAAAGAAAAAGGCGTTTTCTTCAACGGCTGTCCCTCGGTGGTATCGTCGGTACGAATGTGCTTGTACCTGTTATGTCATTCACTGTACATTCAGCAAATTGGGGCCAGTCACAAACCTGGAATAAAATATTCAAGCGTTGCTTTGCGTAAATCCGTTATATCAAAGATCTTAACTTACTGGAAAAAAAAAATATCTGATTATATTCTAACGTGGATAGAAGAACTCAAGGCTTTAGCTACCACTTTTTTGTGTAGTACGTGAGCAACCTAGGTTTAATTTCCACCGGCACCAGTGAATTCGTTAATTGCAATTTTAACATCTGGTTTACCACATGCTTGGCGGTGAAGGAAAACATACAAAAACAAACAAAACGAAACACCTTAAAAACAGATTAAGTTCGCAAACACTGATTAACTAACTTGACTGTTAGTAAACCATACGAATAAAATAAAATAAAATAAAATAAATTGTCAAAAAAATATGCATTGGGAGCGCCGCGGACATATACTTGCTTGCGCAACTCTCACTTTTTTTTTATATTCTTTATCAGCCCTGAACAGACTAACAAGACACCTTTCGCTATAGGAAATATTTGTTGTAATCGCCACTCTGATCTCTAACTGACTGATCGAAGACTAAGCAGAGGCATCACCTGATTTCGTCCCGTATGTATCGTCTGTGATGTGATAACCACCACCACATGATTGAAAGTGTAAGCTGATTAAGAATCAAAATACAGTCTTGTTCCTAGTAAAAATGAAAATGTCGGTATTTTTGAGAATGCTACGTTTGAAGTTGTTGACGAGTATGTTTACCTAAGACAAATTGTCGGACTAGATAAGTCCAACTTTGACCAAGGGGCCAATAGACGGACGCAGCTCGTATGGGCGGCGATTGGGAGATAACGACACATTTTCTCGCCACGTATACCTCCAAACTTTCAAGCAGGAATGTACAACCTGTGCTTGTTACCAGTTACGTGGACACTGTTGTCCTATACGGGCAACAGTGTCCAGGAAGCTTAAAGTCGCTCATTGAGCTATGGAGACAGCTATATCTATCTATCAAAATGGGGTATCTACGACAGAACTCGAATAACCGATATAGCTCAACGAATAAGTAAGCAGAAAAGGCATTAGTAGGCTATATAGCTTGAAGAACCGACCGATAGGGAGGGAAGGTTCTCGAGTGGTGGCCTCGTACCGGTAAGCAAAAAGTAGGGTGGCCTACTACCTACCTAACTAAATGATGTGATGACCTAGTAAGACATTCAGGAAGTCGATGGATGCAGGTGGTTCAGGAACGCGGTTCTTCTACTGACTGATCCTTAATTAGAACTGGAAACCAAATAATATTGAAGCCGCGTATCGATTACGCGCTGCTGGCGCGCGCGCCTTGAATGACCGCTCCGATCAGTGCGTTCCGCGGAACATGCTCCAAATGTTCGAAGTGTATCAACTAAGCGCTCCTGGCGCACGCGGCAGCTGCTCCAGTGTTTGACCGTTCAACGTGGGTGTCGGTTGTGTACGAGCAGCTGTCCCATATGTCGCGCGCGCCGAAACGGTAAAAAAAATCGACACCAGATGGAGCAGCCCGCTCCACGTTCGAGCGCTCCAACGAACAATTTGGCGCGCAATCCAAGGCGGTATCCATTTCGCGCGACTGAAGCGCGCGCCAATGTTCGACCTCTTGGAGCGCGTAATCGATACGCGGCTATATTCTTGTTCAAATATAATAATCATGAAGTCAAGCATTGGCTTACGATTAGTAAAAAATTATTGGTTCCAACGGGGATTCAAGCCAAGGATATCCGGCATATTATACATATACTCTGATATTTCACTAGACAATAGGGCTTTTTTTGCTAGGAGTCTGTCTGAGTAGATACCACCCTCTTACCTACTTCTGCTGCCAAGCGGCGGTGCGTGCACTGATGTGTTTAGATCTGAATGGTATAGTGAATCAGTATACTTACAGGCTGTAAGACATTCCATCTCAGTTATCAGAGATGAAAACGCATCTGTAGGCTTCTATGTTTGAAATGATGTTCGCGGGCTGCAGTAGTTACTTACCACCAGGTAGGCTGTCACTGACGTTATTATTACTTTGATATAGATTACTGTGAGTAGTATTTGTGTTTCTTATAAATATATAACGTACCTGCAATTTTCTGTTGAAATGCAAGGAATTCGGGCACGATCTTTGAACCTTTTCGCCCCAAACGCAATAAAAGAATAAGGAGCAGTCATTTTCGTGAGGCAAAAGCCAATGTATAACAGGGTCTACTGGACAACCATTTTCGAGAAATTCAATTTCAGCGGCTTCTGGATTTTCACTTTCTGCTTCTAGTTTCTGCTCATCTACTTGATTAGTTGCAAGTACCTTTCCAGTAGGGACCGTTCTTTCCCCGCAATCAACATTGGGTGCCCAATCACAATATCGAAAGATTGAGTTGAAGAAAAGTCCGTCAGCGCAAAACATTTCTACGGGCTCGCCTTGAATACATTTGTAAAACTTGTTGCATTCACTATGTGGTAATAGGCGTTCGATGTTAAAGTTTCCATCTTGTTCTTTAGGACAAGGACCGATATCTTCTACTGCTAAAACAGCTGCCACGAATAAAATTGTAACGGCCACTGGAAAAAAATTAAAACTTATTTCCCTCCATTTGTTTGAAAGTAGTATAAAATTTGTAGTACTACAAACCTTCCATTTTGTTTACTAAAACTTCGCGTAGTGTATATTTTCTTTGCTAAAACTGTGAATAGACTTTAAGTGTGAATGACTTTTTTATACTCTTAGCTAATCTTTTTTCACCTCAAAAACATTAACTTAATGCTTTATGTATGTATTCAGCTAATTGAAACGTTACAATCTGATTAAAAGTAATGATATATGATATACTATGAACTAATAAAATTTAGTTGCACATTTCTAGACTAGTGTCTTTCTGCGATACCTCCTGTTCGTTATTATTGAATGCAATCGCTATTTCCAAGTTTTTTTTTAATTAATCAATATTTTTATTTGAATCAAGGTTTTTTATGAATACTTAAATTTTTAATCACCTTACGAAGCTATAGACAAAATTTTTGATTTCATATAAATACAATGGTTACGTTAGTACGGTTCGTTCTTTTTTCTAACAAAGAGAATTTTTGCTTAAAAATCCCCAAAGATAATGGAAATTTAAAATTTGATCCTAAAATTAACGACTAAGCACAATGTTAGCAGACATATTTGAAGCAAAAATTTTCTATTTATTCACTAATTGCCGATTTCTCACTCACCAGATAAAGACACCTGTCTCATTGCCGACGAAGAAGCGATTAGCTATCGACTAATTTCTAGTTCAAAAAACGAACGATCTGGGGGCACGGTAGTGCCCCCGCCAATTCGAGCAAAAAAGCCGCACGGCCGTACCATCCTTTTCTCGAAGCAATTCAGGCCATTTTCGACCCCCTAACTATAACTTCGATGTGAATTAAACTAGAATTGAAACATGAATTAAACTAGCCTAAATTTTCAGCAACCAAGTATGCATTGCATAAACACCGTATATTTCAAATTTCATTCAATTTGAATCAGTAGTTTATGAATTATAACTTGTCAAAGTTTCTTAATTTTGTCACTCACTGACTGACCGATCATCAAAACTCTAAGGTACTTCTAGCAGACGTAGAAGCTTCAAATTTAGAATAAAATTAGTGTTTAGTATATAAATTAAGGAAAAATTTAAATATTTTGTAATTTGGGTCCAGTTTTCTAGATACACCAACTGCATAAATAACTTTGTAAACGTATATAAATATATAGGATTACAAAGTTACATTTGCAGTGAATGAATTAGTGTACCTGAATATGTATAATATATTGGAATAATAGATATAGATAGGTACATAGATATAATTATGTTGAAAGGTAACTTGTAAAATGGTCAACGGAATGAAAAAGAAAGAATGAGACATGTCTTAAGAAGTTGTACCAAAATCCCACAAAGTATTAAGTAGACTAAATTGCCCGAAAATCTGTAGTTGTTATTCAAGGGTACCGGAAAGGAAAACAAGTAGGACTATCTACAAAAAAAAAAATGAGATGCCATCAAAAACATAACTTGTAAAAAAACCAAGTCTCGCAACTTCGTTCTTCTTTCCGTAAAAAGTTGTGAGATCCATGAAATACCAAGTCGGTTAATTTATTCAGTTCTTAAGGGGCCTTCTGTTTCAAGTTATTACGTAATTAGCTAACCTAACAACATCTTATACTGACCATATAAATATTAAAAATCTTTTATGTTTTGAATACAAAGATTGACTTGGCAATCGCACAAAACAATCTGATTTAATAAAATATGTATTACTTGTGAGATACATTGTGTTTTTATATCGCTCGTTTGGCGGTCAGAATTCACGCCGCGAGACCAACCAGAGGTTATTTTAGTCTATAGTGTGGATCTGAGTGCATGCAAGAATGTAGGTCTCGGTCGCCCTGAGCGAATGGTGTGAGTAACCGTCCGTCGCACTCGTACACTCGCTTATAGTCCAGCGATAAAACTATCGAAACTACACACTCCTTTTCTCTGCTAGCCAGCTCTTATCCAGTTTCTAGCTCTACTCGCTTCTCGTTTATCGTTGTGGATGGTACAAGTACCAAAAGGTTATCCATCAAACAAAACCTGACTGAATATAAAAGTGAAACAGTTGAAAAATTTTATTCATACAACTGTAATTTTATAAAAAAAAAAATATCAAAAAATGGGACGTGGGTATAATAACGGTATGGTGAGTGATGGAAACCGAAAGTCCCCTAACTTGTAACGAGGTATTGGTCCGTAGTCCTCAACCCATCTGCATTGATTTAACTTTTTTGAGGATTGATGGAGGCGTCCGAGAGTCAGATCATCCAGTAACCATCAAATTGACTATTCGATACTTACGTAGAGAGTACATAATCTGATGCTAACAATGCCACCTGCAACCGACTACACACAAAGAAATTGATGTGATGATACCTCACCTCTAAAGACTGATATGCCTATATTATCGGACTATGAAGCGGTCTTCATAGTATGAATTATATTAATTACTAGCGAACCGCCCCGGCTTCGCACGTGTTACTTCTGGGTCTCGACAACAGCGCCACCTACCTGGTCCTATTGCAAATTTAAACTATCCAGGGATCCACTGAAATACACACAATTTTTTTATCAGACTCGGTCGAGCCAGTTTCTTGTTATAGCGAGACTAACGGACAGCTATTGATTTTTATATAAAGAGATTTATTTTTATGAGTAAATATCATTATTATCTAAGTTGATTCCTGAATCATACGCATAACAATAATATTGTTTTAGGTATAGATAACGTTTTTAATGGAAAATTATTATGAATATGTTTTACTTTAATCGATACTAGATCAATTTGTATTTTGAAATAAAGTCCCTCGGTCCGTTTGTACACACTTTTTAATTATGTCATATCATAAACAGTTTGTTATTGACGTGTGGTGACGACGTAAGACGTGACTATGGGAATAGCCACTAGGAATGGTATCTTTTTTTTATAGGATAAGGGTGGCAAGCGAGCACACTGTCCACCTGATGGTAAGTGGTTGATGTGGCCCATATACATCTACATCTATCCTCGATTACAAATCAAAATACAGATGCGTTGGCACCCCTGAGGACTAAGATAGAATACCTCGTATCCAGTAAAAAGGGTCTCCAACACAATAGCATTAGCTTAATGACTACGCCCTCACAATGCCAGCGTAAAACAGTACCTAGCGTATTTTACACTAGTATTGTGAGAGCGTAGTACTACCCCAGCCCGTGCCACAACCAAAATACAGCTGCAGCGAGGCTCTACCACGTCTAATATTAAGCATATCGTGTAATGCAAAACAGATCGTAAAAATATTTTTGTAGTAATAGACAAGCCACAGTCTACCTGGGTATGGTATGAGGATGGTATTGGTAGGTGTCCTATCTACCCTACCCATATGCTTGATTAAGAATCATAATATGCAGATGCATTAAGGCCTAAATTTGCATTTTGCCTCTTTATCAGTAAAAAGTGACTTCGGTTCTTGTAACTTACTACAAGAAACATGCAGCATTAAAATTTTGCATTTTTTTTTCTTGTGCATATTGGAACGAAGTTCTCTATCGGATGGTACGAATTTGACGGATGGGGGCTAGGCGAAAAAAAGTAAAATATTTTTCCGTCATGGCCCATTCTGACGTAGTGTAGACGGCCTTGGCGGCTATAAGGGAGCGATATGGAGTAATATCCATAGACGCTAGTAATTAATTTACTTGTATTTGTTTATCAATAATATAATACGTTTATGAATAATAATATATTAGAAGCTTCAGTAGCCTAATGGAAGGGCGAAATGTTGTGGGTTCGAATCCGCCATTCGACTATTGTTGTGAACCACTTCTAACACAAGTATTTTAAGCTTACTAGAAGTGGTTTAAGGGAATATTAGTAATGTTAAATAGCATTATTAGTATTAAAAAATACCACGAAAGGAACTTCGTTCCAACCGAGTGTTCCACGACACTCACGCATGTTTTTTTTTAATTAAGGAACATGCTTTAATAACCTATAGGGTTTATTTTTTATGGGTCATTTTTATTTGTGATTAAGAATATAAACCTAATGGTTTCTTTAAAAAATTATAACAAAAAAGAGGATTTTGTAGTTTTTCCATCTCTTGTACGGTTATAGGTACCTCATTTTGTAACGATATTAGGGTAGTATATAAAAAAAACACATGTTAACAATAGAACAACAACAAACGAAATTTTAATTTCTTAAGTGTGTTCTAATTATTATAATACTTATTTTGCTATTCATTTTTATTGTCATACAAATGCTTTTAACTCGTCCGTGTTTTTTGTATGTCAATGTTCCCAATGACCGCTCTTTAAACTTTTAAATCTCTTTGTATTCTACCCAGATCTTCCGTATTGGTTCTTCCCCGGTCGAACCAACCGATTCGTACTGCAGCGTATTACCGCTGCAGCACGTTTCCACATGTTAAGCCTACTTGTATCGTTCTTTGTTCTAAATTGGTTGTTAGTACTCATGGGTTGCTACTATTTACCAGATAGACTATTGGTTCTTTTGTCTCTTATTTATTATAAAACAATCCTAGGTGATGACAACGCATCTACATTAGGTATATATCCTGCATCTTCACCGAGGATGGACAAAAGTAACCGCGGGGAACAGGGACTGCTTATATCCAATTGGCTGTGTTAATGTCGCGCTTTTTATACGTGGTAGAGTCTTGTTTTGTTATAATTGTAGCACGAATGGGTCTGGTCGACCGGGGGAAGGAACATGCTCTCACAGAATACCAGCGTATAATAGCAGCTTAACACTGCTGTGTTTGGTATGGTGAGTGTAGAGAACCGGAGACCCTTTTTACTGGAAACGAGGCATTCCATCTTAGCCCTCACAGGTGACAACGCATCTGCATATTGATTCTTAATCGAGGGTAGATGTAGAAGTCTATGGGTCACAGTATCCACTTAACATCAGATGGACTGTATGCCCGTTTGCAATGATCTTTGTGCACATCATCGTATGGGTGTCGTAACAGGCGACACATGTTTAACTATCCCCATTCACCAGACGTAAAACACCAAAACCGGTGATGCCGAGTAGCGTCAAAAGTGGGAGACGTTTGGTACTGCAATAAACAATCACCTGACAAGCGTAGGGATTATGTCCAATCCTTCCTAGAAGCTTATATCCACCTGTGGACTTTTACTTAGGGTAAGGACAATTCTTCCTCCTCACGGCTGGTCATGGATCTCTCAATGGCGAGTCGTGGATCGCATCAATAATAATAATGTCCTTCAGACCGAACTTCCGTCACGGCGACCATTCTCTACAGAGACTACCCATATGCTCCTAGCGCTTCATTATAATGCCCAGGCGTATGCGGTGCACTCTCTATTCCCACACACAGTCCTTCCGACACCTCATTCTGTTTTAAGTATTTCCGAGGCACAGGCGTTAAATACTAACTTCCTAACTCCTGGTTGGTACTGTTTAACCCCATCAATGTTAGGAGATCGGTTAACGCATCTCTTTCACGCTGCTGCGCCAGCACCATAAAGCCTATATAACCGACCTCCCGACAAACGCTAGAAGAATCAGTCATAATCAGTCAAGAATCAATCTACAGTCAGTCTCGTTCCAATCTCAGTCTCGTTCATATATCGTTACTAAGTCGTTACTATATCCTATACTAAATCTTTTCTATATTCTAAATCCCAGTTAGTCTATATTCTAAGTTTAAATAAATGTTATTGTTAAATCTAATCAATTATATCGTGTTGTGTAAATAAAATCGTTTTTTAAAAAGCTCTATCCTCGGTCCCGTATAAATAGTACTGAGAATTTCTTGAAAGAAACTGATTTTTAGTCCGATCTTGGATTCGAAACTGGGACCTCATGATCTGCATACACGTTTACATCCACTTGAGCCAGGAGACCAACCAACTAGAGCAACGAGGCTGTCACTGCATGCAATTGTATCGTAGTAATAAATAGATAGAGTTATTCACTGCAACTGTTTTCCAATTATGTTGCCTACATGTATAACAAATATAGCAGATAAAGCTTTTAGTTTTCATTTAAATAACACCAAAATAAAAGTGTGACATATTTCATTCACGTTTATTTATGTACATAATTTGTACTTCAAAAGATTAAATTAACCAAATTTATCAATTTATTTTTTAAATTCTGATTTGCTTACAAAAACAGCCTACATAACAACGACATAATTACAATTTAATAAATTATTTTTATATATTTGTAAACGTATTTTTATTTAATTTTCCTTATTATGAATGTCTGTATAATAAACGAATTTGGAGTTGCAGTAAATTTACGTTATTAATTTTTATCCTTTGTTTCTTTGTATAAATGAAAAAATCTTTTAAATGTTGACATAAAAAATAGTTCAACATTTTTATTACAAAACTAGCTGTTCCCTCGACTTCGCCAGCGTGTAATTTAGGGTTTTAATTTTTTCGCGCGGAACCCTAATTCTTATTCTAAAATAAAAGTAGCCTAGATTACTTCCTATAACATCAGCTATCTGCCACTGAAAATTCCATCAAAATCGGTCCAGCCATTTCGGAGATTAGCTGGAACAAACAGACAGGCAGACAGACAGAAAATTATGTTTTTGTTATCTACTTTCATATGCATTTATTAAAAAGCTGTTATTTTGACATTACAAACGGACACTTCAATTTTATTTATTTGTGTGTATGTACCTAGTCAGGTCATAAGTATTGTCACACAGTAAAAACTTTTCTTTTAGAATGCTGGGCACAAGAAAGTTTATTGAATTCGAATTTCGAATTGTTCATGAAAATAAAACTGTATACTTTTTAGAATTTTACTCATTTTTAAATATGGAGTGGACGCATAAAGAAGACCGTGTTGCAGTTATTGCGTTGCATCGTTGCGGTTACGCGCCAATTCAAATTTTTGACATACTGAAAAATTTGAATATAACCAAAAGATTCGTTTATCGTACCATCAAACGATACAATGAAGACTCTAGTATAGATGACAGGTCAAGAAGTGGTCGCCCTCGGTCTGTTAGGACTCCAGCAGTGATAAAAGCTGTGAAGGCGCGAATTCAATGAAATCCCAAACGTAAGCAGAAACTGATGGCCCTTCAGATGGGGTTAAGCAGAACCACGGTGAAAAGGGTGTTAAATGAAGACTTAGGGCTTCGGGCATATCGAAGGAAAACAGGACATCGTTTGAATGCTCGTCTAATGGACCTGAGACTGAAGAGATGCCGCGCTTTGTTGAAGCGGTACGCGGGAAAAAAATATCGGGAAATTCTTTTTTCGGATGAGAAAATTTTTACCGTAGAAGAGAGCTACAACAAACAAAATGATAAGGTATACGCACACAGTAGTGAAGAAGCGAGCAACCGCATTCCGCGTGTCCAACGAGGTCATTTTCCATCCTCACTCATGGTATGGTTGGGAGTTTCTTATTGGGGCTTAACAGAGGTACATTTTTGTGAGAAAGGTGTAAAAACTAATGCAGTTGTGTATCAAACAGTCAAAAAGTATGATACAGTCCTGACGAACCTTGTGTAACCTGTTTCTCATACCATGTTCAATAACAGGCACTGGGTATTCCAACAAGATTCGGCGCCAGCTCATAGAGCGAAGAGCACACAAGACTGACTGGCGGCGCGTGAAATCGACTTCATCCGGCACGAAGACTGGCCCTCCTCCAGTCCAGATTTGAATCCGTTAGATTACAAGATATGGCAACACTTGGAGGAAAAGGCGTGCTCAAAGCCTCATCCCAATTTGGAGTCACTCAAGACATCCTTGATTAAGGCAGCCGCCGATATTGACATGGACCTCGTTCGTGCTGCGATAGACGACTGGCCGCGCAGATTGAAGGCCTGTATTTTCAAAATCACGGAGGCTATTTTGAATAAACTTTAGTGTAATAAGAATCTATGTTTTGTTAAGTTCATTTTGGTATATAAATGGTTATATAATGAATAAACTTGTTTCAATTATTTTATATTAAACATGTGACAGAATTTATGACCTGACTAGGTATATGTATATGTATAGACTACTTTTACGGACTTTATTTAAAACATCGGGAATCAAAATTAAGTAAATTAAACGCAATAAAATCCGTAAAAGTTTATTCAAAGTGTAGTGATCGCATAAATATAATAAATCATTATTTTCATTAGAAATGTCATAATAGATTACTTTTTATTTTATATTTCTGTACCAAACACATTAAAATCATTGCAGCAAATCTTTATTAGGCACATCCAGCAACTCTCGGCCAATCACATATCTGCAAATGAAATTAATAATACAATTATTATAATAATATAATATATATTTAATTATTGATTTTTAAAGCTATAATCATTAATAACTTGGTTTAAGACATATTTCTTTTTATCAAGTCATAGCGATTCTTCAATATTTCATTTTTAAAGTAGCTCAAGCCGTGCTGTGTTTTAAGATTTAAACACTAAGCAATTTTGGTAACATATTATATGATCGTCACCATTATCCTCATTATCACTCCAACCTTTCACAAGCGCACTGTTGACAATACTGAGCCACCTGCATCCAACCACTGCATGACATGTTTTACCAAGTCGTCACTCCATCTATTTATACATACAATTTTTTTTAAATATATATTAGGTTATTATGGTTTTTTAAATATATAATAAGGTAATATATATTGGTTTTAAAGATATATATATATGGTTAGGTGAACTTGCCTTCAGTTATCGGTGTCGGAGCAATGTTTTAAAACATTGCTTATTTGGTGTACTTTTGATATTTTCGGAAAGGCCCTTCGAGAGCTAAGAAGAGCAGTGAATGATAACTGAATGGTAAGTGATGACTTGAAGAATCCAGTACTATGTTTGGAGATACATGATATTAATCTTAAGATTGGTTGATGGACACGATACGATACGAATAACTTGTATTGAGTAGAATAAAGCAAATAGAAGAAATAGTGCAACCATCGATCACTAATTAAAAAAAAAACCTTTTTTATTAGTGATCGATGATGACGGCGCATTATTATTAGTATTAAAAATTATAAAATTCTATGTAAAATTTTAAAACCAAAGAAGTAGTCTTAAATATCAAAGAAGCAATATTTTAAACAATCGAAATGCATATAGTTGAAGTACATTCATTTCTTTTTTAACTATTAAAGTACCATGTGCCATGAAAGTGGCCTCAAAAATTAATTAAATTTACTAAAAATACTTGTGATTTATAACAATGTACAATAACTATCAGAGGGATTATATTACAATAATAAAGATAACATTTGTAAATCTTTTGTTATTATTTGAAAACGAGTCGAAATATTTCTATTTTATATACCTAGCGTGTTAATATGTAAAGTATGAATCTTATTTTGTTAATATCGCTTAAACTATTGCTCAAAATTCAAAATAATCATATTTCTATATAATGATTTAACAAATAGAACCCCAACAAAAAGTTTAAACCATATCCAAGGGTGTCGATTTTTCTATACATTATACGAGTACTGCCGGAGACGCATGTCCTACAGTAAGAAATATATGTAGGTAGGGAAGTACTACATACTACAGACATGAAAGTAACTTATTTGAAAGAAAAGCAGTTATATATATACTAGCTGGCCAGGCAGACATTGTTCTACCCTTAACGGCGAACCTTTGTACTATAAAAATACTTAAATTCGAATTAAAAAATACTGAGGGTCACTTATCGCGATAGAAACTATGCTATCTCTCAAGTTGGACGAAACAGCACACAGTGTGCAAAATTTCATTGAAATCATACCAGTGGTTTAGGAGTTTATCGCGAACAAACAATGTGACACGTAATTTTTATATATAAAAATATAATAACAAAGTTCTAAGCATTACTACAACTTGAGGTTTCAAGTCCCACATACGAGTACAAGAGTATAAAATATATGAAAGTAAGCCTTAGACCCACTTGACGATATGGACCAGTGAATAATCTTATATCGCCACTATACGAAATTACTCTATTATTTATAAAACCACTCTTCTTCGAAAAAAAGCTAACCTGAGACTTTCTATTAAAATGATGAAAAAGAGGGCATCGTTGGTTAATCTTTACACCCCAGAGGCATTTATAAAATTGATTACAATCTTTTTCGTGAGGGAGCCGCCACTGAATCATTGGATTAACTGGACAATTGTTCTTAAGGAATATCAAGCCCACATTCTCTATCTTCATCTGCTCATTTTCATCATCTATTTCTTCATAGTTTATGTCTTCACTATCAGATTCAGCATTGTTAGTGATTTCATCATCATCTGCAGAATCTTCTACGGGAATATTTCGTCCGCTGCAACTAACGTTACTCTTCCAGTCACATTGCCAGTAATTTATGTTGAAATAGAGTCCTTTTGGGCACATGACCTCAAGGGGTTTACCGTGAAAACACTTGTAAAACTTATTACAATCTTCATGCGCTATCACGAGCTCTATTTCCCAGTCTGTCCCGGATTGTTTCAGGCATTGCTTTTCTGCATAGGTCCCTTCAATTACAGCCGCAATGAGAACCATTAATGCAACTTCAGAAATAATTCTCATTTTATGCACGTTGAATTCTTTCTTTTATTTAATTGAATTGTGAAGGAGAAACTACCGCTCATTATTGTTACCAAAGAGACACTTTTATAAAATATTAGTAAATGCGTGAACTAATGATAAATAGACATTTATAGAAATAATGTAAAACACTATTTATGTTACCTTAATGGTTATTATCGATACGATTATCTTAAAAGCATAAAAAGATATTGATGAGCAATATGAATAAAGTACAAAAACTAAATTATCGTTTCTAACCATGCCTTTTTTCATATTTTCATAATTCTTCTGTCCGTGTGTATGTGATTGAACTCCTCCTAAACGGCTGGACCGATGTCGATGAAAGTTTTTGTGTGTAAAGAATGGGTTTGATTTATAATTGGACCCGGTAGGTGGCACTGTTGTCGAGATCTAGAAACCACCCGCGCGAAGCCGAGGCGGACCGCTAGTTACTTATAAATTTACTACCTATATATGCGTCCTACAACTGCAAACATGCCTCCTCTTATTCCTGTGACAGTTATAGAATTTTGCGTTGGACCATTTGTGCGCGTTAGCGGACTTTACATCATGTCTTCGGAATATTTTATTTGTCAGTCACTTAGCTTTCCTCACATTATTTCCTTTCCCGCCGAGCGCGTGGTAAAATTAGCGTTAAAAATTACAATGAACATTTACATTGCTGTGTTGTCACTGAGGATTATATTTATATAGGTATATACTTTAGTGTACAGCACAAAATACGAAAATAGAGACTAAAGAAAGTAAAACGTAGATTAAATATAAAACCGAAATAATACAATAATATATACAAAATTAACACTTTCACGGGCGGTACGTGATTGTACGTCGTAATGTATGGTTTTGATATGACACAACGTACCATGACGTTCAAAAAAAAAAGAACATGTGCGGCGGAACGTTCATTTCCGATGAACTTTTAAATAAAAATTCTATGATTTGGAGCTTGTGTCACAACATATCAAAAACTCTGAACTTTACTGTCATATAGAATAGGTTTTTGACCATTTCAAAAATGTGTTCTTGGCAGTGTGTGGTAACGCAACACACACACGCACAACGTGATTATACGTCCCGCACGCTTCCAGCGTCCCTACATTTAGTTCGACTGTGTCACGAGTGGGATGCACGCGCGTTTTAGCTTCGCAGGAGCGATTCGTAGTAAACTTCGTCGAGACACAAAAGCATCGTAAGTATTATTTATGTGATTGTTTTCTTATTGTTTTATTGTGAACGGTATTATAAACAATATTGCTCTATGAAAATGGTATCTTACTGGTTATTTTGTTTGTTTTAGATGGAAAAACGCAAGACAAATCCGATGAGGATTTTTGAGGATTCGGATAGTTCGACCGCAGTAGATCCGTTCCAGGACGATGATGGCGACTATGGATCGGATAAAAATTACGATCCATGTGGAGATACGTCAGGTAGTAGTTTTCATATTATTAATTACCGTCCAAAGTCGACAAAAACTAAATTACAATCAAAGACTGTTGGCGACTCGTCTCAGAGACCTAATACTGATTCTAGTTCGGAATCTAGCAGTGATGAAGGCGATGCAGTAAGACATTTAAGACAATCGTCTTCTAGTTCAGAAACTAATTGGAGCCAAAGCTCTATGAATAAGTCATCAAATCAATCCTCAATACTAAATAGGAATGTAGAAACCCCTTACCAATTATATACTCAAGAGGACGGTTCAGGTTATGACTCGAGCACCTCTGAAGAAATTTTTCCTCTGGCCAAACGTTTAAAACTGGCTAGCGCTCCAACTATGGTTCCACCTGTTGTGGCTGAAAGCTACAATGAAATAATTCAAGAATGTTCTGAACCTGAAATAAATGAGTTATCACCTTCACTAAACTTATCTCAAAATAGGCTATTGGGTTCGTCAAACCTATTACAAACATCACCTGACGAGATAATTCAGGAAGAACTACTACCTTCACCAAACGCCTCTCAAAATAGGATATTGGATTTGGCAACTTTATCACCAATTTCACATGTGGTGGCTGAAAGCTATCACCATGAGATAGTTCAGGAAGAACCAAGGTCTTCTGCTGAACTACCACCTTTATCCAACGCGTTGCACAATAGACCAGGAGGTTTGTCACGTCCCACTGAGACAACATCTACAGAGGAAGAATGGGTGCAAACTACAACTTCCATACCAGAATTTAATTTTGACGCCGATACTGTAGGAGTAACGTTTTCTATAAACGAAAACACAACTGTAACTGATGTATTCAACCGCTTGTTTCCACCTATGATTCTTGATTATCTAATAGATTGCACAAATGTATATGGCGAAAATATGTGTCAAACTAATAGGCCGAAAACTAGACACAGTCGATCATACTCATTCAAACCTACACATAGAAGTGAGATGCTGAAATTTTTAGGTTTATGCATGTTAGGTGGTCAAGTCAACGTACCCCAAAAGCGGAAGCTCTTTACATTATCAGACAGTTTATATTATCACCCCATTTTTGTATCTACAATGTCGGGACGTAGATTTGAGCAACTGTTAAGGTGTCTATATACTGGACCTTTAAGTGCTATAGGCAAAGCAAAAATAACAGAATTGATGGATGCTATTACCAGGAATTTTCGCGTATGTTACTCACCCGAAAAAGAACTTTCATTGGATGAATCGCTCCTTTTATTTAGGGGACGTCTATCATTTAGACAATATTTAAAATCAAAGAAAGCTAAATATGGAATAAAGTTTTATGAATTGACGGAGGCAAGTGGTTATGTTTTAAATATATTAATGTATACTGGAAAAGATGAATCTGTGGAAAAGGGTAAAAAAACAGAAAAGATTGTACTAAGATTAATGAGACCATATGTTCTGAAAGGTCATGAATTATTTATGGATAATTATTATAATTCTTTTGGCTTGTCTCATAAATTACTTGACCTTAGAACACATACAAACGGAACACTCAGAACAAACCGTAAAGGAAACCCGAAGGCGGTTATGAAAAAAAAGTTAAAGAAAGGTGAACATGTATGGGTACGAAAAAACAATATCTATGTTTCGAAATGGTTTGATAAGCGAACCGTAACAATGATCACTACAAGGAACCATCCAAAAATGATTAACATTACAAATAGACGAGGACAATTAAAAAGAAAACCAGCGGAAGTGGTAACTTACAATGAATTCATGTCCGGTATAGATCGAGCTGACCAGATGGTATCATATTACTCGTCTCCCCGGAAATGTTTGAGATGGTACAAAAAAGTATTTTTTCACCTACTGGATTTAGCCGTTTGGAACAGTTATTTTTTATATAGAAAATACAAAAAGAACAATAATACAAAATATGATTTTTTAAATTTTCGAGAGGAATTAATACGAGATTTGATTTGTATTAGCCCTGACCAAAAACCTGATCTTTTGATCAAGCATTCCAAGTATGACAATCGAAAAATAAATAGGGTAGTAGATCCGGGACCTTCCTCGATACATCTCGATAATGGTAACATTGGACATTGGCCTGAAAAGATTCCACTTCCTCCTGGCTCCAAAAAGAAAACGAACTACCTCAAATGCAAAATGTGTGCAAAGAATAAACTTCGTAAGGAAACTGGTTTCAGATGTATGGGATGCAAAGAAAAACCAGCACTGTGTGCACTGTGTTTTAAAGAATGGCATGAGACTGCTAATTTGATTTCAAGTTATTAAACTGAAGACTTTTTATATAAATTAGAAGATTTTTTATTTTTTTTTTATATACAGAAGATATATTTTTGTTATAATTGTGTAATTAAAGTTTACGATTCCTAAGACTGATAAATAATTATGTTTTAATTAATAAAAATGTTGATTTACGAATTCTGATTTCTTTTATGAATTTAAATTCCTGTTACAAGCTCACCTTAAACTATTTGTATATATTTATATTATTTTATGACTAAATTTAAATAACGCAGGGTGGTAAAATATACTACTACTATATGGTGGACAAATAAAGAGTGCTTTAAAACGTTATGTCAAGAACACACTATTATTACAATAAGATTCGTGACAAACATTAATTCATGTTCGACGTACAATCGCGTTGTGCTACAGCCATTATTTATTTACCTATGGTATAAGACAAAACGTATAGATACGTTGGACGTAAAACGACGTTGTGATACAGGCACTATTTTTCAACACTTTATGTTATGACACAACGTCTAAATACGTTGGACGGTATTATACGTTGTGACCATATGACATCTTACCTTAACACCAAAAGTGACAGAACGTTATTTCACGTTCGACGTATAATGACGTTGTGATATTACTACTATTCATCTACGTAATACAAAATGACAGAACGTATATATACGTTGGACGTTATTGTACGTTGTGTCCATAACCCATCTTATTAGTTGCACTAATTATGACAGAACGTATGTAAACGATGACGTGATAAAACGTTTCTGTCACAAAGTCTTCAAAACATCTAATATTAGGGCAGCACTACGTATATAAACGTCAAGTATATTTATATGGAAATTTATTGTGTCATTCTAGAACACAGATTCAACTGTTACCGTCCGTGAATGGGTTAAGACTGGTGCTTATGGGAACTCCTTTTTGCTGGCCATCCATGGGGCCCGTTGCGCTGATAGAGATGGAGGCAGTAGAGAAAAACGCACGCTGAGTTCCAACGCCTTTGGCCTTTGTGTATTTTGGATAGGTGGAGTCATCCGCATTAGGGTTTTAGTTGGTGCGAGACCGACATAACCCGTTCTTGCCCTCGCGAGGCGGATATGCGTAGGTGTAAAAACAACCCTAGAGGTTAAGCTCACTAGCTTAGTACAACAAATGCCTGTATACTCTTGCTTAAAACACGTTGTAATCGGATGGGAAGACAAATATTTTTAATCTATTATAAGACAGTGTTTGTCTACTGCCTGACTACCTAATGATAAGTGGTGATTTAGCCTGCCCTACTCAAAGCGTATTACTTAGAACTCTAAAATTTCCCCATCATACTTTCCGTCCTATTTTTCATAGGATAAGGGTGACAAATGAGCACAGAGTCCACCTGATGGTAAGTGGTTGCTGTGGACCATAGACATCTACATCTATCCTCGTTTGCGAATAAAATGCAGTTGCGTTGTCAGCTGTAAGGACTAAGATGGAATAGAATAGAATAATATATTTTTTTATTCAATATAGATTACATGTGTAATTCTTATTGAAAGTCATTTTTTACTTTACCACTGGTTCGAAAAAAAAACCCGTTGTCCTGGGAAGAACCAGCAAGAAACCCAGCGGGACTTTTTTTAAATAAATTTTACAATATAAATGATTACACACTATTTACAAAATTTATTTTAGAAACGGCTTGGAAGCGACTTTTGCGAATTCCCAGGGGTTATTATCAACCATGTATTCATTTATACTATAATAATCCTTTTTATACAGTTTCAGCTTAACAAAACATTTAAACTTGGTAATTGAGACAGCCTGTACACTGTCCGGGACCCTGTTGTAATAGCGTATACATTGCCCCAAGAATAAATTACTGACGCTGTGGAGTCCAGAAACTGGTATCACTAGCTTATGTTTGTTCCTAGTGTTTACAGAATGTAAACCACTTTTTTTACTAAAACTACCTTTGTTTTTGTGAACATACATTAAATTTTCGTAAATATACTGAGAGGCCAAAGTTAACATAATTTCTGGTATATACAAGTATCTTATTTCTTATTAGTTTTTGTACTTTCCTTATGTATTTATTTTTTTTTTATAGGAGAGGGGGCAAACGAGCATGCGGCTCACCTGATGGTAAGTGACTACCGCCGCCCATGAACAACTGCAACACCAGGGGAATCGCAGATGCGTTGCCGGCCTTTAAAGTTTATATACCTCTTCAATTTGGTTTTTCTGCAATTAATCCTTACTGTGTTTCTTGAAGTGGAGGAGGCGTCACCAGTCAAATCTATTGTTGCAGATTGCTGAAAAATTCTTGAAGTATCACATTGCACAAGCTCAGAGAACAGGCTTTGAGTCTGGGAGGCGTTAAGGTTATCTATATATGTTTTAAATTGTGTTATTTGCTCATTAGCCTCATTCAACTGTAACTTCAATGCAGCAATTAGCCTGAGAGCTTCCTCATATTCCTTGCTGCATTGGTCAAACTCATTAACCGTTCCCTGTAGCTGATCTCTTTCTTTTTCAATTGTGTATTTTTGGTAATTATGCTAACTATTTCCCTTTCATTATCATCCCTTTCCTTAAGCAACAGTTCACACTGCTCTTTGGATGCCTTAAGTTCTTGGAACGCAAGCTGGTTGGTTCTCCATCTTACGCGTCTTGGCGTGTGCCGTGTGGAATGCCCCTTTTCCAGTAAAAACGTACTCCGGTTCTCTGCACTCACTATAACCATCACGAAACACAGCAGCATTAAGATGCTAATTACGCTGGTATTCTGTGAGGGTGTGGTCCTTCCCCGGTCGAGCCTACCAACTCATCCTACAACTATGCTATTAATATAGCTGCATCATGGCTCTACCACGTCTATACGTATACCTATTTGTTTTATTGTATATTGCAACTAAGTAACGTAAATGAGAAGAAGCTTAAAAACATTAATTTATTTCAATAGGACGTTTTAACAATATTTTTCTAACTATTCAAAATAACTTTTTAGAGTATATAATATAAAATATCCGGACACTAGCTATGGTCATGAATAAATTAAAGAAAAAAGCGTTTGCTTCAACGTCTGTCTCTCAGTGGTAGCGTCGGTACGAAGGTGCTTGTACCTGCTTCTACCTTTCACCGTACATTCAGCAAATTAGGGCCAGTCACAAACCTGAAAAAAATATATAATTAAACGTTATTTTGCGGAAATCTATTATACTAAGATCTTAAGTTACTGGAAAAAATTATCTGTTTATATTCTAACGTGGATAGAAGAACTCAAGGCTTTAGCTACCACTTTTTAGTGTAGTACGTTAGCAACCTAGGTTTAATTTCCACCGGCACCAGTGAATTTGTTAGTTGCAATTTTAACAGCTGATTTACCACATGCTTGGCGGTGAAGGAAAACATACAACAACAAACAAAACAAAACACCTTGAAAACGGATTCAGTTTCCAAACATATACTTGCTTGCGCAACTCTCTCTTCTTTCTTGATATTCTTTATCAGCCCTGAACAGACTAACAAGACACCTTTCATTATAGGAAATATTTGTTGTAATCGCCACTCTGATTTCTGACTGACTGATCGAAGACTCTGAACAGAGGTGATGGAAGAGAATACATCACCTGATTTCGTCCCGTGGGTGTCGTCTGTGGTGTGATAACCAAAACCACATGATCGAAAGTGTATGTTGATTAAGAATCAAAATACAGTCTTGTTGCCAGTAAAAAAAGGTCACCGGTTCTCTAAACTCACTCTACATATATATGAAACACAGCAACATTATGTTGCTATTTTACGACGATATCCTTAATAGTGTCTCCCAACAGGTAGGTCTTAAAATGGTCATGTACAAGACAAAAGTTATATGTAAGGACCATCTTACACCTATGCCCGTATCTTTGGGAATACGACGCTTGAAGTTGTTGACAAGTTTTTTTTTTTTATAGGAGAGGGGGCAAACGAGCATGCGGCTCACCTGATGGTAAGTGACTACCGCCGCCCATGAACAACTGCAACACCAGGGGAATCGCAGATGCGTTGCCGGCCTTTTAAAAAGGAGTACGCTCTTTTCTTGAAGGTCCCTAAGTCGTATCGGTCCGGAAAAATCGCTGATGGTAATCGATTCCACAAGGAGGTCGTGCGAGGAAGAAAACATCTTCTAAATCGCACAGTGGTGGACCGCCAATCATCCAGATGGTGTGGATGGTATCGGGAGTTCTGCCGCGATGTGCGTTCGTGAAATTTGGTGGCTGGGATTAATCCGAACAATTCCTCAGAGCACTCCCCATGGTAGATGCGAAAGAAAATGCAAAGGGATGCAACATTTCTTCGCAGTGCCAATGAATCGAGCCGATCGGAAAGGGCTCGGTCGTCGACAATTCGAGCAGCTCTGCGTTGGATGCGGTCAAGTGGAAGGAGCTGGCACTGGGGAGCCCCTGCCCAGAGATGGGAACAGTATTCCATGTGAGGCCGAACTTGCGCCTTGTAAAGTAGCAGGCGGTGTGCCGGCATGAAATACTGTCCCGCTCTGCTGAGCACGCCAAGCTTTTTAGAGGCCAATTTGGCCTTCCCTTCCAAGTGACCACGAAACTGCACGTCACTCGATATGTCGACTCCGAGGATACCGATACTGGCTGAGGCAAGAAGGGGAGTGCCTTGAAACTGAGGAGATACAACAAAGGGTTTCTTTTTAGCGGTAAACGCGCAAACTTGTGTCTTCTGAGGATTAAATTGGACTAGATTTAGTCGCCCCCAATCCGAGACTTTGTTCAGCAAAGACTCGACTTCAGACACAAGTTTGTTCCGGTACAACATGACAAGTATGTTTCATCATCATCATCATCATCATTACAGCCCTTCACAAGTCCACTGCTGAACATAGCCCTCCCTCAAGGAATGCCACAAAGCACGGTCCTGAGCCACCTGCATCCATCGAATTCCTGCATGTCTTACCAGGTCGTCACTCCATCTCGTGGGGGGTCGCCCTACACTTCGCCTACCGGTACAAGGCTGCCACTCAAGAACCTTTCTTCCCCATCGGTTGTCGGTTCTTCGAGCTATATGGCCGGCCCACTGCAGCTTACTAATCCGTTGGGCTATATCGGTCACTCTGGTTCAACTGCGGATATCCTCATTTCTAAGTTTATCACGCAGAGAAACCCCGAGCATAGTCACTGGTGCTACTCATGTTTGGAAAGGCACCTCCAGCGAGACTGCCCGCACCAGCGGCCCTGTCCGCACTGCCAGGGCAATCACCATGCAGTTTTTTGCCTGGGTGCAAACGGCGTCTCCTCTCGGGGTTCTGCCGGGCCGTCGACCCCCACGGGCGGGGGCGCTCATTCGGGCGACACTCGGCGCTTGCCTGCCAGCCACCGTGCCCCTATGTTTGAAAGGGGTCCCTCCCCCGACCAGTCGTGGGGTCGTTCCCCCAGAGGCGGGGGTATCGTCGCCCCTCCTCAGCGTGTTGAGAGGAACTTCACAGCCACTCAGCAGTCAGCTAGAACCTTCTCACCCCCGTTAGCTGAGTGGCCGCGGCTGGGGTACCACCGTCCCCCCTTTTTGATCGGTGCTGATACTACGGGGTTCCTGCGACCTCGAATGATTCGTAGTTGTAGCGGTTGTGAGTAAAAAATTGAATTTAATATACTCTTTGAATACGTGTACATATGTTTTAGTAAATATATTTGATCATTATGTTTGCTTTGTTGAAAAGAAAATTGAAATTGAGTAACACTATTTGTGCCGAATGAAATAAAAATCAATCCTCTTTTTGTTTTCACATTTTGTTGGCGTTGTTGAAGATATTTATTTTGGAAAAAAGGAATATGCGCATCGGGAAATAAGTTTGTTACTTATTTCCCGACCAGTCCGAGATGTGCGCTATTCAATTTATCGTCGGGATGTTTTTTATTAAAATTAATACTCGCTGCCAAGAAAGCATCACGTAGTTTTAAGTCTTTGAATTCCACAACTATCGATCGGGGATGCAAACTGTCTTGTTGCAGCTTTGCTATTCTTGTAACACGAGCAATATGTTCGTCTGCTACTTCACAATCAATGACACTACCCAAGTTTTTTAATAATGTCACTAAATTCTCAGATTTACTTTCGGGTATACATTGTATCTCCATCTTTGTTGCTGAGCATCTATCTGTAACTAACAAAGCACTACATGAAGCTGCAAGAAGAACAGCCAAGGAGAAAGGTTTTAAATTTGTATGCGTCAGAGGGGGAAGAATCTACTTGAGAAAAAGTGAAGGCACGCGCTATATCATTGTCAAAGATACGCAAACATTAGCTGCCATACGATAGGTTTATTTAGTATTGATTTTCGTTTGTACTTTAAGCATGCATATATAGTTTTAATTTATAAAATTCATGTTACAAATATACTATCAAAACACTAGAGGGCTAAGAACTAAAACTAATATATTTTTTTAAAATTTGTCAGTGTGCAATTTTGATATTATTGTGTTAACTGAAACTTGGCTATGTAGCAATATATTGAATACTGAATTATTTGATGATCAATACATTGTGTTTCGAAGAGACAGAAAGTCTACTGATTTGTTTTCCGAGGGAGTAGGAGGGGGTGTACTGATCGCAGTGTCAAAAAAGATTCAAGCCAAGGAAGTCACTTGTTGGAACAGCTCATGCGAGGATTTGTGGGTAATGTTAAATATATCATTAGCTGGTACAATAAAACAAATTGCTTTTTGTGCTGTATACCTTCTCTCACTAGTTACCCATCACTTATTGGATAGTTTTGTAGATCAATGTAGTTGGATATTGGAGAAATTTGAAGGTCATGTTTGTATTATCGGTGATTTCAATCTACGCAATATCAATTGGAAACTGGTATATGATGCCGATGTAAACTATCAGGCACCTGTGCTTGGTCAAAAATTGATTGACTTCGCCTCTCTACATAATTGTAGAGAGTAATACAATCGCAATGTAATACAATCGCAAATCAACATAATAAAACGTAAGATCTGCTATTCACCGACATGGTTAATTGCAAAGTGTATGAATCGTTAGATGTTCTTAGTAAAACGGATCTTTATCACCCACCACTACATGTCAATATACATTTTGAAAACGTTTGTTAACTGCAATATAATAAAAATTTCACTAAACTTAATTTTGAAAGAGCTGATTATTCTTCCATCAATGATTATCTTTCCAAAATTGACTGGGTAGCAGAATTTTCTCAGTACAAAGACTTAAATCAAATAGTTGAACATTTTTATTTCTTGATCAGACATATTATATCGAAATTTGTGCCCCAAAAAAGAATAGTCAACCACGGTAAGTATCCGCCATGGTTCAGTAACAGTTTAATTTGTAGACTTTGCGAAAAGAACAAGATTCTAAAAAGATACAAAAAGTATAGAAATCCTTTAGATAAGATTGAGTTGAGTATTTTGTTTAAAAGGTGTCAAAAACTTGGTACTACCTGTTACAATGTATACCTTAATAACGTTGAGAATAGAATATCTAGGAATACAAAAGCATTCTGGTCTTTTGTTAAAAGTAAACGTAGTGGATGTAGTTCATACCCAACTAGTATGACGAATGGAGATATGATTGCAAATGATGGGCCGAGCATTTGTAATCTTTTTGCTAGTCACTTTGTCGAAGTTTATACCAAAGCCACATTGTCACCAAGTCATTACTCATCAGTTCTCGAAGGTACTGCTAATAGTAGTTCATCATTCGGTATTCTCTATTTTCATCAAGAAGCAGTGGTTCGCGCTCTGAAGTCTCTGGACGTAGATAAAGGCGCTGGACCCGACGGTATTCCACCATGTTTCCTGAGAAATTGTGCCTTAAGTATTGCTGTACCTCTCTGCTTTATATACAATACATCTTTAGCAAAGGGCATATTTCCCAGGGAGTGAAAAATCACAAAGGTGGTTTCAGTTTTTAAGTCTGGTGATAGTGATTTGGTTATAAATTATAGACCGATTTCAATCCTTTCCACAAGGTCTAAGGTCTTCGAAATTTTGATCTGTCCATATATTTCCGCTTATGTGAAACCATTTATCACGGTCCATCAACATGGTTTTTTGAAATCTAGATCAATTGCCACAAATTTGGTTTCCTTTGTTGAGACTCTAACGGAGGCCACTGACGCTCGCCAGGAAATAGACGTAATTTATACAGATCTCAGCAAAGCCTTTGATAAGGTGCCGCACGAAATATTGATTAAGAAGTTGTCAATTTATGGTATTAATGGAACCTTGTTAAACTGGTTTGATTCATATCTGAATAAGTGCAAAATCTTTGTAGTGGTAAATGGTTTTAATTCTAAGGAACATAACATAGATTCGAGAGTACCACAGAGTTAAAACCTGGGTCCTATTTTGTTTAACATTTTTGTTAATGACGTTGTTAATTACATCTTGTATTCTACTCCGTACTTGTACGCCGATGACTTGAAGTTACTACGAGTAGTAAAAACGACACAGGATTCCATATTATTACAAGAGGATATAAATAGTCTAAGGCGTTGGTGTGAACGGAATGGCATGCAACTAAATGTAGGCAAATGTGTTTACGTCAAATTTACCCGAAAACAGAAAACTTTAGACTCTGCTTATTTTATTAATGGTATAAAATTACAGGAAGCTGACCATATAAGAGATCTTTGTGTGATAGTTGACAGAAAGTTTACCTTTGCTGCCCACTTAGAAAGTATTATTAAAAAAGCTTCAAACATGCTTGGATTTATTATTAGAATGGGCAAGCAGTTTTGGAGGTTGCAAACAAAAAGGCTCCTGTACAACTCTTTTGTCCTGAGTATTCTAGAATACTGCAGTGTAGTATGGCGACCACACTATGCATGTCACTCTTTAAGGTTGGAACGGATTCAGAAGAGATATCTTTGGCACCTAGCATACTCAGCCAATAAATGTAAAAAAGGGTTTTCCTACAAAAACAGATTGAAACAGTTTAAGTACACTATCTTGGAAAACCGTCGTATAATGCTTGATCTCGTTTTTTTGTACAAATTATTTAACAACAAAATAGATTGCCCAGGCTTACTGAGCAAATTTAGATTCAATGTACCACACAAATTACCTAGGACTAAAATATCACCATTAGTTCCACCCTTGCGCACAACAGTTTTGGGCTCAAGTTCATTTATCCCTAGAGCAAGCAGACTTCTAAATTGTTATGGTAAAAACATAGATATCCATGCTACAAGTCTGAATACGTTTCGCAAACAACCATAGTCCAGTTATAATTAAGTAATTGTTATGTTCATTTATATAATGTGCTGTTATTGTTTCCTTTTCTCTCTTTCTTTTTCTCATTTATTGTGAACACATAAGGCACTTATAAATATTGGATTTTACTACCCTTAGTAGTTTGTGCATGTGGTGTTTACCTTAATTAATTGTGCATTTGGCTGTACATGTTATTGTTAAATACTCATTGAATTGATGTATTATTGTTACAATTACTGGTAAACCTAATAAATAAAACGAAATAAATAAAATAAATAAAAATAAATCAGAGGAAAAGATAAGTTAAAGATTAAAACATATTTGCCTGTAGTAGACATGCTGTATGCAGTACAGTTGCGGAAACTAGAACCTTACCGGGAAATTAATTCTTTGTTTATTTTTATATATAACAGAATTCATGAAAAAGACCAACGATGAAATTAACGAGGCTTGTACAAAATTTAGTGAACATTATTCCGAGAGCATTGAGCCCGAGCTTATAAACGAGATAGTACAGTTCAAGTACTTCATCTTACAATTAGATGTGAGGATTGTAGGGAAAGATAAAATTGTACCTGCCGAGGAATCGTTTAAATAAATTTTTGATAATATGGTACTATCAAAACTTTCCGAATGTAATGATATCATTGCAAATATACAGAAGTCTGATGATGTCAAACGCAACCTTTGAACGTAACTTTTCAAATTAATTGTCGATAATGGCGATTGAAAATTATGTATAGGAAAAGGTCAAATTCCAAGATGTTATGAACGATTTTGTATCCAAAAAAGTTAGGGAAATTAATATTTAAACTTAATGTACTTGACAAAACTATTTTTTTTTATGAGAGGGAGCAAACGAGCATGCTGCTCACCCGATGGCAAGTGCTATCGCCGCCCATGAACAACTGCAACACCAGGTGAATTGCAGACGCATTGCCGGCATTTTACAAAAGAGTAGGTCATTAAGTCGTATCAGTCCGGAAAAATGGCTGGTGCTAGTCGATACTACGAGGAAGCTGTGTGAGGAAGAAGACTTCTTTTAAATTGTACAGTGGTAGACCGCCAATTATCTAGATAGTATGAATGGTATCTCGAGTTTTGTCGCGTTGTGCGATGGTGAAATTGAGTGGCTGGAATCAGTCCGAGCAATTCTTCAGAGACCTCTCCGTGGTAGATGCAATAGAATACGCAAATAGATGCAACATTCCTTCGCAGCGCCGGTGAGTCAAGCCGGTTGGAAAAATCTTGGTCGCAGACGATTCGAACCGCTCTGCGCTGGAAGGAGCTGGCACTGAGAAGCCCCGGCCTAGAGATGGGAACAGTTTTCCATGTGAGGCTGAACCTGCGCCTTGTAAAGTTGTTGAAATACTGTCCTCTGCTTTACTCAGCACGCCAAGTTTTTTAGAGGCCAATTTGGCTGTCTTTTCCAAGTGACCACGAAATTGCGTCATTCGATATGTTAACTCTGAGGATTCCGATACTGGCTGAGGCAACAAGGGGAGTGCCCTAAAACTGAGGAGACACGACAAAGGGGTTCTTTTAGCGGCAAACGCGCAAATTAGTTTCTTCTGGGGATTGAACTGGACTAGATTTAGTCGCCTCCAATTTGTTTGTTCAACAAAGTCTCGACTTTAGACAAAAATTTGTTCTGGTACTCGGCGACGTTATCCCGATAAATGACACTGCTGGTGTATAAATAATCACCTTTTCTTTAGTTTATTGTTTTATTGCATTTAACGAGAATAAAATTAAATTAAAAGTAAAGCACCCGCATCTTATTTTTCTTTCTTGCTCCATCTTGAGACGGTCTTATCTCATACAGTTACTCATTAGGTATACCTAATGAGACCTGAATCATCACTTATCCATAACCTAATCATTAAGACTATTTCAATGATCAAAAATACAAATATTTTACTGTAAGGTCCTGAGGAGTTAAGCATCAGTTCGGTGATGCTGCTGATGCTATTATATCCCTTCATCAACTTGAAAAAAGTTGACAATCATCAAACGGCTGAAAAGGGGCCTGCGAGAATTGCACTGCCTAAGGGCGCCGACATAGTTAATCCAGCCTTGAGAACCGGAGACCCTTTTTACTGGAAACGAGGCATTCCACCTCACTCCTCAGGGGTGACAAGCATCTGTAGTTTGATTCTTAATCGAGGATAAATGTAGATGTGTCTGTCACGCTTATTCAACTTTAAATGAATGCAGAAATAAAATACCTAATCGGCCAGGAATAACGAAATTTATGTACCTGGCTTGGAATTCATGCTATATTTGCATATTTTTCTACTTTTTTAACTTATCATATTTATAAGCACCTAACAGTCTCTACTAGATTTTGGCATCTCTCATTGTACGCAGAGTTCGGCATAATCACACATCTCATCATACACACTGACGCTGCATTTTAATTTTATAGTAAAATTTATTATACATATATTCATGTTCTTGCACATTTTATAACATGAAGTAATAAAACGTTATGATTGCCTTATGAATTTATCCAAGCCATGAGAGATTTGGTTTCACATTGCCTTTGACACCCTATCCTAATTAAATAATATTTATTTATTATTGTGGGAAATAATTGAATTAGAAAAAATGAAGATAATTTAAGTTTTATTTTTATTTTCAGTATAAAAAACTCTATTTTAATTTATTAATACAATCTTACATAAAAATTAACATTAAAAAAAAACTGAATCAATTAGTATTTCGATAGCTTCTAAATATATAAGTTACGCTTTTGTCTTTGCTTTGCTGCTTGTAAATGTTGTTGCCGTTTACTGGAACCATGCACAGCCGGTGTTTCTCGGCCAGTCGCAAATCTGTGAGAAAATAAATGAATAAGAAACATATTTTTAATAAAAATGCGTTATAATTTAAATGATATGGATTCAAAAATCGAACAAAACACATGGTTTTTGGCAAAAATACAGCCACTAAGTCATCACTGAACATTCGAACTTTAACTATGTACAAAATACATTAAATCAATTTATCTATGCATATTTTGATAAAGATTAACTCCGTAAATTTTACAGTGTAATCTGTGCCGGCACCAACAAAATTGTTAATTGCAATTTAGGGTGCTAATTTACTCTGCAGCATGACTGATGAATAAAATTTTCGAGAACGTGTGAAGTCTGCACTCACGCACTGGGCACTTTATTAAAAGGGTTCCAAAAAACCCCTCTCTGGAAGTAGAAAAAGTCTGTGCCCAGTAACGAAACGCATATTTTTTTTCAAAAACGTTACCCCCACACTAGGATTTTCTCCTGTATCGTGGAGGCAGTTATTATATACCCGGAACAATTATTTGTAGGCCATACAAATACTTCTTCCATGCGGGATTCGAACCCGCAGCCCCCAGCGCGGCAACTCATTGATAAGCCACTGCGCCACGGAGCCGTCAACTGTACAATTAAATAAAATGAAAAATCTTTAGTTTTCGTCGTAAGAAAACAAAGTTTTTGTTTGTCAAACGTCAACAAGTTTTTCTTAAATCTTAATATTTTAACTTTATTTTATTTTTATATATTTTACATGTTACCTGAAGCCTCCTGTTGAATTTCAACCAAAACGGACACTGTTTTAGATATCTCTTGCCTTCCACACATTTATAATAGAGTCTGCAGCGTTTCTCGTGAGGTAACAGCCACTTTATCTCACTATTAACTGGGCAACCATTTGGAAAAAACTCTATGACTGGAAAGGCAGGTCTTTCGTCTTCATCGTTATCATTATCGGGTTCGGGTGCAGTGTCTACTTCTTCTTCGTTTTTTTCATTATCTGGGTCAGAATCTTCAGAAGTTATTCTATCTCCACAATCTACATCTTTCCTCCAGTTACAAGCCTGGTCTATAATGCTGAAATAAAGCCCCTTTGGACACGGCATCTCTACCGGCTGACCGTGAGTACATTGATAGAACTTGTCACAATCTCTGTGTGGTAAAAGCAGTTCTATTTGATTGTCAACCTCTTGCACAAGGCATAAGTTTCCTGAACCTATGGCTATGGTAGTTGCCACCAACACAATGACTGATAGAGCTGGAAAAAATATTTTATGATAATATTAAACCACATATTATAAAGTAAATAATAATTAAAAATAAGTTTAAAAATAGTATTAGATTTTTTTTATAGGGTAAGGGTGATAAATGAGCACACAGTCTACCTGATGGTAAGTGGTTGCTGCGACCCATAGACATCTACATCTATCCTCGATTACGTATCAAAATCCAGATGCGTTGTCACCGTGAGGACTAAGATGGAATGCCTTGTTTCCAGTAAAAAGGGTCGCCGGTTCTCTACACTCAGCATACGAAACGTAGTAGCGTTAGGCTGCTATTTTACGCTGGTATTCTGTGAGAGCGCGGTCCTTCCCCGGCGAGCTGACCCATTCGTGCTACAACTATACTACTATATAGCTGCAGCATGACTCTACCATGTAAAAAATATATTTTTATATATACAATGGAAGAAGAATACGTAGAGAAACGTCATTTATGCTTTTAACACTGTTTCGGAAAAACCTCTATTCTGGAAAGAACCAGCAAGACACCTAATAGAACTTTTTTAAATATAAATTTTAAATATACATATTGTACAATTAAATATGAAAATATTTAGAAGATGTAGCTTCTAAATATTTTCATACGACAATTAAAAAAAAATTACCTCTCATGGTTTCTCACAATGCCTATTTTTTCCAATAAACGCCTGTTATAGGGTGTAGATGCTTTTATACCCCACAATGTTACTCACTACGGTGCGCATTTATATTTTTATCACTTACTAGTAATAATTATATTCATTTTGCTATCTCAATACATATTATAAGCTCTTCATAACAAGTTATTAGAATTATAATCTTGTTTTGTATGTAATTTTTTGTCGCGACAGTCATAAATATATCAGATGCTGTTATCACTGTTTGCGATGCTCGTAGTAGGCCCTAAACTCTAAACATCAAGCAAACGAATTTAATTATCATGTATTACTAATTAACCGGTAGTGGCGGTGTAAGAATATCCACTACCCACATCACGTGGGTGTCGTAAGAGACGACAGAGGGAAACAAATCAGGAGATGTGCAGTAGCATCTTCCTAATAACGACTTAAATAAAAAAACTGCGGCTGCCAAGCGTGACAACTATTGCAAATATCCCCCCTATGAGGCAATCTATACAGAAGGCTAATGTTCAGCCGTGGAGTTTAATAGGCTGTAACGATAACAGTAACGGTACTACTAAAAGGTGCACAAGCCTAACCGAACACGTTTCGTGTTTACATATTTATATCTATATAGCTATACGGATTTGTGCACTGGTACCAGTACTGTTACTTCTACGATAGAATTAAATGGTCAAAAGTTCAATTAGAGTAGAATAGACTAGAATAATTTTTATTCAATATAGATCACATGTGTAATTGTGTGAAAGTAATTTTTTTACTTTACCAGTGGTTCGAAAAAAATACCATCTGTCCTGGGAAGAACCAGCAAGAAACCCTGCGGGACTTTTTTTTAAAGTAAATTTTACATTAATGTTTGTACAAACTATTTACAAAATTTATTTTAGAAACTGCTTGGAAGCGACCACCTCTTTCCCAGGGGTTATCATCAGCCAATTAGGGTTTTGTCTGTGCAATACAGGATCAGGTTATTAAGACCAATAACTATCGGAGATACATCCTAAAGGACGGCACCGTCGACATCCCTTAGGATGTATCTGTATGCGGGATGTTACATCACTTTGCATTTTCTATCGAATTTACCACGGGGAGTGCTCTGAGGAATTGTTCGGATTAATTCCAGCCGCCAAATTTCATGAACGCACATCGCGTCAAAATTCACGATACCGTCCTTACCATGTGGATGTTTGGCAGTCCACGACTGTGCTTTTTACTAGTTTTCTTCCCCGTACAACTTCTCTGTGGAATTGTTTACCACCGGCGATTTTTCCGGACCGATGCGACTTAAACCTTCAAAAAAAGAGCTTACACCTTTCTAAAAGGCCGGCAACGCATCTGCAATTCCCCTGATGTTGCTGTTGTTCATGGGCGGCGATAGTCACTTACCATCAGGTGAGCCGCATGCTCGTTTGCCCCTCTTCTATAAAAAAAACCTGACAAAGACACCGCCAAATTATGTACGTCCTGTTTCCATATGACGTTAGGTGGAACCCATTTCCTTCCTTGCAAGGGTGCGCCGGTACTTCACGCCGTGGCATCTTATTACCTTACATAAAGCGCAAGTCTGGTCATGCATGGAGTACTGCTGTTACATATGGGCTGGTGCTGCAAAATGCCACCTGGCAGCGTTGGACTCAGTGGAGAGACATGCTAAGAGGTTCATTAGGTAACCTTGATTTGGTTGAAACCAATCTTGTCAGACTCGATCACAGACGTAGAGTAGCCAGTTGCTCGATATTCTATATGATACATTTCGGTGAGTGTGCACAGGAATTACACGCTTTAATTCCTCCCTCTCCTTTCCACCATTGGCTAATCAGGCGGTCGGCGGGTCTTGAGCCCTTTGTTGTCGATGTTGCACGCATTAGAACCAAATGGTTTGCTTCGTTCAGCAAGGGAGTGGAATAAGAAAAGGCATAGAATTTTAACTTATTTAGACAGTAATGGTATTTTAAATATGTCCAATAGTACCAAGTTAAAATATGCTTGCTTTCTGCATACACTGCATCACGCAGCGTCTCCAAGATATTTGTACAATAAAATAGGTGTTGAAAAAAATGTTTGCTCTCGGTCAGAGAAAAATGACATCGGCTTCCACTACCCAGGAATAGACTCGCTGGTAACAGGGGATGTTTTAGACCCTGTATGGATACTGCGCAACGGTTGTGGCAGAATAGCAGGAGTAATGGGTTTCCCGTTACAACTGAGTCACAGACTGTTTTGTCACAATTCATTATTAAGGCTTTAACTAGCCTGAATGACCTTGACGAAACGGCGATCGCAGAGATTTTAGCCGATGTCAACACCGTCTAGCAACTACGTTCTGTATTACTTATAAAAGTGCAAAGATTAATAGACTGCAGAGATGACAATTATATAAATGACATACTGCCTGTTATGCTTGCGCATCACTGAGAATTATGTCGCGGTTACGCATCTTCAATTACATTGCACGGTGTGGTGCTGTAGCTTTGTCCGGTAGGCATCACGAGCTATCAAGTGTTCAAGTTTCAAGTACGTAAGAATTTTTATTATATATGTTAAATCGTATTTATTTGTATCGTATTAGTAGATCTGGGTCAAAGCGTTCGCTGTAAATATTTTCCCGAGTTTGATACCCGACAGCACAAATGAAATTTGTAATTGCAATTTTCGTCAACACGCATTGGGGAAGCACGGCGGGCATTTCCTTGCCCTAAAACCCACTCAGAAATAAAAAAAGAGTCCTGTGCCCAGTACAGGGACTTGTATAGCCTATTACTTTACTTTGTAGCAATATTTATATTCGTTTCAGATATAGAAGGGTACCTTATGCTGACAAAAATATCATGTGGAGGCGACGAAAACGTAAAACATCTTTGTACCTAGATAAAACGTTCGAAAGATTGTCAGTCATGTCATACGCCACATTTTCTATAGAGCGTAGAACATTGCAGATAGGGCAAAATAAAAAATAATCCAATATATTATGGGAACTATTTATTAATAATATATACATTTATAGGTATTTATAATAAAAATAATGAACAAGCTGCAAGCATGTTTTTTGTAAACACAATCGTAATATTCCTGTTTTAATTTTTACCATTTGATGAAATTAAAATGGTAATGGTAGTACCATACCATTGATGAAACGTAGTCCAGATCACTTCATATAAAATATATTTAATTAAAATTGACACGTGACCTATTTGGCCTTCTACTTACAACTCGGCGGAAATTTGAAAAGAAATTTTGTCTTTTCACACAAGTATTGTTTACAACTGGCGTGGTTTCAAAAAGCGTGATTAAGTGTCAGCGGTATATAATCAATTAAACACTGAACTTTATTGTAATTTATTTTTTTGTTTATTTTTGTTATATCTTCTTAAAAACTGACGCCATCTCACTATTTTATTATTTGTTTTTTTTTGTACGCATAAGGATAAGTTAGACTAAGTTAGATTAACTTGGACAAGTTTATATATTTTTTAATTTTATCACAAAATTTCCGCAATAAATTATTACCTTTTCTACAGTGATTCTCTCCTCTTAGTTTAGGCGTGACTGTAGGATGTTATAGTGAGTCACCGTCAGTTACTAAGCGGCCATAAATCATTATATGTATGTATAGACATACATATATACATTTTTTGATTTCAATATTTATGTTTTTTGAATTGTGATTGATTTTTTTAAATCTGGTAAAATTATTTTTTTCCATACCAATTGATGGGCCTGAGTATAATGCCAGTTATGCTCTTTGGCTGAAGTTATTTTTTATTTTATTCTCAATTGCAGACAAAACAATATTGATTGCGCATTTCTAAAACAAAATTTTACCTCTTCTCCTTCTTATGATAGCTCCTGCACCTAACACGGCGGAATAGTTATTATTATCTATGAGACCATTTGCGAAAACAGTTTTTGTTAACAGTTATGAGTGTAACATTTTATCAGCTGCTTTGTTTATAGTGCCTTGAGCAACACTTTGCCGGTTTCTGTACAGAAAATGATGCTGGCTTTGCCAATACGGATGGCCGCTACCATTGAATATAATACCCGCTATGTTACACTTATTAACATAGAAACTTTAATTACCATTTGCATAAAATTCTAAATAGCACTTTTTACACAAGAAAGTAAACTTTTAGATCAGTCCATCTTGTTTTTCACTAATTAAGTAAAAAGTAAAACAAACCAATAGGGCCGGGAATTAAAATTTCTTGCAATTTTTTATAGAAAAGCATGACCTTATCATAATATAAAAGTCAATCATTTAGCCATGTGATAAAACTTTTAAGTGTGCCAGTCAAACATTAATGATGATATTCGGGTCATTATACTGGAAATAGTCTTTTAAATATTTTGTAGTACAATTGATAATCTTCAGTATGATTGACCGTGTATATGACTTTTATAAGTCTATGTTATTTTTGATGAAATTGATTATTGCAGATAAAAGCCCTTTCACATTTATTTTAGTCTCGAATTAAATTAATCAAAATGAAAATAATATTTTTTTAATTCATTGAAATTTTTTAAGATTTTGTTGAAACTCTACTGGTAAAAAAAAAACAAATATATATATATATATATATATATATATATATATATATATATATATATATATATATATATATATATATATATATTATAGTTGTTGATAAAAATAATATATGCGCGTTACAGCGCATCCCATCAAGAATTTCTAATGTAATTCTTGGTGTAAAGCTAAGACGTGATAATAACTGTAAACAATAGAATAACAAAATAATGAAAACATTTACATTTACATACAAAACATTTACAAAAATACTTGCTTTGTAACCTAATAAATATTATTTGACCGTAATAAAATAAAACAAGGTAGTCTTCGGCATGAAAGTAAAAATAAATATTTTCGATTATTTTTGCAATATCTAACAGCCGGATCAGCGGGCGATTCTGATCCATATAAAGATGCAAAATTTCAGCAAGCACTGTCAAATTCAATAGAAGTGACAGAAAAACGGTTCTTGATATAGAAAGGTAAATAAATTATTTAACCTATAAAGTAAAATCACCTTATTACAAATCAAAATAGCCCAATAGCTTTATTAACATGAGACATAATTGTACGAGTGCTTACAATACTTAACATTATTTTACTGAAATCTCAGAAAGTTTTTTTTAAATAGAATAAGGGTGACAAACGAGCACCAGTCCACCTGATGGTAAGTGGTTGCTACGGCCCATACACATCTACATTTATTCTTGATTACGTATCAAAATGTAGATGCGTTGTCACCCGTGAGGACTAAGATGTAATGCCTCGTTTCCAGTAAAAAGGTTCTCCGGTTCTCTACACTCACCATACGAAACACAGCAGGGTCAAACTGCTATTTTACATGTTATTCCGTGAGAGCGTGGCCCTTCCCCGGTCGAGCTGACCCATTCGTGCTACAACTATACCTAATAAATATAGCTGTAGCATGGCTCTACCACGTAAAAAAATTGACGTTGAAAATTGAAGTATTTTTAGAAGCAACTTTGCAATTATTTTCTATTGAGTTAATTTTTGTGGAATCGTGTTTTGCAAACCACCACCAAAAATACGTACAATTTTTTTCGATAATGACGTGAAATTACCAAACGATCTCCATGCATTTCAATGTGGCTCTATTTAGCCTCTTAATATGAACATACCTCGGATTTCAGAGATAATGGAAGATATAATATTATATTATTACTGTTCCGTGTGAGGCAAACTTTATACTTATATACATATTCTCATCATATTTTTATGGTTGGTTAGAAAAAAACTTTCACAGGGGCAATTTTTTTTTTACTATTTTTACCCAGCAAGTAGTAAAGCAACTACAATCCCATCGGTAAGTGGTTATGTAGTCTAAGATGGTGAATTGCACTGACTTAACAAAAACCTATTCACTCTTGCCTAATAGTACTAGGTAAGTATTATTTGCGACCTATTTGTGTGTGTGTGTGTGTATGTGTGTGTGTGTGCGCGCGTGCGTGCATGCGCGCGTGTGCGTGTGTGTGTGTGTGTGTGTATGTGTGAAGAAAAGTGTATGAGAATACGTGAAGAGGAATAAAGGTTGAGTACTAATGCGCTTACCTGTACGAGGTTGCCACTCGAGGACCTTTCTTCCTATTTTTTATATGTTTTCCAAGTTATATAGCTAGCCCATTGCCATTTCACTGTAATATTCCGTTGAGCTATGTCAGTTACTCTGATTCTAATGCAAATACCTTCATTTCTAACTTTATCACGTAGAGAAACCCCTCTCCAATTTAAAATTTTTACATTTTTTAGATGATAGTTTGTCTAACATAAAAAAACCATAAACCCAAGAATGTCTTTATTTAGTTATTTATACTTAGGTAAGCACCATTCTTTTATTTATTTAAATTGTCTGATTTAATTTGATAACAGTGTACCTAAATGTGAGCATCTGTATCTTTATTTCTCTCCCCAATAATATTTTATAAAGTCATACTTATAAAAACAGCGTTTTATTGTAATACATAATTATAAAATTCATTATCAACTAATTAATAAAAATATGCAACAATAAAATTACATAGGTATTAAAAACGATCGAAATCTAAGTAACGAGAGCATGTTCGTCGTTCCACATCTAAATTATATAAAAATGCATTTTTCAATTTCACTAATCAACGTCGACGCAAAAATTTCTTCTTCTTTGGGCACTTTAAAAATTCATTTATTTAGAAAATAATATTTACAGTTACCAGTGTACAGATATTAACTAAATTAAGTATTTCTAGTCATAAAAATATTTATAATTGAATATAAACTTTTAAAAAACTAATATATATTTGAACGAAGTCGCTCCAACACCGACGTGCGGTCCACCCTCGACGATGTCCGAAAACGGACCACAGAACACTAATACCCTTAGGAAACGGACTGTGACAGAGCTTACATGGCGACGGAGCATGCGCGCTCGCGTAAATATATTCAATTTCAGGGAAAAATTATATATTCTCTTATAAAACGGGTAATAAAAATAAAACTCTCAATTAAAAATATTAATATTTTAAGACCTTTTTTTTAGTGTAAGAACTATTTAAAAAGCTTGTGCCGTTTTGGAGAAATTTTGCAAAATATGACAAAGATAGGTACTCTTTGGGGATTTTTTTTCTAATAAGGGGTTGACAAAAATACAATTTTGTTAAATTAAAAACATTAACCAAATCTTCTTCTGTTATCTTGTATTTTTTCTTTGTGGATTAAATGAACAGTTATTGAGATTTTTTTACTTAAATATCCTAGATTTAGGCATTTCAACCACTGTTAAGGGCTGTCTATTTAAATTTTAACATTGTATTGTTTTGTGGCAAATAAATACTTTTTATTTATGTATAATTTGCCGGAGTCTATCTTTCCGTCCCAATACGATCCGGACATCTTCAACGCAAGAGTGAATAGACTTTTGTTACGCTAAGACAGTGCAATCTACCATTTAAGGCTACATCACCACTTACCACCAGATGGGATTGTGATCAAACACTGACTTATAATAGTAAAAAAAACTATTACTGACACTGCATTAGGTTTTTTGTAATAAAACTCCATAATGTATCGTATTTCTTCGTTAGATTCACACATTTTAGCGGACAGATAAAACTATTGAAAAATGACGAGAAAGTGTTTTTTATTTTTTATTTTTATTATTGTTAATGTCCTATATGTATTTATATTAAAACCAACCAAATACAAACAGTACAACCAAAGAGATTTTTCTTTAATTTTATACAAACAAAATACGAAGAATCTTTTTCCTCGACCTATTAATTTAAGGCATGACGATAATCAAATCACCTTCATACTTTAAATAAACGTTTCAAACATGCTAAGATTATATCAGTGTTTAATAGTATGTGTAAAATCTAATGGAATGTTCCATACAATCCTATAAACTTCCGGTCCGGTCCGCATGTTATCGACTAGATAGTAGTAGATAAAATGTTGAACAAATCAAAAAACCACATTGATTGATTTTTAGTAAATCAGTCGAATAACTATCGACTGATAACCGTATTGGAAGACGCATAACTTCAAGTAAACAGTCAATCCCTAGATATGCACTAGCGCTGCTAAAATGACATACCTAACTTATTTTCCTATTTCGTTTATTATGCATATTATATAAAGCAAAATACAAGCTAGAACATCTTATTTATCATGGAAATTGTAATTATTTTTTTTTATAGGATAAGGGTGACAAACGAGCACATTCTCGTAGTCAATCCAAAGGTAAGTGGTTACTGTGGCCCATAAACATCTAGAGTTGATTGACGGCTCCGTGGCGCAGTGGCTTAGGAATTAGTTGTTGCGCTGGGGGCCGCGGGTTCGAATCCCGCACGGAACAAGTATTTGTATGGCCTACAAATAATTGTTCCGGGTCTGGATGTTTGTCCTTGTGCAATTTATGTTTGTAAACTGCCTCCACGACACAGGAAAAAATCCTAGTGTGGGGGTATCGTTTTTTTACAATTGAAATTGAAAGATTGAACCCTTATACTTCTTGTTGATTTTTGTACCTCCGCCGCCGTGGAATCATGCGCGCATATTTTCTTTCTTTTCATTCTTCTTTCTTAGAATCTAAGTGTACGCGCTATCACAGTTTAAAAACCTTACAATTGGGAAACGAATGTACTTACGCAGAGCAACGGTGGGAGTAGGGGGCGGCAAATATATTGTAAGAAATTAATCCACTTTTGATATTAGAAATTATTCCCAAAATTATTTAAATAAAAGAACACTGCTCGGTAACAGACCCTGCTTACTCAGGAACCAATTACATGATAACATCAAAATACGCAAACCAACAGCATCACTTCCCTTCTCAATGTAAACACAGGGCAGCCTCTCAACAACACGAACCTTCTTGACTACATTAGTAGAATACCCCAACGGGCATACTAACGACAGTATTATGCCCGACTCGTAGACTTACAGACTGATACCTCTTGCCTGTGCGATACTTTGTACTGCTAGAACGGGTGGAAGTTTACAGTTCTACCTTTATTTGTTCGTATTTCCTTTTATTTTTCCCTACACGGCTCTCCCGACAGCAGACCTTCCTCAGGCTCCCTTTAGCTTTCAATATCAGTCTCCATCAAGAGCATAGCAGGTGCAGGCACCGCGTAGGTCACATACGTCGCGCTTGGCAATAGCTCTATGTTAGCACAACGTATCGTCGAAGTAAGTCATAGGCACTACTTGAACTTGGTAAAATAAAAAAAAATTGTACAACAGAAATTAAAAGTCAATTATTAATGAATACGCATTATTAAGTATAACTCAAAAACTACTGGTCAGATCTTGATCAAATTTATATGACACCACATGATAAATACCAGAATCTGCTGCTGACCACTTTCCAGTACCCATGGTCACGGGGAGGACTGATGTGTATGACGTCCCAATGTCATAGTTAACCACGGCTACCTCCAGATTCATCATCATCATCATCATTACAGCCTTTCACAAGTCCTCTGCTGAACATAGGCCTCCCCCAAAGAATGCCACAAAGCACGGTCCTGAGCCACCTGCATCCATCGACTTCCTGCATGTCTTACCAGGTCGTCACTCCATCTCGTGGGGGTCGCCCTAGACTTCGCCTACCGGTACGAGTCTGCCACTCAAGAACCTTTCTTGCCCATCGGTTGTCGGTTCTTCGAGCTATATGGCCGGCCCCCTGCCACTTCAGCTTACTGGGCTATGTCGGTTACTCTGGTATCCTCATTTCTAAGTTTATCACGCAGAGAAACCCCGAGCATAGCCCTCTCCATATGAGGAATCATCCAATGAACCTCCGTATGAGGAAGCTCAAGGTCGCTGAGCGACCTTGAGCTTCCTCATACGGCCAGCAGTGAAGGACCACTTCTCAGATCCGTATGTCATCACTGACAACACGCACTGGTTGTACAATTTCGTTTTAAGGTTTTGAGGTATGTCTAACGAGATGATGTGTCGTAGTTTCCCGAACGCTGCCCAGCCTTATCTAGTCGGACTATTTGTCCCAGGTAAACATACTCGTCAATAACTTCGAGCTTAATACTCCCAACAACTACTGGCATAGGTGTTACATGGACGTTAAACATGATTTTTGTTTTGTCCATGTTCATCTTAACACCTATCCATTGGGAGACACTATTGAGGTTAGTGCTTAGGTCCTCCAGCTATTCTGCCCTAAGGACTATACCGTCGGTAAATCGAAAGTGAGTGATGCACTCGCCATGGATGTTGATACCGCATCCTTTCCAGTCCACCAGCTTGAAAACGTCTTCCAATGCAGCTGTGAAGAGTTTCGGGGATATAACGTCGCCCTGTCTTACACCTTTCTGCAGTTGGATAGGTTTCGTACTCTGATTCTGTACTCGGATAGCCATCGTAGCTGTATTGTACAAACACTTCAGCACTTTGATACGAGTATACCGACAGTCAACTAGGCACCGGTGAAGGGACTGCAGCACCGCCTAAATTTCGACGGAATTAAAGGCTTTCTCATAGTCCACATACGCAAGGCAAAGTGGCAGATTATACTCCTCTGTCTTCTGTATAATATGCCGAAGGGTGAGTATGTGGTCGATGGTACTAAAGCCTTTTCGGAAACCAGCTTGTTCAGGAGGCTGGAAGTCGTCAAGTCTGCGTGCGAGACGATTCGTAATGACTCTCGAAAACAGCACGTAGACGCGGCTCAGAAGAGAAATCGGTCTGTAGTTCTTTAAGAGAGCGTTGTCGCCTTTCTTGAAGAACAAGACCACCGCACTTCTGCTCCACGCCTCCGGAGTAGTGCCACCATGGAGGACGGCATTAAAAAGCTTCTGAAGGACTTGAAGTACCAGTTTTCCACCCGCTTTCAAAAGCTCCGCTGTAATTCCATCCTCGCCCGGGGACTTTCCGTTTTTAAGGTGCTGGAGAGCCATTCTAATCTCGCTCAGACTGACGTCCGGGATATTTTCGGAATAGTGTCGGATAAGACTCGCTCTTGGATCTTTACTCACACTTGCGAGTGGCTCCAACGATGACGTGTACAGCTGTCCATAGAACCTCTCAATCTCACTAAAAATCTCAGGTGTCCCGGAAACGATGCTGCCACACTCGGTCTTCAGCTTTGACAGTTGGCTCTTTCTGGCAGACAGATCTCTGGCAAAGACTTTGGAACTTTGATTCCGCTCGATCGCTTCTTCAATACAAGCTATATTGAAGTTGCGTAAGTCCCGCCGCATGCATTTGGAGATCTGTCTGTTCAGTTGCCTGTATGCTGTCAAATCTGTTGAAGATTGTAGCTTCATCTCCCGTCTAACAGCTATGAGATTAAGAGTGTGATCGGAGAGTTTTTGTGTTCTTCTGCGGCGGGTCTTGCAGAACTTAGCTCCAACCGCGTGGACAGTTTCCACGAGCTTGTCATTCATATCGTCTACCTCATTGCAGTCTTCTAGGCACTGATAACAATTTTGTAACTCGAGCTGAAAGGTGTCGGGACTTTGGAACAGAGCACGAGGGGGACGGAGTGTTGACTTCACTAGACGAAACCTCTCCAACTTAACGTTTAGGTTCAGTGTGTCTCTAACCATTCGGTGATCGCTACCAGTTTCACCCTTGCGATCACGGAGACATCACTGAACAGTTGTTGCCTGGTCGTCATAATGAAGTCAATCTCATTTTTTGTCGAACCGTCGGGGCTCGACCAGGTCCACTTCCTGTGGGGTCGCTTCTGGAAGAAAGAGTTCATCATAAAGAGTCCCTCTTTATCCATGAAGTCGGACAGCTGCTGGCCCCTTGGGTTCCATTGCCCTATTCCAAATTTCCCTACTTTCAGCTCACCGTTCTCTCTTGTGCCTAGTTTTGCATTGAAGTCTCCCATTAACACCGTATATTGGGTTTTGGAGGAATGCATGGCTCTAGAGATATCCTCCACTTCCTCATCGAGGTGTGCCGAGGTTGGTGCGTAAACCTGTATGACCTTCAGCAAATACTCTTTGGTGATTCTGAGAATAAGGTACGCAACCGTCGCCGACACACTCTCAATCTTTACAACGTTGTTAACGACAGACTTGTGGACGATAAATCTGACACCTCCTTGGGACAGATGGTTGCCCTCCCGGTGATAGAGCAAGTTACCGGATTCGAGGATTACCGTGTTCTCCCCTTCTCTTCGGACTTCGGATAATCCTATAATATGCCAGCGTAACTTGTCTATCTCTTCTTCCAGCTCCACGATCTTCTCGTCAGTCCTCAGGGTGCGTGCGTTGTATGTTGCCAGGTCGAGTCGTCTTAGGTGGCAACCGAACCTCCACCGGAGATTCTTAGCACCCCCTGCCCCGCCGTTACCATGGTTGCCACCGTAGCCAGGAATAGCGTGTCCGCCGGGGACTGGGGGCCGTTTATTGTTGTCATTGCTCATGGGGGATATATTGCCATAGTTGCCACGCTTGGCGAGCGGGTTGGCAACCGCAGTTTTTTTATTCTAATTTTGCTGTTATCAGGAAGATGCTGCTGCCCATCTCCTGCCTGTTTTCCTTTGTCGCCTTTTACGACACCCACGGGAAGATATGGGGTAGTGGATATTCTTAACCGCCACTACACGGCAACTTCCACGACTACCTCCAGATTAAAAATTATTAACTTTTGTACCGATCTACGCAGTATGAACTTACAGTATCTTGAAGTCTTACAGTTGTATGCTTGGGTTGAGATTTAATTTTATTAATTATGGGATCCCAAGCAGATGGTAGCACTCAGCCATCTTCTCTATTGAAATTAGGATGTCTTTTTGATTTCAATAGCCTCACGAATCATCCTTGGAAGGAATCGGTGTTCTTCAGCGAGGATTTGTGGTCTATCAAACCTAATGTAGTGACGGGGGCGATCCTATACCTGTTCACAGACTGCAGACTTCCCGGAGCGTCGATTCTTCACATCAGCTAAGTGTTCTTTAACGCGGATTTTTATGGATCTTTTAGTTTGTCCTATATAAGAGAGACCACATTCACAATCAAGCTTGTACACTCCTGCGTCTTGCAGAAGGACATTACACTTGACTGATGGTAAAAACTAACTAATCTTCTTCGGCGGCTTGAAGTATGGTTTAATGGAAGCATACTTCAAGTTGTAGCCAATCTTGTCAGTGACACCTCTGACATATGGCAGTACAGGAGGCACTCGCTCGACTGTGGCCAGCTTCACTTGTTCACTGTGACGTAGGCGCGGGACCCGAAGTTTATTGTCGTGCAAAACTTGCTTGCCGTGTTGGTGGAGCTCGGCGGCCAGATGTTTACTGTCACAGATCACTCGTGCTCTCTGAAACAAATATTTACCCATGTTAGCTGTGAAGGATGGTGATGAGAATCACCGTTTAAATATCTATCTTTATTTAAATGTGTAGTGTTCGCGTAAATATAAGAAATCATTTTTAGAGACCAATTTGGCCTTCTGTTCCAGGTGACCATGAAACTGCACATCATTCGATATGTCAACGCCGAGGATTCCGATACTGGCTGAGGCAATAAGAGGAGTGCCTTGAAATTGAGGAGATACGACAAAGGGGTTCTTTTTAGCGGTAAACGTGTAAACTTGTGTCTTCTAGGGATTAAACTGGACTAGATTTAGTCGCCCCCAATCCGAGACTTTGTTCAATAAAGACTCGATTTCAGACACAAGTTTGTTCCGGTACTCGGTGACGTTTTCCCGAGAAATATTGACACGGCCGGTGTATAAAGCATCACCAGTGCTGTCGTCTGCATAGCAATGAATGTTACCGGCTTGCAACATATCATTGATATGCAGAAGAAACAGTGTTGGTGATAGCACTCATCCTTGTGGAACACCAGCATTAATAGGCTTGTAATCGGAGCATGCACCTTCTACTACGACCTTGATGTTCCGATCTGCAAGAAAACTGGTGATCCACTTGCAAAATTTCTCGCTAAGTCCATAAGAAGGGAGCTTTGAAAGAAGCACTTTGTGCCAAACCCGATCGAAGTTGCCTACGCAACGTCCAAACTAAAGACCAACGCCTCCCCCTTGGAGTCTACTGCCTCTGCCCGTCTATGACTTAATCTATAAGATCACCAGCTGACCAAAACCGACGGAAACCATACTAGCGGTCACTAATCAGCTGGTGATTCTCAAGGTACTTCATGAGTTGGTAGTTTAAGATGATTTCCATTATTTTGTAGAACAAGGAGATGATGGCGATAGGCCTGTAGTAAGACGGATCTGAGCTGTCACCTTTTTTAGGGATCGTGTGCACCAAACCCGTCTTCTCTGAGTTCGGGACTACGCCTAGGGAGTAAAAGTACCGTAAAAGATACGTTGAAACCGGTGTCAACTCTGTATCACACGTCTTCAGCACAATAGGAGGGATGCCATCACGCCAACTCAACTTATTGACGCCAAGGGAGAGAAGTATTTTGCGCACCAAGCGCTGTGTAAACAGCACAGCACATCCTGCGTGGAGTACTCACACCGCCGACCATCCTGCGGCGGTGTGAGTCACGACCAAACACGGCAGCAACCTGCAGAACGCAACAGCGATGGGAGCGTGAGTGGCACCACACTCCGGACTAGACAATGGTCCGAGGTGCCAAGAGGAGCATCGACGAACATCTAATATCCGTTCGGATGAGAAATCAGCAGTAGGTCCAACAGGGAAGGCACATGATTCTCCACATCTGGGATCCGCGAAGGCGAACTAACCAGTTGTGTCAAATTATATGCTTAGGCAAAGTCATAAACAGATCTACCCACATGATCGGATAAACGCGAACCAAGCCATTCAGCGTGGTAAATAATTCACCGAGGATACCGGATAATCTCTGCGGATGGGACCCGTTATAGCACGGAGTCTGCAGTGATTTGGCCGTGGTCGATGAGTCGGTCTGTGTCGGCATTACCGCTATGGTACCTATAAAGGCACCCGTAGATGCTGACGCTGAGAGGATGGTCGTCGCTGTCTACACGCAGCCATAGAATGGACAGATCCGTACTTTCAAGACTGCCGGGGAAAGAGCAAATAGATGTCCTCTCTGCCGTATACGCTAACTCCATCCTGAGGCACAAAGGAGAGTTCTAATTTGTACCGTGTCATCTGCGGGTAGGAGAGATACCAAGTATCAGCCGGAGAGGACACGTGTGTCTCGGTTAGAAAGAGCAAAGTACGGCTTCGCCGTCTCCAGATGATAGTGATATAGATAATAGGTTAATAATAACTGATTAAGTCATAGGCACTACATTATCATAACATCTATTTAAGTCATAGTCACGACGTTAGCATAACTTAAGCTAGACGCAACAGAGGCACGACGTTGGCTTGTCCATCTTCTACTTTTGAGAAGGAGGCGCAACGTTAGCGTATCTCAATATTACTCTTTCAGAAAGGAAGCTGTTCACGCCCTTAGTTGCCCCTACAATATTCGTACATATATATATATAAGGGCTGCTAAGCAAACAAAAACTTACCGATCTCCGGAGGTAGGGCTGACCACAGGGTACCAGTCAGGTGATAAGTAAGGTGTATGTAAAGTGGTGTGCGAAAGTGTGTATAAATAGAACCTGACTTCCCCGATGTAGTCGTACCGCAGATCCACAGGCGCTGATTTTCTCCAAATGTGCGCTCCCTCCAGTGGTAGTTCACCAATTGAAACCTTCTGCCTTCATTTCACTATTTCATTTTATCAACTTTATTGTACACTATTTCAATCTATCAACTTTATTGTACATTTAATTAACTTCAAATTCAACAAAATTAACGTTCATCGAAATTAAAACAAGTGACACGCTGCATAAATAATGAACGGTCGATCAAAGTTCAATATTCAATGTTCCAGGTTCACTTAGCACAACATTATAAACACGAGAACGAACGCGGTCTCTTCTCGATCCACAAAGTTCAGCGTTCTCCCGACAAGGCAAATGTCTTATCACGATATTAAAATTCCACACAAACAACTTGTCGTCGCAAATTAATGGCAATCAGTTAATTTAATCATTCAAAACTCAAGATAGGCCTCGCTGTCACGTAACGCTCAAAACAGACACTATATTCGAGGCGGTCTTAATTAGACCCAAATATTCACTAGTAAATTCAAAACGCCGTGCACACTCAACCCAAAGTTTCAAATCAAAACGCCGGCCGCGCGCAACCTAACTAACGGTCGCAAACAATACTCAAAACGGTTACAACAATAATTATATGAGACCAGCCTCGTTGACACGTCAAACGAACTAAAATAGACAACACACAAAAAAAAGGCACTTAACGCGACGTTACAATATTAACTTCCAAAAGCAATTTCACCGACCGGCCGTCGCGCGATAATTATTTTTCTAGACTTCTACTCGCCCCGGTGTACGCGCACAATTAATCTATATCCAACACGAAGCGATCTCCTCTCCGGTCACACATTCTTAGCGTTCCAAAACTCCAAAGGGCCTCTTATTGAATGGCATCAATAAGAGGCGTTTGTCACGCGGCCGACCGCTTCGCACCTAACCGTCATACTGAAAAGGGCGCGGTCGCCCGATGCGACGCGCGCGCGCATCTGTCCCAGGCGGTAACCTCTAAATTCCATCGGAGGACACGCCGAGGCGAGCGTCTTGGAATGCAAGTTTTAAATATGTTAATATTTTGGCCTAAACAGAAGCACTACGTTAGCAATTTCTGACACATTCATCTGACACACTCAAAGTAAGCATGGGGCAAGAACACACCTCATGTGGAGGCTAAAGTAACGTTACTGGCTTTGTGTAACTTTCCAGTCACAGCCCTTTCTGACTATGAAACGACAAAGACTCGTTTTCAAATCTTTACCAACTTTAATTAATAGCACACAATGAGTGAGCTATTGAATAATTTTATACATATTAAGCTTTTACAGAATTGAAAACATCGTCTAAATCAGATTTTAGTATACAACGTTCCTTCTGGAGTTTAACGCAGGTCACAGATAACATAATGTTCTCTGAGGAACACTGCGCACACGGCGCAGATCGAACTATACTAAACATGCTCCAGCGAGCGGTTCCGCTTCGTTCGCACCAGCGATACGCTGCGCCACACCAGCGCCAGCGAGCCTCTGCGTCGCAATAGCGCCAGCAAGCCGCTGTGCCGTACCAGCACCAGCGAACTGCTGCGCCGCACCAGCACAGCGAGCCGCTACGCCGCACTAGCACCAGCGAGCCGCTGCGCCGCACCAGAACTGGCAAACTGTTCAGACTTAAGCATTGTAGGCATAGGCACCTAGTTTGCTTACCTCACAGTGGCTGTTGACATAGGCACAAAGTTAGCGTCAACTAGTACCTGAAACTTTTTAATATTGGATTTTACTCAAGGTAATTTTAATATAAAATTTGAAGCACACAACAATATAAACAAAAGACATGGAAACAGCAACGTCAGATGCACACGCGTGCAATTAATAGGTCTCGCAAAATAGGGATCCAAAGTAATTTAAGATGGAAATAGATGTAAAACGTTTCAGATGCATGAAAAAAAATCTGCATTTCAAAATAAAAAATTAAAAGAAATTAAGATAAATGTACCATAACCATAGAATTTGGGATTTCCAAAGTTTACCACACATTCTCTTAACGAACGGCAACTGTGTGACATGGCACTCGCAAACCATTGCACACATTGCAAAAACGGCAACTATGTGGAGACTGATCCCATCACATATTCTAAAGGGAAGGAGGCAACTGCGCAAGATCGGCGTATAGTCCAGGAAATGAAGCATTTTGGCTCGCAATGTTTTCGTCCACCATGGATTTACTTGAAATTTTCACAGAAGGTAGGGTATCATGCCGCTGTACGCTAGAGCCTTGGGGGTGGCCACCCCATCTCGGGAGTGGAATTTTTTTATTTCATTTTAACTATAGGAATCGACGGAAAAAGTAAATTTAAGAAAATATATTATATACGTTTTTTTCGTAAAACTAATATTTTTTGAGTTATTCAAAGTTGAAAGTAATGGTTTTTTGACGAAAAAATCGACTATTTTAAATGGTTTTTTTTTGAGAATAACTCTAAAAATATGCATTTTATAAAAAAAAAACTGTAGAGAGCCAAATTGTAGCTTTAAAAAAAAAAACAAAAACAATGCATTTTTATAATTTTTCTACGACAAATACGAGTACGAACTGAGATACAGCAAATCAATGCTTAGCTTTTTTCGTCAAATGCATAAATTGGAAGATTTAAAGCGAAATAACGAGAAAAATTTGCATTATTCGAAGAAAGTTTATAGAATCTTTTTTAAAGTATTTAATTTGAGCTTTCAAACAAAAACAGAAAAATGTCTCTAGTATGAAAATTGACCAACTAATGATCAAAATAAGATCGGTACCCGCTTTTTTCTACGAAAAAAATCTGTGAAAACAACCCTAAAGTACCCCCTAATTACAATTAATCGCCACCCTTCTGTGATTCTCTTTATATATGTACTATTAATACACCCACGAAGTTTGACCAATTTAAAATGCCTAATTTTAGAAAAATTGGAGTTTAAAGATAAAACGATCTTTTTCAATTTCGTGTTTTTAACCCCTTTCTTAAAAATATCTCCCAAAATACTAAAGATACGAAAGAAACTATGTAGTACTAAATTGTAGCTTTTTTAATGACAAAAATTTCCCTGTGCGCAGATTTTTTTTGTACAGTGAATATTCGGCGAGATATAGCCGTTTAACACCTACATTTACTGTCGAACATCACCTTATTGAAGCGCTTTAAACTCTCCCCATTTAAAAATTAAGGAGTTTTAAGTAATTTAATTCACATAGTCTTATAGCTCCTGAAAAGCCCTACAAAATCGTTTCTGAAAAAAAAATTCTATCTCCTAAAATGAAGGAGCTATGCTATATTACCCGCTTCGGAGCATAGTAATCTACATAACCGGTATATTAGGCCGTTATACGTTATATGTTCCACTTCGATTCGCAGGCAGGAAGATAGGTGTAGATGTCTATGGGCAACGGCAACCACTTACTAGGTGGACTGTGTGCTCGCTTGTCACCCTTATCCTATTAAAAAAAACTGCGATCGTCATTAAGTCGTCTCGGTCGGATAGATATCTGCGTGATATGGCTCACCACTCCCTACTAAAGCTGAGCAAGCGCCAGAGGTCCATTTGCCGCACCAAAGCATCATCAAACCCCAATTTTGGCATTAATTTCGATATTACAGGCAAATACTTCAATTTTATGTATATGTATATAAATAAAATAAAATTGTTGACTGATTATCTATTCTATGATGTCAGTCAAAGACGGTATACTTGGAATGTATATAAACTTTCGTCAATGAGATCATTAGTGTCTACCTTGCGGTGGCGGCGCGGCGTAAGAAAATACATTAACCTATTTTTCTCCATGAGTATTGTAAAAGATGACTATGGGAAGGTCAGAAAGATCTAGCTAGGAATATAATAATCTCATTTATGCCAGACGTAAAATGCTTAGATATGCGACGGCGACCAAGAAAAAATTGTTCACAATTTCAATCTCTTTATTATTACATATTTTTCATTTGTAGACGCAAGAAAAAAATGTCAATGGGAGTTCACCCTTGCCCTTTAATTGCATGAGCATAAATATTAGTGTGTATTTTGTGTTTAAGGTATTACAAATTAAAAAGATAAAAGCAGTATAACGTTACTACATTTATTAAAATAGGTAAATCTATTACAGATTTAATATTATATCTAAAATGATTTTGGAATAAAAGTTCACAAATTATACATCGTATTAATAAAACTATTGACATAGTTAAAACTTGTGTACTATTTTTATATAAAGTTGCTTTTATTTACTATAACCTAATCTTGATGCCATGTTACTGTGCAAACTCAAAACAAACAGCGTTTCTTGGCCAGTCACAAACCTGTTAAGAAAAAATAAATAAAAAAGTGACTACTTATCTAAAAAAAATATTCAATTATATTACCATAATATTTGATTTTTTTTAATGAATAATTTTTTATAAGTTTCATAGAACAAACAGAGATTTATCACTGTAATGGAATATCGTATCTGAAGCTTCCTATTAAAATGCAACCAAAACGGACACCGTCTGACTTCTCTCTCACCCTGCACGCAATAATAAAATAGACTGCAACTTTTCTCGTGAGGCAGCAGCCAATGTATTTCACCATTACCGGGCAACCATTCGGAAGTAATTCTATAATAGGGAAGACAGGTTCACACTTTCTACTTCTTCGCTTTCCTCGTCATCTGGCTTGAAATCTTCAACAATTATTCTATTTCCGCAATCAACATGTGCCTTCCAGTCGCAAACCTGTTTGTTTATGTTGAAACGAAGCCGCTTTGGACATGACATCTCCACCGGCTGCACACACATTGATAGAACTTGTTGCAATCACTATGTGGTAACAACAGTTCTATATCCTAATCAATTTCTTGTATTTTAGGACACAGGTTTTCTGAATTAGCCGCTGCGGCAATTGTGAGTAAAATTATTGATAGGACTGTAACAAATATGAAACGAATTAATAAAAGTTTAAAAATTATTTCAAAGAAACTAACTAATTGCAATAATTATGAACTCATCTACCTTTCATGATTTCTCGTTTAACAACGCTTCACTTCTAATTGATGTCTGATAAGGGTAGCAAACAGTTTTATACCCCACCGTGTTAGTCATTGCAGTACGTCTTTATAGAACTTATCATTTTTCTATGTGTGATTATTATGATAAAATCTTTATGGCGTGTTATTGGCATTATAATCGTATGTTTTCTTTTAAAAGAGACAAAAACATAGTAAAATTTCTTATCTTTGCTTACTCATAGAATGCTGTTGATGATTCTATTTAGGGTTTTATTTATATTTTAAGTATTTCAGTATTTTAATATTTAAATGTAAAGTACTATATGCGCTGGATACTTTTATTTTTTTACTGTTTCCAACGTACACATCGATAAATTCCTCTAGGCCGAATTTCGGTCATTGCGGTTTGTCTCAACGGAGACTAGCTATTTACTGACATTTATATATTATATAGCTTTTTAAAAACAAATAAATATGTCTCGATGACATTTATTTGAATTAAAACTATTTCAATACAATCACAGCGGTGACACTCTCTGTACGTGAGAGTTCAAGCGCCGGTGATATTGAGATTCGTGTAGAATCTACTAATTAGTCTGTGATATTGAGCCAGAGCGTGTAACGCTAGGGTTGATACCGAACCGAAACGGAATATTATAGACTTGTGCCAAAGAAGATACATAGTAGGTATATGTTATATAATGTAAACTTATGTATTTAGGTAGTGAAAGATTCGATCAATTTTAAATCAACTTTTATTAAATATCTTTACAGATGGGGAACATTAAAGTTTCCGACAAAACAAAATATGCACGACAGTTAATGGTAATCTTAAATAATTAACCAACACTTAGTATTTCAGTACGCAATAATCAGTATTATTATTATTATTATTAAATATATAAAAGTACAAATATATACTTTAAAACTATTACCATACATATAAACAAATATTGTAACTAAATAAAGGTAGAATAATTATATATAAATGAATAGGCATTATTTTTGTATAATGCGCAGTCAGTCTGTGTTTGTGTGCGGTGCGTGAGGTTAGAGAAACGGACGCGAACTAATACGTACTAGCCCTCGGCCAGGGCAGTCGGCGACGGCCCGTTCCACGCCCAGCGCGCCTCTCAAGGCCCTGGCACACTTCCAACACTAAAAGTACGACACCTAGTCAAGTTATGCAGGGGCCGGAGGACGTTTCAAAAATACTAATTTTATTAATTAAAACATGATTGATCGCCACAAGAACTCGCTTAAGACTAACTTAATATTCTGTGCTTAAATAATAATGCACGAGAGCCCACACAGGAGCTCGGCAGTTTCCGTTTGTCCACTTAGCACATGCCTGACATCTAGGTGGATCTCGCCACCCGTAACACCTTACTCCTCAAGTTCAAAGTTCTCGTTTACAGGAGAACTCCGGATACAAAAATTAAAAAAGTTTAAATGATACTTATGAACTAAGACACAGGTTACAATAACAGTCCATACAATAAAGTGGTCCATAGACTAAAACTTTTAATCACTACAATTGCCTTTTCACTTTCACGGTTCTTAATTCTTAATTTCACTTTTTCTTACTGCAACTGACAGAAATTTTAGGTCCGTAAGATCTATGCCTTCTAGGTTCAGCTGCGACGGGGATGATATCTCGAGGGATGAGTTTATTATTGCAGGTAGGTTAATTATAGGTAATATAGGGGATGAAATACTTTCATTTACCACAGGGTTACTTGTTAGATTAATATCATTCATTTTGGCTGCACAGTTATCGTCCAATGTTAAGATATATGCGCCATAAATTTTCTGCCTTGTTATTTCATTATTACAAATCTCAGAGAGTAAAATAGACTCCTTGGTGTAGAAAATCTATATGTTAGGTTGTATAAGCAGCCCTTACAGCTTCCAAAATGACTGGAACTTGGATGCATGAAGATATATTTTCAGCATAAGTCATCAGGTATGTGATGCAATTATCATAATTAGTTGGGATGTGTCGTCTTCAGGACAGAGGTAACTGTATTCATCGGCTTCCTGATAAGGATGAGTAAGCAGTCTATTCGTCAACCCTTTCACTAAAAGGTACGGGAATTTTGGTAAAATGACAGTGGTAACGTTATGGGATAGTACAGGTGAGGGATAGAACTTATAATAAATATAAATGTCCTTAGTGACGTGAGGTATTTCCAAAAGATAAGTTATGCTACTTCCTTTTAAATATGCTTAAGCTATTATAGTTCGCTCTATATTAACCAAATTTTCTAATTTAGGAGTGTATATTAGATTCGCCACTCTACCAATATTTTCAAGTAAAAACAACAACCTTTTAAATTCTGTTTCAGACTGACGTAAGATTCCTAATCTACTCAAAGCTAAATTGGTTTCTATCTCATTCAGTTTTATAAAGATATCCTGAAAGTTATGAATCAATTGGTTACATATACTTATAATCCGTGTCTCAATATGATTAAAGTGTTCTGATTATACTACTTAAGTTATGTGGTAATGTTGTAATGTCTTTATTAATTTTCACACGGGACACCGTAAAAAAGAAAAATATTTAAGAAGAACTCTGACGACTTCGGGAGTCAACCTGTTAATTATTTCAAGGGCCTGTTCTAATTTGCTAAAGCCACAGATTATTGTTAAGTAATAGTGACCTTCGACTTTAAAGTTCATCAGTTCAAGATGTGTTATGTATTTCTTTTTTCTCTACACAACTGTATAACATGTTCACATGTACGAATAAATAATTTAATAAAATTTTCATCACTGTCAAATTTTGGAATAATACCAGAAAGTTCTGGTGTTATTTTAGGTATTTTTATTAAAGGATATTTATAATTAGTTTAAATTAATAGTAATATTTATTAAAATTTATAATAAATTTCTTATATATAAATAAAAGAAATAATAACGCACTTCGTATACAGACAAAATGCAGCAAGCGAAAACCGAGACAATTAAGAGTTTTCATCATTGTTTCTCTGTGGAAAGCTGGTAGCACTAAAGCTGTGTTATAGGAATTTATGTATTTTATGTATTTTATTTTTTTATTTTATCCGTAACACCAACGGCTTTTATACATTTCACTTATTACAAAATTTTAAATCTACATAGCTATTAAAAGGTATTCACATAAGAAATAAGCGCAGTTTTAAGTAAGTAAGCTTATAAACCTAGAATATAAAGTAAGTAAGCTTACAAAGTCCAAACGTGCTCACTAGCATTGTGTTCTTAGTATTGTGTTAACGAGTCAAACTGTTCCATACCTTATTCCTTAATTCCCATTTCAGAGTTCAGACTTAAGGAAAACCACAAGTAGTAACCACAAGGTGTACACATGTTTAAAGAGCTTTTGCTTTTGAAAATGTTTTTCCCTAAATTTAATGAATTCACAATTCTTAGAAAATTTTACGTTTGCTTGCACCAATGAAATTATTAATTATAATTTTAAAAGCTCCTCTACCACGTGCTCGGCTGTGAAGGAAAACATTATGAGGAAACCTGCATGTCTTAGAAATAATAAAAAAATGCACGTGAAGTTCGCCAACACGCATTGCGGCAGCGCAGCGGACATATCCTTGCCGTAAACTCTCTCAGAAAGAAGAGGAGGCCTGTGCCCAGCAGTGGGACGTATTATAGGCTGTAACTTTAACTTTTTTTAACTTTAGATCACTTCTGGCAGTACTCTTTATTTGTTCGCCAAGTTTCATTACATCGTTTTAGCCATCCTAAAGATTGGCCCGGACAGACAAACCCGACAGATTAAAAATAAAGTTATTTAGTTCATCGATGCCCTACTAAATAATTTAGTTAGACATTTTAAACCATTTTTTAGGTAACTGTAATTCACTGTAACGTCTAAAACTCAGAAATCTTTTTGTAACAATTAATACATTTAAAAACAGTGCTTGTATAGTACGCGCTTTAGAAGTTACAAATATTTCCGTCAATACAAGCGTTTTCAGATCAATGGGCTATGATACGAGTATGAACTAGTTCCGAAATAAATGATTTTTAATTTTACATAATTTAATTGTGTGTAGTATTAAAATATATATTTATTTCAGTGCAGTGTAAAGTATTACAAATGATAAAGATAAGAGTAGAGTAGCGTTAATAAATTTATTAAAATATACCTATTACAGATTTAATATTATATCTAATATGATTTTGGAATAAACATTCACAAAATACATCGAATTGATATAATTATTGACGGAATTAAACCTTATGTAGTTTTTTATATAATGTTGCTTTTAATTAATTATAATCTCATCTTGCTGTCATGTAACTCTGCAAACTCGATACAACCAGCGTTCCTTGGCCAGTCACAAATCTGTTAAGGAAAAAATTATAAAATTTTCTACTTATCTACAAACGAATATGTTATTATAATATTTCATTTCTTTAATTGGGGGGGGGGGGGGGGGGGTATATTTTTCACCAAAATAGCGATCTTGCTGTAACATTTTTGATAATGCAATCATCCGATGAGTGGCGAACGACTCTGATCACAACTAAAAAGTGAAAAATTTATCTAAAAATACCAAACACAAGTTCCACAGATTAGTGCTGGGGAGCAGTATTGCCAGTGCGAGAATAGCAACTCTGCACTCAACAACAATGGTACATTGTTACAGTTTGCTTGTACATTTTTGATAATACAGTACAATATTAAACAATGTGTACAACAATGAACTTTAAAGTTTATAGTTGTTGAAAAGAAGTTGCTCTATACAAGTCCATAATCGTGCATGAACGATTATCTAATAATATATTCATTCATTCATTCATTACAGCCCTTCACAAGTCCACTGCTGAACATAGGCCTCCCCCAAAGAATGTCACAAAGCACGGTCCTGAGCCACCTGCATCCATCGACTTCCTGCATATCTTACCAGGTCGTCACTCCATCTCGTGGGGGGACGCCCTACACTTCGCCTACCGGTACGAGGCTGCCACTCGAGAACCTTTCTTCCCCATCGGTTGTCGGTTCTTCGAGCTATATGGCCGGCCCACTGCCACTTCAGCTTACTAATCCGTTGGGCTATGTCGGTTACTCTGGTTCTACTGCGGATATCCCCATTCCTAAGTTTATCACGCAGAGAAACTCCGAGCATAGCCCTCTCCATAGCTCGCTGAGCGACCTTGAGCTTCCTCATACGGCCAGCAGTGAAGGACCACGTCTCAGTTCCGTAAGTCATCACTGGCAACACGCACTGGTTGTACAGTTTCGTTTTCAGGTTTTGAGGTATGTCTGACGAGAAGATGTGTCGTAGCTTCCCGAACGCTGCCCAGCCGAGTTGAATCCGTCGATTGACCTCTCGGTCGAAGTTGGACTTACCTAGTCGGTCTATTTGTCCCAGGTAAACATACTCGTCAACAACTTCGAGCTTAGTGCTCCCAACAACTACCGGCATAGGTGTGACATGGACATTAAACATGATCTTTGTTTTGTCCATGTTCATCTTAAGACCTATCCGTTGGGAAACACTATTGAGGTCATTGAGCATAGTGCTTAGGTCCTCCAGCGATTCTGCTATAAGGACTATATCGTCGGCAAATCGAATAATATATAAAATTTAAAATTTAACTATCTAATAATAAATGATACATTTTTTTATAGTTTTCATAGAACACACAGGGATTTGTTACTCTAATGTAATATCGTACCTGAAGCTTCCTGTTAAAATGCAACCAAAACGGACACCGTCTGACTTCTCTCTCACCCTGCACACAATAATAAAATAGACTGCAACTTTTCTCGTGAGGCAGCAGCCAATGTATTTCACGATTTACCGGGCAACCATTTGGAAGGAATTCTATAATAGGGAAGACAGGTCTTTCAGTTTGCACGGTTTCCTCAGGTTCTTCCTCATCTTCGTCTTTATCGGATTCGGGAGAAGTTTCTACTTCTTGGCTCTTCCCGTCAACCGGCTTTGAATCTTCAAGAGTAGTTCTATCTCCACAATCAACATCTGCCCTCCAGTTGCAAGCCTGTTCATTTATGCTGAAATAAAGCTCATTTGGACATGACATCTCCACCGGCTGGCCATGCACACATTGATAGAACTTGTGACAATCCCTATGTGGTAACAACAGTTCTATATCCGAATCAATTTCTTGTATTTTAGGACACAGGTTTTCTGAATTAGCCGCTGCGGCAATTGTCAGTAAAATAATTGATAGGACTGTAACAAATACTAAACAAATTAATAAAAAGTTTAAAAATTATTTCAAAGAAACTAACTAATTGCAATAATTATGAACTCATCTACCTTTCATGATTTCTCGTTTAACAACGCTTCACTTCTAATTGATGTCTGATAAGGGTAGCAACAGTTTTATACCCCACCGTGTTAGTCATTGCAGTACGTCTTTATAGAACTTATCATTTTTCTAAGTGTAATTATTACGATAAAATCTTTATGGCGTGTTATTGGCATTATAATCGTATGTTTTCTTTTAAAAGAGACAAAGACACAGCATAGTAAAATTTCTTATCATTGCTTACTCATAAAATGTTGTTGATGATTCTTATGTGTTTGTATTTGATCTAACCGAAGAGTTCCGTGAGTCATCATAAACTTCCACATATTTCTAAAAAGATGTCATGTTTGTTGTTACTATCAAGGAAATTATTTGTAAGAAACGGAAAAATGTTTATAAAACATTCCGTATGAAATATCCACTTTCACCAATTTCCAAAAAGGCAGGTTTCAATTTATGAATTATATATATATATATACTAGTTGATCAGGCAGACGTTGTTCTGCCCTTTTGACGACCCTTCATATAAAAAATCCTTAAATACGTAATAAAAAAATATTTTATATCACTTATCAGGTTAAAAACTATGCTATCTCTCAAGTTGGGCCAAACTGCACAGTGTGCAAATTTCATTGAAATCAGTTCAGTAGTTTAGGAGTTCTTCGCGGACAAGCAATGTGACGCGTAATTTTTATATATAAAGATATATAGTATAATTATAGTGTATTGTATGTACATGGGGTACTCTCAAAGTTTTGCGTACGTAAGTAATAAATAAAACAATTTATATGTAAAATAATATATTTATTGCTTTTTTCTCCATTACATTACATTACAAAATAAAAAATATAAAGTTGGTAAAGCAAAATTCTGGAAAATAATTGAGGTCCATAAGGCCAGCACTCCTGCATGACAGCCATGAAACAGCGGCATTTACTGGTAGTTTCCGATATATGGCAACGAAGTGTTGGAATAACATCCCACCACCAATTAAAAATCTTAGCATCAATTATAATTTTAAAAATAAATTTAAAACATATCATGTTAAGAAGCTAGATAAACAAAAACACTTCGTTTGTCATTTATAAACCATGCCATTTTCGTTCTACTAACTCATCATGGCTGTCTAAGCCTTTTAGGTACTGGCTTTAACTTGTCCGCAATTTTTAACACTTACACATCATTTCAGTAAGTTTAATAAATTGAACCCAAGATGCAAGTCGTAGGGCTGAAAGGACACAGACCGGTTTGAAGTTCGGCCGAGTTCGCAATTTGAATTTAACTTGATTTGATCGCACTAGTACTTGTTATTTGTTAATTTGATTTGTGTCTTTTCTTTTGTGCTAACTTGTATTCGGTTGATACGTAATAATTCGTATTTGTGTAATTTCTATTCAACTCGAGTCGATAGGAACTGCATTTATTAACTGTTAATTTTTTGTTGTATTTTTTATTTGGTATCTTTGTAATTTGTGCTCGAGCCGTGTCGTAATTTGTATTTAGTAGTGATGCTATCGCCCAAGCTACTAATCCGTTGCCCGCGGACTGAGCTACGCTGGGCCACCAGCGCCCATGCTTTGTTAGGTCAACCGGATAGGGTCCATAACTTGATGAAGTGGTTCGAGCAGGCGGATGTTCGAAGGGCCGCAGTGGAGGAGGCTTACGCTGAGCTCGAGGATTCGGATGTGGAGAAGGGAGTTCTGGACTCCTGCTTCGCGCACTATGAGCAGTTCTTTTCGCTCACGGACGAGTTGATCGAGGCTGAAGTCAGGTATGCCGAGGAGGCGCGTGAAGCTCAGATGAGTGGCCTGCCCGAGTCCTTTCGGAAGCAGCTTCAGCCGAAGCTGTTGGGACGACTCCCAACTCTGGACCTGCCAAAGTTCTCCGGGGTCCTTTCCAAATGGCTGACCTTCGTTGGTCTTTTCGACAGCCTAGTGGACTCCCAGGGTGACTTAACCCCGAGCCAAAAGATGGCGTACCTCCTGGCCTCACTGGAGGGGGAGGCCCTGGGCGTCGTCGGCCACTTGAGATTGTCAGACGACGCCTACCAGACTGCTCGGGACCTCCTAGCCAGAAGATACGCCAACGTGCGGCGAATTGCGGACGAACATGTGAAGCAGCTTCTAAGCCTCTTAGTGACCGGGCCAGACTGCGTCCGTACCTGTTGGATCCAGTCCTGGTGGCCTGTAATACGTTGAGGCGGCTGGAATTACCAGTGGGCGAATGGGCTTTTTTGTTGCTCCGCAACGTGCTGTCCCGTCTACCTCTCGACCTTAGAATCCATTTTGAGGAGAGGTACGGCGGGGACGAGGCCTCCTATATTCCGCCCTTCTATGACCTGCTGCGGTTTTTGGAGGAGTAGTGCCGGCAGATCGAGAACGCGACGGGCACCGTTGATGACTTACGAGCCGTACCCAGTGAGAGGCTGAATCCGCCAGGCAAGTCGTCGTCAACCCCCCCATGCTCCTATTGTCGAGCATCTGAGCACCGGGTAATGTCGTGTCCGAAATTATTAGGTAAGCCGGTTCCGGCGAGGCGAACTATCGCCAAGGAGCGCCGCTGGTGCTGCTCATGTTTGGAAGGGCACCTCCAGCGAGACTGTCCGCATCGGCGGCCCTGTCTGCATTGCCAGGGCAATCACCATGCAGTTTTGTGCCTGGGTGCGAATGGCGTTTCCTCTCGGGGCTCTGCCAGGCCCTCGACCCCCACGGGCGGGGGCCCTCAGCCACGCCCTCTGCTCTCTGACTCTCGGCGCCCGCCGGCCAGCCACCGGGCCCCTAAGTTTGGAAGGGGTTCCTCCCCCGACCAGTCGGTGGGTAATTCCCCCAGGGGCGGGGGTGACATCACCTCAGCGTGTGGAGAGGAACTTCACGGCCACTCATCGGTCCGCTGGACCCTTCTCACTCCCGTTAGCTGAGTGGCCGCGACTGGTGTGCCACTGTTCCCCATTTGATGGAGGCGGCCCTGGCTAGCTGCCGCCTTAGCTCCCACCACGGCCGCCTCCACTGAGCCTTAAGCCGTCAACAGTCCACTTGTCAAAATGTTCTGTTGCCGACGTCCTCAGTGAAGGCGTACAACCCGAGTGGCGACTGTTAGCGGTTGCGCTCTATTGTTCTCGGGTTCACGCCGTGTGGCCTCCACTTGGTGGTGGGAAGATTAGGGCCCCCCTGGAGCGTTAAATCACGCTGTCAAGGGGTATTCGATTTGGTTTGGTCGAGCACTTAGTTAAAAACTCTTTGAATTAAAATTAAAAAACGCTTTGAGCTTTCCGCGAAATTTTCCTATTTGTAGCGGTTGTGATTAAAAGAATTTAATTTAATCTACTCCTTTAAATGCTACTGCATGTGTTTTGTATATTTAATCATTGTGTTTGATTGTTGCGCCTGGTTGCTGAAAAGAAAGTTTAAATTCATTTGAATTGAATGTCGCGCTATTTGAAAAATAATGTATATGTTTTATGATAGTGTTTAATCATTTTGCTTTGTGAAGAAGTAGGGCTATCCCTTACGTTATTGTTTTGTTTAATTTGTCAAGTAGACCTATGTGCATCGGTGATTAATTTGGTTGAATTGATTCTGTAGTTGAACATTGATGCTTTGAAAAATTTGTTGAAATATGAGCATAGGACTGCTTGTCTAACAGGCTAGCTAGTTTTGGAGATTATCAGATTGAAATCAGCTGCCGCACTATTTTAGTAAATGATAATATGGTGGGTGGCCTGGCTAGGCCTCATCATCATCATCATTACAGCCCTTCACAAGTCCACTGCTGAACATAGGCCTCCTCCAAAGAATGCCACAAAGCACGGTCCTGAGCCACCTGCATCCAACGACTTCCTGCATATCTTACCAGGTCGTCACTCCATCTAGTGGGGGGGACGCCCTACACTTCGCCTGCCGGTACGAGGCTGCCACTCGAGAACCTTTCTTCCCCATCGGTTGTCGGTTCTTCGAGCTATATGGCCGGCCCATTGCCACTTCAGCTTACTAATCCGTTGGGCTATGTCGGTCACTCTAGTTCTACTGCGGATATCCTCATTTCTGAGTTTATCACGCAGAGAAACTCCGAGCATAGCCCTCTCCATAGCTCGCTGAGCGACCTTGAGCTTCCTCATCCGGCCAGCAGTGAAGGACCACGTCTCAGTTCCGTATGTCATCACTGGCAACACGCACTGGGTGTACAGTCTCGTTTTCAAGTTTTGAGGTATACCTGACGAGAAGATGTGCCGTAATTTCCCGAACGCTGCCCAACCGAGTTGAATCCGTCGATTGACCTCTCGGTCGAAGTTGGACTTACCTAGTCGGACTATTTGTCCCAGGTAAACATACTCGTCAACAACTTCGAGCTTAGTGTTCCCAACAACTACCGGCATAGGTGTGACATGAACATTAAACATGATCTTTGTTTTGTCCATGTTCATCTTAAGACCTATCCATTGGGAAACACTATTGAGGTCATTGAGCATAGTGCTTAGGTCCTCCAGCGATTCTGCCATAAGGACTATATCGTCGGCAAATCGAAGGTGAGTGATGTACTCGCCATTGATGTTGATACCGTATCCTTTCCAGTCCAGAAGCTTGAAAACATCTTCCAATGCAGCGGTAAAGAGTTTCGGGGATATGACGTCACCCTGTCTTACACCTCTCTGCAATTGGATAGGTTTCGTACTCTGGTTCTGTACTCGGATAGCCATCGTAGCCCTACTGTACAAGCACTTCAACACTTCGATATACCGACAGTCAACTTGGCATCGCTGAAGGGACTGCAGCACCGCCCAAATTTCGACGGAATCAAAGGCTTTCTCATAGTCCACATACGCCAGACATAGTGGCAAATTGTACTCCTCGGACTTCTGTACAATTTGCCGAAGGGTATGTATGTGGTCTATGGTGCTAAAGCCTTTTCGGAAACCGGCTTGTTCGGGAGGCTGGAAGTCGTCAAGTCTGCGCGCGAGACGATTCGTAATGACTCTCGAAAACAGCACGTAGACGCGGCTCAGAAGGGAAATCGGTCTGTAGTTCTTCAAGAGAGCGTTGTCGCCTTTCTTGAAGAACAAGACCACCGCACTTCTGCTCCACGCCTCCGGTGTAATGCCACCATGGAGGACGGAATTAAAGAGCTTCTGAAGGACTTCAAGTACCGGTTTTCCACCCGCTTTCAGAAGCTCCGCTGTAATTCCATCCTCGCCTGGGGCCTTGCCGTTTTTAAGGTGCTGGAGAGCCATTCTAATCTCGCTCAGACTGACGTCCAGGATATCATCGGAATAATGTCGGATAAGACTCGCTCTTGGATCGTTACTCACACTTGCGTGCGGCTCCAACGATGACGTGTACAGCTGTCCATAGAACCTCTCAATCTCACTCAAAATCTCAGGTGCCCCGGAAACGATGCTGCCACATTCTGTCTTCAGCTTTGACAGTTGGCGCTTTCTGGCAGACAGATCTCTGGCAAAGACTTTGGAGCCTTGGTTCCGCTCGATCGCTTCTTCAATACGAGCTGTATTGAAGTTGCGCAAGTCCCGCCGCATGCATTTGGAGATCTGTCTGTTCAGTTGCCTGTATGCTATTAAATCTGTTGAAGAATGTAGCTTCATCTCCCGTCTAACAGCCATGAGATTAAGAGTGTGATCGGAGAGTTTTTGTGTTCTTCTGCGGCGGTTCTTGCAAAACTTAGCTCCGACCGCATGGACAGTTTCCACGAGCTTGTCATTCAAATCGTCCACTTCATTGCAGTCTTCTAGGCACTGAAAACGGTTTTGTAACTCGAGCTGAAAGGTTTCGGGACTTTGGATTAGAGCACGAGGGGGACGGAGCGTTGACTTCATTAGACGAGACCTCTCCAACTTAACGTTTACGTTCAGTGTGCCTCTAACCATTCGGTGATCGCTGCCGGTTTTCACCCTCGCGATCACTGAGACATCACTGAACAGTTGTCGTCTGGTCGTCGTAATGAAGTCAATCTCATTTTTTGTCGAACCGTCGGGGCTCGACCAGGTCCACTTCCTGTGGGGCCGTTTCTGGAAGAAAGAGTTCATCATAAAGAGTCCCTCTTTCTCCATGAAGTCAGCCAACTGCTGGCCCCTTGGGTTCCGTTGCCCTATTCCAAATTTCCCTACTTTCAGCTCACCGTTCTCTCTTGTGCCTAGTTTTGCATTGAAGTCTCCCATTAACACCGTATATTGGGTTTTGGAGGAATGCATGGCTCTAGATATATCCTCATAGCATGAGCAATGGCTAGGCCTACTTGTTGAAAATTCATACTAGGGACTATCTGTGCGTTTCGTTCGGCTCTCCACAGACGACGTTCATGTAGAATTTGTGGGTGCTCTTTGCACTGAAGCTTAGGAGGCCGCTCGGGGCCGCTTCGTGTCGCGTCGCTGTTTGCAGAGATGATCCGGTCGGATTGCGGAACTAATCGTAGGGGCACAGATAGGTGTTTGAAAGAGGTCGTCGGACTTCTGTCCAGAATAGGACTTATTAATGGGCTGCGATGTCCAGGAAGAGCATCCGGTTCAACCCTCCGGCTTGTCAACGTTGGGGCGGTCATTTTGAGGCGTTGGTTAGGGTTGCAAGATCTGATGGGTTGCCTAAGGTGGCCTAGTTTAGTTGTAGATTCGGTCTTGCAACTTGCAGTCTCGACCTTGTCCCGCTGACCGGTTTACTCGCAGACCTAAATCCTTATGTCCGGTACGGGGGTTTGTTCGCGCCAAACGCTGTTGTCGGAATCGACGTCTAGGGGGCGCGCGGCTCTGAGCGATACAGGTTTGAAGTTCGGCCGAGCGTGGCAAGAGCGCGCGGGTCGCGAGCGAAAGAGGAGTCGTCTGCTAGCTATGCTAATGTCTGCACGCTGTCAATTTTTGTTAGGGAACTCGGAATAATTAGGCGCGGCCCGTAAATATACGGTCTAGGATTTGGTGACGCGCATTCCTGCTGGAGAGCTTCCCAGGGACTCATTGTGTCCGACTCAGAATCTGCATAGGTGCATTCGGCAATATTAGCTAGTGCGGCCGTTAATATTCTAGAACTAACTGTTGCTACGCGAAACGGTAGTGACCTTTGATCCGTAAACTCCGTGTGCGTTTTGTGCGTTAACCTTATACCCAGCGATAGTTAGTGGCTTCTGTAAGTTAGTTAATCGTGACGAACGAGGAAAGTGACTGTGGACAACGCCTCGGAAGGCTGAGGGGGCCGGGAGTTGGAGCGGTGTCGACGCTCGGGCTGCTGCCGACGGCCAAGGTCTAGGTTCAATCACCATCAGTCACACCCAGATACACATCACATCACCTTATTTCCCTTGCACTACACAAACACATACGACCAGACCGACTCCGGAGGGACCAGGCGCCTTGGATATAGGTAAGTAAGCTCCGTCTGATTCCTCTGCCGGTCGACTGGCCGTAGTATAGAACGCTCCCCCATATATTTTAGTGTAATTAGAGAATTTCCACTTTGGCCTTAGGAGGCCCGACCTACGTCTGCTCGTCGAAACTCAGCTGATGGGCCTCTGAGGATTTGACCTTTAAGGGAGCAGCCGTAGGCCGTAACACATACTATTGTGCGCATTTTCGTCTCGTCATCACGAGGCTAATAGCTGAAAATCAGTGTTCTTGCTCTCTGAGAAATTTTAATGCCTGAGCCAGGACCCATTTGTTAAACTACAACACACACGTACATTTGGATCTTAAGATTATGTAACTTTTTCTTTGTAATACGTTACTTTATACCTGTAGTCCACTGGCCCACATACAAGGGATTTCAGTGATTAATAACAGGCTGAAAGTTTATACACAGCTTCGTTTTGACGAGACACCCAACTTTTATCATTGGACCAAATTCTGATAGTGGGAGGAAAAAGCGCGATAGGGAGGGTAACACGTCGATTTTATGAGTGTCCCAAATTAAATAATAACAGTTTCTAAAAATCAATACTTCGAGAAAATACGATGGAAAACTGAGAAAAACTTGTGGCATACAAAGTGAATGGTACCTTCCGAGTGACCCCCAGCTCTAACATGTCGGAATGGTTATTTGAAAAAAGTTATTAATAACAATCTTATTTTTGTTTTGGGGCTTGCAAAATATATATTTTTTATAAAAAATGCATCGGCATACAAATTTTTTGGTAATTTTTTTGAGACCTACACTCGAAAGTTGTCAAGATTATGTAAATCTTTTTTTGATTAATAATAACACCATGAAACTATTGGCATACAAAAAAAAATGGAACCGATTAATTACAAATGAATAGCACATAATTTTGCCAGCTTTTATTTGTAATTGCTTAAATGGAAATTCGTATACAATATTACAGCTTATTTAATGAAAATAAATATTATTTTTTAAATTACTTAATTATATAAACAATTACAGCAATAAAAACAAGGGAATTGAATGAAAATTTGTTGAAATTTCTTGTAACGAGTGATTGAGCTATTGAACTACTTATTTATTTTATTATTCAGTTAACATCAATTTTTAAGTGATAGTCAAGTAAGGAAAAAATCACATTGTAAAATCAGTTATCGTCTATAAAAAAAATTAGATCTGAAGTTCGAAAAATGCATATTTATAACTCGTGTATGTACTTAAAAATGAATATAAATTACTGTTTTTTCTTCTTTCTAATTGAATCTTTTTTATAATTTGAATCTATAATTTATAATCGAAATAAAAGTAATATCTTTATTTTTTTATATTAACAAATTAAAAATATTTACCTAAAATACATATGACTAATACATGTTTGTAGCAATAACTTTTTCAGTATGATTTTTTTGTAGTGCCTTATAAAAATAATAATATGCTGAACTGTGTGATTTTGCCTCAGGTATAAATCGTAAGACGCACTATACCCTCCCAACTTCCTTTAAGCATCAGCTCTAACGACTTTTTTTCAAAACACAATTCAAAGCGCTCCATATGGGTTTAGTCGAGCTCTCTTTTCGAAGCTGTTAAGTGATCGTCATCATGGAGTGTTTCTTGTGCAATTCTTTACGTAAGGACGAACGTTTTCGTCCGAAAAGAGAACTTACAAAGAAAAGTTTCATTTAATCATTATAAGCTTTGGCAATTTTTATCCAAATGGTTTATTTAACTGGCAACGACAGAAGCGTTTACATCTGGTACTGCAATCTTAAATCCACCTGTGTGGTGCGGCGAATCATTATAATGCTGAAGGGTTAAAATTTGTATGAAACGAAATTGACTAAATCCATTATTGCTAATTTGTTTTAGCAAAAAAAAAATTCTAGAAACTGTGAATCCATTACATATTAAGAAAAATATTTAAAAAAAACATAAGCACTCTAAAATATTTGCTCATGGTTTCTACTTGTAGTTTATCCCTAACTCTGAAATAAGGACTAAAAACAAGGGATGGAAATACAATACTTAGGACACCATGCTATAGAGAACGATTGTGCTCATTTTGTAAGTTCCTCTAACATAGCCTTAGCGCTCAAGCTTTCCACATATTAACATGTTAATATCATTTTTAATTCGCTTAGTACTCTCGGTTTTCGCATGCTGGGTTTTGTCCTGTATACGACACTACATGTCCACACACAAAGAAGACGACAGCGGAGGCTTCGGGGAAGCGGCGGTGGCATAAGCCGTGCGCCCGCGGCTGTCTTTACATCGACGGCACATCGATCTCTAGCACAATCGTGAACCCGCATATAAAACAATTTATTTTTATAACCGCTCAACCAATAAATCTATTGATTATCGTACAGTTCACCTTTATTTACCGGTTCTAACACTACAAATATAAAAATTGATATTATTGTAAGTTTTTATTTGTATGTGTTTTAATAACAAAACGCAGTTGTGGTTTGTAGTTTTCTTTTAAATTAAAGTGCAAAATCAGCATACAGTATATCGGACATCATTGGTAATACGCACTGGTCGTACACGATTCTGAGGGATATCGAACAAAACGATTTGTCCAAATTTCCCGAACGCGGCCAAGCTGAGTTCGATTCATTGGTCCTTCATGACCTCTTAATCGAAGGTGCACTCACCTTATCCGATATTTTGTCCTTGGTACACTACACATACTCATAAACAACTGCAAGCGTAGTGTTCCCAACAACTCACGGTATATGTGTAACATGGACGTTAGACATGATTTTTGTCTTGTCCATGTGCATCTTAAGACCTACCCTTTGGGAAACACTATTGAGATCATTAAGCGTAGCATATATTGAGTATTTTACTTTACGGAAGTTCACATGCGAGACGATTGGTAATAAATAGCTTTCGAAACGTGCACGTAAACGCTCAGAAGGGAAATTGGACTGTAATTCTTCAATCGCCTTATCACCCTTCTTGAGGAATAAAATTACTACAATTCTGCTCCACGTTTCCCAAGACGCGTCACTGTGAAAGACAGAATTAAATAGCTTCTGAAAGTCTTTAAGTATTTCCCCACCCGCTTTCAGCAGCTCTGCTGTTATTCCATAGAGTCATTTTTGGCCAATATGTTCTTACAGGTGTCCGTAAAAATCCTCAATTTCACTCAAAATCTCTGTTACTCCGGAATGACGCTGTAGCTGCCACTTTCTGTCTTCAACTTTATCAATTGGCTTCTTGCAAAAGTTGATAATCTTCGGAGTACCATATATTCTGTGTAGTTTTGAGATATTTATTTCTTTATTTCAGTGCAGTGTAAAGCTCAAATTGCGTATAAAATACAAGTGTGTTACTTGTGCTTTAGGTATTACAACTTAAAAAGATAACAGCAGTGTCACATTAACACATTTATTAAAAACAGACCTGTTACGGCTTTAATAATCTAATATTATATTGGAATAAACAATCACAAATTTTACATCGTACTGATAAAACTATTGACATATTTAAAACTATGTTATATAAAATTGCTTTTATTTGCTATAATTTCATCTTGCTGTCACGTTGCTCTGCAAACTCGATACAACCAGAGTTTCTTGGCCAGTCACAAACCTGTACAGCAAAAACAGCATTGTCTTGAGGTATATTTTATGGGTGGGGAACGAGACTCTGATCACAACCAATGGTGAAAAATCTATCTAAAAATACCAAGCACCAGGTCCATAGATTAGTGCTCGGGTGCAATATTGCCAGAGCGAGAATAGCAGCTCAACAACAATGCAACATTCTTACAGTGAGCTTGTACATTTTAAATAATATAGGCATATGTGCGACAGTGAACTTTAAAAGTCTATAGTTGTTAAAAAAAAGGTTGCTCTATAAAAGAAATATGTTACCGTTACAACCTATTCAAGTCCACTTCTGAACATAGATTACCTCATAGGGGGGATATTTGATAAATGAATGCGTTCATGCATAATTCCTTATAAGTTTCATAGAACAAACAGACATTTATCACTGTAATGTAATATCGTACCTGAAGCTTCCTGTTAAAATGCAACCAAAACGGACACCGTCTGACTTCTCTCTCACCCTGCACGCAATAATAAAATAGACTGCAACTTTTCTCGTGAGGCAGCAGCCAATGTATTTCATGATTTACCGGGCAGCCATTTGGAAGAAATTCTATAATAGGGAAGACAGGTCTTTCTACTTCTTCGCTTTCCTCGTTATTTGGCTTCAAATCTTCAACAATTATTCTATCTCCACAATCAACATGTGCCCTCCAGTCGCAAACCTATTTGTTTATGCTGAAAAGAAGCCGCTTTGGACATGACATCTCCACCGGCTGGCCGTGCACACATTAATAGAACTTGTTGCAATGCTGATGTGGTAACAACAGTTCTATATTCCAATCAATGTCTTGTATTTTAGGACACAGGTTTTCTGAATTAGCCGCTGCGGCAATTGTCAGTAAAATAATTGATAGGACTCTAACAAATATTAAAAGAATTAATAAAAAGTTTAAAAATTATTTCAAAGAAATATAATTGCAATAATTATGAACTCATCTACCTTTCATGATTTCTCGTTTAACAACGCTTCACTTCTAATTGATGTCTGAATAGGGTAGCAAAGAGTTTTGTACCCCACCGTGTTAGTCATTGCAGTACGTCTTTATAGAACTTATCATTTTTCTAAGTGTGATTATTATGATAAAATGTTTATGGCTTGTTATTGGCATTATAATCGTATGCTTTCTTTCAAAAGAGACAAAGACATAGTAAAATTTCTTATCATTACTTACTCATAGAATGTTGTTGATGATTCTTACGTTCTTGTATTGGATCTAACCAAAGAGTTCCGTTAGCCATAATAAACCACCACATCTTTCTAGAAAGATAACCAAAGATGACATGCTTATCCTTACTTTCAAGGAAATTCTTTTAATAAGCTTGTTTTATAAATAAAAATGTTTTTTTATAGGATAAGGGTGACAAACGGGCACATAGTGTACCTGATGGTAAGTGGTTGCTGTGGCCCATAGACATCTACATTTATCCTCGATTACGAATCAAAATACAGATGCGTTGTCACCCATGAAGACTAAGATGGAATGCCTCGTTTCCAGTAAAAAGGATCTTCGGTTCTCTACAGTTACCATACGAAACACAGCAGCATCAAGCTGCTATTTTACGCTGGTATTTTATGAGAGCGTGGTCCTTCTTCGGCCGAGCCGACCCATTCGCGCTACAGCTATACTACTAATATAGCTGCAGCCTAGGTCTACCACGTAAAACGTACACGATTGCACGTTCTTTATTGTGATACATAGGAGTATGTCGGTAACTCTGATTCTGCTGTGGATGTCTTCGATACGGATTCTGTTACGTTGGTTATTATTATTATTATTTCAAAACTTTTGCGTGCGTCCAAACGTTAAGAACCCTGTCTCGGTTCCATAGGTCATCGCTGGCAACACGCACTAACCAGTACACTTGTATTGAGATTTAGAGGTTTACTGGACTACCCAATCGATTTTGATTCGTCGATTGACCACTTGGTCGAATTTGAACTTGCCTAGTGGAATATTTTCTGTGCCCCTGGTGAAATAACATTTAAGTGTATATTTTACAGGAGACATCGAAAACACTCGGTGCAATCTAAATTGTTTACATAATATTTAAAATTATTATAATTTTAATAAGGACATAGAAAATAATTTACAAAATATATATACCCATCATAATATTTGTTGTAGACGAAGATATCAAAATTTGTTATATTACATCTATAATCAGTATATTTTCCTTCAATGGTCGTTTCAGAGATACTCGTCAATAATTGCCGAGTGTAAGTAGTTTCCCAATACTTCCAATAAAGGTGTAACTTGGATGTGACATGTACCTAACCGTTGGCAGACACTATGTAGGTTAAACTGAGCATAGCGCTAGGTTGCAAATCAGTTTATTCGGGAGACTAAAAGTCATGAAATCTGCTTGCAAGACGGTTCGTAATGAATCTCGGAAACAGCATGCTTAGATGCAGCTTAGAAGAGAAATCAGCTGTAGTTTTTAATAAAAGCGTTATCGTCGTTCCTGAAAATAAGGTACATAGTTTGTTCCACTTTTGCTTCTGTTCCCCGCTTATGCCGTACTGTCCAGTGGAAAGGTACAATTAAATAGCTCCTGAAGAACATTAAGTACAGATTCTTCTCCACTTATTTGTAAAAACTCTGTTGTAATTCTATTCTCACCAAGTAACTGGACGTTTGATGATGCTGGAGAACCATTCTAACGTCATTGTCTCACTCAAAATATCTTGTCGCCAGCAATGTCACTGATGCTTTCGATTTTAAATTTAGAAAGTTAACAACCACTACTTATTTATTAATAGTTTTTAAACAGCTAATGGATTGCGATTAACCTAAATAATTTTTTATCTTTAACGATATCCACATGCTATTCTGTTTTTTGGCACGAAATTTTTAGACCACTTACAGCATAGCACCAGAAACAACTTCGACGAATTTTAATTGGCCAAAACAAAGTGACCTCATCATGGTAACCCACGGCAATCTTTGACTGAGCTACCTTTTAAATTTGAGACATGTGAACTTATCGTGAAGCAAAGGAAATGGGAAATTTCGCACTAGATATAGATACATTTCATTGCCGCCTAATGTTACTATACCAAATTTTAATGTCAACTACGAGTGCATTATAGATGTCTTTTCATCGTTCTTGCTGAATATTTTTCTGGAATGAAGATTCTTTAAACTTTTGAATTCGTTCCTTCGGGCCGCGAGACCGTGGTCGATCATCCACCGGGCTTGCCAACGCCTTACGCCACCTCTGATTCCGCCATTAAAAGCTTGTTCTAAGTTATATGTATATGGTTTTTACTAAAACCATATACATATAACTTAGAACAAGTTGTACTCAATATCATTGTTATTAAATTTTCTAAAAGAAAACGATCCTCGCTGCAGCATGAACGTTGTCAGGATGACTATTCTGTCCAGTCCAGTGACTGAAAAATAATTTTATTGAGAGGAGACAATCTTAGGTACAGTAGGTCATTACTGTGGTTATATTTTTTTATAAGTCTGTAAGCATATATTAACTCTCAAGGCGACGCGACGTCAGTAACCATTAAAGTAAGTATGCCATAGAAAGAAGATGTTCCCGGCTGCAGCCTAAGGTTGTTCTTTTGGTTACGTTTTCTTAACAATTACAACGTGCTTACCAAATTTCAACAGCATGCCAGTACCCGTTATAATGTTCTCTCGCGTGGAGATGATATCTGATATGTATATGATTATGATAGTCTGCGGCATCGGGTCATCATGATGGTTCCTTTTTTTTATAATTTCCGTGATCACCCTCCGCACAAGGCACCTCCTAGTGTCCAAGTGAACCTATCCGCTATAGTCTTTAAGAAGCTGTTAGTAATGGCAAAAACGGTTAGAAATAGCATTATAAACGACATCAAAGAAGCCAAATACTACACAATATAGTTCTACTGCACTCCAGATGTGTCGCATACAGAACAAATGAGCCAGGTCATTCGCTATGTATAAAGAAACTGGTGATGTGTGTGAAATAAAAGAAAGTTTCATTGCTTTGGTAAGACGAAGAACTACAGACCGATTTCCCTTTTGAGCCGCGTCTACGTGCTGTTTTCGAGAGTCATTACGAATCGTCTCGCGCGCAGACTTGACGACTTCCAGCCTCCCGAACAAGCCGGTTTGCGAAAGGGCTTTAGCACCATAGACCACATACATACACTTCGGCAAATTGTACAGAAGTCCGAAGAGTACAATTTGCCACTATGTCTGGCGTATGTGGACTATGAGAAAGCCTTTGATTCCGTCGAAATTTGGGCGGTGCTGCAGTCCCTTCAACGGTGCCAATTTGACTGTCGGTATATCGAAGTGCTGAAGTGTTTGTATAGTAGAGCTACGATGCCTATCCGAGTACAGAATCAGAGTACGAAACCTATCCAATTGCAGAGAGGTGTAAGACAAGGTGACGTTATATCCCCGAAACTCTTCACCGCTGCATTGGAAGACGTTTTCAAGCTTCTGGTCTGGAAAGGATACGGTATCAACATCAATGGCGAGTACATCACTCACCTTCAATTTGCCGACGATATAGTCCTTATGGCAAAATCACTGGGGGACCTAAGCACCATGCTCAATGACCTCAATAGTGTCTCCCAACGGATAGGTCTTAGGATGAACATGGACAAAACAAAGATTATGTTTAATGTCCATGTCACACCTATGTCAGTAGTTGTTGGGAGCACTAAGCTCGAATTTGTTGACGAGTATGTTTACCTGGGACAAATAGTTCGACTAGTTAAGTCCAACTTCGACCGAGAGGTGAATCGACGGATTCAACTCGGCTGGGCAGCGTTCGGGAAACTACGACACATCTTCTCGTCAGACATACCTCAAAACCAGTGCGTGTTGCCAGTGATGACTTACGGATCTGAGACATGGTCCTTCACTACTGGCCGTATGAGGAAGCTCAAGGTCGTTCAGCGAGCTATGGAGAGGACTATGCTCGGAGTTTCTCTGCGTGATAAACTTAGAAATGTGTATATCCGCAGTAGAACCAGAGTAATCGACATAGCCCAACGCATTAGTAAGCTGAAGTGGCAGTGGGCCGGCCATATAGCTCGAAGAACCGACAACTGATGGGGAAGAAAGGTTCTTGAGTGGCAGCCTCGTACCGGTAGGCGAAGTGTAGGGCGACGCCCCACGAGATGGAGTGACGACCTGGTAAGAAATGCAGGAAATCGATGGATGCAGGTGGCTCAGGACCGTGCTTTGTGGCATTCTTTGGGGGAGGCCTATGTTCAGCAGTGGACTTATGAAAGGCTGTAATGATAATGATGATGATGATTCATAATATCAATTTGGTCAACAACTTCAATTTGAATATTGATATTGCATTGTCTAAAGGATGTTAGAAAGTCTGCAAAATTACAAAGGTCACGACCGTGACTAACGACACGATCCATACTAGTTTTTAAAGCACCGCCTACCCCATCTGATGCACATTTACCGTGGCCAGCCTCACTATAGTTTCATGTAACACATTCAAGTTCATAAGAATCTTCATGTAATTTCGAAATCATGTAAAAAGTAAATTTATTACGGTACTGACTAGTTGGACCGTCAGACATAAAATGAATAGTGTCAATGTGAGGTTTGTTATTTTTGATGTAATGTAGTAAGTGTTTTAAGTGTACCCAAATAGTAGAAGTAGTATGGTCTAAAGACTGGCTAACAGTGCAAAATAATCGGGGAGTTACCACCCCAGTTAATGGATCACAAATGTATATTATCAATGTATGTAGGCTAACATGTTGTCGACTACCACCAAAGTGAAGTGACTGGACCTCTTCAGCGTATTAGAGAGTATAATTCTCACTCCAGTCACAATAAATAATAGCCTCTGTCATTTTTAAATTTGATTTGATTTCATTTAAAAATTTGTATTGACCAAGAATATTTTGAACATGTGAAAGAAATTTCTCAAGATACCCTACTACTTTCGATATAACTGCTCTAGCAGGCTCAACAAATTCAACTTTAGATATTAATGATTTGGAGTTTTCTTTCTCAGTAACCCATTGGTAGTAGTCTACTCTTGTTGAATCATTAAACGCTAAATACGTAACTCTCTTATTCTAGCAATACCCGCATTTTTCGTCATATTCACTGCAGTACAAAGATTTAAACAGTTGACTTGCATTACTTTCTGACATAACCCTAGCTCGATGTAAGCCAGAAACCAACAATTCGATATTTGAATGGGTTTAAAATATACAAGTGTCTCGTGTTTTTCGTGGGGAAACATATCCAAAACAGTCTTTGCCTACAAATCGAGGAATAACTCAAGCGTATTCTATAATCATTCTTAATTTTTTTAAATATATCAGTTAATGTACCTTACAAATACCTTTTTGCTTTTCTTAATATACTCATTTTTGCCAGGTGCTAAATAACTAATTATATCTAACTCAAAAAATCTCACAACTATATTTTTAAGCTATTATCTTTATTGTCTTAATTTTTATTTTCTTCTAAAGATTTTATAAGATTTCTGATTTTAAATTTTGTTTCTTTAAAAATAATATAGTTTTCCTCAATATTTCATTTTCTTTATTCATTTGATATCGCAGTTTTCTAATTTTGGTTTTACATAGACAGTTGCTTGATGTAGGAGATGATAGATTACTGGTAAGAAAGGGATAACCACATTCATCTAAACTATATGTATTCACTACTTTTTTCAGTTTTCTCAATAAAGACTTGCGCCGTTTCTCTTTCCTTCCTCTTCTTTTCTAAATATTTCTTTGAGTTTTCCCTCCATTTCTCACGTTGAGCTTTTTGTTCATGCCTATTAATTTCTTTCACGGATATTTTTATTTTCTTCTTTTTTTGTTCTAGATATTTCTTTTGGTGCTTTTCTTTTTCAGTTTGATATAGTAAAAGATCATTTTTAATTCTTGCATATCTCTCCCTTTGGTATAATCGTTGTGCTGCTCGTTTTCCTTCAGTAGATGTCAATGGTTTTGGCATCTGTGATCTGAAACAAAAAATATTAATATTTATAAGTAGCAAATTAAAACAATTGTATTTTAAAATAGAGATAATAATAAGGAACTTACAAGTCTTTTCCTAGTAAAAAATTTTTGGGCTTATTGTTCTTGGTATTTTTTGAAGATAGATACAATTTCTGTTCAACAATCGTTAAGATTCAAGTCCGGTACTTGATTTATTAAATAACGAAATACTACAGCCTTCACGTTTCTTTCACATGGGCACGTGCATATACCTGTCTTCACGCCAGCCAGCAAAACCTCCTTCACGTCGGTTTTTAATGAATCACTATATAAAAATAAATAATAATGTAGGTAAATCTACTTTTACGACAATTGTTTGTAAATTTCATTAAAAAATGAATAAAAAGTAGACCTTTATCATCAGGATTAGCTTTGTTCCAATTTTTGTGATTAGCTAATATGGACGGTGAATTTCCAAAAACATTTATATACTAGTTGAGCTCAGTATTAAATATAAATATGTACCTAATGTCGGCCAAAATTATACATTATACATTAGCTTCTAAATAAAAACCAAATTTATTATTAAATTAAATAATTTATCATTCCCCTAGAAAAAATTCATTCTCTTCATAAGTTAAAGTAGAGGGAATGAAATGTAGGGTAATGAGAATTTCACGTAAAAACACGAAACGAGCAATAAAATCGTTCGAATTATGAGAGAAAAAGTAGCGTCTTAGTTTCTTAATACCATTTAAATAATAAAACAGTCATATTGTATTGTTTAAATATACTTACCGAGATTTGAAGTACTTTAAGAATGAAAATTACTTGGACAAACTTCGTACAAAGAACAATCCGGCACTATTTCGATATATATAGACAAAACACATGCACTCTTCTCCGGTGGCTTGTGGCAACTGTTTGAAGATGCCCCAAACATTCGATGTGAGTAACTGTTGCGGTGCGCGGGGGGCTGCTGAATTAAAGTCGGGTTTCACAATTTGTTGGGGTAATGAACAAAATGTAATTACAATTTTTCTCTTTGAATTCTTAGGCCTTTAAAGATTGAATGAAATAACAAAGTTATCGATATGTTATTCAGTCCTTATCAATAATATCAAAATAAATTAGTTTGATGTGATTTTTATAACAAAAGCATATAAGTCGTGAAGAACAATGTATATTTTATAACAAAAAAAATTCTAGGATAGTGAAAAAGAATGTCCATTTTTCCATAAAAAAATTAATACCGAAATATACACACAAATGTGATACCTGCCCTTTTCCAACAATAAATTAGGTATAATATAGTATTTTTGTTTATTTAATATATGTTCATTTTATGATACTTAAATGGATAAATCAGTTTTATTGCGTGATATAAGAATCAGCCGCAACCGAGCTGTGAACTTACAATACTACAAGCTAGAGGCGCGTGTGTGCGTGAGCACTAGCAGCTCGTCACTTAGGTTAGGTTAAAAGAAATTTATTCTCATAAAGACTTACATTAGTCACTTACATGAGAACATTAAAAAGAATAACAAAATTTTAATTCGTTATGTTCGTCATTGTAAATTTGTGCGTACTCAATTAACGCATTCGTCTATTTTGTGTAATTTTTTAAAACGTATTCTGCTAGTTTTATTTTTAATGTGTTAAATGAGTGTACATTTTTAATGTGTGCAGGTATGTTATTATTAAGCTGCGCTCCTTCATATGTTAATGTTTTTCTCCCATAGGACGTTCTAGTTTTAGGTAGGACAAGAAAGCTGGCTCTTCTCGTTCTTCGTTGTTTGAGGTGTTTTGCTTTTGTGAAAGTTATACTGGAGTGAATATTTTTGTCAATAATTTTCCGGATTAAAAGACATGAGTGATACATTTATAACTGTTGTATGGTCATAATTTTTGTTTCACTATAGATGTTTGATGTGGCTATTCGAAAAGGATATTGGAAGAGTATTTTTATGACTTTATTTTAAGCGACTTGTAGGTTAGCTAGTTTAGTTTTGGTAGCACTTTCCCAAAGTTCTATAAGGTACACAAGGTGTAGTTTGACAAGAGTGTTGTAAATGGTGAAACGTACGTTTCGCGGAATGCATCCTACTAAATGTCTAATAGAACCAGAGACAGACACTAGTTTGCTTCTTATGTGTTCAATTTGATTGTTCCAAGTAAGCTTATTGTCAATTTTAATCCTAAATATTTTTCGTTACATTTTTGTTGGATAGGTATATTATTAACTGTAAGAGGTTCATGTGGTGGTATAAATTTATTTTAAGCTCTAAAAATGATGTATGACGTTTTATATTCATTTATAGTTAGTAAATTGTGTTGAAACCAAATGGATAGAGTATTTAAATCTTTTTGAGCCTGATTAATAAGTGTCTGTATGGATGAGCCGAAATAAAATAAAAATGTGTCGTCAGCGTACAAGGTGATATGCCCGCGTAAGTCAAGTTCCTGGATGTTGTTTATGTAAACAAGGAAGAGTAATGGTCCATAAATGGACCCCTGTGGAACTCCACATATAACAGGTAGTACCTTACTTTGATTTTCACCTACTTTGACTACTTGAAATCTATTGTCTAGATAAGATTGGAACATTTTTAAGGCACTGCCATTGACCCCTATTCTAGAAAGTTTTTGGAGAAGAAGTTTGTGACTTACGGTGTCGAAAGATTTTTTTTAAATCAATGCATATACCTAGTGCTATATTTCTACTGTTAATACTGTGCTTGATTTTAGTAACTAGATCAATTGTAGCAGATAATGTATTGCTCTTTGGTCTGAAGCCATATTCTCGATCAGAAATAAAATTAATTGTTACTAAATAATTGTATAGTCTATTGTATAAAATTCTTTCCAGAACCTTAGATAGAACGGGCAGCATGGAAATGGGACAGTAGTTGCCAGGGTCTGTTTTGGGCCCTGACTTGTATATAGGTGCGACTTTTGCAACTTTCAATGTGTCTGGGAATGTTCCAACTAATAGTAATTTATTGAAGCATTTTATTATTCAGTTATTTTATTCAAAAGTATGTGTCCAGCTCCTTGTAAAAGTTCTTTGTATTTTTTTATTTTTTTGTCCGTTGCCAATAAGTCTGTATTAAAATCTCCGAATACGATAGCTCTTTTTCTTTGTTGTAACTTAAGTACACTGCGATCTCCTAATAAATAAAAAAGAGCTTTTCGATGCGATACTTATCAAATTGAGTTTTTAGAAGTAATGCTAACATTTTTCAGCTACTTAAAATCAATAAGAAGTGATAGGCAGAAAGACGTTACAAATAGCATAAATTATAAAATAAATAAAATAAGTGTGCAAACTGATAGACTGTTGACTGATAGAACAAGACAAGATCAATCTGATTAAAAAGTCAAGTCAAGCCAAAAAAGGGATTGGAGTCGGTGCAACTGAATCTTCATCCTCATTCTCAAATTTCATCGAATATTCTAATTCAACCTGGTAGTAGCTATTCTGTGGATCTTGCTGATGAGTTCTATGAAACCAAGCAGCGCCTGCCTCATACCTTAACATCAGACATTGGATTATATGAAAGTGACAGCTTCTGGACGCGTGTGTCGACAGATTGTAAAAATATTGTTCCGACAGTAATCAATGAAGTAGTCTCCAAAATTGTAAATTGTAAAGAAATTAGTGACGTGGAATATATATATATATTTTTTAATTAAGGATTGAAAACTGTTACAGAAAGTGTTTATAGGAAGTTTATTACATTGTTAATTCAATGCTGGGTGCTTAATATAAGTACCTAAAAGCTTATTTAATTGTGTACAAGCAAAGTAATACTATTAGATATGTGATTTTTAAGTGATTTTTGTAGTAATTTTTATCAATAAGTATATTTTCTGCGATTAAGCTAGATCTCAGGTTTTTTTAAGTTGCTACAATGTTAGTTTAAGACTATTATTTTTAACTACATCTAATATAATAATTTAACGCTTCCTACCAAAATTGTTTTATAAGTGTGCCGTGTAGTGGCGGTTAAGAATATCCACTACCCCATATCTTCCCGTGGGTGTCGTAAAAGGCGACAAAGGGAAACAGGCAGGAGATGGGCAGCAGCATCTTCCTGGTAACGACAAAATACAATAAAAAACTGCGGTTGCCAACCCGCTCGCCAAGCGTGGCAACTATGGCAATATACCCCCCATAATGAAAGTTACGAAGAGCCGGCCCCCAGTCCCCGGCGGCCCCGCTATTCCTGGCTACGGTGGCGACCATGGTAACGGCGGGGCAGGGGGTGCTAAGAATCTCCGGTGGAGGTTCGGTTGCCACCTACAACGACTCGACCTGGCAACATACAACGCACGCACCCTGAGGACTGACGAGAAGATTGTGGAGCTGGAAGAAGAGATAGACAAGTTACACTGGCATATTATAGGATTATCCGAAGTCCGAAGAGAGGGGGAGGACACGGTAATCCTCGAATCCGGCAACTTGATCTATCACCGGGAGGGCGACCATCTGTCCCAAGGAGGTGTCGGATTTATCGTCCACAAGTCTCTCGTTAACAACGTTGTAAAGATTGAGAGTGTGTCGACGAGGGTTGCGTACCTTATACTCAGAATCACCAAACGGTATTCGCTGAAGGTCATACAGGTTTACGCACCAACCTCGGCACACCCCGATCAGGAGGTGGAGGAAATGTATGAGGATATCTCTAGAGCCATGCATTCCTCCAAAACCCAATATACGGTGTTAATGGGAGACTTCAATGCAAAACTAGGCACAAGAGAGAACGGTGAGCTGAAAGTGGGGAAATTTGGAATAGGGCAACGGAACCCAAGGAGCCAGCAGTTGGCCGACTTCATGGAGAAAGAGGGACTCTTTATGATGAACTCTTTCTTCCAGAAGCGGCCCCACAGGAAGTGGACCTGGTCGAGCCCCGACGGTTCGACAAAAAAATGAGATTGACTTCATTATGACGACCAGACGACAACTGTTCAGTGATGTCTCAGTGATCGCGAGGGTGAAAACCGGCAGCGATCACCGAATGGTTAGAGGCACACTGAACGTAAACGTTAAGTTGGAGAGGTCTCGTCTAATGAAGTCAACGCTCCGTCCCCCTCGTGCTCTAATCCAAAGTCCCGAAACCTTTCAGCTCGAGTTGCAAAACCGTTTTCAGTGCCTAGAAGACTGCAATGAAGTGGACGATTTGAATGACAAGCTCGTGGAAACTGTCCATGCGGTCGGAGCTAAGTTCTGCAAGACCCGCCGCAGAAGAACACAAAAACTCTCCGATCACACTCTTAATCTCATGGCTGTTAGACGGGAGATGAAGCTACATTCTTCAACAGATTTGACAGCATACAGGCAACTGAACAGACAGATCTCCAAATGCATGCGGCGGGACTTACGCAACTTCAATACAGCTCGTATTGAAGAAGCGATCGAGCGGAACCAAGGCTCCAAAGTCTTTGCCAGAGATCTGTCTGCCAGAAAGAGCCAACTGTCAAAGCTGAAGACCGAATGTGGCAGCATCGTTTCCGGGGCACCTGAGATTTTGAGTGAGATTGAGAGGTTCTATGGGCAGCTGTACACGTCATCGTTGGAGCCACACGCAAGTGTGAGTAACGATCCAAGAGCGAGTCTTATCCGACATTATTCCGATGATATCCCGGACGTCAGTCTGAGCGAGATTAGAATGGCTCTCCAGCACCTTAAAAACGGCAAGGCCCCAGGCCAGGATGGAATTACAGCGGAGCTTCTGAAAGCGGGTGGAAAACCGGTACTTGAAGTCCTTCAGAAGCTCTTTAATTCCGTCCTCCATGGTGGCATTACACCGGAGGCGTGGAGCAGAAGTGCGGTGGTCTTGTTCTTCAAGAAAGGCGACAACGCTCTCTTGAAGAACTACAGACCGATTTCCCTTCTGAGCCGCGTCTACGTGCTGTTTTCGAGAGTCGTTACGAATCGTCTCGCGCGCAGACTTGACGACTTCCAGCCTCCCGAACAAGCCGGTTTCCGAAAAGGCTTTAGCACCATAGACCACATACATACCCTTCGGCAAATTGTACAGAAGTCCTAGGAGTACAATTTGCCACTATGTCTGGCGTATGTGGACTATGAGAAAGCCTTTGATTCCGTCGAAATTTGGGCGGTGCTGCAGTCCCTTCAGCGATGCCAAGTTGACTGTCGGTATATCGAAGTGTTGAAGTGCTTGTACAGTAGGGCTACGATGGCTATCCGAGTACAGAACCAGAGTACGAAACCTATCCAATTGCAGAGAGGTGTAAGACAGGGTGACGTCATATCCCCGAAACTCTTCACCGCTGCATTGGAAGACGTTTTCAAGCTTCTGGACTGGAAAGGATACGGTATCAACATCAATGGCGAGTACATCACTCACCTTCGATTTGCCGACGATATAGTCCTTATGGCAGATTCGCTGGAGGACCTAAGCACTATGCTCAATGACCTCAATAGTGTTTCCCAACGGATAGGTCTTAAGATGAACATGGACAAAACAAAGATCATGTTTAATGTCCATGTCACACCTATGCCGGTAGTTGTTGGGAACACTAAGCTCGAAGTTGTTGACGAGTATGTTTACCTGGGACAAATATTCCGACTAGGTAAGTCCAACTTCGACCGAGAGGTCAATCGACGGATTCAACTCGGTTGGGCAGCGTTCGGGAAATTACGGCACATCTTCTCGTCAGGTATACCTCAAAACTTGAAAACGAAACTGTACACCCAGTGCGTGTTGCCAGTGATGACATACGGAACTGAGACGTGGTCCTTCACTGCTGGCCGGATGAGGAAGCTCAAGGTCGCTCAGCGAGCTATGGAGAGGGCTATGCTCGGAGTTTCTCTGCGTGATAAACTCAGAAATGAGGATATCCGCAGTAGAACCAGAGTGACCGACATAGCCCAACGGATTAGTAAGCTGAAGTGGCAATGGGCCGGCCATATGGCTCGAAGAACCGACAACCGATGGGGAAGAAAGGTTCTCGAGTGGCAGCCTCGTACCGGCAGGCGAAGTGTAGGGCGTCCCCCCACGAGATGGAGTGACGACCTGGTAAGATTTGCAGGAAGTCGATGGATGCAGGTGGCTCAGGACCGTGCTTTGTGGCATTCTTTGGGGGAGGCCTATGTTCAGCAGTGGACTTGTGAAGGGCTGTAATGATGATGAATGATGATAAAAATATTGATTGCGGTGGATACCATTTAAAAAAAATTAAATCCCTTCTTAACCATTCCGTTTATACGATTCCCTCTAGTAATAACGATGCGCAACATCTCCCTCGTGCTCTAATCCAAAGCCCCAAAAACTTTCAGCTCGAATTAAAAATTCATGTCGAATTCGAACGTTTAATTGCACTGCCTGCGTGCACTACTCATTCCCTCTCGGTAATGTCTCGAAGAGCGGGAATCGCGGTAAGGATTGTTTGATACGAATTGATTTATTGTGGTTTATTTTGATTTTTAAATTTAATAATTGGTGCTTTTGCATACCCTTTGAAATACGCCCGGGGCATGTGCCCCACCCTAGTTTCGCCAGTGCTGCCAATCATTCACAATGCAGCCTATGGGTCAATTACACGAAAAAATCTTACGACGCCCTACGAAATTGTAATAATTAAATTTAAATTAAATTATTTATTTATTTTTATGTAATTGATATAAAATTGACATCATAACTTAGATTTAATATTTTAATTTCTATGTGTATCTATGACATGATATGAACTAGTTCCGAAATAAATGATTTTTAATTTTACATAATTTAATTGTGTGTAGTATTAAAATATATATTTATTTCAATGCAGTGTAAAGTATTACAAATGCAAAAGATAAAAGTAGAGTAACGTTAATAAATTTATTATAATATACCTATTACAGATTTAATATTATATCTAATATGGTATTGGAATAAACACTCACAAAATACATCGAATTGATATAATTATTGACAGAATTAAACCTTATGTAGGTTTTTATATAATGTTGCTTTTAATTAATTATAATCTCATCTTGCTGTCATGTTACTCTGCAATTTCGATACAACCAGCGTTCCTTGGCCAGTCACAAATCTGTTAAGGAAAAAATTATAAAATTTTCTACTTCTCTACAAACGAATATGTTATCATAATATTTCATTTCTTTAATTGGGGGGGGGGGGTATATTTTTCCCCAAAATAGTGATCTTGCTGTAACATTTTTGATAATGCAATCATCCGACGAGTGGCGAATGACTCTGATCACAACTAAAAAGTGAAAAATTTATCTAAAAATACCAAACACAAGTTCCACAGATTAGTGCTGGGGAGCAGTATTGCCAGTGCGAGAATAGCAACTCTGCACTCAACAACAATGGTACATTGTTACAGTTTGCTTGTAAATTTTTGATAATACAGTACAATATAAAACAATGTGTACAACAATGAACTTTAAAGTCTATAGTTATTGAAAAGAAGTTGCTCTATACAAGTCCATAATCGTGCATGAACGATTATCTAATAATATATAAAATTTAAAATTTAACTATCTAATAATAACATTTTTTTATAGTTTTCATAGAACAAACAGGGATTTGTTAGTCTAATGGAATATCGTACCTGAAGCTTCCTGTTAAAATGCAACCAAAACGGACACCGTCTGACTTCTCTCTCACCCTGCACGCAATAATAAAATAGACTGCAACTTGTCTCGTGAGGCAGCAGCCAATGTATTTCACGATTTACCGGGCAACCATTTGGAAGAAATTCTATAATAGGGAAGACAGGTCTTTCAGTTTGCACAGTTTCCTCAGGTTCTTTCTCATCTTCGTCTTTATCGGATTCGGGAGAAGTTTCTACTTCTTCGCTCTTCCCGTCAACTGGCTTTGAATCTTCAAGAGTAGTTCTATCTCCACAATCAACATCTGCCCTCCAATTGCAAGCCTGTTCGTTTATGCTGAAATAAAGCTCATTTGGACATGACATCTCCACCGGCTGGCCATGCACACATTGATAGAACTTGTAACAATCCCTATGTGGTAACAACAGTTCAATATTCGAATCAATGTCTTGTATTTTAGGACACAGGTTTTCTGAATTAGCCGCTGCGGCAATTGTCAGTAAAATAATTGATAGGACTGTAACAAATATTAAACGAATTAATAAAAAGTTCAAAATTATTTCAAAGAAATATAATTGCAATAATTATGAACTCATCTACCTTTCATGATTTCTCGTTTAACAACGCTTCACTTCTAATTGATGTCTGATAAGGGTAGCAAACAGTTTTATACCCCACCGTGTTAGTCATTGCAGTACGTCTTTATAGAACTTATCATTTTTCTATGTGTGATTATTATGATAAAATCTTTATGGCGTGTTATTGGCATTATAATCGTATGTTTTCTTTTAAAAGAGACAAAGACAGTAAAATTTCTTATAATTGCTTACTCATAAAATGTTGTTGATGATACTTATGTGTTTGTATTTGATCTAAGCGAAGAGTTCCGTGAGTCATTATAAACTACCACATAATCTAAAAAGATGTCATGTTTATTGTTACTATCAAGGAAATTATTTGTAAGTAACGTAAAAAAGTTTATAAAACATTCCGTATTAAATATCCACTTTCACCAATTTTCAAGAAGGCAGGTTTCAATTTATTAATTATATATATATATATACTAGCTGACCAGGCAGACGTTGTTCTGCCCTTTGTGACGACCCTTCATATAAAAAATCCTTAAATTCGTAATAAAAAAATATTTAGTATCACTTATCAGGTTAAAAACTATCCTATCTCTCATGTTGGGCCAAACTGCACAGTGTGCAAATTTCATTGAAATCAGATCAGTAGTTTAGGAGTTCTTCGCGGACAAGCAATGTGACACGTAATTTTTATATATAAAGATATATAGTATAATTATAGTGTATTGTATGTACATGGGGTACTCTGAAAGTTTTACGTACTTAAGTAATAAATAATTATATATTTATTGCTTTTCTCTACATTACATTACATTACAAAATAAAGTTAGTAAAGCAAAATTCTGGAAAATAATTGAGTTCCATAAGGCCAGCGCCAGCACTTCTGTATGACAGGCATGAAACAGCGGCATTTACTGGTAGTTTCCGATATATGGCAACGATGAGTTGGAATAACATCCCACCACCAATAACAAATCTTAGCACCAATTATAATTTTAATAATAAATTTAAAACATATCCTGTCTAGATAAACAAAAACACTTCGTTTGTCAGCTATAAACCATGGCATTTTCATTCTACTATCTCATCATGGCTGTCTAAACCATTTAGGGACTGGCTTTAACTTGTATGCAATTTTTAACACTTACACATCCTTTCAGTAATTTTAATAAATTGAACCCAAGATGCAAGTCGCAGGGCTGAAAGGACATACAATTCATACATATTTACACTAATCATACTATTGTGCGCATTTTCGTCTCGTCATCACGAGGTTAATAGCTGAAAATCAGTGTTCTTACTCTCTGCGAAATTTTAATGCCTGAGCCAGGACCCATTTGTTAAACTGCAAAACACACGTACATTTGGATCTTAAGATTATGTAACTTTTTCTTTGTAATACGTTACTTTATACCTGTAGTCCACGGGCCCACATACAAGGGGTTTCAGTGATTAATAACAGGCTGAAAGATTATACACAGCTTCTTTTGACGAGACACCCAACTTTTATCATTGGACCAAATTCTGATAGTGGGAGGAAAAAGCGCGATAGGGCAACACGTCGATTTTATGAGTGTCCCAAATTAAATAATAACAGTTTCTAAAAATCAATACTTCGAGAAAATACGATAGAAAACTCAGAAAATCTTGTGGCATACAAAGTGAATGGTACCTTCCGAGTGACCCCCAGCTCTAACATGTCAGAATGGTGACTTGATAAAATGTATTAATAACAAACTGATTTTTGTTTTGGGGCTTGCAAAATATAAATTTTTTTAAAAAAATGCATCGGCATACAAATTTTTTGGTAATTTTTTTGAGACCTACACTCGAAAGTTGTCAAGATTATGTAAATCTTTTTTTGATTAATATCCGTATGCCACGAAAAATCTATACATATAATAAATCTGTAGAAAAGTCGTGTCTGTAATTGTAATATATTCTTGAAAAAACAATTCCAGGGGACTAAATAAAGGGTTCTGAAGCCAAATTAGTGGTTTTTAGAATTTTTGTCTGTCTGTCTGTCTGTCTTTCTGTCTGTCTGTATGTCTGTGTATTCCGGATTCACGCAAAAACTACTGAACCGGTTTACATGAGATTTTGTATGTAGGTAGTCAGTAACCCGGGGCAACTTATAGGCTACTTTTTATCCGATTACGGAACTTCAAAAAAAGAAAGTTAAGTATATTAATTTCCTTTAGATGTTAATTTTCTGTTGTATCTTAGTTATAGGCGGAATGACGGGTGTTTTCAAATAAATACCATATTACTATATTTATAAATAAAGTTTAAAATATAGTTATAATCTTGGTAAAATAATTTGAAACTACACCGATTTCGTATTCAAAACAGCGCATCTATCATCAAATGGAAAAAGTTGTATATTTTGCCTTCAGTTACTAATAAATAAAATAATATAAATAACTTACATTTATATGATTAAATTATTAGATTTTTAAAATTATTAAAACATTGTAACGTTCAGTTTTTTAGTATTTTGTTATTTTATTTTAAAAGTGTAATAATTTCAATAGATAATAGTGATGTCTATCAAAAATATGAAAATTGATAAGGTATTTATTTCAATTACTAATATATATATGTAAAGTGATAAAAACTGCTCTGTCTGCAATTATGCAGAATTTTCATTATCATCATAGTTTTATTAAAGAGTTTTATGTAAGTCGTGGCCAGACCGTAGAATTGATCATATATCATAAAGTAGTCTCATTATAGTAGTATCATTTCGTGAATACACTGAAAAAAGGACTGAAATGAATGTGTATTTAACACTATTTGATGACCGATATAGCTTGACCAAATCAATGAATAGATAAATCTTTTGAAGTTATTAGTAACTAAACACAACGTTGCTATTTCATAATATGGTCATATGACGATGTCATTGTCGTTTTTCGCCGCTAGCGGCGCTGATAGCTTATTTTTAACAGAAACAGAACTTTTAAGAGAATTGACATCACTTTATCCCTTATTGATGTGATATAATAAATAAATGTTCGTTTCTATTGCTGATATTACTAGATGCTATAGTTTTGGCTTTCATTATTTCATGTAATATTAGCGCCACCTACTTACTTCTAAATAAATTAAAATGGCAAGACATTGATAAAATGAAATAATACAATGCTACTGAATATACGATGTAAATAATTGAATCATTTACATTACGTTCATCCCGCGTTGGAATCAGTGCAGCGAACTCTTTTTTGGCCATAAACTCTACAGCCTGTGCCAAGTAGTAGCATGTATGTAAGCTGCTTTTTTACTTTTCATGGGGCAATATATGCAGTTTCTATTTCATTCGTGTTTACGGGTATGATAATTTATGTTTTCACTCTACTGTAAATATTAAAGCTTGCAAAGATGAGTAGAACTCATTATCGTCAGCCTATCAAAAGTCCACTGAAATGAACATAGGCCTCCCCTATAAATTGTCAAGTAGCTGGATATTTGCTATAGAGGCGGGTTGGCAACCGCAGCTATTATTATTTTGATCTGTTGTCAAGAAGATGATGCAGATCATCCCATCTACTGTTTTTTTCCTATGTCGCCTCTTACGACGGGACGATATGATGTGTTGGATTTTCTTTCACCGCCACAACAGTGCAAACATTTTTCTACTCCCGTTCATGAGTGTAGTGTTCCTCACGTTCACTGTGTACAAAATTTATAAGAAATAAAAATAATTTTAAGGATTTTATTCGCGTTTAATTTTAACTTTTTAAATTCCCGATGGTTTGGGCAATTTATAGCAACCATGGTCACGGGAGGGGTGGGAGAACTGAGGTGTTTGACGACCTGATATCATAGTTAAAATAGAATAGTTAAAATGCAGTACTAGTTTGAATTTAATTTTATTAATCATGGAGTCCTTAGCAGATAGTAGCACTCAGCCATCTTCCCTATTAAAATTAGGATATTTTTAATTTCAATAGCCTCGCGAATCATCATTGGTAGGATTCGGTGTTCTATTGCAAGAATTTGTTGTATATAATGGTTGGGACGATACTAAACATGTTTACATACTTTAGACTTCCCGGAGCTTCGGTGCTTTCATTCGGTGAGGAGTCAAGATGCGTAAAAAACCCGTAACATTAGTTTTAATCCATGTGTGGTATTCATTATTATAGAACTGTATTTATGAAATTTTCAAGTCTACTCGAAGTAAATAAAAATATCTATATCTTTTTATGGTGCCAATCAATATTAAATAGGACCAATGATATGAATAAAATGTCTCAAATAAACATTATATTACTTTGTTAAAACTAAATTTACTTTAACTATGAATATATATATGTAAAGAGTAAAATATAAGTAATAATAATACATTTTGATTTCAAGACTATTTAACTTTCTTATGGATACATCGGAATCGGAAGACACGCCATATATAAAAAATAGTAGGAGTTTCTAGGCATATTATAAGTATATTCACGTGTTTCTGTAGCATGTTACCAATCATCTACGTCTAATAGTATTTTAGAATGAAAAAAAAATCTCTGACAGACATAGAGACATAGACACCGAGGTGACTCTAAAAGTGATTGAATATTTCTAAATTTGACACGGAACAGCATTTAATGATGTCCCTAAATTCAAGCGCACGCGAGCGAAGCCGCGGGTAAAAAGCTAGTTTATAATAATTCTATTCTCTATTCTTAATCTACACTTCTACACTACTATTATAAAGAGGAAAGATTTGTTTGTTTGTTTGAATTGAATAGTCTCCGAAACTGTTTGACCGATTTAAAAAATTCTTTCACCATTAGAATCCTACATTATTCCTGATGAACATAGGCTATAGAATATTTTCAAAAAGTTAGGGATCCGTATGAAAACTTCGTTAATGTAACCCAAGGTGTGAAAAAAATACCAAAAATAATCCTTATATCGCGTACGCTGCGGTAACTATTGATAATAGAACAAAGTAATGTACGTCAGTTTCATAGAGGATATCAATATCTACAAAAAAGGCTGCGATACCATATGTTTAACTATTACAGTTATGTCACAATAACTACTTTTTCAGGTTAAAATGTGAAATAGTAACGCCGGTACAAAATAGGCCACATTATTCGTATCATGCATCATTACCTGTATCATGCATAACCACCAATTACGTTAACCATGTAATTTTAGTAACATACTTCACTTTTTAAATCTTTGTTAATTCAGCAACCATCCGTCGTGATGTCTCTCTCGAAGTTCGCATGTCGCAAGGCGCAGATGCGTGATATACGCGGGGCACAGCTAGTCTAAATATACGAGTAATAAAAAACCTACAAAAAAAAACCTACAAAAAATTGGTATTTTTTTAGTTAACCTACAAAAACTAAAAATCGAATCATTTAATATCCAAAATGACTTTGTCTTATTCGCGGTGTGCGCCGTAGCAATATTACGTTACAATAAGATACGACTTCTTGGTCATTTTCCCTTAACTATTTCGCGACACTGGGCGAACAAATAATGTGGACAACTCAACATTAATTGTCTTTTTCTCATCTGGTGGGATATGCAGCAGTACCCGTCTGGAAGAAAAAAAAACGCAATCATTTTTCGCCCACTCTTCCAGGCTGCCTTAATTTTGTCGGTTTGTTGTCTGTCACCTTTGAACACCCATAAAGTAGACTGTTGCTTACTTTCCGAAATGTAACATAATATACATGTTTCATTTCCTGTCACAATATAATTCACAGCATTTAAATGTGCGTGATCATACTTTAACAATATTTTTTTACACCAATCAACTCAAGCCCTTTTTCGTCTTGGGTTAAGTTCATTAGGAATCCAGCGGCAACTTTAATTTTTCTGGGAATTTGGCTCATACCAATACCAAAACGTCCTCGAATCTCCTCATACGTGTTACACCGCTTTTCTTCAATTAGTCGCCTGATAGTAGCCACACTTTCCTCAGTGATCACAGTCGACGTTCACGGATCCATGATCAATTATGAATCATGGAGAGAAACAGGGCCACCACCAATGCCTTACGCTGCTCAAATTAAGTGTTTCCCGTTCAAACGCATTTCGAAGACAAGCGGTGCAACTTGCGGAGAGAGTAAACTTATTATAATGACGACAAACTTCAACTTGTGATAAAACAATGATAGCTAAGAATCTTCCTATCACAAGATGTCGTTAGTTGAAATTGAATTGAAGTTGTTTGTTACACAATATCATTTAATTGAGAAGTTAGTTTTAAATAAAAGTTTACCAGTTACTAGAGAATTATATTAAAATCCATGTAATAACTCTTTTTTTATTTTTCTTCTTTTAGGAATATCTATATTTTGGTATATTCATTTTTAATCTAATTAATAATAAAATAGCAGTTTAACACTGCTGTGTTTCGTATGGTGAGTGTAGAGAACCGGAGACCCTTTTTACTGGAAAAGAGGCATTCAATCTTAGTCCTCACGGGTGACAACGTATCTGCATTTTGATTCGCAAACGAGCATAAATGTAGATGTCTATGGGCCACAGCAACCACTTACCATCAGGTGGACTGTGTGTTCGTTTGTCACCCGATTCTATAAAAAATATTTCAAAGTGGCGCCGCCCAGGTGGCAGATAAATTCGTGGATGCCATCATTGACACACTACTTCCCGCCACTAATCTGATATGAGTTACTTAAGTATTAAAAAATACAATTTTCGAAATTTAAACATTTACGAGCAGCCAGGAACATTCAGTGTGTTTGCGTAGGGTGTAGGTGGTAGGGCTATTTTCTGCCCAGAACTCCGTCCAAGTAGGTATCATCATCTTACCTATTTCTGGCACAAAGTGAGCCCCTACATTCTCTATAGCATTGTGTCCTAAGTATTTTGTAAATGAGTCAAGCGTTTCCATGACTTATTTTTGGTTCCCATTTCAGAATGAAGGAAAAACTACAAACACATAGAAACTGTGAGTATCCATTTTTAAAGTTCTTTTGTCTTTGTAAAATGTTTTTCCCAATATAAATTGGATTCACTATTTCTTCACAAATTTTGAATTTTGATATTATATGTATCATGTATTTCATGCAGGATAATCATCTCGAAGTGATGAATTCATGATATCGAGGTAGGTTGCAAAGATATTGTCTCAGTCATGAAACATACATTAATTCGTACGTGGTAGGTACATGCTGCACGAATGGGTCGGCTCGACCGGGGAAGGACCACGCTCTCACAGAATATCAGAGTAAAATAACAGCTTAACGCTGCTGTGTTTCGTATGGTTAGTGTATGGAGTATATGGAAACGAGGCATTCCATATTAATCTTTACGGGTGACAGCGCATTGGTATTTTCATTCATAATCGAGGATAGATGTAGATGTCAATGGGCCACAGCATCCATTTACCATTAGGTGGACTGTGTGCTCGTTTGTCACCCTTACCCTATAAAAAAAAATACTATCGGTAATTAATCTATCCAGCGTTATGTTTCATTTAATCATTATAAGGTTTGGCAATTTTTATCCAAATGGTTTATTTAACTGGCAACGACAGAAGCGTTTACATCTGGTACTGCAATCTTAAATCTACCTGTGTGGTGCGGCGAATCATTATAATGCTGAAGGTTTTAAATTTGTATGAAACGAAATTGACTAAATCCATTATTGCTAATTTGTTTTAGCAAAAATAAAAATTTCTAGAAACTGTGAATCCATTACATATTAAGAAAAATATTTAAAAAAAACATAAGCACTTTAAAATATTTGCTCATGGTTTCTACTTGTAGTTTTTCCTTAAGTCTGAAATAAGGATTAAAAACCAAGGGATGGAAATACAATACTTAGGACACCATGCTATAGAGAACGATTGAGCTCATTTTGTAAGTTCCTCTAACATAGCTTTAGCGCTCAAGCTTTCCACATATTAACATGTTAATATAATTTTTAATTCGCTTAGTACTCTCGGTTTCTGCTTGCTGGGTTTTGTCCTGTATACGACACTACATGTTCACACACAAAGACGACGACGGCGGAGGCTTCGGGGGAGCGGCGGTGGCATAGGCCGTGCGCCCGCGGCTATCTTTACATCGACGGCACTTCGATCTCTAGCACAATCGCGAACCCGAATCTAAAACAATTTATTTTTGTAACCGCTCAACCAATAAATCTATTGATTATCGTACAGTTCACCTTTATTTACCGGCTCTAACACTACAAATATAAAAATTGATATTATTGTAAGTTTTTATTTGTATTTCATTTAATAACAAAGCGCAGTTGTGGGTGTATGTTTGCAGTTTTATTTTAAATTAAAGTGCAAAATTAGCATACAGTATATCGGACATCATTGGTAATACGCACTGATCGTACACGATTCTGAGGGATAGCGAACAAAACTATTTGTCCTAATTTCCCGAACGCGGCCAAGCTGAGTTCCATTCATTGGTCCTTTATGACCTCTTGATCGAAGGTGCACTCACCTTATCCGATATTTTGTCCTTGGTACACTACACATACTCATAAACAACTACAAGCGTAGTGTTCCCAACAACTCCCGGTATATGTGTAACATGGACGTTAGACATGATTTTTGTTTTGTCCATGTGCATTTTAAGACCTACCCTTTGGGAAACATTATTGGGATCATTAAGCGTAGCATATATTGAGTATTTTACTTTATGGAAGTTCACATGCGAGACGATTGGTAATAAATAGCTTTCGAAACGTGCACGTAAACGCTCAGAAGGGAAATTGGACTGTAATTCTTCAATCGCCTTATCACCCTTCTTGAGGAATAAAATTACCACAATTTTGCTCCACGTTTCCCAAGACGCGTCACTGTGAAAGACGGAATTGAATAGCTTCTGAAAGTCTTTAAGTATTTCCCCACCCGCTTTCAGCAGCTCTGTTGTTATTCCATCGGGTACGTTTTTTGACGATATGTTCTTACAGGTGTCCGTAAAAATCCTCGATCTCACTCAAAATCTCTGTTACTCCGGAACGACGCTGTAGCTGCCACCATCTGTCTTCAACTTTATCAATTGGCTTCTTGCAAAAGTTGATAGTCTTCGGAGTACTATATTATATTGTGTGTAGTTTTGAGACATTTATTTCTTTATTTCAGTGCAGTGTAAAGCTCAAATTGCGTATAAAATACAAGTGTGTTACTTGTGCTTTAGGTATTACAACTTAAAAAGATAACAGCAGTGTCACATTAACACATTTATTAAAAATAGACTTATTACGGCTTTAATAATCTAATATAATATTGGATAAACAATCATAAATTTTACATCGAACTGATAAAACTATTGACATATTTAAAACTATGTTATATAAAATTGCTTTTATTTGCTATAATCTCATCTTGCTGTCACGTTACTCTGCAAACTCGATACAACCAGAGTTTCTTGGCCAGTTACAAGCCTGTACAGAAAAAAACAGAATTGTCTTGAGGTACATTTTATGGGTGGGGAACGAGACTCTGATCACAACCAATGGTGAAAAATCTATCTAAAAATACCAAGCACCAGATCCATAGATTAGTGCTCGGGTGCAATATTGCCAGTGCGAGAATAGCAGCTCAACAACAATGCAACATTCTACAGTGAACTTGTACATTTTTAATAATATAGGCATATGTACGACAACGAACTTTAAAAGTCCATAGTTGTTCAAAAATGGTTGCTCCATAAAAGATGCGTTCATGCAAAATTATTTATAAGTTTCAAAGAACAAACAGAGATTTATTACTCTAATGGAATATCGTACCTGAAGCTTCCTGTTAAAATGCAACCAAAACGGACACCGTCTGACTTCTCTCTCACCCTGCACACAATAACAAAATAGACTGCAACTTTTCTCGTGAGGCAGCAGCCAATGTATTTCATGATTTACCGGACAACCATTTGGAAGAAATTCTATAATAGGGAAGACAGGCCTTTCCACTTCTTCGCTTTCCTCGTCATCTGGCTTCAAATCTTCAACAATTATTCTATCTTCGCAATCTACATGTGCCCTCCAGTCGCAAACCTGTTTGTTTATGCTGAAAAGAAGCCGCTTTGGACATGACATCTCCACCGGCTAGCCGTGCACACATTGATAGAACTTGTTGCAATGCTGATGTGGTAACAACAGTTCTATATTCCAATCAATTTCTTGTATTTTAGGACATAGGTTTTCTGAATTAGCCGCTGCGGCAATTGTCAGTAAAATAATTGATGCTGTAACAAATATTAAACGAATTAATAAAAAGTTTAAAAATTATTTCAAAGAAATATAATTGAAATAATTATGAAATCATTTACGTTTCATAATTTCTCGTTTAACAACGCTTCACTTCTAATTGATGTCTGATAAGGGTAGCAAACAGTTTTATACCCCACCGTGTTAGTCATTGTAGTACGTCTTTATAGAACTTATCATTTTTCTAAGTGTGATTATTATGACAAAATCTTTATGGCGTATTATTGGCATTATAATCGTGTTTTCTTTTAAAAGAGAAAAAAAAACAAAGCAAAATTTCTTATCTTTGCTTACTCATAGAATGCTGTTGATGATTCTATTTAGGGTTTAACATAGGGTTTTATTTATATTTTAAGTATTTCAGTATTTGAATATTTAAATGTAAAGTACTATATGCGCTGAATACTTTTATTTTTTTACTGTTTCCAACGTACACATCGATAAATTCCTCTAGGCCGAATTTCGGTCATTGCGGTTTGTCTCAACGGAGACTAGCTATTTACTGACATTGAAATATTATATAGCTTATTAAAAACAACTAAATATGTCTCGATGACATTTATTTGAATTAAAACTATTTCAATACAATCACAGCGGTGACACTCTCTGTACGTGAGAGTTCAAGCGCCGGTGATATTGAGATTCGTGTAGAATCTACTAATTAGTCTGTGATATTGAGCCAGAGCGTGTAACGCTAGGGTTGATACCGAACATACATACATACATATAATCACGCCTCTTTCCCGTGGGAATAGGCAGAGACCAGTTCTTTCCACTTGCTACGATCCTTGCATACTTGTTTTGCTTCGTCCACTTTCATTATTCCCTTCATACATGCTCTACGGTTTAGGGTACTCTTGACCTGGCCTTTTTTCAAGACGTCCCTGATTTGGTCTAGAAATGTCCGCCTAGGTCTACCCCTTCCAACACTTTCATTCACACTCGTCTTATACACTTTTTTCGTCAATCGTTCTTCATTCATTCTCTCGACATGGCCAAACCATCTCAGCATACCTTTCTCAATTTTTGTCACTACATCTTCTTTCAGACCACAACGTTTCCTTATCTCACTATTTCTTAGCCTGTCACTTAGTTTAACTCCTATCATACTTCTTAATGCTCTCATCTCAACTGCATTTATTCTGCTTTCATGTTTCTTCTGCCATACCCAAGTTTCACTTCCGTACATGAGTGTTGGAACCAACACCCCCTCATGCACAGCCAAACGAGCCTTGTTAGACACCTTCCGACTGCTCATAAAGGAGTGCAAAGCTCCATTCACCATGTTTCCTGCATTCACTCTTCTTTCGATATCACTCTCACACTTTCCATCTCTAGTAAACTTTGAACCCAGATACACAAATGGAATATTATAGACTTGTGCCAAAGAAGATACATAGTAGGTATATGTTATATAATGTAAACTTATGTATTTAGGTAGTGAAAGATACGGTCAATTTTAAATCAACTTTTATTAAATATCGTTAAAGATGGGGAATATTAAAGTTTCCGACAAAACAAAATATGCACGACAGTTAATGGTAATCTTAAATAATTAACCAACACTTAGTATTTCAGTACGCAATAATCAGTATTATTATTAAATATATAAAAGTGCAAATATATACTTTAAATCTATTACATATAATATTTTTTTTATATAGGATAAGGGTGACAAACGAGCACACAGTCCACCTGATGGTAAGTGGTTGCTGCGGCCCATAGACATCTACATCTATCCTCTATTACAAATCAAGATGTAGATGCGTTGTCACCCGTGAGGACTTAGATGAAATGCCTCATTTCCAGTAAAAAGGGCCTCCGGTCACCTGCACTCACCAAGCGCAACGCAGAGGTAAACCTCTACTTCACGCTGGTTTTCTGTGAGGTCGTGGTACCACCGCGGTTCGAGCCGGCCCATCCGTGCGACAGCAAAAGCTGCCGCGTGGCTTCACCACTATTAAAATATAAATATATAATATAAATGTGCCATACATATAAACAAATATTGTAACTAAATAAAGGTAGAATAATTATATATAAATGAATAGGCATTATTTTTGTATAATGCGCCGTCAGTTTGTGCTTGCGTGCGGTGCATGAGGTTAGAGAAACGAGACGTGAATTACTACGTACTAGCCCTCGGCCAGGGCAGTCGGCGACGGCCCGTTCCATGCCCAGCGCGCCTCTCAAGGCCCTGGCACACTTCCAACACTGAAAGTACGACACCTAGTCAAGCTATGCAGGGGCCGGAGGACGTTTCAAAAATACTAATTTTATTAATTAAAACATGTTTGATCGCCACAAGAACTCGCTTAAGACTAACTTAATATTCTATGCTTAAATACTAATGCACGTGAGCCCATACAGGAGCGCGGCAGTTTCCGTTTGTCCACTCAGCACGTGCCTGTGGTATACAATCAGAATTTTCTGCTGATGCGAACATCTAGGTGGATCTCGCCACCCGTAACACCTTACTCTTCAAGTTCAAAGTTCTCGTTTACAGGAGAACTCCGGATACAAAAATTAAACAAGTTTAAATGATACTTATGAACTAAGACAAAGGTTACAATAACAGTCCATACAATAAAGTGGTCCATAGACTAACACTTTTAATCACCACAACTGCCTTTTCACTTTCACGGTTTTTAATTTCACTTTTTTTTAATGCAACTGACAGAAATTTTAGGTCCGTAAGATCTATGCCTTCTAGGTTCAGCTGCGACGGGGATGATATCTCGAGGGATGAGTTTATTGCAGGTAGGTTAATAATAAGTAATATAGGGGATGAAATACTTTCATTTACCACAGGGTTACTTGTTAGATTAATATCATTCATTTTGGCTGTACAGTTATCGTCCAATGTTAAGATATATGCGCCATAAATTTTCTGCCTTGTTATTTCATTATTACAAATCTCAGAGAGTAAAATAGACTCCTTGGTGTAGAAAATCTATATGTTAGGTTGTATAAGCAGCCCTTACAGCTTCCAAAATGACTGGAACTTGGATGCATGAAGATATATTTTCAGCATAAGTCATCAGGTATGTGATGCAATCATCATAATTAGTTGGGATGTGTCTTCAGGACAGAGGTAACTGTATTCATCGGCTTCCTGATAAGGATGAGTAAGCAGTCTATTCGTAGACCCTTTCACTAAAAGTTACGGGAACTTTGTTAAAATGACAGTGGTAAGGTTATGGGATAGTACAAGGATAGAACTTATAATAAATATAAATGTCCTTAGTCACGTGAGGTATTTCCTAAAGATAAGTTATGCTATTTCCTTTTAAATAAGCTTAAGCTATTATAGTTCGCTCTATATTAACCAAATTTTCTAATTTAGGAGTGTATATTAGATTCCCCACTCTACCAATATTTTCAAGTAAAAACAACAACCTTTTAAACTCTATTACAGACTGACGTAAGATTCCTAATCTACTCAAAGCTAAATTGGTTTCTATCTCATTCAGTTTTATAAAGATATCCTGAAAGTTATGAATCAATTGGTTACATATACTTATAATCCGTATCTCAATATGATTAAAGTGTTCTGACTATACTACTTAAGTTATGTGGTAATAACGTAATGCCTTTATTAATTTTCACACGGGACACCTATTGGAACACCACGGGAAAAATATTTAAGAAGAGCTCTGACGACTTCGGGAGTCAACCTGTTAATTATTTCAGGGGCCTGTCCTAATTTGCTAAGTTAACAAATTAAATACATTTAGGTCATTGTGAAATATGTACGTTTCGCCGTACAAAAGCCATCGATTATTGTTAAGTAATAGTGACCTTTGGCTTAAAAGTTCATCAGTTCAAGATGTGTTATGTATTTCTTATTTCTCTACACAACTGTATAACATATTCACATTTACGAATAAATAATTTAATAAAATTTTCATCACTGTCAAATTTTGGAATAATACCAGAAAGTTCCGGTGTTATTTTAGGTATTTTTATTAAAGAATATTTATCATCATCATCATCATCATTACAGCCCTTCACATGTCCACTGCTGAACATAGGCCTCCCCCAAAGAATGCCACAAAGCACGGTCCTGAGCCACCTGCATCCATTGACTTCCTGCATGTCTTACCAGGTCGTCACTCCATCTCGTGGGGGGACGCCCTACACTTCGCCTACTGGTACGAGGCTGCCACTCGAGAACCTTTCTTCCCCATCGGTTGTCGGTTCTTCGAGCTATATGGCCGGCCCACTGCCATTTCAGCTTATATTATTAGTATTATTATTAGTAGTATTATAATTAGTAATTATAATTAGTTTAAATTAATAGTAATATTTATTAAAAATTTAAAACAAATTTCTTATATATAAATAAAAGAAATATTAACGCACTTCGTATACAGACAAAATTCAGCAAGCGAAAACCGAGACAATTAAGAGTATTCAACATTATGTTTCTCTGTGGAAAGCTGTAGCACTAAAGCTGTGTTAGAGGAATTTATGTATTTACTTTCTTTATTTATTTTATCCGGAACATCAACGGCTTTTATACATTTCACTTATTACAAAATTTTAAATCTACATAGCTATTAAAAGGTATTCACATAAGAAGTAACCACAGTTTTAAGTAAGTAAGCTTACAAAGTCCAAACGTGCTCACTAGCATTGTGTTCTTAGTATTGTTAACGAGTCAAACTGTTCCATACCTTATACCTTAATTCCCATTTCAGAGTTCACACTTAAGGAAAACCACAAGTAGTAACCACATGTTTAAAGAGCTTTTGCTTTTGAAAATGTTTTTCCCTAAATTTAATGAATTCACAATTCTTAGAAAATTTTACGTTGGCTAAAACAAATTAGTAATAATAGATTTAGTTAATTATGTAGCCGGTGAAAAAAAACGGGAGATCTCCCGCCGAGCAAGGTGGTCTGCCCGGGGAGCGGCCAACGCTCCGAGAGGTCCGAGAGGAGCTATTCTATATACATAAACTGTTTTTACTTCGCCACAATTATATTTTGTAAAAACTCTTCTTTAGACCGCTACTCATTTGCAGAAATCGCCACACAGGTGAATTGGCGATTGTAGTACAAGATGCAAATACTTTTCTCGTTGCCTAAATAAAACTAAACTAAACCTAACTAAACCTTTCTAACTAAACCTCGCCATTTTGATGGAAATTACCAAAGCTTATAACGATTAAAAGAAACAAACATTTGATAGGTCAATTAGCGATGAACGAAGGAACATCATGAGTTTAACACTTCGAGATTATTATCCTACGTAAAATGCATGATTGCGTGAATGCTATATTAACAACCTATCAGACAAAAAATAGACCATTTGTTTTATCAGTTTTAGGATATTTAAAAAAATCATAGTTTTTCGGATAAAATATAGCCAAGGTCACTCCCGTATTGGATTCCGGTGGCACCAATGAAATTATTAATTATAATTTTAAAAGCTCCTCTACCACGTGCTCGGCTGTGAAGGAAAACAGCATGAGGAAACCTGCATGTCTTAGAAATAATAAAAAAATGCACGTGAAGTTCGCCAACACGCATTGCGGCAGCGCAGCGGACATATCCTTGCCGTAAACTCTCTCAGAAAGAAGAGGAGGCCTGTGCCCAGCAGTGGGACGTATTATAGGCCGTAACTTTAACTTTTTTAACTTTAGATCACTTCTGGTAGTACTCTTTATTTGTTCGTCAAGTTTCATTACATCGTTTTAGCCATCCTAAAGATTGGCCCGGACAGACAAACCCGACAGATTAAAAATAAAGTTATTTAGTTCATCGATGTCCTACTAAATAATATAGTTAGACATTTTAAACCATTTTTTAGGTAACTGTAATTCACTGTAACGTCTAAAAGTCAGCAATCTTCTTGTAACAATTAATACATTTAAAAAACAGTGCTTGTATTGTACGCGCTTTAGAAGTTACAAATATTTCCGTCAATACAAGCGTTTTCAGACCAATGGGCTATGATACGAGTATGAACTAGTTCCGAAATAAATGATTTTGAATTTTACATAATTTAATTGTGTGTAGTTTTAAAATATATATTTATTTCAATGCAGTGTAAAGTATTACAAGTGATAAAGATAAAAGTAGAGTAGCGTTAATAAATTTATTAAAATATACCTATTACAGATTTAATATTATATCTAATATGATTTTGGAATAAACATTCACAAAATACATCGAATTGATATAATTATTGACAGAATTAAACCTTATGTAGTTTTTTATATAATGTTGCTTTTAATTAATTATAATCTCATCTTGCTGTCATGTTACTCTGCAAACTCGATACAACCAGCGTTCCTTGGCCAGTCACAAATCTGTTCAGGAAAAAATTATAAAATTTTCTACTTATCTACAAACGAATATGTTATCATAATATTTAATTTCTTTAATTGGGGGGGGGGGTATATTTTTCCCCAAAATAGTGATCTTGCTGTAACATTTTTGATAATGCAATCATCCGATGAGTGGCGAACGACTCTGATCACAACTAAAAAGTGAAAAATGTATCTAAAAATACCAAACACAAGTTCCACAGATTAGTGCTGGGGAGCAGTATTGCCAGTGCGAGAATAGCAACTCTGCACTCAACAACAATGGTACATTATTACAGTTTGCTTGTACATTTTTGATAATACAGTACAATATAAAATAATGTGTACAACAATGAACTTTAAAGTCTGTAGTTGTTGAAAAGAAGTTGCTCTATACAAGTCCATAATCGTGCATGAACGATTATCTAATAATATATAAAATTTAAAATTTAACTATCTAATAATAAATGATACATTTTTTTATAGTTTTCATAGAACAAACAGGGATTTGTTAGTCTAATGGAATATCGTACCTGAAGCTTCCTGTTAAAATGCAACCAAAACGGACACCTTCTGACTTCTCTCTCACCCTGCACACAATAATAAAATAGACTGCAACTTTTCTCGTGAGGCAGCAGCCAATGTATTTCACGATTTACCGGGCAACCATTTGGAAGAAATTCTATAATAGGGAAGACAGGTCTTTCAGTTTGCACAGTTTCCTCAGGTTCTTCCTCATCTTCGTCTCTATCGGATTCGGGAGAAGTTTCTACTTCTTCGCTCTTCCCGTCAACTGGCTTTGAATCTTCAAGAGTAGTTCTATCTCCACAATCAACATCTGCCCTCCAGTTGCAAGCCTGTTCGTTTATGCTGAAATAAAGCTCATTTGGACATGACATCTCCACCGGCTGGCCATGCACACATTGATAGAACTTGTGACAATCCCTATGTGGTAACAACAGTTCTATATCCGAATCAATTTCTTGTATTTTAGGACACAGGTTTTCTGAATTAGCCGCTGCGGCAATCGTCAGTAAAATAATTGGTAGGACTGTAACAAATATTAAACGAATTAATAAAAAGTTTAAAAATTAATTCAAAGAAATATAATTGCAATAATTATGAACTCATCTACCTTTCATGATTTCTCGTTTAACAACGCTTCACTTCTAATTGATGTCTGATAAGGGTAGCAAACAGTTTTATACCCCATCGTGTTAGTCATTGCAGTACCTACGTCTTTATAGGACTTATCATTTTTCTATGTGTGATTATTATGATAAAATCTTTATGGCGTGTTATTGGCATTATAATCGTATGTTTTCTTTTAAAAGAGACAAAGACATAGTAAAATTTCTTATAATTGCTTACTCATAAAATGTTGTTGATGATTCTTATGTGTTGGTATTTGATCTAACCGAAAAGTTCCGTGAGTCATTATAAACTACCACATAATCTAAAAAGATGTCATGTTTATTGTTACTATCAAGGAAATTATTTGTAAGTAACGTAAAAATGTTTATAAAACATTCCGTATTAAATATCCACTTTCACCAATTTCCAAGAAGGCAGGTTTCAATTTATTAATTATATATATATATATATATACTAGCTGACCAGGCAGACGTTGTTGACTGCTCTTTTTGACGACCCTTCATATAAAAAATCCTTAAATTCGTAATAAAAAATATTTAGTATCACTTATCAGGTTAAAAACTATCCTATCTCTCATGTTGGGCCAAACTGCACAGTGTACACATTTCATTGAAATCAGTTCAGTAGTTTAGGAGTTCTTCGCGGGCAAGCAATGTGACACGTAATTTTTATATATAAAGATATATTGTATAATTATAGTGTATTGTATGTACATGGGGTACTCTCAAAATTTTGCGTACTTAGGTAATGTAATCCTCTTGGGTAAAAAGTAATCCTCTACCACGTGCTCGGCTATGAAGGAAAACATCATGAGGAAACCTGCATGTCTTAGAAATAATAAAGAAATACACGTGAAGCTCGCCAACACTCATTGCGGCAGCGCGGCGGACATATCCTTGCCGTAAACCCTCTCAGAAAGAAGAGGAGGCCTGTGCCCAGCAATGGGACGTATTATAGGCCGTAACTTTAACTTTTTTTAACTTTAGATCACTTCTGGCAGTACTCTCTATTTGTTCGTCAAGTTTCATTACATTGTTTCAGCCATCCTAAAGATTGGCCCGAACAGACACACCCGACAGATTAAAAGTAAAGTTATTTAGTTCATCGATGTCCTACTAAATAATATAGTTAGATATTTTAAACCTTAACTGTAATTCACTGTAACGTCTAAAACTCAGCAACCTTCTTGTCACAATTAATACATTTAAAAAACAGTGCTTGTATTGTACGCGCTTTAGAAGTTACATATATTTCCGTCAATACAAGCCTTTTCAGACCAATAGCATATTGTCGCTACGCTACGATTACGATCGCTGATCTGCGTGTCAAGGGTGATCGATAAGGCAAATTGTTTCTAAAAAGAAGTGAGGTAGTCGTATTCGACAGCGAAATGTGGTGAAATATGTAGGAAAATTAATAAAATCTAATACCTCTGCCATACAAAGTTGTACATATCAGAAGCACTGGTATTAATAACATAAATCAACAGAAAATACTCGTTATACAAATTAAATGTTTACCAATGGAACTCAGACACCATACAATTGTAAACTTTAAACATCATCATCACTACAGCCTTTCAATGTCTACTGCTGAACAAACGTCTCGACGATTGATTGCCTCATATTTGACAAGCAATAAGTAGTAAGAAAAATGTATCTTGTGTTAAGTGATTGTACCGAACTATCACGCATTCGCATTAAATCGACTGAATGAAACGGAATTAAATAAAACGTTTATTCTTAACTAAAAACTAATCAAAAATATTCATTACCTAATGACAAATTTCACTTACATATCTACTGTAAACATTTGGACTTTTTAAACTAAATCACAATTAATTAAACAATTATAGTGCGTAATATTCACGAGAAAACTGTATTATACGTTATTTAACAAAAATACTCTCTTATATTTTTCACGTTGATTCTAAAAACGGATATTGGAACTCTTAAAATAAAAATAAAATGTACGGCATCAAGATCTTATAAAACACGATAAGTACGCCATACATTTTTTTCAATTTATTATAGTTTAATTATGGATTTTGATAACCCACTTGAAATATTTATCAAAATCCTTGCTAGGTACATATTGTAATTAATAATTATATGTAACAAATCACCAACGACACATAAAATTATTAAGAATTTTCATCAAATCAACAAATATGAACTACAAATAATGGTTAAGGGGCTACTCCGTGCGAACGACCTTGAGCATTTTGCCGGCGGCACGCCGCTCGCTTCATTTTCAACATCAATAAACTAATTTATGGAAATACACACAGCGTACAACGATAAATGTATTTTAATTTTTTTATTCGGTATATTAGTTGCATTATATTAGAATTATGTATTTTCATATATTATCTAATTATGAAATTTTATAATTAATTATATATTAAAAATGAAGCATTGAAAATTGTGAGTTTAAAAGATACCTTGTCGTGAAGCGACAATTAAAAACAAAAAAAAAGAACCTAACCTAGCAACAAAACAACAAAAATAGGGCAAAACAAATAATCTATTTAAAATATAAAAAAAAAATTTACAGATTTATATAAAAAAAAATGATGTACGAGGATGAAGATGGGTGATGTGATTTACAATTATTTCAAAAAAAAAGATAATAAAAATGATGGGTATTGAAGCTGAGGCCGAAGATCCAAGAGGTACACCGCTTTTGGTGGTGTTCTTCGCTGCCCACAGATTATACGCAGGCTGTGCTGGTGGTAGGCCCACAGCGCCTGGAACGAGCACGCACAGCGTAGGTGAAGGCGTGGGTGTGTCTAGGCGACGACTTCAGGTGAATGCAGAGGTTTGCAAGATCCGGCGTCTTCAGGCGAGACAGAGGCTTGCAGGATCCCAGCGACTTCAGGCAGGACAGAGGCTTGTAGGATCCGGCGAATTCAGGTAGGACAGAGGCTTGCAGGATCCGGCGACTTGTGGCAGGACAGAGGCTAGCAGGATCCGGCGACTTCATGCAGGGCAGAGGCTTGCAGGGTCCTGGAGACTTCAGGCAGGACAGAAGCTAGCAGGGTCCCGGCGGCTTCAGGCAGGACAGAGGCTTGCAGGATAAGGCCTTTAGGAGATTCTTCGAGTTTGAGAACCGAAGCGAGACTGCGTTTATTGACCGATTGTTCGGCTTTTATACCTTTTTAGAGAGAACGGAAAATTATTTAAATTAAAAGCAATTTTTTTGTAAATGGCCAAGAGGAAAGAGTATTTATGTGGAATTATCGAAGTAGAAACAACAGACCGGTAGCGAATTTTAATAAAAATTGCCATGACAACCAGATAAACAACGATGTCAAAACATGTCAAATTTTGGTTTTAGGCTCGTAATAGAGAAACGGCAAGATTTAAGTGAAAAATGAGATATTATTGATATAGGAATAAAGGTAGCGCACCAGCGCGCACTAAGCCCGAAATTGCAGAGTTACGGAGAACTAAATAAAAGATCGAAAAAGTAGACTCCATCGACACCGATTTAAAAAGTGCTGATAGCGTGAAAATACAAAGTGAAAATGATTTGTTATTGTGTTCTTATGGTTTAAATACGTTACAGGATCCTATAGAAATAAAGGTGATACAAAATATCCAGTTTTGAGGTGAATGCAGAAAATCAAAACAGAATGGAAAAATGAGTTTAAAATAGTGTAAAATGATATGTAAGTAGCATAACACTACATTTTCCCCCCGACCCTGGAAAATTTTTGACTCAGCAAAAATTTTGATATGTACATTCTAAAATAAACCATAAAAACACAGCTTTGCAGAAACAGACATCACCAGGCAAAATCAGATATACTATCTCTTACATTCATCATCTGCATTCAGGTAAGGGTGGAGTTCACATTCAATGACTACCACTCTAAAAGTGTGTTTTCGAAAGGACATTCAGGCTTATTTAAGGATTTTTCATCCGCTCCTGCGAGGAAAAAAAATTATTAAGGGAGTAGTCAGCCGCTCCCAAGTGAAGATAAAGATAAAGAAATTAATCTTAAGCAAGCTTTAGTCGCTATGACTTAAGTAAAGATTAAGAACGGCCAGAGCGGTAGGGCTCAAAGCCAGAGATCAGCAACATCACCAACGAGATGTGTCTGAAATAAAAATAAAAAGTGAAGATTAACCAACGAAAATTCGAGGTCCTAAAGCAAGATGTGTTGAAGAAAACTACTTACATATCATTTTTTTCGTACTTAATAACCCTTTTCATTGTTATAATTAAGTGCAAAGTTAAGTTTAAGAAATAAAAATTTATTTAAAAATTATACCTCTTTAAGTTATCTAGAATAAAAATATTAAAGTGATGAATGTAAGTGAAGTGTTAAATGTAGGTCTAAATATAATCCAGATAAGTTGAAAAACTAGATGAAGTTTTGTTTTAGAATTTGGAAGGTATGAAAAGGATGAATAAATAAAGAGTTAAGAAATTAAGAGAGAAAGAGAACTTTTACATTGGGCGCCAAAATGACGTGAAGCGACAATTAAAAACAAAAAAAGAACCTAACCTAGCAACAAAACAACAAAAATAGGGCAAAACAAATAATCTATTTAAAATATAAAAAAAAATATTTACAGATTAATATAAAAAAAAATGATGTATGAGGATGAAGATGGGTGATGTGATTTACAATTATTTCGAAAAAAAAAGATAATAAAAATGATGGGTATTGAAGCTGAGGCCGAAGATCCAAGAGGTACACCGCTTTTGGTGGTGTTCTTCGCTGCTCACAGATTATACGCAGGCTGTGCTGGTGGTAGGCCCACAGCACCTGGAACGAGCACGCACAGCGTAGGTGAAGGCGTGGGTGTGTCTAGGCGACGACTTCAGGTGAATGCAGAGGTTTGCAAGATCCGGCGTCTTCAGGCGAGACAGAGGCTTGCAGGATCCCAGCGACCTCAGGCAGGACAGAGGCCTGCAGGATCTGGCGACTTCAGGCAGGACAGAGGCTTGTAGGATCCGGCGAATTCAGGTAGGACAGAGGCTTGCAGGATCCGGCGACTTCAGACAGGACAGAGGCTAACAGGATCGGGCGACTTCAGGCAGGACAGAGGCAAGCAGGATCCGGCGACTTCAGGCAGGGCAGAGGCTTGCAGGGTCCTGGAGACTTCAGGCAGGACAGAAGCTAGCAGGGTCCCGGCGGCTTCAGGCAGGACAGAGGCTTGCAGGATCCCGGGGCAGTGCGGCTCCGGGATAAGGCCTTTAGGAGATTCTTCGAGTTTGAGAACCGAAGCGAGACTGCGTTTATTGACCGATTGTTCGGCTTTTATACCTTTTTAGAGAGAACGGAAAATTATTTAAATTAAAAGCAATTTTTTTGTAAATGGCCAAGAGGAAAGAGTATTTATGTGGAATTATCGAAGTAGAAACAACAGACCGGTAGCGAATTTGAATAAAATTGCCATGACAACCAGATAAACAACGATGTCAAAACATGTCAAATTTTGGTTTTAGGATCGTAATAGAGAAACGGCAAGATTTAAGTGAAAAATGAGATATTATTGATATAGGAAAAAAGGTAGCGCACCAGCGCGCACTAAGCCCGAAAATGCAGAGTTACGGAGAACTAAATAAAAGATCGAAAAAGGTAGACTCCATCGACACCGATTTAAAAAGTGCTGATAGCGTGAAAATACAAAGTGAAAATGATTTGTTATTGTATTCTTATGGTTTAAAAACGTTACAGGATCCTATGGAAATAAAGGTGATACAAAATATCCAGTTTTGAGGTGAATGCAGAAAATCAAAACAGAATGGAAAAATGAGTTTAAAATAGTGTAAAATGATATGTAAGTAGCATAACACTACAACCTATTCACTATAGGTAAATAAATAGATAGCTCGCCTTTTGTACAAATATTTGGTGCGATAAAGAATAAATAAATAAATAGGATGTTTCGTAGATGTGTTTTTGATTATTGTTAATTTTTACGTGTCACGTATTGAAAAGTAACATACGTACCTACAAATTTTTAAACTGAGCACCTTGTAACTTAGCCTGCTTATTACTTATGCTGGCAGACATTATCCTCGCCCCAATCAAAATCTCCCCCAAAATGAAAATCAATTTTATTTCTACATACGTAATTATATTTATTTATACATAAGCGCCGTGTAGTGGCGGTCAAGAATACCACTACCCCATATCCTCCCGTGGGTGTCGTAAAAGGCGACAAAGGGAAACAGGCAGGAGATGGGCAGCAGCATCTTCCTGATAATAGCCAGACAATAAAAAAAACTGCGGTTGCCAATCCGCTCGCCAAGCGTGGCAACTATGGCAAATACCCCCCAAATGAATAAAGTTACTAAGAGACGGCCCCCAGTCCCCGGCGGCCCCGCTATTCCTGGCTACGGTGGCGACCATGGTAACGGCGGGGCAGGGGGTGCTAAGAATCTCCGGTGGAGGTTCGGTTGCCACCTTAGACGACTCGACCTGGCAACGTACAACGCACGCACCCTGAGGACTGACGAGAAGATCGTGGAGCTGGAAGAAGAGATAGACAAGTTGCGCTGGCATATTATAGGATTATCCGAAGTCCGAAGAGAGGGGGAGGACACGGTAATCCTCGAATCCGGCAACTTGCTCTATCACCGGGAGGGCGACCATCTGTCCCAAGGAGGTGTCGGATTTATCGTCCACAAGTCTCTCGTTAACAACGTTGTAAAGATCGGGAGTGTGTCGACGAGGGTTGCGTACCTTATACTCAGAATCACCAAACGGTATTCGCTGAAGGTCATACAGGTTTACGCACCAACCTCGGCACACCCCGATGGGGAGGTGGAGGAAATGTATGAGGATATCTCTAGAGCCATGCATTCCTCCAAAACCCAATATACGGTGTTAATGGGAGACTTCAATGCAAAACTAGGCACAAGAGAGAACGGTGAGCTGAAAGTAGGGAAATTTGGAATAGGGCAACGGAACCCAAGGGGCCAGCAGCTGGCCGACTTCATGGAGAAAGAGGGACTCTTTATGATGAACTCTTTCTTCCAGAAGCGGCTCTACAGGAAGTGGACCTGGTCGAGCCCCGACGGTTCGACAAAAAATGAGATTGACTTCATTATGACGACCAGACGACAACTGTTCAGTGATGTCTCCGTGATCGCGAAGGTGAAAACTGGTAGCGATCACCGAATGGTTAGAGGCACACTGAACCTAAACGTTAAGTTGGAGAGGTCTCGTCTAATGAAGTCAACGCTCCGTCCCCCTCGTGCTCTGTTCCAAAGTCCCGAGACCTTTCAGCTCGAGTTACAAAACCGTTTTCAGTGCCTAGAAGACTGCAATGAAGTGGACGATATGAATGACAAGCTCGTGGAAACTGTCCATGCGGTCGGAGCTAAGTTCTGCAAGACCCGCCGCAGAAGAACACAAAAACTCTCCGATCACACTCTTAATCTCATGGCTGTTAGACGGGAGATGAAGCTACATTCTTCAACAGACTTGACAGCATACAGGCATCTGAACAGACAGATCTCCAAATGCATGCGGCGGGACTTACGCAACTTCAATACAGCTCGTACTGAAGAAGCGATCGAGCGGAACCAAGGCTCCAAAGTCTTTGCCAGAGATCTGTCTGCCAGAAAGAGCCAACTGTCAAAGCTGAAGACAGAGTGTGGCAGCATCGTTTCCGGGACACCTGAGATTTTGAGTGAGATTGAGAGGTTCTATGGGCAGCTGTACACGTCATCGTTGGAGCCACACGCAAGTGTGAGTAACGATCCAAGAGCGAGTCTCATCCGACACTATTCCGAAGATATCCCGGACGTCAGTCTGAGCGAGATTAGAATGGCTCTCCAGCACCTTAAAAACGGTAAGGCCCCAGGCGAGGATGGAATTACAGCGGAGCTTCTGAAAGCGGGTGGAAGACCGGTACTTGAAGTCCTTCAGAAGCTCTTTAATTCCGTCCTCCATGGTGGCATTACACCGGAGGCGTGGAGCAGAAGTGCGGTGGTCTTGTTCTTCAAGAAAGGTGACAACGCTCTCTTGAAGAACTACAGACCGATTTCCCTTCTGAGCCGCGTCTACGTGCTGTTTTCGAGAGTCATTACGAATCGTCTCGCGCGCAGACTGGACGACTTCCAGCCTCCCGAACAAGCCGGTTTCCGAAAGGGCTTTAGCACCATAGACCACATACATACCCTTCGGCAAATTGTACAGAAGTCCGAAGAGTACAATTTGCCACTATGTCTGGCGTATGTGGACTATGAGAAAGCCTTTGATTCCGTCGAAATTTGGGCGGTGCTGCAGTCCCTTCAGCGGTGCCAAGTTGACTGTCGGTATATCGAAGTGTTGAAGTGCTTGTACAGTAGGGCTACGATGGCTATCCGAGTACAGAACCAGAGTACGAAACCTATCCAATTGCAGAGAGGTGTAAGACAGGGTGACGTCATATCCCCGAAACTCTTCACCGCTGCATTGGAAGACGTTTTCAAGCTTCTGGACTGGAAAGGATACGGTATCAACATCAATGGCGAGTACATCACTCACCTTCGATTTGCCGACGATATAGTCCTTATGGCAGAATCGCTTGAGGACCTAAGCACTATGCTCAATGACCTCGATAGTGTTTCCCAACGGATAGGTCTTAAGATGAACATGGACAAAACAAAGATCATGTTTAATGTCCATGTCACACCTATGCCGGTAGTTGTTGGGAACACTAAGCTCGAAGTTGTTGACGAGTATGTTTACCTGGGACAAATAGTCCGACTAGGTAAGTCCAACTTCGACCGAGAGGTCAATCGACGGATTCAACTCGGCTGGGCAGCGTTCGGGAAGCTACGACACATCTGCTCGTCAGACATACCTCAAAACCTGAAAACGAAATTGTACAACCAGTGCGTGTTGCCAGTAATGACTTATGGAACTGAGACGTGGTCCTTCACTGCTGGCCGTATGAGGAAGCTCAAGGTCGCTCAGCGAGCTATGGAGAGGGCTATGCTCGGAGTTTCTCTGCGTGATAAACTTAGGACTGAGGATATCCGCAGTAGAACCAGAGTAACCGACATAGCCCAACGGATTAGTAAGCTGAAGTGGCAGTGGGCCGGCCATATAGCTCGAAGAACCGACAACCGATGGGGAAGAAAGGTTCTCGAGTGGCAGCCTCGTACCGGTAGGCGAAGTGTAGGGCGTCCCCCCACGAGATGGAGTGACGACCTGGTAAGACATGCAGGAAGTCGATGGATGCAGGTGGCTCAGGACCGTGCTTTGTGGCATTCTTTGGGGGAGGCCTATGTTCAGCAGTGGACTTGTGAAGGGCTGTAATGATGATGATGATGATACATAAGGGTAACTTTAATAAAGGTAATACAAAAATCAACAAAAAGTATAAGGGTTCAATCTTTCAATTTCAATTTTAAAAAATCGTTACCCCCACACTAGGATTTTCTCCTGTGTCGTGGAGGCAGTTTACAAACATAAATTGCACAAGGACAAACATCCAGACCCGGAACAATTATTTGTAGGCCATACAAATACTTGTTCCGTGCGAGATTCGAACCCGCGGCCCCCAGCGCAACAACTGATTGCTAAGCCACTGCGCCACGGAGCCGTCGCCGGGTTATAGCTAAAGTGACCATACGTCTCGTTTTGAACGGGACTGTCCCTTTTCTCGGTCACCTGTCCCATTGTCCCCAAACAAAGCTCCGCGACACAAAATTGTCCCGTAACTCGTTGGATGGAAGTATTCAAAGTCAACAATCTTCAACATAATTTTTTTAATCGAATATATTTTATGTCTACCTGGTACGAATGCTCCGGTAGAAAGAGTATTTTTTTAATTTGAATAAATTGTGGACGTCTGAAAGAAACACTTACGGTTCCAGAGTTCTAAAGGCGATGTTGTTAACAAAGATAACAATAAAAAAACTTGAGGAGAATTTGATTTTTATTTAAAATCATCACCAACTTTATTTAAGCAAATTTAATCCACTGACAAATGTAATTAATAATTAAAAAAATATGTTGCATTTAATAATTACCGTCTATACCGAATATAATTTTACAGTGAACACTAATTGTATAAAGTTATAGTTTTTAGAGTATAAATAAACCCATGTCCTGTTTTGAGTTAAAAAATAAATGGTCAGTTTAGTCTTTTTACTTAAATTTAGTTTTAAAAATTTTTAGTTAATAGTAAAAAGTAGGTATATTAGTACCTACTTAGATACTTTTTACCGAATTATAAGTATAGAACACCTTATGTAATCAATTATTTTTTGAAAAAGAAGAAAAAACAAGCAATAAATAATATACTATATTTTACCAAAAAACTATAACTTAGTAATACTAATTATAACTTAGAACATAAATGAAAAACTCATAACTGCGGCTCCGTGGCGCAGTGGCTTAGCAATCAGTTGTTGCGCTGGGGGCCGCGGGTTCGAATCTCGCACGGAACAAGTATTTGTATGGCCTACAAATAATTGTTCCGGGTCTGGATGTTTGTCCTTGTGCAATTTATGTTTGTAAACTGCCTCCACGACACAGGAGAAAATCCTAGTGTGGGGGTAACGATTTTTTAAAATTGAAATTGAAAGATTGAACCCTTATACTTTTTGTTGATTTTTGTATTACCTTTATTAAAGTTACCCTTATGTATCATCATCATCATCATTACAGCCCTTCACAAGTCCACTGCTGAACATAGGCCTCCCCCAAAGAATGCCACAAAGCACGGTTTTAACGGTGGTAGAGCCCCGCAGCAGTTTTTTGCTGTTGCACGTATGGGCGGGCTCGAGCCGGGTTGGTACCACGACCTCACAGAATACCGGCTTGAAGTAGAGGCTCTGCTTCTGCGTTTCGTCTGGTGAGTGCAGGTGGCCGGAGGCCCAATTCCCCCCCCCCCCCCCATCAACATGGTAGCGGAATTACAAAGTAGACTACCCCAGGAGGGTACCAGTACCCCTGGAGAATCCCTCGCTGAGCATCCACGACCATGTTATTCCAATCCTGAGCGTGGGTGCTCAGGCTGCCCCGCGTATTCTGGGGGGGGGCAAAATTCCGCTCAAAAACAAAACTGCTTGGGGCAAACTGAGCAACAATACAAAGGCGACCCCTGCCACGCTATCCGTGAATTTCTGCAACATCAGGGGACTTCACTCTAACCTAAACGCCGTCCACTACCATCTCGAGACGGCGAAGCCGGCCTTGCTCTTTCTGACCGAGACGCAGGTTTCCTCTCCGGCTGATATTTCGTATCTCTCCTGCCCGGGGTACAAATTGGAGCACTCCTTTGTGCCTCGGGCTGGAGTTTGCGTGTATGTCAGAGAGGACATCTGTTCTCGACGCCTCGGCAGTCTTGAAGGTTCGGACCTGTCCATCCTTTGGCTACGCGTAGACAGCGACGACCATCCGCGCGTCTACGGGTGCCTCTATAGGTCCCATAGCGGTAATGCCGAAACAGACCGACTCATCGACCACGTCCAAATGGCTACAGATTCCTTGCTACAACAGGTCCCATCTGCAGAGATCGTGATCCTTGGCGATTTTAACGCCCACCATGCCGAATGGCTCGGTTCACGCTTAACCGATCATGCGGGGAGATCTGTTTATGACTTTGCTTTGGCATATGGTCTGACACAACTGGTTACTTCGCCTACGAGGATTCCAGATGTGGAGGATCATACACCTTCCCTGTTGGACCTTCTGCTGACCTCTCATCCGGACGGATATCAGGTTTCCGTCGATGCCCCTCTCGGCTCTTCGGACCATTGTCTGATCCGGAGTATGGTGCCACTCACGCTCCCTTCGCGGTTGCGTTCTGCAGGTTGCCGCCGTGTTTGGCATTACAGGTCGGCGGATTGGGACGGAATGCGGTCTTTCTTTGCATCCTACCCATGGGGGCGGGTTTGCTTCTCGCCGGATGATCCCAGCGCTGTTGCTGACTCTGTCACTGATGTGGTGCTACAGGGAATGGAACTATTTATTCCATCATCTGTGGTACCCATCGGAGGCAGATCTCAGCCTTGGTTTGGTCGCTCCTGTAAGACTGCATTGCGCAGAAAGCAGGAGTGTTATCAAGCCTGGGCTGCGGCTTCGGTGACTCGGGATGTAAACACCAGCACACTTAAAAAGAAGTATAAATTCGCCTCCAGGTCCTTCAAAAGAGTTATTGCCAAGGCAAAGTCAGAGCACATAGGCAGAATTGGCGAGAAACTAGTTCGCCTTCCTTCGGGAACCCGTGCATTCTGGTCTCTCGCCAAGGCTGTCCAAGGGAATTTCTGTAAGCCATCACTACCATCTCTGCACAGGGAGGACGACTCACAGGCCCACGACGCAAAAGAGAAGGCCGACCTTTTAGGCTCCCTTTTTGCGTCCAACTCGACTGTTGATGACGGGGGGAACACACCGCCGACCATCCCGCGGTGTGAGTGCTCTATGCCGGATGTGCTATTCTCACAGCGCTCGGTTCGCAGAGCACTTCTCTCCCTTGACATCCACAAGTCGATTGGGCCTGACGGAATCCCCCCAATTGTGCTGAGGACGTGTGCTCCGGAGTTGGCACCGGTTCTAACGCGTCTTTTCCGGTACTCCTACTCCCATAGCGTTGTCCCGAACTCATGGAAGACAGCTTTTGTCCACCCGATCCCTAAAAAAGGCGACCGCTCAGACCCGTCCAACTATAGGCCTATCGCGATCACCTCCTTGTTCTCCAAAATAATGGAATCCATTATTAACTGCCAGCTCATCCGGTACCTTGAGGATCACCAGCTGATCAGTGACCGCCAATACGGTTTTCGTCGGGGTCGATCAGCTGGTGATCTTCTAGTCTACCTGACCCATAGATGGGCGGAGGCAGTAGAGTCCAAGGGGGAGGCGTTGGCCGTTAGTCTGGACATTGCGAAGGCCTTCGATCGGGTTTGGCACAAAGCGCTTCTTTCGAAGCTCCCTTCCTATGGGCTTCCCGAGAAATTGTGCAATTGGATCACCAGCTTCCTTGCAGATCGGAGCATCAAGGTCGTTGTAGACGGTGCATGCTCTGACTACAAGCCTATTAACGCTGGTGTTCCACAAGGCTGTGTGCTATCACCAACGCTGTTTCTTCTGCATATCAATGATATGTTGCTAACTGGTAACATTCATTGCTATGCGGATGACAGCACTGGTGATGCTCTATACACCGGCCGGGCCAATATTTCTCGGGAAAACGTCGCCGAGTACCGGAACAAACTTGTGTCTGAAGTCGAGTCTTTGCTGGACAAAGTCTCGGATTGGGGGCGACTAAATCTAGTCCAGTTTAATCCACAGAAGACACAAGTTTGCGCGTTTACCGCTAAAAAGAACCCCTTTGTCGTATCTCCTCAGTTTCAAGGCACTCCCCTTCTTGCCTCAGCCAGTATCGGTATCCTCGGAGTCGACATATCGAGTGACGTGCAGTTTCGTGGTCACTTGGAAGAGAAGGCCAAATTGGCCTCTAAAAAGCTTGGCGTGCTCAGCAGAGCGGGACAGTATTTCATGCCGGCACACCGCCTGCAACTTTACAAGGCGCAGGTTCGGCCTCACATGGAATACTGTTCCCATCTCTGGGCAGGGGCTCCCCAGTGCCAGCTCCTTCCACTTGACCGCATCCAGCGCAGAGCGGCTCGAATCGTCGACGACCGAGCCCTTTCCGATCGGCTCGATTCATTGGCACTGCGAAGAGATGTTGCATCTCTTTGCATTTTCTTTCGCATCTACCATGGGGAGTGCTCTGAGGAATTGTTCGGATTAATCCCAGCCGCCAAACTTCATGAACGCACATCGCGGCAGAACTCCCGATACCATCCACACCATCTGGATGATTGGCGGTCCACCACTGTGCGATTTAGAAGATGTTTTCTTCCTCGCACGACTTCTTTGTGGAATCGATTACCATCAGCGATTTTTCCGGACCGATACGACTTAGGGACCTTCAAGAAAAGAGCCTACTCCTTTTTAAAAGGCCGGCAACGCATCTGCAATTCCCCTGGTGTTGCGGTTGTTCGTGGGCGGCGGTAGTCACTTACCATCAGGTGAGCCGCATGCTCGTTTGCCCCCTCTCCTATAAAAAAAAAAAAAAACTGACTTTTTGGCCCGACCCAGGATTCGAACCCGGGACCTCATGATCAGCAGTAGCACTACTACAACCACTAGACCAACGAGGCAGTACTATACTCAATAAGATATTGTGGTTGGGTGATAATAATGAATTAGCCTTTTATAGTGTAAATTATAATATTTGTCGAAATTTTAATTATGGATTCGAACCTTACATACTAATGGTGCTTCATTTTTTTATTTGCATTTACTTCAAAGAAAATACACGCAAAAAGCTTCATCGCGCAGTAAAAAACACAACAAATATATGTATAACTAATACGAAAAGTTATACCCAAAGCAAACAAATAAATCTAACTATAAATAACCTAATAAGTAATATTATTATCGACTGATATGACGTGAGTGTATGCGCTGGTCGACGCTCTAACGACACGGGCTTCACGTCGAAGAGCTCAGGGCTCACGGACTTCAGCAAGCCCGTGAGCAGTGAATATGCCCAGATTTTAAAATAATTTCTTAATAAAATCAAATTTTGGTCTTTTGAAAAAAAAATTACTATAGAAATGTTCATTAATAAATTGCCTATCCATTGGTATAAATCGCAAAATAAAATAATACTTACTTTACGAGGAGATGCATGTTATCAATAATAATTTCACATTTATGTGGTTTCGTTGTAAGGAGATTATATTAATATTTATTCCTTTAAAAAAAATTGGATATAGCTTTTATGGAATCAAGATTATGTAGAAATATAATGTGTTTTTTATTTGTTGATATATCTTTTAAATAAAAAGTAGATAGCTCCTAAAAACCACACAAATAACCACTTGCGCGACATTTTGCTCAACCTGCGCCTTAATGGCAATCTACTTATTAAAATACTTATTATTAGGTATTGTATGAAATTTCAATGTAAAGCTACATGAAACGGCTTTAATCCCACTTCTGATTTTAGAAACTATTCCACTTCTGATGTTAGAAATCATTCTCAAAATTATTTAAATAAAAGAAAGTTACTCGTATTCGAAATTACTCTGAAGGTTAATTGTTAAAAATAATAAAAAAATGTGAGAGCGGATGTTCAACTTGCTCTCTTGCTTACACAATTAATCATTATCAGAAATAAGACAGCGTACAGCGCTACACATTCAGTATAGAGCAAATACAGTTCGACCGACCGTAATATGTACCAGACACAATCACACATTGAAGTAACGTGAAGGACATAATTACATGATAACACCAAAGTATGCAAAGCAAGAGCTACACCACTCCTCTCGATGTAACACAGGGCAGCCTCTCAGCAACACGATCTTCCTTGCTTACACTAGAAGAACAACTACACGAATAGAACCACATCAGTTGTCTTATTTGGGCGGAATCTCAGTGTAGAAGTAATGTTTTAGCCCAACCGGCATAATAACGATATGAGAATCGTAGAATTACAGACTGTTCCTCTTAGTCGCCTGTGCGATACTTTATACTGCTAAAACAAGTGGGATATTACCATTCTACATTCATTTGTTCATATTTTTTTTTATTTTTTTTTTTACTCTCATTCCCTACAATATAATAATTAAAGTAGACGCTGCGACGTTGAAGGTTGGGGTTCATTTTGAAAAAGGACAGTTGGATCAATTAATGATTCAAAATCTTTCGCAATGTCACACGATGAAATATTATAAGTGCTAGAATTCTTAATTTTAAGTTGTTTATCATCAGCAAAACACCGCTTCCTAGAAATCCTCAGATTGTTAACATTTAGAATAATGTCTGAAAGAACCGTAACCTTCTTGGATTCTGCTATAACCTTATTCTCAACAGGTGGGTGAGATTATTTTTGCTCCGGGCATAGAATCAAGTTTATAAAGCCTAAATGTTTTCCGTGTAAACATGGACTTGGTATAAACAAACACGAGAAGCAACTTAAGCTTCTAGCAGCCATGACAGGTGCTTTAGTCTCCCATAAAACCTGATGCATACGTAATGTACCTTTAAAAGAAGGAACTGTGGCAGGCAATAACGCTTCTATATTCATAATATCCATTTGCCATTGCCGTGTAGTGGCAGTTAAGAATATCCACTACCCCATATCTTCCCGTGGGTGTCGTAAAAGGCGACAAAGGGAAACAGGCAGGAGATGGGCAGCAGCATCTTCATGATAACAACAAACTTACAATAAAAAAACTGCGGTTGCCAACCCGCTCGCTAAGCGTGGCAACTATGGCAAATACCCCCCTATGATGAGAGTAACAAAGAAACGGCCCCCAGTCCCCGGCGGCTCCGCTATTCCTGGCTACGGTGGCGACCATGGTTACGGCGGGGCAGGGGGTGCTAAGAAACACCGGTGGAGGTTCGGTTGCCACCTAAGACAATTCAACCTACGACGACTCGACCTGGCAACATACAACGCACGCACCCTGAGGACTGACGAGAAGATAATGGAGCTGGAAGAAGAGATAGACAAGTTACGCTGGCATATTATAGGATTATCCGAAGTCCGAAGAGAGGGGGAGGACACGGTAATCCTCGAATCCGGCAACTTGCTCTATCACCGGGAGGGCGACCATATGTCCCAAGGAGTTGTCAGATTTATCGTCCACAAGTCTCTCGTTAACAACGTTGTAAAGATTGAGAGTGTGTCGACGAGGGTTGCGTACCTTATACTCAGAATCACCAAACGGTATTCGCTGAAGGTCATACAAGTTTACGCACCAACCTCGGCACACACCGATGAGGAGGTGGAGGAAATGTATGAGGATATCTCGAGAGCCATACATTCCTCCAAAACCCAATATAAGGTGTTAATGGGAGACTTCAATGCAAAACTAGCCACAAGAGAGAACGGTGAGCTGAAAGTAGGGAAATTTGAAATAGGGCAACGGAACCCAAGGGGCCAGCAGCTGGCCGACTTCATGGAGAAAGAGGAGGACTCTTTATGATGAACTCTTTCTTCCAGAAGTGGCCCCACAGGAAGTGGACCTGGTCGAGCCCCGACGGTTCCACAAAAAATGAGATTGAATTCATTATGACGACCAAAAGACAATTGTTCAGTGATGTCTCCGTGATCGCGAGGGTGAAAACTGGTAGCGATCACCGAATGCTTAGAGGCACACTGAACCTAAAGGTTAAGTTGGACGGGCTCGTCTAATGAAGTCAACGCTCCGTCCCCCTCGTGCTCTATTCCAAAGTCCCGAAACCTTTCAGCTCGAGTTACAAAACCGTTTTCAGTGCCTAAAAGACTGCAATGAAGTGGACAATATGAATGACAAGCTCGTGGAAACTGTCCATGTGGTCGAAGCTAAGTTCTGCAATACCCACCGCAGAAGAACACAAAAATTCTCCGATCACACTCTCAATCTCATGGCTGTTAGACGGGAGATGAAGCTACATTCTTCAACAGATTTGACAGCATACAGGCAACTGAACAGACAGATCTCCAAAGGCATGCGGCGGGACTTATGCAACTTCAATACAGCGAGTATTGAAGAAGCGATCGAGCGGAACCAAGGCTCCAAAGTCTTTGCCAAAGATTTGTCTGCCAGAAAGAGCCAACTGTCAAAGCTGAAGACCGAGTGTGGCAGCATCGTTTCGAGTGAGATTGAGAAGTTCTATGGGCAGCTGTACGTCATCGTTGGAGCCACACGCAAATGTGAGTAACGATCCAAGAGCGAGTCTTATCCGACACTATTCCGAAGATATGCCGGACGTCAGTCTGAGCGAAATTAGAATGGCTCTCCAACACCTTAAAAACGGCAAGGCCCCAGGCGAGGATGGAATTACAGCGGAGCTTCTGAAAGCGGATGGAAGACCGGTACTTGAAGTCCTTCAGAAGCTCTTTAATTCCGTCGTCCATGGTAGCATTACACCGGATGCGTGGAGCAGATGTGCCGTGTTCTTGTTCTTCAAGAAAGGTGAAACGCCCTCTTGAAGAACTACAGACCGATTTCCCTTCTGAGCCGCGTCTACGTGCTGTTTTCGAGAGTCATTACAAATCATCTCGCGCGCAGACTTGTCGACTTCCAGCCTCCCGAACAAGCCGGTTTCCGAAAGGGCTTTAGCACCATAGACCACATACATACTCCTCGGCAAATTGTACAGAAGTCCGAACAGTACAATTTGCCACTATGTCTGGCGTATATGGACTATGAGAAAGCCTTTGATTCCGTCGAAATTTGGGCGGTGCTGCAGTCCTTTCAACGGTGCCAATTTGACTGTCGGTATATCGAAGTGCTGAAGTGTTTGTACAGTAGAGCTACGATGGCTATCCGAGTACAGAATCAGAATATCCGAGTACGAAACCTATCCAATTGCAGAGAGGTGTAAAACAGGGTGACGTTATATCCCCGAAACTCTTCACCGCTGCATTGGAAGACGTTGTCAAGCTTCTGGACTGGAAAGGATACGGTATTAACATCAATGCCGAGTACATCACTCACCTTCGATTTGCCGACGATATAGTCCTTATGGCAGAATCGCTGGAGGACCTAAGCACCATGCTCAATGACCTCAATAGTGTCTCCCAACGGATAGGTCTTAGGATGAACATGGACAAATCAAAGATTATGTTAAATGTCCATGTCACACCTATGTCGGTAGTTGTTGGGAGCACTAAGCTCGAAGTTGTTGACGAGTATGTTTACCTGGGACAAATAGTCCGACTAGGTAAGTCCAACTTCGACCGAGAGGTGAATCGACGGATTCAACTCGGCTGGGCAGCGTTCGGGAAACTATGACATATCTTCTCGTCAGAAATACCTCAAAACCTTAAGACGAAATTATACAACCAGTGCGTGTTGCCAGTGATGACTTACGGATCTGAGACGTGGTCCTTCACTACTGGCCGTATGAGGAAGCTCAAGGTCGTTCAGCGAGCTATGGAGAGGGCTATGCTCGAAGTTTCTCTGCGTAATAAACTTAGAAATGTGTATATCCGCAGTAGAACCAGAGTAACCGACATAGCCAAACGGATTAGTAAGCTGAAGTGGCAGTGGGCCGACCATATAGCTCGAAGAACCGACAACCGACGGGGAAGAAAGGTTCTTGAGTGGCAGCCTCGTACCGGTAGGCGAAGTGTAGGGCGACCCCCCACGAGATGGAGTGATGACCTGGTAAGAAATGCAGGAAGTCGATGGATGCAGGTGGCTCAGGACCGTGCTTTATGGCATTCTTTGGGGGAGGCCTATGTTCGGCATGTGGACTTATGAAAGGCTGTAATGATGATGATGATGATGATTCATAATATCAACTTGGTCAACAACTTCAATTTGAATATTGCTATTGCACTGTCTAAAGGATGTTAGAAAGTCTGCAAAATTACGAAGGTCACGACCCTGACTAACAACACGATCCATTCTAGTTTTTAAAGCACCGCCTACCCCATCTGGTGCACCTTTACCGTGGCCAGCCTTACTATAGTTCCATGTAAAACATTCAAGTCTATAAAATCTTCATGTAATTTCGAAATCATGTAAAAAGTAAATTTATTACGTTACTGACTAGTTGGACCGTCAGACATAAAATAAATAATGTCAATGTTAGGTATATTATTTTTGATGTAAAGTAATAAGTGTTTTAAGTGTGCCCAAATAGCAGAAATAGTATGGTCTAAAGACTGGCTAAAAGTGCAAAATAATCGGGGAGTTACCACCCCAGTTAATGGATCACAAATGTATACTATCAATGTATGTAGGCTAACATGTTGTCGACTACCACCAAAATGAAGTGACTGAACCTCTTCAGCGTATTTGAGAGTATAATTCGAACTCCAGTCACAATAAATAATAGCCTCTGTCATTTTTAAATTTGATTTGATTTCATTTAAAAATTTGTATTGACAAAGAATATTTTGAACATGTGAAAGGAATTTCTCAAGATACCCTTCTACTTTCGATATAACTGCTCTAGCAGGCTCTACAAATTTAACTTTAGATATTAATGACTTGGAGTTTTCTTTCTTAGTAACCCATTGGTAGTAGTCTACTCTTGTTGAATCATTGAACGCTAAATACGTAACTCTCTTATTCTTGCAAGACCCGCACAAACGACCTAAGAATTTTTCGTCATATTCACTGCAGCACAAAGATTTAAACAGTTGACTTGCATTACTTTCTGACATAACCCTAGCTCGATGTAAGCCAGAAACCAACAATTCCATATTTGAATGGGTTTAACATATACAAGTGTCTCGTGTTTTTCGTGGGGAAACATATCCAAAACGGTCTTTGCCTACAAATCGAGGAATAACTCAAGCGTATTCTATAATCATTCTTAAATTTTTTAAATATATCAGTTAATGTACCTTACTTACTTTTGCCAGGTGCTAAATAACTAATTATATCTAACTCAAAAAATCTCACAACTATATTTTTAAGCTTATCTGCATAAGAGATATCTTGTTTCTTCTTGTTGACTTCCTTATTATCTTTATTGTCTTTATTTTTATTTTCTTCTAAAGATTTTATAAGATTTCTGATTTTAAATTTTGTTTCTTTAAAAATAATATAGTTTTCCTCAATATTTCATTTTCTTTATTCATTCGATATCGCAGTTTTCTAATTTTGGTTTTACATAGACAGTTGCTTGATGTAGGAGATGATAGATTACTGGTAAGAAAGGGATCACTACATTCATCTAAACTATATGTATTCACAACTTTTTTCAGCTTCCTCAATAAAGACTTGCGCCGTTTCTCTTTCCTTCCTGTTCTTTTCTAAATATTTCTTTGAGTTTTCCCTCCATTTCGCACGTTGAGTTTTTGTTCATGCCTATTAATTTCTTTGACGGATATTTTTATTTTCTTCTTTTTTTGTTCTAGATATTTCTTTTGGGTGCTTTTCTTTTTCAATTTGATATAGTAAAGGATCATTTTTAATTCTTGTATATCTCTCCCTTTGGTATAATCGTTGTGCGGCTTGTTTTTCTTCAGTAGATTTCAATGGTTTAGGCATCTGTGATCTGAAACAAAAAATATTAATATTTATAAGTACCAAATTAAAACAATTGTATACTAAAATAAAGATAATACTCGTAATAAGGAACTTACAACTCTTTTCCTAGTAAAAAATTTTTGGGCTTATTGTTCTTGGTATTTTTTGAAGATAGATATACAATTTCTGTTTAACAATCGTTAAGTTTCAAGTCCGGTACTTGATGTATTAAATAACGAAATACTACAGCCTTCACGTTTCTTTCACATGGGCACGTGCACATACCTGTCTTCACGCCAGCCAGCAAAACCTTCTTCACGTCGGTTTTTAATGAATCACTATATAAAAATAAATAATAATGTAGGTAAATCTACTTTTTACGACAATAGTTTGTAAATTTCATCAAAAAATGAATAAAAAGTAAACCTTTATCATCAGGATTAGCTTTGTTCCAATTTTTGTGATTAGCTAATATGGACGGTGAACTTCCTAAAACATTTATATACTAGTTGAGCTCAGTATTAAATATAAATATGTACCTAATGTCGTCCAAAATTATACATTGTACATTAGCTTCTAAATGAAAACCAAATTTATTATTAAATTAAATAATTTATCATTCCCCTAGAAAAAATTCATTCTCCTCATAAAGTAGAGGGAATGAAATGTATGGTAATGAGAATTTCACGTAAAAACACGAAACGAGCAATAAAATCGTTCCAATTATGAGAGAAAAAGTAGCGTCTAAATAGTTTCTCAATACCATTTAAATAATAAAACAGTCATATTGTATTTTTTAAATAAACTTACCGAGATTTGAAGTACTTTAAGAATGAAAATTACTTGGACAAACTTCGTACAAAGAACAATCCGGCACTATTTCGATATATATATATATATAGACAAAACAAATGCACTCTTCTCCGGTGGCTTGCGGCAACTGTTTGAAGAAGCCGATGTGATGAGAATTCAATGTGAGTAACAGTTGCGGTGCGCTGCTGAATTAAAGTAGGGTTTCACAATTTGTTGGGGTAATGAACAAAATGTAATTACAATTTTTTCTCTTTGAATTCTTAGGCCTTTAAATATTTAATGAAATAACAAAGTTATCGATATGTTATTCAGTCCTTATCAATAATATCAAAATAAATTAGTTAGATGTGATTTTTAGAACAAAAGCATATATGTCGTGAAGAACAATGTCAATATTATATAACCAAGAAAAATTCTAGGATAGTGAAAAAGAATGTCCATTTTTCCATAAAAAAATTAATACCGAAATATACACACAAATGTGAATCCTGCCCTTTTACAACAATAAATTAGGTATAATATAGTATTTTTGTTTATTTAATATATGTTCATTTTATGATACTTAAATGGATAAATCAGTTTTATTGCGTGATATAAGAATCAGCCGCAACCGAGCTGTGAACTTACAATACTACAAGCTAGAGGCGCGTGTGTGCGTGAGCACTAGCGGCTCGTCACTTAGGTTAGGTTAAAAGAAATTTATTCTCATAAAGACTTACATTAGTCACTTACATGAGAACATTAAAAAGAATAACAAAATTTTAATTCGTTATGTTCGTCATTGTAAATTTGTGCGTACTCAATTAACACATTCGTCTATTTTGTGTAATTTTTTAAAACGTATTCTGCTAGTTTTATTTTTAATGTGTTAAATGAGTGTACATTTTAATGTGTGCAGGTATGTTATTATAAAGCTGCGCTCCTTCATATGTTAATGTTTTTCTACCATAGGACGTTCTAGTTTTAGGTAGGACAAGAAAGCTGGTTCTTCTCGTTCTTCGTTGTTTGAGGTATTTGGCTTTTGTGAAAGTTATACTGGAGTGAATGTTTTTGTCAATAATTTTCCGGATTAAAAGACATGAGTTATAAATTTATAACTGTTGTATGGTCATAATTTTTGTTTCACTATAGATGTTTGATGTGGCTATTCGAAAAGGATATTGGAAGAGTATTTTTATGACTTTATTTTAAGCGACTTGTAGGTTAGCTAGTTTAGTTTTGGTAGCACTTCCCCAAAGTTCTATAAGGTACATAAGGTGTGGTTTGACAAGAGTGTTGTAAATGGTGAAACGTACGTTTCGCGGAATGCATCCTACTAAATGTCTAATAGAACCAGAGACAGACACTAGTTTGCTTCTTATGTGTTCAATTTGATTGTTCCAAGTAAGCTTATTGTCAATTCTTAATCCTAAATATTTTTCGTTACATTTTTGTTGGATAGGTATATTATTAACTGTAAGAGGTTCATGTGGTGGTATAAATTTATTTTTAGCTCTAAAAATGATGTATGATGTTTTATATTCATTTATAGTTAGTAAATTGTGTTGAAATGGATAGAGTATTTAAATCTTTTTGAGCCTGATTAATAAGTGTCTGTATGGATGAGCCGAAATAAAATAAACATGTGTCGTCAGCGTACAAGGTGATATGCCCGCGTAAGTCAAGTTCCTGGATGTTGTTTATGTAAACAAGGAAGAGTAATGGTCCATAAATGGACCCCTGTGGAACTCCACATATAACAGGTAGTACCTTACTTTGATTTTCACCTACTTTGACTACTTGAAATCTATTGTCTAGATAAGATTGGAACATTTTTAAGGCACTGCCATTGACCCCTATTCTAGAAAGTTTTTGGAGAAGAAGTTTGTGATTTACGGTGTCGAAAGATTTTTTTAAATCAATGCATATACCTAGTGCTATATTTCTACTGTTAATACTGTGCTTGATTTTAGTAACTAGATCAATTGTAGCAGATAATGTATTGCTCTTTGGTCTGAAGCCATATTCTCTATCAGAAATAAAATTGTTACTAAATAATTCTATAGTCTATTGTATAAAATTCTTTCCAGAACCTTAGATAGAACGGGCAGCATGGAAATGGGACAGTAGTTGCCAGGGTCTGTTTTGGGCCCTGACTTGTATATAGGTGCGACTTTTGCAACTTTTAATGTGTCTGGGAATGTTCCAACTAATAGTAATTTATTGAAGCATTTTATTATTCAGTTATTTTATTCAAAAGTATGTGTCCAGCTCCTTGTAAAAGTTCTGTGTATTTTTTTATTTTTTTGTCTTTTGCCAATAAGTCTGTATTAAAATCTCCGAATACGATAGCTCTTTTTCTTTGTTGTAACTTAAGTACACTGCGATCTCCTAATAAATAAAAAAGAGCTTTTCGATGCGATAGTTATCAAATTGAGTTTTTAGAAGTAATGCTAACATTTTTCAGCTACTTAAAATCAATAAGAAGTGATAGGCAGAAAGACGTTACAAATAGCATAAATTATAAAATAAATAAAATAAGTGTGCAAACTGATAGACTGTTGACTGATAGAACAAACAAGAACAAGAATGACAAGATCAATCTGATTAAAAAGTCAAGTCAAGCCAAAAAAGGGATTGGAGTCGGTGCAACTGAATCTTCATCCTCATTCTCAAATTTCATCGAATATTCTAATTCAACCTGGTAGTAGCTATTCTGTGGATCTTGCTGATGAGTTCTATGAAACCAAGCAGCGCCTGCCTCATACCTTAACATCAGACATTGGATTACATGAAAGTGACAGCTTCTGGACGCGTGTGTCGACAGATTGTAAAAATATTGTTCCGACAGTAATCAATGAAGTAGTATCCAAAATTGTAAATTGTAAAGAAAGTAGTGACGTGGAATATATATATATTTTTTAATTAAGGATTGAAAACTGTTACAGAAAGTGTTTATAGGATGTTTATTACATTGTTAATTCAATGCTGGGTGCTTAATATAAGTACCTAAAAGCTTATTTAATTGTGTACAAGCAAAGTAATACTATTAGATATGTGATTTTTAAGTGATTTTTGTAGTAATTTTTATCAATAAGTATATTTTCTGCGATTAAGCTAGATCTCAGGTTTTTTTAAGTTGCTACAATGTTAGTTTAAGACTATTATTTTTAACTACATCTAATATAATAATTTAACGCTTCCTACCAAAATTGTTTTATAAGTTTTCATAAAACTTAATAAAAATGGTACATAAGTCTTGATAAAATAAAATGTTTTATTGTCAAATTAACTTGCAATTACTTACAGACCATAAGTTCATATTAGTACTTAGGCAGTAAATATACCTAAACAAAATATTTTTGATATATAAATTATGTTTATAAATTAGATTTCGGTGATAAAAATATTGATTGCGGTGGATACCATTTAAAAAAAATTAAATCCCTTCTTAACCATTCCGTTTATACGATTTCCTCTAGTAATAACGATGCGCAACATCTCCCTCGTGCTCTAATCCAAAGCCCCAAAAACTTTCAGCTCGAATTAAAAATTCATGTCGAATTCGAACGTTTAATTGCACTGCCTGCGTGCACTACTCATTCCCTCTCGGTAATGTCTCGAAGAGCGGGAATCGTGGTAAGGATTGTTTGATACGAATTGATTTATTGTGGTTTATTTTGATTTTTAAATTTAATAATTGGTGCTTTTGCATACCCTTTGAAATACGCCCGGGGCATGTGCCCCACCCTAGTTTCGCCAGTGCTGCCAATCATTCACAAGTGCAGCCTATGGGTCAATTACACGAAAAAATCTTACGACGCCCTACGAAATTGTAATAATTAAATTTAAATTAAATTATTTATTTATTTTTATGTAATTGATATAAAATTGACATCATAACTTAGATTTAATATTTTAATTTCTATGTGTATCTATGACATGATATGAACTAGTTCCGAAATAAATGATTTTTAATTTTACATAATTTAATTGTGTGTAGTATTAAAATATATATTTATTTCAATGCAGTGTAAAGTATTACAAATGCAAAAGATAAAAGTAGAGTAACGTTAATGAATTTATTATAATATACCTATTACAGATTTAATATTATATCTAATATGGTATTGGAATAAACATTCACAAAATACATCGAATTGATATAATTATTGACAGAATTAAACCTTATGTAGGTTTTTATATAATGTTGCTTTTAATTAATTATAATCTCATCTTGCTGTCATGTTACTCTGCAAACTCGATACAACCAGCGTTCCTTGGCCAGTCACAAATCTGTTAAGGAAAAAATTATAAAATTTTATCGACCAAATTGGCGATGTATGCGTAGGTATATGGATGTGGAGGAAGCGAGAGAGGTGTGTCAGGATCGTGCCAAATGGAAGTCCATAATCTCTGCCTACCCCTCTGGGTGACAGGCGTGAGTGTTTATGTATTATGTATAAAATTTTCTACTTCTCTACAAACGAATATGTTATCATAATATTTCATTTCTTTAATTGGGGGGGGGGGGTATATTTTTCCCCAAAATAGTGATCTTGCTGTAACATTTATGATACACAGATTAGTGCTGGGGAGCAGTATTGCCAGTGCGAGAATAGCAACTCTGCACTCAACAACAATGGTACATTGTTACAGTTTGCTTGTAAATTTTTGATAATACAGTACAATATAAAACAATGTGTACAACAATGAACTTTAAAGTCTATAGTTGTTGAAAAGAAGTTGCTCTATACAAGTCCATAATCGTGCATGAACGATTATCTAATAATATATAAAATTTAAAATTTAACTATCTAATAATAAATCATACATTTTTTTATAGTTTTCATAGAACAAACAGGGATTTGTTAGTCTAATGGAATATCGTACCTGAAGCTTCCTGTTAAAATGCAACCAAAACGGACACCGTCTGACTTCTCTCTCACCCTGCACGCAATAATAAAATAGACTGCAACTTTTCTCGTGAGGCAGCAGCCAATGTATTTCACGATTTACCGGACAACCATTTGGAAGAAATTCTATAATAGGGAAGACAGGTCTTTCAGTTTGCACAGTTTCCTCAGGTTCTTCCTCATCTTCGTCTTTATCGGAATCGGGAGAAGTTTCTACTTCTTCGCTCTTCCCGTCAACTGGTTTTGAATTTTCAAGAGTAGTTCTATCTCCACAATCAACATCTGCCCTCCAATTGCAAGCCTGTTCGTTTATGCTGAAATAAAGCTCATTTGGACATGACATCTCCACTGGCTGGCCATGCACACATTGATAGAACTTGTGACAATCCCTATGTGGTAACAACAGTTCAATATCCGAATCAATGTCTTGTATTTTAGGACACAGGTTTTCTGAATTAGCCGCTGCGGCAATTGTCAGGAAAATAATTGATAGTACTGTAACAAATATTAAACGAATTAATAAAAAGTTCAAAATTATTTCAAAGAAATATAATTGCAATAATTATGAACTCATCTACCTTTCATGATTTCTCGTTTAACAACGCTTCACTTCTAATTGATGTCTGATAAGGGTAGCAAACAGTTTTATACCCCACCGTGTTAGTCATTGCAGTACGTCTTTATAGAACTTATCATTTTTCTATGTGTGATTATTATGATAAAATCTTTATGGCATGTTATTGGCATTATAATCGTATGTTTTCTTTTAAAAGAGACTAAGACAGTAAAATTTCTTATAATTGCTTACTCATAAAATGTTGTTGATGATTCTTATGTGTTTGTATTTTATCTAACCGAAAAGTTCCGTGAATTATTATAAACTACCACATAATCTAAAAAGATGTCATGTTTATTGTTACTATCAAGGAAATTATTTGTAAGTAACGTAAAAATGTTTATAAAACATTCCGTATTAAATATCCACTTTCACCAATTTCCAAGAAGGCAGGTTTCAATTTATTAATTATATATATATATATATATATATACTAGCTGATCAGGCAGACGTTGTTCTGCCCTTTGTGACGACCCTTCATATAAAAAATCCTTAAATTCGTAATAAAAAAATATTTAGTATCACTTATCAGGTTAAAAACTATCCTATCTCTCATGTTGGGCCAAACTGCACAGTGTGCAAATTTCATTGAAATCAGATCAGTAGTTTAGGAGTTCTTCACGGACAAGCAATGTGACACGTAATTTTTATATATAAAGATATATAGTATATTGTATGTACATGGGGTACTCTGAAAGTTTTACGTACTTAAGTAATAAATAAAACAATTTATATGTAAAATAATTATATATTTATTGCTTTTCTCTCCATTACATTACATTACAAAATAAAGTTAGTAAAGCAAAATTCTGGAAAATAATTGAGTTCCATAAGGCCAGCGCCAGCACTTCTGTATGACAGGCATGAAACAGCGGCATTTACTGGTAGTTTCCGATATATGGCAACGATGTGTTGGAATAACATCCCACCACCAATAACAAATCTTAGCACCAATTATAATTTTAATAATAAATTTAAAACATATCCTGTCTAGATAAACAAAAACACTTCGTTTGTCAGCTATAAACCACGGCATTTTCATTTTACTAACTCATCATGGCTGTCTAAGCCATTTAGGGACTGGCTTTAACTTGTATGCAATTTTTAACACTTACACATCCTTTCAGTAATTTTAATAAATTGAACCCAAGATGCAAGTCGTAGGCCTGAAAGGACACACAATTCATACATATTTACACTAATCATACTATTGTGCGCATTTTCGTCTCGTCATCACGAGGCTAATAGCTGAAAATCAGTGTTTACTCTCTGAGAAATTTTAATGCCTGAGCCAGGACCCATTCATTAAACTGCAACACACACGTACATTTGGATCTTAAGATTATGTAACTTTTTCTTTGTAATACGTTACTTTATATCTGTAGTCCGCGGGCCCACATAAAAGGGATTTTAGTGATTAATAACAGGCTGAAAGTTTATACACAGCTTCGTTTTGACGAGACACCCAACTTTTATCATTGGACCAAATTCTGATAGTGGGAGGAAAAAGCGCGATAGGGAGGGTAACACGTCGATTTTATGAGTGTCCCAAATTAAAGAATAATAGTTTCTAAAAATCAATACTTCGAGAAAATACGATGGAAAACTGAGAACAACTTGTGGCATACAAAGTGAATGGTACCTTCCGAGTGACCCCCAGCTCTAACATGTCAGAATGGTGACTTGATAAAATTTATTAATAACAAGCTGATTTTTGTTTTGGGGCTTGCAAAATATATATATTTTTTAAAAATGCATCGGCATACAAATTTTTTGGTAATTTTTTTGAGACCTACACTCGAAAGTTGTCAAGATTATGTAAATCTTTTTTTGATTAATATCCGTATGCCACGAAAAATTTATAATAATTCTATTCCCTATTCTTAATCTACACTTCTACACTACTATTATAAAGAGGAAAGATTTGTTTGTTTGTTTGAATTGAATAGTCTCCGAAACTACTGGACCGATTTGAAAAATTCTTTCACCATTAGAATCCTACATTATTCTTGATGAACATAGGCTATAGAATATTTTCAAAAAGTTAGGGATTCGTATGAAAACTTCGTAAATGTAACCCAAGGTGTGAAAAAAATACCAAAAATAATCCTTATATCGCGTACCCTGCGGAAACTATTGATAATAGAGCAAAGTAATGTACCTCAGTTTCATAGAGGATATCAATATCTACAAAAAAGTCTGCGATACCATATGTTTAACTATTACAGTTATGTCACAATAACTACTTTTTCAGGTTAAAATGTGAAATAGTAACGCCGGTACAAAATAGGCCACATTATTCGTATCATGCATCATTACCAGTATCATGCATAACCACCAATTACGTTAACCATGTAATTTTAGTAACATATTTCACTTTTTAAATCTTTGTTAATTCAGCAACCATCCGTCGTGATGTCTGTCTCGAAGTTCGCATGTCGCAAGGCGCAGATGCGTGATATACGCGGGGCACAGCTAGTCTAAATATACGAGTAATAAAAAACCTACAAAAAAAAACCTACAAAAAATTGGTATTTTTTTAGTTAACCTACAAAAACTAAAAATCGAATCATTTAATATCCAAAATGACTTTGTCTTATTCGCGGTGTGCGCCGTAGCAATATTACGTTACAATAAGATACGACTTCTTGGTCATTTTCCCTTAACTATTTCGCGACACTGGGCGAACAAATAATGTGGACAACTCAACATTAATTGTCTTTTTCTCATCTGGTGGGATATGCAGCAGTACCCGTCTGGAAGAAAAAAAAACGCAATCATTTTTCGCCCACTCTTCCAGGCTGCCTTGATTTTGTCGGTTTGTTGTCTGTCACCTTTGAACACCCATAAAGTAGACTGTTGCTTACTTTCCGAAATGTAACATAATATACATGTTTCATTTCCTGTCACAATATAATTCACAGCATTTAAATGTGCGTGATCATACTTTAACAATATTTTTTTACACCAATCAACTCAAGCCCTTTTTCGTCTTGGGTTAAGTTCATTAGGAATCCAGCGGCAACTTTAATTTTTCTGGGAATTTGGCTCATACCAATACCAAAACGTCCTCGAATCTCCTCATACGTGTTACACCGGTTTTCTTCAATCAGTCGCCTGATAGTAGCCACACTTTCCTCAGTGATCACAGTCGACGTTCACGAATCCATGATCTATGAATCATGGAGAGAAACAGGGCCACCACCAACGCCTTACGCTGCTCAAATTAAGTGTTTCCCTTTCAAACGCATTTCGAAGACGAGCGGTGCAACTTGCGGAGAGAGTAAACTTATTATAATGACGACAAACTTCAACTTGTGATAAAACAATGATAGCTAAGAATCTTCCTATCACAAGATGTCGTTAGTTGAAATTGAATTGAAGTTGTTTGTTACACAATATCATTTAATTGAGAAGTTAGTTTTAAATAAAAGTTTACCAGTTACTACTGAATTATATTAATATCCATGTACTTAATGTACAACAAAGTAAAAAGCAAACAGCTTTTTACTTTGTTGTACATTTTTAACTCTTTTTTTATTTTTCTTCTTTTAGGAATATCTATATTTTGGTTTATTCATTTTTAATTTAATTAATAATATAAAATCTATAGTTATAGCTATAAAATCTTTTTTATAGGATATCTGTCAAATATTCACATCATTCCATACGTGGTAGAGCCATGCTGCAGCTATATTAGTAGCATAATTGTTGCACGAATGGGTCGGCTCGACCGGGGAAGCACCACGCTCTCACAGAATACCAGTGTAAAATAGCAGTTTAACACTGCTGTGTTTCGTATGGTGAGTGTAGAGAACCGGAGACCCTTTTTACTGGTAAAAGAGGCATTCAATCTTAGTCCTCACGGGTGACAACGTATCTGCATTTTGATTCGCAAACGAGCATAAATGTAGATGTCTATGGGCCACAGCAACCACTTACCATAAGGTGGACTGTGTGCTCGTTTGTCACCCAATCCTATAAAAAATATACCAAAGTGGCGCCGCCCAGGTGGCAGATAAATTCGTGGATGCCATCATTGACACGCTACTTCCCGCCACTAACCTGATATGAGTTACTTAAGTATTAAAAAATACAATGTTCGACATTTAAACATTTACGAGCAGCCAGGAACTTTCAGTGTGTTTGCGTAGGGTGTAGGTGGTAGGGCTATTCTCTGCCCAGAAGTGCGTCCAACTAGGTATCTGGCACAAAGTGAGCACCTACATTCTCTATAGCATTGTGTCCTAAGTATTTTGTAAATGAGTCAAGCGTTTCCATGACTTATTTTTAGTTCCCATTTCAGAATGAAGGAAAAACTACAAACAAGTAGAAACTGTGAGTATCCATTTTTAAAGTTCTTTTGTCTTTGTAAAATGTTTTCCCAATAAGAATTGGATTCACTATTTCTTCAGAAGTTTTGAATTTTGATATTATATGTATCATGTATTTCAGGCAAGATAATCATCTCGAAGTGATGAATTCACGATATCGAGATAGGTTACAAAGATATTGTCTCAGTCATGAAACATACATTACTTCGTACGTGGTAGGGCCATGCTGCACGAATGGTTCGGCTCGACCGGGGAAAGACCACGCTCTCACAGAATATCAGCGTAAAATAACAGCTTAACGCTGCTGTGTTTCGTATGGTTAGTGTATGGAGTATAGTTAGTGTATGGAGGCATTCCATATTAATCTTCACGGGTGACAACGCATTGGTATTCTCATTCATAATCGAGGATAGATGTAGATGTCTATGGGCCACAGCATCCATTTACCATCAGGTGGACTGTGTGCTCGTTTGTTACACTTACCCTATAAAAAAAATACTATCGCTAATTAATCTATCAAGCATTGTTTCATTTAATATTATAAGCTTTGGCAATTTTTATCCAAATGGTTTATTTAACTGGCAACGACAGAAGCGTTTACATCTGGTACTGCAATCTTAAATCCACCTGTGTGGTGCGGCGAATCATTATAATGCTGAAGGGTTAAAATTTGTATGAAACGAAATTGACTAAATCCATTATTGCTAATTTGTTTTAGCAAAAATAAAAATTTCTAGAAACTGTGAATCCATTACATATTAAGAAAAATAATTGAAAAAAACATAAGCACTTTAAAATATTTGCTCATGGTTTCTACTTGTAGTTTTTCCCTAACTCTGAAATAAGGACTAAAAAACAAGGGATGGAAATACAATACTTAGGACACCATGCTATAGAGAACGATTGAGCTCATTTTGTAAGCTATGTATATATATACATAGCTTTAGCGCTCAAGCTTTCCACATATTAACATGTTAATATCATTTTTAATTCGCTTAGTACTCTCGGTTTCTGCTTGCTGGGTTTTGTCCTGTATACGACACTACATGTTCACACACAAAGACGACGACGGCGGAGGCTTCGGGGGAGCGGCGGTGGCATAGGCCGTGCGCCCGCGGCTATCTTTACATCGACGGCACTTCGATCTAGCACAATCGTGAACCCGCATATAAAACAATTTATTTTTGTAACCGCTCAGCCAATAAATCTATTGATTATCGTACAGTTCACCTTTATTTACCGGCTCTAACACTACAAATATAAAAATTGATATTATGATTTGTAAGTTTTTATTTGTATGTGTTTTAATAACAAAACGCAGTTGTGGGTGTAGGTTTGTAGTTTTATTTTAAATTAAAGTGCAAAATTAGCATACAGTATATCGGACATCATTGGTAATACGCACTGGTCGTACACGATTCTGAGGGATATCGAACAAAACGATTTGTCCAAATTTCCCGAACGCGGCCAAGCTGAGTTCCATTCATTGGTCCTTCATGACCTTCTTGATCGCAGGTACACTCACCTTATCCGATATTTTGTCCTTGGTACACTACACATACTCATAAACAACTGCAAGCCTAGTGTTCCCAACAACTCCCGGTATATGTGTAACATGGACGTTAGACATGATTTTTGTCTTGTCCATGTGCATCTTAAGACCTACCCTTTGGGAAACACTATTGAGATCATTAAGCGTAGCATATATTGAGTATTTTACTTTACGGAAGTTCACATGCGAGACGATTGGTAATAAATAGCTTTCGAAACGTACACGTAAACGCTCAGAAGGGAAATTGGACTAAAATTCTTCAATCGCCTTATCACCCTTCTTGAGGAATAATATTACCACAATTCTGCTCCACATTTCCCAAGACGCGACACTGTGAAACACGGAATTGAATAGCTTCTGAAAGTCTTTAAGTATTTCCCCACCCGCAGCAGCTCTGCATCGGGTCGTTTTTGACGATATGTTCTTACAGGTGTCCGTAAAAATCCTCGATCTCACTCAAAATCTCTGTTACTCCGGAACGAGGCTGTAGCTGCCACTATCTGTCTTCAACTTTATCAATTGTCTTCTTGCAAAAGTTGATAATCTTCGGAGTACCATATATTGTGTGTAGTTTTGAGATATTTATTTCTTTATTTCAGTGCAGCGTGAAGCTCAAATTGCGTATAAAATACAAGTGTGTTTCCTGTGCTTTAGGTATTACAAATTAAAATGATAAAAGCAGTGTCGCATTAAGACATTTATTAAAAATAGACTTATTACGGTTTTAATAATCTAATATAATATTGGATAAACAATCACAAATTTTACATCGAACTGATAAAACTATTGACATATTTAAATCTATGTTATATAAAATTGCTTTTATTTGCTATAATCTCATCTTGCTGTCATGTTACTCTGCAAACTCGATACAACCAGAGTTTCTTGGCCAGTCACAAACCTGTACAGAAAAAAAACAGAATTGTCTTGAGGTGCATTTCATAAGTGGGGAACGAGACTCTGATCACAATCAATGTTGAAAAATCTATCTAAAAATACCAAGCACAAGGTCCATAGATTAGTGCTCGGGTGCAATATTGCCAGAGCGAGAATAGCAGCTCAACAACAATGCAACATTCTTACAGTGAGCTTGTACATTTTTAATAATATAGGCATATGTGCGACAGATAGCTCGAAGAACCGACAACCGATGGGGAAGAAAGGTTCTCGAGTGGCAGCCTCGTACCGGCAGGCGAAGTGTAGGGGGTCCCCCCACTAGATGGAGTGACGACCTGGTAAGATATGCAGGAAGTCGATGGATGCAGGTGGCTCAGGACCGTGCTTTGTGGCATTATTTGGGGGAGGCCTATGTTCAGCAGTGGACTTGTGAAGGGCTGTAATTATGATGATGATGATGAATGTGCGACAGTGAACTTTAAAAGTCTATAGTTGTTAAAAAAAAGGTTGCTCTATAAATGAAATATGTAACCGTTACAACCTATTCAAGTCCACTTCTGAACATAGATTACCTCATATGGGGGATATTTAATAAATGAAAACGTTCATGCACAATTCCTTATAAGTTTCATATAACAAACAGAGATTTATCACTGTAATGGAATATCGTACCTGAAGCTTCCTGTTAAAATGCAACCAAAACTGACACCGTCTGACTTCTCTCTCACCCTGCACACAATAATAAAATAGACTGCAACTTTTCTCGTGAGGCAGCAGCCAATGTATTTCACGATTTACCGGGCAACCATTTGGAAGAAATTCTATAACAGGGAAGACAGGTCTTTCTACTTCTTCGCTTTCCTCGTCATCTGGCTTCAAATCTTCAACAATTATTCTATCTCCGCAATCAACATGTGCCTTCCAGTCGCAAACCTGTTTGTTTATGTTGAAACGAAGCCGCTTTGGACATGACATCTCCACCGGCTGGCCGTGCACACATTGATAGAACTTGTTGCAATCCCTATGTGGTAACAACAGTTCTATATCCGAATCAATTTCTTGTATTTTAGGACACAGGTTTTCTGAATTAGCCGCTGCGGCAATCGTCAGGAAAATTATTGATAGGACTGTAACAAATATTAAACGAATTAATAAAAAGTTTAAAAATTATTTGAAAGAAATATAATAACAATAATTATGAACTCATCTACCTTTCATGATTTCTCGTTTAACAACGCTTCACTTCTAATTGATGTCTGATAAGGGTAGCAAACAGTTTTATACCCCACCGTGTTAGTCATTGCAGTACGTCTTTATAGGACTTATCATTTTTCTATGAGTGATTATTATGATAAAATCTTTATGGCGTGTTATTGGCATTATAATCGTATATTTTCTTTTAAAAGAGACAGAGACATAGTAAAATCTCTTATCATTGCTTACTCATAAAATGTTGTTGATGATTCTTACGTTCTTGTATTGGATCTAAACAAAGAGTTCCGTTAGCTATTATAAACCACCACATCCTTCTAGAAAGATAACCAAAGATGACATGATAAGCAAGCTTACTTTCAAGGAAATTCTTTTAATAAGCTTGTTTTATAAATAAAAATGTTTTTTTATAGGATAAGGGTGACAAACGGGCACATAGTGTACGTGATGGTAAGTGGTTGCTGTGGCCCATAGACATTTACATTTATCCTCGATTACGAATCAAAATGGAAATGGAATGGAAATCAAAATCAAAAAGGCAGTTTCTTCATTAAAAATAATATAAAGTGTTTTATAGATAGGTGTTAGTGCTATTTAATGTCTCGGTGTCCGTCTAGGTAGATACCTACCGTAATCGTAATGCGGTCTCCAACAATGGTCATCATATCTTAGAGGGACGTCTGAGCGCCCTGTAAATTTATTATCTCATCATTATCTCACCAATTTCTGCCACTAAGCAGCAATGCAACTACTGCTGTTCAGAGATAGGAAGTGCACGCTAAGTTATTATAATTACAGGCTTTAAGACATTTTATCTTATTCTTCTGAGGTGACAACGAAACTGTAGTCCTCTAAGTTTGAAGTAATATGTGTTTACAGGCCTCTGCAGTCCAAAACGTTGTAAAGCCACACTATATATGGCTCGACCAGGGTGTGGGGCCACGCTTTCACAGAATTCTCACGAAATAATGCAATGCTTTGTATAATTAGTGCAAACCCGATACCAAGTTTTAGTAACGAGGCATTTCATCTTAAGCCTTAGGGGTGACAATTCATCTGCATTGTGACTCCTAATTAATGATAGATGTAGGTGTTTATGGGCCACAGCACTCAAGTGAGTTAAAGTAACAAAACTATCACATAGTCCATTTGATGGTAAGTACCATTAAATGGACTATGTGATAGTTTTTTTTATTTTAATTAAGGTTGAAACGAAATACTTATTTTAAAATTTTCTGTTACTGTATTTTTATTGAAACGTTATAAACATAAAAATTATATAAACTGCTTATATCATTTTTATATCTTAGTGTCGTATACAGAACAAAACCCAACAAGCAAACACCGAGATACTAAGAGATTTCAAAATAACATTCACATGTTAATATGTGGATAGCTGAAGCGCTAAAGCTATGTTAAAGGAACTTACAAAGTGAGCCCAAGCGTTCTCTGTAGCATTGTATCCTAAGTATTGTGTAAACGAGTACAGCGTTTCCATCCCTTACTTTTTTACTTCCCATTTCAGACTTGAGGAAAAACCACTAGAAACCGTGAAAATATTTTTAAATTGCTTTTGTCTTTTGAAAATGTTCTTCCCAAAATGTAGTGGATTCACAGTTTCTAGAATTTTCTTTAGACCGCAGCAGTACAATGATTCACACAATGACGGTTACGGTACCTAGATGGAAACACTTCTATCGTTGGCAGTTAACGAATGTTATATTACTATCTTTCAAGGAAAACATTTTAAACATTTGATGTTATCCGATATCTGACACGAACGAACACGAAGTATATTAGGATACTACTAGTACTATAATAGTATACCTAGAAGTACTGGAACTCACTGCAACGACTAAAGTTCAGCAACCTTCTTGTAAAAAGTATAATTAATTATAAAATGGTGCTTGTACTTATATACGGCATTTAGAAGTTTTAATTAAGAATAAGTCCTAAATTTAAAGTGGGCAAGATGAATTTCGCGAGGCGCCTGGCAACGAATAAATATTTTCAATAATTATATTCCATTACAACCCTCCACTAGTCCACTGCTGAACATGGCCTATGTCTCCTAACGACTGTCACGGTCTCAACCCACATAAATACATCAACGTCCTGCGTGTTTTATCAATTCATTCGGCCTTTATTTGGTGGGGGTCACCTCATTTCCCTTACCAGGAGGCTCACTCGGGAACCTTTCTTATATATGGGTTGTCGGCTCTTCGAGCTATGGCCGGCCGATTTTTTTATAGGATAGAGTGACAAACGAGCACACAGTCCACCTGATGGTAAGTGGTTGCTGTGCTCCATAGACATCTACATCTATCCTCGTTTGCGAATCAAAATGCAGATGCGGATGACACCCGTGAGGACTAAGATGGAAAGCCTCTTTTCCAGTAAAAAGGGTCTCCGGTTCTCTACACTCGCAATACGAAACACAGCAGTGTTAAGCTGCTATTTTACGCTGGTATTCTGTGAGAGCATGATCCTTCCCCGGCCGGGCCGACCCATTCGTGCTGCAACTATACTACTTATATAGCTGCTGCATGGTTCTACCACGCAAAACGTACACGATTGCACATTCTTTATTGTGATACATTGGACGATGTCGGTAACTCTGATTCTGCTGTGGATGTCTTCAATACGGATTCTGTTACGTTGGTTATTATTATTATTATTATTTGACAACTTTTGCGTGCGTCCAATCGTTAAGGACCTTGTCTTGGTTGCATAGATCGCCACTGGCAACACGCACTGACCAGTACAATTGTATTAAGGTTTTGATGTTAATTGCACTACCCAGTCGAGTTCGATTCGTCGATTCGTCGATCACTTGGTCGAAGCTGAACTTGCCTAGTGGGATCATTTCTGTGCCCCTGGTTGAAAAAACATTTAAATGTATATTTTACAGGAGACAAAATTATTATAATTTAAATAAAACAGAAAAATAACTTACAAAATATATATACCCTTCATTAAATTTGTTATCGATATTTGTTATACATAGGTCACTCAATAAGTTCCATTCACCTAAACCAACTCTGAAAACACTTTTGCCAGTTGATCGCAATTGATTGCTTGATCTGACCGGTCGGAAATCGCTTCTTCATCGCAGCCACGGCTTCTTCGGCGATTGAAAAAAACTTGCCTTTTATTTTTTCTTTGACTCTTGGGAACAAAAAGAAATCACAAGTCATGGCTGTAGGGTGGGTGACTTAGAGTTTCAACACCAGATTCCTCAATAAATGCTTTTGCACTAAGGGAGGTATGTGAAGAGGCGTGATCTATCCCTTATCTATCTATCCTTCTATCCCACACAGCTTGAAAAGCTTTGAGTAATGCAACTGTAGTATATTATTCAGAGTTGACTGATCTAAAATTTTCCAGCGTCGACAAATGTCCGCTCCGCGAAAAAGACTAGCCACTATTTTTGCCGACATTGCGAGGTCTTTGCAGTTTTGTCGGCAACTGTCCTTCTGAGTAGACCCATACCGATGATTGACTTTCCGGATCCTATTGATAGATCCATGTCTTGTCACCAGTAACGATTTCTGAAACACGCCTAGATGCCACGTTTTCAAAACGTAGACGCATTTTATGGCACCAATCCACACGATTCTGTTTTTCGCTTTCGGAGAGCTAACAAGGGATCCATCGACAACAAAGATTTCTCACTCCAAGGTGTTGATGTAAGATGGTATGAATGCTCCCCGAAATAATGCCTACAATCGTTTCGATGTCCGTATATGTGATTCGTGGGTCTTCTCGCACCAACACTTCAGTAGTCTAAGGCACGCTGCCTACGAAGAAGCAATTTCCGACCGGTCAGATCAAGCAATCAATAGCGATCAACTGGCAAAAGTGTTTTCAGAGTTGGTTTAGGCGAATGTAACTTTGATAGAGCGTGATGTAGAATATTTTGAAAAGATGTAAAATAAATATTAATAGTATCTAGAATACTTTTTGTATATCTCTAAACTTATTGAGTGACCTATGTATAACAAATATCGATAACAAATTTAATGAAGGGTATATATATTTTGTAAGTTATTTTTCTCTAGTCTTTATTTAAATTATAATAATTTTGTCTCCTGTAAAATATACATTTAAATGTTTTTTTTCAACCAAGGGCACAGAAATTATCCCACTAGGCAAGTTCAGCTTCGACCAAGTGATCGACGAATCGAAGAATCGAACTCGACTGGGTAGTGCAATAAACATCAAAACCTGTACTGGTTAGTGCGTGTCGCCAGCGATGACCTATGCAACCGAGATGAAGGTCCTTAGCTTTGGGACGCACGCAAAAGTTGTCAAATAATAATAATAATAATAACCAACGTAACAGAATCCGTATTGAAGACATCCACAGCAGAATCAGAGTTACTGACATCGTCCAATGTATCAACAATAAAGAATGTGCAATCGTGTACGTTTTGCGTGGTAGAGCCATGCAGCAGCTATATTAGTAATATAGTTGTAGCACGAATGGGTCGGCTCGACCGGGGAAGGACCACACTCTCACAGAATACCAGCGTAAAATAGCAGCTTAACGCTGCTGTGTTTCGTATGGTGAGTGTAGAGAACCGGAGACCCTTTTTATTGGAAACGAGGCATTCCATCTTAGTCCTCACGGGTGACAACGCATCTGTATTTTGATTCGTAATCGAGGATAAATGTAGATGTCTATGGGCCAAAGCAACCACGTACCATCAGGTAGACTGTGCGCTCGTTTGTCACCCTTATCCTAAAAAAAAAATTTTATTTATAAAACAAGCTTATTAAAAGAATTTCCTTGAAAGTAAGGATAAGCATGTCATCTTTGGTTATCTTTCTAGAAAGATGTGGTGGTTTATAATGGCTAACGGAACTCTTTGGTTAGGTTAGGTTAGTCTTTTAGTTATGTCTTTGTCTCTTTTAAAAGACAACATACGATTATAATGCCAATAACACGCTATAAAGATTTTATTAATAATCACACATAGAAAAATGATAAGTTCTATAAAGACGTACTGCAATGACTAACACGGTGGGGTATAAAACTGCTTGCTACCCTTATCAGACATCAATTAGAATTGAAGCGTTGTTAAACGAGAAATCATGAAAGGTAGATGAGTTCACAATTATTGCAAATATATTTCTTTGAAATAATTTTTATACTTTTTATTAATTCTTTTAGTATTTGTTACAGTCCTATTAATAATTTTACTCACAATTGCCGCAGCGGCTACTTCAGAAAACCTGTGTCCTAAAATACAAGAAATTGATTGGAATATAGAACTGTTGTTACCACATCAGCATTGCAACAAGTTCTATCAATGTGTGCACGGCCAGCCGGTGGAGATGTCATGTCCAAAGCGGCTTCTTTTCAGCATAAACAAACAGGTTTGCGACTGGAGGGCAGATGTTGATTGCGGAGATAGAATAATTGTTGAAGATTTGAAGCCAGATGACGAGGAAAGCGAAGAAGTAGAAAGACCTGTCTTCCCTGTTATAGAATTTCTTCCAAATGGTTGCCCGGTAAATCGTGAAATACATTGGCTGCTGCCTCACGAGAAAAGTTGCAGTCTATTTTATTATTGTGTGCAGGGTGAGAGAGAAGTCAGACGGTGTCCGTTTTGGTTGCATTTTAACAGGAAGCTTCAGGTACGATATTCCATTACAGTGATAAATCTCTGTTTGTTCTATGTAAGTTATAAAGAATTGTGCATAAACGCAACTTTTTTAGAGCAATCATTTGACTTTTAAAGTTCATTGTCGTACATATGCCTATATTATCGAAAATGTACAAGCTCACTGTAGGAATATTCCATTGTTGTTGAGCTGCTATTCTCGCACTGGCAATATTGCACCCCAGCACTAATCTATGGACCTGGAACTTGGTATTTTTAGATAGATTTTTTACCATTGGTTGTGATCAGAGTCTCGTTCCCCACCCATAAGATGCACCTCAAGACAATTCTGTTTTTTTTTTCTGTACAGGTTTGTGACTGGCCAAGAAACTCTGGTTGTATCGAGTTTGCAGAGTAACGTGACAGCAAGATGAAATTATAGCAAATAAAAGCAATTTTATATAACATAGTTTTAAATATGTCAATAGTTTTATCAGTACGATGTAAAATTTGTGATTGTTTATCCAATATTATAATAGATTACTAGCTGACCAGGCAGACGTTGTTCTGCCCTTTCCGAACGACCATTTGCTTTCCCAAAAAGAAACTCCAGAAATTAGCAATAAAAATATTGAGGGTCATTTATCGGGATAAAAACTATCCTATCTCTCAAGTTAGACCGAACTGCACAAAGTGTGCAAAGTTTCATTGAAATCAGTTAAGTAGGTTAGGAGTTCATCGCGGACAAACAATGTGACACGTAATTTTTATATATAAAGATTAAAGCCGTAATAGGTCTTATTTTTAATAAATGTGTTAATGTGACACAGCTTTTATCATTTTAATTTGTAATACCTAAAGCACAAGTAACACACTTGTATTTTATACGCAATTTGAGCTTCACACTGCACTGAAATAAAGAAATAAATATCCAAAAAGCCAACTGATAAAGTTGAAGGCAGATGGTGGCAGCGACAGCGTCGTTCCGGTGTAATAGAGTTTTTGAGTGAGGTCGAGGATTTTTACGGACACCTGTAAGAACATATCGTCGAAAAACGACCCGATGGAATGATAGCAGAGTTGATGAAAGCGGGTGGGGAAATACTGAAAGACCTTTAGAAGCTATTCATGTCCGTCCTTCTCAGTGATACGTCTTGGGAAACGTGGAGCAGAATTGTGGTAATTTTATTCCTCTAGAAGGGTGATAAAGCCGTTTTGAAGAATTTTAGTCCGATTTCCCTTCTGAGCGTTTACGTGCACGTTTCGAAAGCTATTTATTACCAATCGTCTCGCATGTGAACTTCCGTAAAGTAAAATACTCAATATATGCTTCGCTTATTGATCTCAATAGTGTTTTCTAACGGGTAGGTCTTAAGATGCACATGGACAAGTTAAAAATCTTGTCTAACGTCCATGTTACACATATACCGGGAGTTGTTGGGAACACTACGCTTGCAGTTGTTTATGAGTATGTGTACCCAGCCCTGGATCTTAAAATTTTTCGAGGCGGGGCAAGAACTGAAAATCATCATTTCAGCCATAAGACGACCATTGTTAGACATTGGTCTTTATCCAAAGAACGCCACTCCTATTGGTCTAGCGCTGCTCTTATTCTCTTAAGCCTATATTTTTTCCAACAGTACATGGACGTGACGGACATGTATTTTAATTAAGATAGGACAGGCTAGAGTCTGAAATAAAACGTGAGGTATAAAATAATTATTATATTGCACATTGAAATTATTATTTTAATTTTCGAGCCGTTTGTTTTCTAAACTAATCTATGGCCTTGTCATTATTAATCTCATGAGCAGTCCGATATTCTATTGCTAATATTGCGAGACTCGATAAACGTTCCTGGCTCGTCGACGATCGTAGATAATTTTTAATAAGTTTAAGTTTGCTAAAACCTCCCTCGCAGCTTACGGATGTATTAGAAAGCGTAGAGTAAATTCGCAGAGTAATACAAATATTAGAACAAGCATCTTGCAAATCATACTCTCTGAAATTGCCGCCCGGGGCACGGGCTCCGGCGTGCTCCTCTCTAGATCCGGGCTGTGTGTACCAGGGACAAAATGTCTGATTAGGTGAGTGAAGCTTCAACCAAGAGGTCACGAAGGTCCAAAGAATGAAACTCAGCCGGGCTACGTTCAGGAAATTAGTACAAATATTTTTGTTCGACATTCCTCAGAATTTTAAGGCAATATTGTACAACCTGTGCGTATTAGTAATGATGGCAGATATACTGTGTGCTAATTTTTCACTTTCATTAAAATAAAACTACATACCTATTTTAAATATAACTGCATTTTTGTTGAAACATATGCAATTGAAAACTTACAAATAAAACATATCATAAACACTCACACATTTTATGAACTAAAAATGTCGACCGCAATCACCAGGTGACGCCACTGGCCCGGATATCCCTTCGATTAAAGTAAGAAAACTGATAAAAACGACGGAACCGGAAATGCTATCTCAATGTAAAGCTTCAGTAAGTTAAGTTTAAGTATTTTAATATGCGTTTTATTTCAGGTACAACACTTCTATGAACGTTATATTAAAATAATAAAGTTTCATAAAAACTGCAACATGCTATTTCGAACTCTTGGAAGTTGAATTTTCCAAAATTATTTCTTAGTGGATGTATACATCATAAAAGGCAGCTAATTTTCAATTTTCAGATTTCAATTTAGATTGCACCAAGTGTTTTCAATGCTTCCTGTAAAATATACACCTTAATGTTTTTTCACGAAGGGCACATAAATTATCCCATTAGGCAAGTTCAGCTTCGACCAAGTGGTCAATCGACTAATCGAACTCGACTAGGTACTGATTAGTGCGTGTTGCCAGCGATGACCTACGGAACCGAGACAAGGTCTTTAGATTTGGGACGCACGCAAAACTTGCCAAATAATAATCATAATAATCAACGTAACAGAATCCGTATTGAAGATATCCACAGCAGAATCAGAGTTTCCGACATCGTCCAATGTATCAAAATAAAGAATGTGTAATCGGCCGACAATAGCTCGAACAACCGACAACCCATATATAAGAATGGTTTCCGAGTAAAACATTCAGGACGTTGATGTGTTAGGTGGGTCACAACCGTGAAAGTTGTTAGGGACATAGGCCGTGTTCAGCAGTGAACTAGTGGAGGGTTATAATTGAAATTGAAATATAATTATTGAAAATGTTTATTCGTCGCCAGGGGCCTCGCGAAATTCATCTTGCCCACTTTAAATTTAGGACTTAATCTGACCCTGGGCGGAAGTATAACTTCTAAATGAATTATATAAATACAAGTACCATTTTATAATTAATTATACTTTTTACAAGAAGATTGCTGAATTTTAGTTGTTGCAGTAAGTTCCAGAACTTCTAGGTATACTATTATAGTACTAGTAGTATCCTAATATACTTCGTGTTCGTTCGTGTCAGATATCGGATAATATCAAATGGCTTAAAGGTTTTCCTTGAAAGATAGTTAATATAACATTCGTTAACTTGCAACGATAGAAGTTTTTCCATCTAGGTACCGTAACCGTCATTGTGTGAATCATTGTACTGCTGCGGTCTAAAGAAAATTCTAGAAACTGTGAATCCACTACATTTTGGGAAGAACATTTTCAAAAGATAAAAGCACTTTAAAAATATTTTCACGGTTTCTAGTGGTTTTTCCTCAAGTCTGAAATGGGAACTAAAAAAGTAAGGGATGGAAACGCTGTACTCGTTTACACAATACTTAGGATACAATGCTACAGAGAACGCTTGGGCTCACTTTGTAAGTTCCTTTAACATAGCTTTAGCGCTTCAGCTATCCACATATTAACATGTGAATGTTATTTTGAAATCTCTTAGTATCTCGGTGTTTGCTTGTTGGGTTTTGTTCTGTATACGGCACTGAAATATAAAAATGATATAAGTAGTTTATATAATTTTTTAATAAGAATACAGTAACAGAAATTTTTAAAATAAGTATATTTATTTTCAACCTTAATTAAAATAAAAAAACTAGCACATAATCCATTTGATGGTACTTACCATCAAATGGACTATGTGGTAGTTTTGTTACTTTAACTCACTTGAGTGCTGTGGCCCATACACACCTACATCTATCATTAATTAGGAGTCACAATGCAGATGACTTGTCACCCCTAAGGCAAAGCATAGCAGCATAATATGCTGCTATTTCGTGGAAATTCTGTGGGAGCGTGGCCCCACACCCTGGTCGAGCCACATATAGCGTGGCTTTACAACGTTTTAGACTGCAGAGGCCTGTAAACACGTATTACTTCAAACAAAGAGGACTACAGTTTCGTTGTCACCTCAGAAGAATAAGATAAAATGTCTTAAAGCCTATAATTATAATTACAGCGTGCACTTCCGATCGCTGAATAACAGTAGTTGCATTACTGCTTAGTGGCAGAAATAGGTGAGATAATGATGAGATAATAAATTTACAGGGCGCTCAGAAGTCCCTATAAGATATGATGACCATTATTGGAGACCGCATTACGATTACGGTAGGTATCTACCTAGACGGACACCGAGACATTAAATAGCCGTAACACCTATATATAAAACACTTTAAATAATTTATAATGCAGAACCTGCCTTTTTGAAAATTGGCTAATAAATATTAAACACGAATGGGTCGGCTCGACCGGGGAAGGACCACACTCTCACAGAATACCAGCGTAAAATAGCAGCTTAATGCTACTGTGTTTGTTATGGTGATTGTAGAGGAACGGAGATCCTTTTTACTTGAAACGAGGCATTCCATCTTAGTCCTCACGGGTGACAACGTATTTGCATTTTGATTCGTAATTGAGGATAAATGTAGATGTCTATGGGCCACAGCAACCACTTACCATCAGGTAGACTGTGTGCTCGTTTGTCACCCTTATCCTACAAAAAACATTTTTATTTGTAAAACAAGCTTATTAAAAGTATCCTTGAAAGTAAGGATAAGCATGTCATCTTTGCTTATCTTTCTAGAAGGATGTGGTGGTTTATAATGGCTAACGGAACTCTTTGGTTAGATCCAATACAAGAACGTAAGAATCATCAACAACATTCTATGAGTAAGCTATGATAAGAAATTTTACTATGTCTTTGTCTCTTTTAAAAGAAAACATACGATTATAATGCCAATAACACGCCATAAAGATTTTATCATAATAATTACACTTAGAAAAATGATAAGTTCTATAAAGACGTACTGCAATGACTAACACCATAGATAAATATATATGTAGCAAGCGACTAACACGGAGGGGTATAAAACTGTTTGCTACCCTTATCAGACATCAATTAGTAGTGAAGCGTTGTTAAACGAGAAATCATGAAAGGTTAATGAGTTCATAATTATTGCAATTATATTTCTTTGAAATAATGTTTAAATTTTTTATTAATTCGTTTAATATTTGTTACAGTCCTATCAATTATTTTCCTGACAATTGCCGCAGCGGCTAATTCAGAAAACCTGTGTCCTAAAATACAAGAAATTGATTCGGATATAGAACTGCTGTTACCACATAGGGATTGCAACAAGTTCTATCAATGTGTGCACGGCCAGCCGGTGGAGATGTCATGTCCAAAGCGGCTTCGTTTCAACATAAACAAACAGGTTTGCGACTGGAAGGCACATGTTGATTGTGGAGATAGAATAATTGTTGAAGATTTGAAGCCAGATGACGAGGAAAGCGAAGAAGTAGAAAGACCTGTCTTCCCTGTTATAGAATTTCTTCCAAATGGCTGCCCGGTAAATCGTGAAATACATTGGCTGCTGCCTCACGAGAAAAGTTGCAGTCTATTTTATTATTGTGTGCAGGGTGAGAGAGAAGTCAGACGGTGTCCGTTTTGGTTGCATTTTAACAGGAAGCTTCAGGTACGATATTCCATTAGAGTAACAAATCCCCGTATGTTCTATGAAACTTATAAGGAATTGTGCATGAACGTTTTCATTTATCAAATATCCCCGCTATGAGGTAATCTATGTTCAGAAGTGGACTTGAATAGGTTGTAACGTTAACATATTTCTTTTATAGAGCAACCTTTTTTTCAACAATTATAGACTTTTGAAGTTCATTGTCGCACATATGCCTATATTATTAAAAATGTACAAGCTCACTGTAAGAATGTTGCATTGTTGTTGAGCTGCTATTCTCGCTCTGGCAATATTGCACCCGAGCACTAATCTATGGACCTGGTGCTTGGTATTTTTAAATAGATTTTTCACCATCGGTTGTGTCTCGTTCCCCACTTTTAAGATGCACCTCAAGACAATTCTGTTTTTTTTTTTCTGTACAGGTTTGTGACTGGCCAAGAAACTCTGGTTGTATCGAGTTTGCAGAGTAACATGACAGCAAGATGAAATTATAGCAAATAAAACAATTTTATATATAATTTTTTTTATATATATATATAGTTTAATTTTATATGTAGATAGTTTTATCAGTACGATGTAAAATTTGTGATTTTTTGTTCCAATATTATATTAGATTATTAAAGCCGTAATAAGTATATTTTTAATAAATGTCTTAATATGATTCTGCTTTTTTCTTTTTAATTTGTAATACCTAAAGCACAAGAAACACACTTGTATTTTATACGCAATTTGAGCTTCACGCTGCACTGAAATAAAGAAATAAATATCCAAGAAGCCAATTGATAAAGTTGAAGACAGATGGTGGCAGCGACAGCGTCGTTCCGGAGTAACAAAGATTTTGAGTGAGATCGAGGATGTTTACGGACACCTGTACCTAAGAACATATCGTCAAAAACGACCCGATAGAATAACAGCAGACCTGCTGAAAGCAGGTGGTGAAATACTTAAAGACTTTCAGAAGCTCTTCAATTCCGTCCTTCACACTGATGCGTCGTGGGAAACGTGGAGCAAAATTGTGTTAATTTTATTCCTCAAGAAGGGTGATAAAGCCGTATTTGAGAATTACAGTCCGATTTCCCTTATGAGCCGCATCTACGTGCACGTTTCGAGAGCTATTACCAATCGTCTCGCATGTAAACTCGATGACTTACGTCTTCCCGTACAAACCGGTTTCCATAAAGTTAAGTGCTCAATATATGCTATGCTGATCATTAAGATCTCAATTTTCTTAAGTCTAAGTCTAAGTAAGGTCTTAAGATGCACATGGACAAGTTAAAAATCTTGTCTAACGTCCATGTTACACATATACCGGAAGTTGTTGGGAACACTACGCTTGCAGTTGTTTATGAGCATGTGTAGTGTACCAAGGACGAAATGTCGGATTAGGTGAGTGCACCTTTGATCAAGAGGTCATGAAGGACCAATGAAAGGAACTCAGCTCGGCCGCGTTTGGGAAATTAAGACTAATCGTTTTGTTCGCTATCCCTCAGAATCGTCTACGAACAGTGCGTATTACCAATGATGTCCGATATACTGTATGCTAATTTTGCACTTTAATTTAAAATAAAACTACATACCTACGCCCACAACTGCATTTTTTATTAAAACACATACAAATAAAAACTGACAAATCATAATATCAATTTTTATATTTGTTGTGTTAGAGCCGGTAAATAAAGGTGAACTGTACGATAATCAATAGATTTATTCGCTGAGCGGTTATAAAAATAAATTGTTTTATATGCAGGTTCACGATTGTGCTAGAGAAAGTGCCGTTGATGTAAAGATAGACGCGGGCGCACGGCCTAGCCCACCGCCGCTCCCCCGAAGCCTCCGCTGTCGTCTTCTTTGTGTGAGAACATGTAGTGTCGTATACAGGACAAAACCCAGCAAGCAAAAACCGAGAGTACTAAGCGAATTAAAAATGATATTAACATGTTAATATGTGGAAAGCTTGAGCGCTAAAGCTATGTTAGAGGAACTTACAAAATGAGCTCAATTGTTTTCTATAGCATGGTGTCCTAAGTATTGTATTTCCATCCCTTATTTTTTAGTCCTTATTTCAGACTTAAGGAAAAACTACAAGTAAAAACCATGAGCAAATATTTTTAAAGTGCTTATGTCTTTTTAAAATATTTTTCTTAATATGTAATGGATTCACAGTTTCTAGTAATTTTTATTTTTGCTAAAACAAATTAGCAATAATGGATTTAGTCAATTTTGTTTCATACAATTTTTAACCCTTCTTTAGACCGCAGCAGTATAACTATTCGCCGGACAACACAGGTGAATTTACGATTGCAGTACCAGATGTAAACACTTCTGTCGTTGCCAGTTAAATAAACCTTACCATTTGGATAAAAATTGCCAAAGATTATAATGATTAATTTCATTTAATAACGCTTGATAGATTAATTAGCGATAGTATTTTTTATAGGGTAAGGGTGACAAACGAGCACACAGTCCACCTGATGGTAAATGGATGCTGTGGCCCATAGACATCTACATCTATCCTCGATTATGAATCAGAATACCGATGCGTTGTCACCTGTGGGGATTAAGATGGAATGCCTAGTTTCCATATACATCATACACTGACCATACGAAACACAGCAGCGTTAAGCTGCTATATTACGCTGATATTCTGTGAGAGCGTGGTCCTTCCCCGGTCGAGCCGACACATACGTGCTTCAACTATACTACTAATATAGCTGCAGCATGGCTCTACCACGTATGGAATGAGGTGAATATTTGACAGATATCCTATAAAAAAGATTTTATAGCTATAACTATAGATTTTATATTATTAATTAAATTAAAAACGAATAAACCAAAATATAGATATTCCTAAAAGAAGAAAAATAAAACGAGAGTCAAAAATGTACAACAAAGTAAAAAGCTGTTTGCTCTTTACTTTGTTGTACATTATAGTACATGCATATTAATATTATTCTCTAGTAACTGGTAAACTTTTATTTAAAACCAACTTCTCAATTAAATGATATTGTGTAACAAAAAACTTCAACTCAATTTCAAATAACGACATCTTGTGATAGGAAGATTATTAGCCCTAATTGTTTTATCACAAGTTGGAGTTTGTCGTCATTATAATAAGTTTAGTCTCTCCGTAAGTTGCACTGTTCGTCTTCGAAATGCTTTTGGAAGGGAAACACTTAATTTGAGCAGCGTAAGGCGTTGGTGGTGGCCCTGTTTCTCTCCACGATTCATAATGATTCATCATGGATACGTAAACGTCGACTGTGATCACTGAGGAAAGTGTGGCTACTATAAAAAAACCGGTGTAACACGTATGAGGAGATTCGTGGACGTTTTGGTATTGGTATGAGCCAAATTCCCAGAAAAATTACAGTTGCCGCTGGATTCCTAATGAACTTAACCCAAGACAAAAAAGGGCTTGAGTTGATTGGTGTAAAAAAATGTTGTTAAAGTATGATCACGGACATTTAAATGCTGTGAATTATATTGTGACAGGAAATGAAACATGTATATAATGTTACATTTCGGAAAGAAAGCAACAGTCTACTTGATGGGTGTTCAAAGGTGACAGACGACAAACCGACAAAATCAAGGCAGCCTGGAAGAGTGAGCGAAAAATGATTGCGTTTTTTTCTTCCAGACGGGTACTGCTGCATACCCCACCAGATGAGAAAAAGACAGTTAATGTTGAGTTGTCCACATTATTTGTTCGCCCAGTGTTTTTGAAATAGTTAAGGGAAAATGACCAAGAAGTCGTATCTTATTGCAGCGTGATATTGCTACGGCGCACACCGCGAATAAGACAAAGTCATTTTGGCTGCTAAAAAGTGGAGCTCGTGACCCATTCTGCGTACAGTACAGACCTCGCACCAACAAAACCAAAGTTTGGATGATAGGTTTGACATTTACAGGGTCAGAAGTGTCCTTATGTTTCAAAACTGCTTTGTATGAATTTACAAAGCGTTTTAAATGTAGACAGATAGTTAGATAAAGCATTTATTTGATTCTCTAATCACATACGTAAATTGAGTTACTAAGCCAGGTATAAAGTAACGTATTACAAAGAAAAAGTAACATAATCTTAAGATCCAAATGTACGTGTGTGTTGCAGTTTAACAAATGGGTCCTGGCTCAGGCATTAAACTTTCTCAGAGAGCAAACACTGATTTTCAGCTATTAGCCTCGTGATGACGAGACGAAAATGCGCACAATAGTATGATTAGTGTAAATATGTATGAATTGTGTGTCCTTTCAGCCCTACGACTTGCATCTTGGGTTCAATTTATTAAAATTACTGAAAGTGTTAAAAATTGCATACAAGTTAAAGCCAGTACCTAAAAGGCTTAGACAGCCATGATGATTTAGTAGAATGAAAATGCCATGGTTTATAGCTGACAAACGAAGTGTTTTTGTTTATCTAGAGCAGGTATGGGCAACCTTTGACATGTGGAGGGCCAAACTTTAGCGTGCAAATACGTTCGCGGGCCGCGTTTAAAATTACTTAATGCATTTTAAAGTAGTGATAATATTTTTTGCGATAGATATTAGACATGTAGTAATACGTCAATGTTATTATAGTACAATTTATTAAAATAACAAAATGAAATTTAATAAAATGGTACATTATAATTAAATCGTTAAATTTGCAATTGTTACAAACTATGAAAGTTAAATACACCGAGATCAATGAGACACTTGAGCTCGAATTTGGGAAATTAATCCATCGATATTTGGATTAATTCCACTGATACAAAGACGTAAAGAATTTTCCATGAATCCATTCGCCTTCATTATGAGAAACTTCGCTAGACCACATACTTTTCCAAAACTTTAGACATTCAATTAAGCTTGGGCTGCCATAAGTACAACTATTAGTTGTAGTGTTCTCCCAAGACCGATACATCCACTTTTGGTTACTTTCGAATGTGCGATTTTGGAAGTACCGTTTAGATCTTTCTGAATATCGTCTAATACGGTTGGCTCATGCTTTTAACATTTATTTTTGCGTATCAATGTATTATTATTATTAATATATTATTATTATTATTAACTCTGAGTATTTGCACAGACACAACCTAGTAGCCAGGATTCTACACCAGGAGCCCGCTCTGAAATACTGTCTCGTGGATCGGAAAATGCCATATTATAAGTACTTGCCGGAAGCCGTGCTCGAAAATGACCGCGCCAGGCTCTACTGGGACCGGGCCAACATCACAGACAGGACTATTCTTGCGAATAAGCCTGATATTGTGCTGATGGACCGGGCATAGCCAAGAATATTTTGTGTCGACAATAGCATTCCTTATGACGAGAACCTCGTAAAAGCCGAAACAGATATGACGACTCCGTGGCGCAGTGGCTTAGCAATGAGTTGCTGCGCTGGGAGCCGCGGGTTCGAATCCCGCGCGGAACAAGTATTGTATGGCCTACAAATAATTTTTCCGGGTCTGGATATTTGTTCTTCTGCAATTTGTGTTTGTAAACTGCCTCTACGATACAGGAGAAAATCCGAGTGTGGGGGTAACGTTTTTAAAAAAAAAGTTAAGCTGACAAAATATCTGGACCTGGCTCACGAAGTGACCAACATGTGGAGTGGTCTGCCGATCGAAATTATTCCTGTGGCCGTTTCTGCGAACGGACTAATCCCGGCCAACCTCTCAGGTCATCTGAGGCGACTGGAACTCCGTGACGGACTGCTCCAGGCTCAAATGCAGAAGACGGTGCTCCTCGATACTGCCTGCATCGTCCGCCGGTTTCTTTCCCTTTCCCCCTAACCCTCGGCCGTTTGATCTCCCCTGTCGAGGGCTTCCATCTGGTTGGGTTTTTATTTATTTATATATTTTTATGTATTTATTTTATTTTATTGATATTTATGTATTTTTATACCTTTCCTTTACAATTATATATTTAAACAGCCCAACCAGATGTGAAAACTTTATAGAGATAACCCATAATAATAATCTTTATTAAAACTTATATGTATATAATAGTTTGTTCTGTCCAGAACAGAGGATTTAGGTTGCTATGACTAATATTTGCAATAAATATCCACCCAGATTGCCTATAATCACTTCGATCAGTTTTTGAGCCTAATTCAGGCCAAACTATTAATAATAATAATAACGTCCTCCAGACCGAATTTCGGTCACGGCGGCCAGTCTCAGAGGAGAGTAGCTATCGGCGCAGGACAGCATTATAGTGCCCGAGTGTATGCGCAAGCACAGGTGCACTCTCTATTCCCTCACTCTCAAAGTCCGATGGGACGGTAAACCGACACGACCGGAGAGATCAGGCGCAGGACCAACGGCTTTACGTGATTTCCGAGGCACGGGGGTGAGACACCACCAACTTCCTAACTCTGGGCAGCTACTGGAAATTTCTTGACGGAAAAACTCAATAACTGATTTTTTTTGGCCCGACCTGGGATTCGAACCTCATAATCAGCAGTCGCACTACTACAACCACTAGAACAACTATGCAGTCAAAATATTATACTATCTTCAGACCATATGCAGTGATTTCAATGGATCTACTCTTAGTAACGTTAAATCATGTAAACGTCTACCCGAGTATATAAGTAATAAAATTGCTGTATGCCGAGATGTTTGTAAAATATTGTTGGAATCTACTTTGAAGGCGGTCAAAAATGAAATTAATTCACTAACATTCCAAATAGGTGGTTTAGACTCTTTCGGATTTTTCAGAGAAATTGATTTAAGTACATACGAGAACGTGTGAGCTTAGATGTGTTGAATTTTAAACGTTACACAGAGTAGCAACTACAGACTTATGTAAAAGTATTGTATCATATAACAAGCCATGGATTAAATATAAATCTGATAAAAGTTGCGCTAGTTGTGAACCCGTCTTTTTAAACCACAGTTAAAAAAATTTTTTAGGATATGCCTTTTTGTTATAAGACCATGAAACCCAGCGTTTCCAAGCGGCCTCATAAGTTTTCATAGTGGACTTTCGCCATGAATTTTTAAGTAACTTGAGTTGTTCAGTGTCCCATGTTTCTATCTCCTTGGACCACCCCCACATTTCCACACCTCGAGTATGATGTTATCCACATTCGGGGGTGGGTGCCCAGTTGAGGTGATTCTGAAGGTTTTTGCATTTTGTTTGATGTAGATGTCTATTGGCCACAGCAACCACTTACCATCAGATAGACTGTGCGATCGTTTGTCACGCTTATCCTATAAAAAAAACGGAAATGCTATCTCAATGTAAAGCTTCCAGTGACGGTCATATGAGTTGAGCCGCCCTAGTGGCAGAAAATATTGAGGATGCCCTCACTAAACCAAATGTAATAAAAAAAAACATTATAGGTACTGAAAGTTCCATCAAAATCATTTCTGAGGGTTTTGTGTAATATGTGTTTAGGCAGACAAAAAGACAACGTTTTTAAAAGTTGTTGTTAAGGCATCTTTGTTAATAATATAGTCAAAATTTAAAAAAAAGGATATTTAAAAAAAAAGTAGTAAGGGACGGTATGAAACAAATCAGGAAGAAAAAAAATTAAATGTTGAAATTGAAAATTGTGAAGAATTAAGGACTGCGGTCGCCAACCCACCTGCCAAGCGTGACAAGTGTCTCCTTTATGAATGTTTAAGGAGGCCTATGTTCAGCCTAGTTCACCTAATGAGTGGACTTTGATTGGCTGTAATGAATGAATGAATGAAAGAAAATTCCGAACTGGGATATGTTTATATATACTTGAATGAAAATAACCCCTGGGAATAAGGTGATCGCCACCATGCTGGTTCTATGAAAAATCATTTAAAAATTGTATAAACGAAGTTATTGTTAAGTGGAATATGTTTGAAAAAAAAGTCCCGCTGGGTTTCGTGCTGGTTCTTCCCAGGACTGGGGTGTTTTCCGAACCAGTGGTAAATAAAAAATGACATTCAATAAATATTATGTAATAATCAATATTGAATAAAAAATTATTCTATTCTATTCTGTTCGATAATCAATAACTACATAAAGTAAGTACGTCAAGGATCGACTGCAGTAATTTAAATAATCGTGTCTGTAGCATAAATTTTTGTAAACATAAAGTAAGATTACAAAAACAAAGTATTTATAAAGCCCTTTTAATATATTTGTTTTATAATTGACACTAAAAGTTGTGGTTAAATCTACTTTATATGACAGAATCTGAGAAAACCCTCGGTGGCTTTTCACGGAATGTAGGTCGGGCACTATAAGGTACATTTTGGCACAGATTTTTCATAACGCGGCGCCCGACTGTCCGGCGTCGTTTCCCATGGAAGATGTTCCCAGTTGCTTTAGAGCCACTCATCGCCCGCCCGCATTTGTTATACATCTAAGTTAAACAATATTCCGTCCGTGATCATGTAAAAGTTATATTTATACACATAAAAAGGCAATAAATGTTACAGAGGAAAATGAAATTCAAATCGTTTATATTATTATTAATATGTTTTCAAAAAATAGTTGTCGAGTGTAAAACTTCCACGGCTCATGGATCTGACAATTTGGAAAATATAAAAAAGTCTCTTGAAGAGCATCAAAAAGAATTAACCGCCGCAAAAAATAAATCCAAAAGTATTCCTAAGGAAATAACTAATGTGGTGAAAGTTAAATTGAAAGCCGCAGTGCCGTCATATAATGCTGAAGATAAGCCTAAAATGATTTCAGTTAAGCAGTAAGTATTATACAAATTTTTAATGAAGTCATATGTTAACCAAAATAAAAAATACCTAGATAATTCTAATCATAGAACTCTGGAAACAAAACAAAGCTTAGCTCCAAGTTAATGGACACAAGAGATAAACTTATTTGTTTAACATTGTGGGTACCGCAAATATTTGAGTGAAGAGAATATAATATGGTATTCGATTTAGATTTAAATGCTCTTTAAATATGGTAGAATAATAATCTCAAACGCGATTTCTAAAATATATTAATGAATTTCCTATATGTAACATTAATGCTTTGTAACAGTTACCGTTACAACCATTAATAGTCCACTGCTGAACATAGGACTTCCCCATAGCTTGCCCCCTCAGAAAAATATTTGATATAGTTAACGCGCTTGGCAGGCAAGTTGGCAATTACAGTTTTATATTTATATTTATTATTAGGAAGACGCTGCTGCCCATGTCCTGGTTTTGTTTCCCTCTGTCGCATCTTACGACATTCACGAGACGATGTAGGGTAGTGGATATTCTTACACCGCCACTACACGGAAATCCTTTGTAAAAAAGCATATTTAAATTACGCTTAAACATTTAAAAATTAGAGGAGACCTGTGTCCGGCAGTTCAGCGTATTTGGCTGCAGCTGTAAGCTTCAATTAATCCTTTCTAATTGAAATAAAACATTACTCATAAAAATAGGGGTTATTAAAGTATGAAGTTGCCGTTTTAATGGAGTGCTCAATTTGAATTAAAAATAAGCCTGATTCAAGATTTGTGATTAGAACTTTTTACATAAAAACTATAACACGCTAAGTTCAAAATTGTGGTGACTTTCTATTGTTTGACTTTCAATTGTTTTTATTCGGTTTTTATTTCGGTATTTGAGTAAAACATGGGTATATCAGAAAAACTTGCAGTAATTTTCGAATTCGAGTTCGTTAGTGGTTCTAACGCAACAGGGACAACTTGCAATATCGATGCCGCGATTGGAGAGGATACGACTAATTACACACTGTGCTTTTTCGGCTCAATCGTTTCTGTAATAGAAACATAAACTTGAGAGATGAACCACGAGGAAGTCCAGACACTAGAGTAAATAACTATAACTTAAAAGTAATGGTGGAAGCCATCTCTTATCGATTAACCAAGAATATAGCGTCATGGCTTTTCGTAGTTTACCTACAATATGGACTCATTTGCACCAAATTGGTAAAATAAAAACTCGAGAAATGGGTCACTCATTAACTAACTTATTTGCATAGAGGGCGCGTTTAAACTTGCCTAGGTGATGAATACGTACAGATATGAAGAAATTTCGTACAACATTATGACGTGTGATGAAAATTGGATTCTCTACGATAATCGCTAAGTGAAAAACGCTATGGCTGAAACCAATTCAAAATCAGGTACAATAAAGCGAATCTCACTCATAAAATAGTAATGTTAACTGCTTAGTGGTCCCTTATTGGTGTAATTCACTTTATCTTTTTGAGATCCCGAGTATCACTATCAACTGATGTCTATTGTGAAGAACTCCGAACAATGATGGCAAAACTCTCCGAACCCCGACTTGTCAATCGATCTTGGCCATTACACAAGACCTCGCACTACTCTACAAACCGTTTTAGCATTACTTGGTAGAGCCATGCTGTAGCTATATTACTGGTATAGTTGTAGCACGAATGGGTTGGCTCGACCGGGGAAATACCACGCTCTCACAGAATACCAGCGTAAAAAGCAACTTAACGCTGCTTTGTTTCATATGGTGAGTGTAGAGAACTGAAAACCCTTTTTACTGGAAACGAGGCATTTCAACTTAGTCCTCAGGGGTGACAACGCATCTGCATTTTGATTATTTACTGAGGATAAATGTAGATTAAGACCACTTACCATCAGGTGGACTGCGTGCTCGTTTGTAACCCTTATCCTATAAATAAATAAAAAAAAAACAAGACCTGCAGTTAGAAACCATACGTCATCCTCCATACTTGCCAAACACCCCTATCGATTACATTTTTTCAGGAATTTGAACAATCTCCCAGAAAGAAAAAAACTGATTTTAGAAAGTGGTACGAAGTGCTTTTATAGATTTTGTAGAAACTAGAAAACCTAGAGTTCTACCACAAACACATAAATGATCTTTCGTCAAGATGGCGGAAATGTTTAGATAATGAGGGTAAATACATGGGTTGAATAAATATATTTTTTTCATAAAAATTCAAACACCTATTTTTGTTTGAATTTTTCAACATAAAACTGCAATTTCATACTTTAACCTCATATATGAGCTGTAAATTAGATTGATTTCGTGATACTCGCGTGAATAATATCTGGAAATAAATAACGTTTACAATGTTTACAGACTAGAGGAATGGGCCAAAGAAATATCAGACAAATTGTTGGAACATGAAAATCACATAGTCAGAAGAGAGTTACTCTTAAAAGGTTTTAGAGATTTGAGGAGTGAATTTCGTAACGGATCTGTGATTGTTGAACAGGCCGCTAAATCAATACAGGACCTTCTTTTGAGACGGACTAAAGTGGCGGAATCTATTATGAGAAAAGCAGAAGAATTGTCAAAATTAAAGATTCAACCGCCTCCAAATTACACATATACTCTTAGCAAAGTCAGCATTTTTAAATGTATTATATCTTTTAAATAAAACTAATTTTACGGATTTTATCACATATATTAACTTATTTTATATTCCCGACGTTTCGGGTGCTATACAGCACGGGCCATGGTCACGGGGGACTGAGGTGATTGACGTCCCGATGTTAGAGTTAACCCGGAGTACCTTCAGCTTTTTGAATCATTAGTTTTGGTCCGATTTACGCAGAATGAACTTACTGTGTCTTGAAGTCTTGCAGTGGTATGTTTTACCACGAATTCTCATGAAAGAACTTCGATTCCTGCCAAGGATAATACGCTAGGCTCTTGAAATTAAAAAAACATCCCAATTTCAATAGAAAGGGAGGCTGGGTACTACCACCTGCTTGGAATCCTGTAATTAATAAAATTAATACTAAACCCAAGCATATATAAAATAAAAATATAAAATAAAGTAATATACTCGTACGCGATGAAATCCGTAAAACTAGTTTTATTTAAATGTGTAGTGTTCGCGTAAATATAAGAAATCATTATGTTTTACTTCTCTCATTTTAATCTTTATACTTAATTTGCTTTGTAGCTTCTACATCATTATATATTACGGAAAACTTTTAACATTATATAACATAAAAATATGTTGATGATGCGATATCAAGCCTGATCGATTTTCGAATAAAACGTCATCAATTTTACAGGCGACATTGTGGTGCTCACTATTTGTATAGAGCCTAACTTTTCCTTGGCCGATTATAAAACTCATATAATTAAAGCGGAGGAAGGCTAAATGGGAGTTTCAGAGACACGGTAGCAACACAAACAATAATTAAATTGGAAATTTAAAAAAATCTCGAAACAAAAATCTGATGATCTTCAAATGGCTGTAAAGATTTTCTTAAATCATAGCTAAGAACACTACCGATCAAATCACCTTTCAAACAAAAAGAAACTAAATTTAAGTCGGTTAATCCCTTTTGGAGCTATGATGCCACAGCATACACACACGTTAAACATATAACACCCCTCTGCTAGCGTCGGAGGTTAAAAACCAACAATTTCTCCTTTTGCACAAACGTTGATGTTTTTGTTCGAGCCCAAGAACACCATATGTTAACCAGTTACATTGCGAACTGACTAGTTGAATAAATTCCCCACTAATTTCGGGCAATCTGACTTAAAAAGTGTCATTCATCACAGTCCCGAAGATACCTAAATATAATTTAACAAATCAATCACCTACCTACTTACGAGTACAAGTTTTCATTTACATAATAAAAGTAGCAATTGCTTTTTTGTGTACATTTGAAGTTCGTCAATACGCGTTTTATCCCCGAAACTCTTCACCGCTGCATTGGAAGACGTTTTCAAGCTTCTGAACTGGAAAGGATACGGTATTAACAGCAATGGCGAGTACATCACTCACCTTCGATTTGCCGACGATAAAGTCCTTATGGCAGAATCGCTAGAGGACCTAATCACTATGCTCAATGACCTCAATAGTGTTTCCCAACGGATAGGTCTTAAGACCAAACAAAGATCATGTTTAATGTCCATGTCACACCTATGCCGGTAGTTGTTGGGAGCACTAAGCTCGAAGTTATTGACAAGTATGTTTACCTGGGACAAATAGTCCGACTAGGTAAGTCCAACTTCGACCGAGAGGTCAATCGACGGATTCAACTCGGTTGGGCAGCGTTCGGGAAATTACGGCACATCTACTCGTCAGGTATACCTCAAAACTTCAAAACGAAACTGTACAACCAGTGCGTGTTGCCAGTGGTGACCTATGGAACTGAGACGTGGTCCTTCACTGCTGGCTGTATGAGGAAGCTCAAGGTCGCTCAGCGAGCTATGGAGAGGGCTATGCTCGGAGTTTCTCTGCGTGATAAACATAGAAATGAGGATATCCGCAGTAGAACCAGAGTGACCGACATAGCCCAACAGATTAGTAAGCTGAAGTGGCAATGGGCCGGTCATATAGCTCAAAGAACCGACAACCGATGGGGAAAAAAGGTTCTCGAGTGGCGGCCTCGTACCGGCGGACGAAGTGTGGGGCGTCCCCCCACTAGATGGAGTGACGACCTGGTAAGATATGCAGGAGGCCTATGTTCAGCAGTGGACTTGTGAAGGGCTCTAATAATAAAATACGCATTGGAGCAGTGCTGCGAACTAATTACCCCATATCCCTTTCAGAAATGAGAGGAGGACTATGCCCAGTAGTGGGGCATATATAGTCTGACTTTATTAATTTCAAAATTTTTAATGATATTAATTTTTATTTTCTGCTTCACGGCCACTACTAAAGGATCTAGATAAATGGAAGAAGGAAGATACGGAATGGAAGAAAGACCGTCGAAATTTTACATACCCCTTGAAATGCAGGAATTTGAATAAAGTTAAGACATATCAAAGCTCACACTTTGATGCGGGCGTTTCCTTGGATACCAGTAGCGTCCACGTGGCTATGGAACTTTTTGATTGCGGTAAAGACTATAAAATATTCATACGGTTATTGGTTAAACTTCCATTCAGTCTGTTACATAAGTCATTCTTGTAATTTTTGCTTTCAGATCCAAGGATTGTGGAAGCTTTGTACTGGTCAGAAGGCCTCTTATCCACATTTAAAGAAAACTACGCTCATGATGCTACCTTAGACTTTCAATACATGTGCAGCGCCAAAGGTTTTTTGAGACATTATCCCGGTAACTTCTCTATTTTTTCTTTAATATTTAACCTTTAGTCTCATAATTTACGATAGTGAAATAAAGTCCTCCAGACCGAATGTCGTTCGCGGTGGCCTGTCTCAACGAAGACTAGCAGACAGGACTAGCAAGACAGAATTATAGTGCACATGCATTGGTGCACAATTTGTTACTTCACTCTCATAACCTGATGTATGGAAAGAGTGCAGACGCAGGACTAACGTTTTTATGTTCTTTTCGAGACATGGGTATGAATCACAGCCAATTTCCTGACTCCAAGCTTCTACTGAGAATTTCTTAACAGTAACCAAGAACTTTACGTGGTAGAGCCATGCTGCAGCTATATTAGTAGTATAGTTGTAGTACAAATTGGTTGGCTTGACCGGGGAAGGACCATGCTCTCGCAGAATACCAGCGTAAAATAGCAGCTTAACGCTGCTATTTCGTATGGTGAGTGTAGAGAGTCGGAGAACCTTTTTACTGGAAACGAGGCATTCCATCTTAGTCCTCACGGCTGATAACGCATCTGCATTTTTATAGATGTCTATGGGCCGCAGCAACCACTTACCATCATGTGAACTGTGTGTTCGTTTGTCACCCTTATCGTATAAAAAAAACTGAGTTTGGCCCCATTGGAATTGGCCCAAACCTAGAACCAGAGGTCGCCATCACCAGTTTGAACATTCTCTATGTGATATAAAGATTGCTACTCGTATACCGTCATTCATCAATCGATGGTTACAATGACAGATTCTTTTACGGTGTCACACTAATGCGGCAGACTCATTGAAATATTGGGCTGTACTGCACTTATTTGAAGTGTACTCTCTTCATTGAAATTGTCACCATTGTTGAAATTGCTCCATGGGCCTTATTCAAAAGCTTCTTCTCCTTAAAATTCGGACTCGTTAAAATATTGTGCTGTACCGCACTCATTTGAAGTGTACTCTCTTCATTGAAATTGTCACCATTGTTGAAATTGCTCCATGGGCCTTCTTCAAAAGCTTCTTATCCTTAAAATTCGGACTCGTTAAAATATTGTGCTGTACCGCACTCATTTGAAGTGTACTCTCTTCATTGAAATTGTCACCATTGTTGAAATTGTCCATGAACCTTCTTCAAAAGCTTCTTCTCCTTAAAATTCGGACTCGTTAAAATATTGTGCTGTACCGCACTCATTTGAAGCGTACTCTCTTCATTGAAATTGTCACCATTGTTGAAATTGCTCCATGGGCCTTCTTCAAAAGCTTCTTCTCCTTAAAATTCGGACTCGTTAAAATATTGTGCTGTACCACACTCATTTGAAGTGTACTCTCTTCATTGAAATTGTCACCATTGTTGAAATTGCTCCATGGGCCTTCTTCAAAAGCTTCTTCTCCTTAAAATTCGGACTCGTTAAAATATTGTGCTGTACCGCACTCATTTGAAGTGTACTCTCTTCATTGAAATTGTCACCATTGTTGAAATTGTCCATGAACCTTCTTCAAAAGCTTCTTCTCCTTAAAATTCGAACTCGTTAAAATATTATGCTGTATCGCACTCATTTGAAGTGTACTCTCTTCATTGAAATTATCACCATTGTTGAAATTGGTCCATGGACCTTCTTCAAAAGCTTCTTCTCCTTGAAATTCGAGACGTTCTGATGAAAAACTAAATGCTTTATAAATATCTCCAGCAGATCTCCCGCCGGGCAAAATGTACTGCCCGGGGAGCGGCCAACGCTCCACATGATAGCTCGGAGCTATTCTATATATACTGCTTTAACTTCGAAACTTTGATAGCGCGATTTAGGCTTCGATGTGTTTTCGCTTGTGGCGCGACAACAGCGCCGCCACATATGGCAGTATTTTTACACATTACTTATGTACAATAAATTGTTATTATTTTTAGCGGCATTGTGGGAAGACATGTTTAAGTTAAAATTAAGCGTGGAAGATATTTACGATTGTCGCTTACGCCCTTGGTACGTTAGCGCTAGTGGTGCTCCGCGTGATGTTCTCATTCTACTCGATGCTTCTGGTTCTATGAAAAACTCCTCTAATCAGGTCAGTAAAATGAAAAAATATTTAAGTTATCTGTTTTTAATAATCTATAAACTAAACTTCATTATGATTTCTTATATTTACGCGAACACTACACATTTTTAAATAAAACTAATTTTACGGATTTTATCGCGTATATTAACTTATTTTTAACTTATTTTTATATTCCCGACGTTTCGGGTGCTTTCCAGCACCCGTGGTCACGGGGGACTGAGTTGTTTGACGTCCTGCTGTCATAGTTAGCCCGGCTACCTTCAGTTTTTTAATATTAATTTTTGGTTCGATTTACGCAGAATGAGCTTACAGTATCTTGAAGTCTAGCAGTGGTATACTTGGGTTTGGATTTGATTTTATTAATTATGGGATCCCAAGCAGATGGCAGCACCCATCCATCTTCTCTATTGAAATTAGGATGTTTTTTAATTTCAATAGCCTCGCGAATCATCCTTGGGAGGAATCGGTGTTCTTTTGCGAGGATTTGTGGTCTATCAAATCTAATGTAATGACGGGGACGATCCTGAACATGTTCACAAACTGCAGACTTCCCGATACGTCGGTGCTTCACATCAGCTATATGTTCTTTAACGCGGGTTTTAATAGATCTTTTTGTTTGTCCTATGTACGAGAGACCACATTCACAATCCAGCTTGTACACTCCTGCATCTTGTAGAGGGATATGACACTTGACGGATGGTAAAAATTGACCAATCTTCTTCAGCGGCTTGAAGTACGTTTTAATGGAAGCTCGCTTCAAGATGTAGCCAACCTTGTCTGTGACTCCTCTGACATAGGGTAGTACAGCAGGCACACGCTCGACTGTGGCTGGCTTCACTCGGTCACTGTGACGTAGGCGCGGGACCCGAAGCTTGTTGTCTTGCAGTACTTGCTCGACGTGCTGAAGCTCGGCGGCCAGATGTTTTCTGTCACAGATTCCTCGTGCTCTCTGAAACAAAGATTTTCCCACGGTAGCTAACTGTGAAGGATGATGGTGAGATTCACCATTTAAATATCGGTTGGTATGGGTATTTTTTCTGTACACAGTATGACCAATAGTGTTATCAGGATTTCGGATGACTAAAACATCTAGAAAAGCTAAAGTATTGTTTGCCTCTAACTCCATTGTGAATTGTATTTTAGGGTTTATGGAATTAAGGTGGTTTAAAAATGCAGTTACTTTGTCAGATGGTAAAATTGTGAAAGTATCGTCTACGTACCGCTTGTAGAATCTTGGATTTACAGGAGCAGTAAGAAGGGCTTTCTCCTCAAAGTCCTCCATGAATATGTCGGCGACTACGGGAGATACAGGTGAGCCCATTGCCACTCCATCTACTTGCATGTAGAACTCTTCTTTCCACAATAAATAGCCAGATGTGAGGCAGTGTTTGAGTAATACTGCATATTCTGTAGGCATGTTGTTATCTTCTAGCTTTCTAGTAACAATTGAGATGCAGTCTTCAATAGGTAGGCATGTGAATAGTGACTGAACATCAAAACTGACCATAGTTTCATTGTCAGCGAGATGTAGGTCTTTAATCTCACTAACAAATTGGTATGAATCCTTTGTGTGTGCTCTGGTATGTCCTCTTAGTGGTGACAGTATTTTCGCCAAGTGTTGAGCCAACTTATAAGTTGGTGAATCGATCTGGCTTACTATAGGACGTAGTGGAGCGTTTGGTTTGTGTATTTTCGGTAACCCATACAACCTCGGTGGTTTGGCACATGATGGTATTGTCGAATTCACGTCAAGATTTAATTTTTCGGAGTATTTCTTTATTAAATCAGTAGTTGTTTTGAGTGTATTAGTTGTAGGGTCTATTTTGACCTTTTTGTATGTACTTACGTCCGATAAAAGTTGTTGTATTTTGAAATTATACTCTGACGTGTCCATTATTACCGTAGCATTTCCTTTATCTGCGCGGAGAATCGTGAGCTCTGGTCTGTTGCGTAAGTTGTACAACGCTTTAAATTCGTCTTTGGGCAGGTTTAATTTCGGCGCTGAACTTCGACGTAACAAGGACGAAATGTCTTGACGTATAGCCTCTAAATCCTCTTTACCGATATTATTCTTAAACAGACAATCCTCAACACTACAGATAATTTCCTCGTACGGGATTTTTTGCGGCGTTATAGCAAAATTTAAGCCTTTCGACAATACTCTTATTGTTGATTCGTCCAGTGTTTCTTTTGACAAATTATAGACCGTGCGTTGTTTATTGTTTGCGTCTGTGGTCAACGGTTGTTGCGTTTCGTTTCTACGTTGACATGGATGTTTGGCATTTGATTTGATAGTTAATTTTTGGTATTTTTCTATTTGTTTGTCTTTGCATTCATTATATTTCGATATTTCGCGTTTGTTTAAAGTTTCAATGCAATTATTAAAATCAAATGTCGTTAAAACGGTCTCTAACTCACTGGACAAATTGTCTATGGTATTATTTATGATTTGTAAATCGAACCGTTTTTGCTGAATCACCGTTCGTAACAACTTTTTACTTGCCTGATTTAAGATCTTAGCGCTTCCTCGACTGTCCTTTTTAGTAGATATTTTGACGCACGTAGGAATGAGCTGGTGGTCGCGGCACCTTTTCAGAAAATTCAACGATGTTACATATCTTGCGCGCTTGGTCATGAGATCTTCTAATCTGCGAATTTTATTTGCAATTACCAGTCCGTACTGGTTTACATAATGATTTCTTATATTTACGCGAACACTACACATTTTTAAATAAAACTAATTTTACGGATTTTATCGCGTATATTAACTTATTTTTAACTTATTTTTATATTCCCGACGTTTCGGGTGCTTTCCAGCACCCGTGGTCACGGGGGACTGAGTTGTTTGACGTCCTGCTGTCATAGTTAGCCCGGCTACCTTCAGTTTTTTAATATTAATTTTTGGTTCGATTTACGCAGAATGAGCTTACAGTATCTTGAAGTCTAGCAGTGGTATACTTGGGTTTGGATTTGATTTTATTAATTATGGGATCCCAAGCAGATGGCAGCACCCATCCATCTTCTCTATTGAAATTAGGATGTTTTTTAATTTCAATAGCCTCGCGAATCATCCTTGGGAGGAATCGGTGTTCTTTTGCGAGGATTTGTGGTCTATCAAATCTAATGTAATGACGGGGACGATCCTGAACATGTTCACAAACTGCAGACTTCCCGATACGTCGGTGCTTCACGTCAGCTATATGTTCTTTAACGCGGGTTTTAATAGATCTTTTTGTTTGTCCTATGTACGAGAGACCACATTCACAATCCAGCTTGTACACTCCTGCATCTTGTAGAGGGATATGACACTTGACGGATGGTAAAAATTGACCAATCTTCTTCAGCGGCTTGAAGTACGTTTTAATGGAAGCTCGCTTCAAGATGTAGCCAACCTTGTCTGTGACTCCTCTGACATAGGGTAGTACAGCAGGCACACGCTCGACTGTGGCTGGCTTCACTCGGTCATTGTGACGTAGGCGCGGGACCCGAAGCTTGTTGTCTTGCAGTACTTGCTCGACGTGCTGAAGCTCGGCGGCCAGATGTTTTCTGTCACAGATTCCTCGTGCTCTCTGAAACAAAGATTTTCCCACGGTAGCTAACTGTGAAGGATGATGGTGAGATTCACCATTTAAATATCGGTTGGTATGGGTATTTTTTCTGTACACAGTATGACCAATAAATAAAGTTTACTATAATATACACCACCTCCCACTGTCCAATAGAACAACTTTCTCCTAACCTTAAGGTTGTCTGGAAGAGATCGCTGATTAGCGATAAGACCGCCTTATTGTACCTACCTCTTAAGTTTTACTCCTTGTAATTTGTTCTTTTTTTATCGTTTTTTGTGGTGTACAATAAAGTATAAATAATAATAATTATTATTATGTTCTCTATTTATGTGGCAAAGTGGTAGGGTTCTTTTTGCCTTTACTCTGCCTGCCTGAGTAGGTAGCACACTCTTTTTCCTACTTTTGATGCCAAACTACTTTGATATTCACTGATGTATTCAAGTTTTCCTTCTTAGTTCCTCAGGATTCACAGCGCATATGTCTTCTTTATTTAAAATGAATGAGGGACTTTTAGCTAGTTTGTTACTGTGTATCATTAAAAAATGTATTTTATTATTACATTTTTTTTGTTTCTTTTATAACTTTCAAAATAAGCTTGAAAATTTAATAACACTTCAAGAGAAATTTCACTTTTGTCGTAGCTCGTAAACAATATTAATAAAATAAAACCTTAAGTCAAGTTACTTAGGCTAGTTTAAAATTCGATCCCCCCCGAACGGGTTCCCGCCTTGTCGTGGCGGGGGGGCTTAGTAGCCGTGGCTTGGTCACCCACGGTGAACAAAGAGGAACCCCTTGGCTGGCCCGTGGTGTAGGGCCGGCCCGAGGTGGCCACTCCGAGTGGGCTTGGGAAGCCCACTTCGGATGTGTGTCGGGGGGCTGCGGTGAGAGGGGAGTCCGCGCCCTCTGCCGCTGCAGCCGAGGTGGAGTCGCGGAGGAAGAGGAGTGTTGGTATGGCGATGCGCCACTCGCCCTATCCTCCGCGACTCAAACGGGGCCGCACCGTTGATGCGGTGGTGGTGGGGCCGCGGGGGGAGAGGAGTGTCGGTATTGCGAGGCGCTGCTCTCCCTACCCTCCGCGGCCGAAACTTGGTTGGCGGCGGAGCCCGAGACCAGATCCGCCGCTGGGGCCAGGAATGCCGGTGCTTCTGAGTGCTAGTTTTTCCTGGCCCCATGGCCTTCGCGCATCGGACACGGGGGCGTCCGTTGCGCATTGGAAATTAGAGGCCGAGGAGGAGGGCGCACCATGTGTTCTGGTGCGCCTTACCTGAGATGGAGGTGGGGGAGGAGTGTTCCTCTCCCGAGGAGGGGCCGCCATGGGGCGGCCAGCGCAGGTGGGGCCGCGGAAGTGTGCGAAAGCGTTCCCGTGGCCCTGCCAATATGCGACGAGTGTGGAACACCATGGGGTTTTAGTCGGTGCGAGTCCGACATAACCCGTCCTTGCCCCCGCGAGGCGGGTATGCGTAGGCATTTCCCCATGTAAAAAAAAAAAAAAAAAAGTTTAAAATTCGATAAATTGCATGCGGCAAGGTAAAGCAAATCAATAATGACAATAAAAGCTAAAAAATCAGTTGTTTTCCTGTCGTTTGGTTTTTACTTTGATATCTTTGCGTCTTTTACAATAGAAAAAATTTAAATCGCGTTATTTTGGATTACGAGTTTCGTAGTGGCACAGATGCTGCATATCCAGCACACAATATGATAAAGAAATAAATATCATTTTTGTGATTCGGATAAACACTTGTACTAGGTTCATTAATCGTTAATTATTATTATACTAATTTAAAATAAATATTGTGAAACTACTATATCCAAATCCCAAAAATTAAAGTGATAACAATCGCAAGTATATCTACAATAAATATAATTTTCATCATCATTTTCTTCTTCAACATTTTATATGCTATGAGTTAGCTTATTACCAGTACTTGTAGATGTTTATTTCCTTTATCTTATTTATTATTTTTATTTACAGTTGATCGCGGAAAAACTTACACTGACTCTGCTCAGTGCTCTGACCGATGATGATCAAGTTAACGTCTTAAGGTTTAATGTAACTGTACGGTCACCAATCACATGCTTCAACAACAAACTTGTGCCGGTGAGTATAAATCTAATATGAAATTCTTCGTAATATAATCTGTGACTTAAAAAGCTAAGATACAGCCACTGTCTAGCATCTTTGTATGGAGATTTAATTTAGTCTTATAGTTCACTAGCTGGTACCCGGCGCGGTTCTGCCGCAGGAGAAATAATTGTAGAAATATTATTTTAAATTTGGACGAGTTATGTTGTTTAAATATGAACAATGATGATGATGATATAAAACTTTCAAATAAATTTATAGATACGATACGCGCGCCACCTACTTTAAGTTAATTGTACTATGCCTATAACCTTCGCGCAAGTGCAAGCAATAAGTTGACAAAGTTTTACGGCAATCTAATGAACGGTATGGCAGCGTATAAAATACGAACAAACAAAAATTTATTTTTATATATTAGATTTAGCCTGTAAGAAGTTTGCTGTTGAACATTGGTATCTTCTACTTTGGAGAAGATTTGCCACAATCGCCACGCTCAGCTATTAAATTGCATTGTATCAGTTAACAAATTAAATAACCGTGCGGTGGCGGCATATGCATCACCCATATTGTCCCGTGGTCTAGTGGTTGTAGTAGTGCGACTGCTGATAATGAGGACCTCGGTACGAATACCGGGTCGGCCCAAAAAAAACAATTATTGAGCTTTTTCCGTCAAGAAATTCTCAGTAGCTGCCCGGAGTCAGGAAGTTGGCGGTGTCTCACCTCCGTGCCTCGGAAAGCACGTAAAGCCGTTGTTCCTGCGCCTGATCTCTCTCCGGTCGTGTCGATTTACCGTCCCATCGGATTATGAGAGTGGGTGAAAAGAGAGTGCACCTGTGCTTGCGTATACACTTGGGCACTACAACCCTGCCCTGCGCCGATGGCTAGTCTCCGTTAAGGCTGGCCGCCGCGACGTGACCGAAATTCGATCTGGAGGACACTATTATAATTTTTTCGTGGATGTCGTAAGTGACGACTTTAGGAAATTCCAGTAAGATCTCTTGGCTCCCGATAGATAGTTATAACGATCTCATAGATGTCAAAGATAAAATTTAAAAACTGAAGACAGACTTTACGGCAAGCTGCGTCAGGTACGAGATTCGGTATTGTGATATTCAATGAGCTTAGCATGACTATTCTGTCAAATCTTACCTAATACTTTAGAGGTCCATGTTTCCAGTAAACTATTGCCCTTATAGAATAAAGAAGACTAGTTAATAAAATAGATTAATATGTACTAAATTTATCACTTTCTATGTACAAAAATAAACAGTAGGGCTCCCTCAAACACTTGTTGCAGTGTTAAATTGAAAGATATTTTCTTATGTATTTATACACAGGCAAATCACGTGAATTCGGCTGCTATAATGGCAGCCTTGAATCACTACAAGATGTGTAATGAGACTTGGATGGAAGATGTCTTGAAATATGCGGTGCGTCTTTTACAAAAACAGCGTGGCACACCGGACCGTCCCGCTTCCTGTCAGCAAGCCATCGTACTTATCACAGACAGTCTTTACGACAATTATACGGAGCTGCTTAACCACCTTGATCCAGACGGTAGTATTAGGTACCGTATGTCTGTTGAAATATGGAATTTAAAAAATAATCAAATAAAACGTCGATTTAACGCGTATTAAAGAACTAGTTATCTCAACTATAAGATATCGACCCTTACCATCAGATGAGCCGCATGCTCGATTGTCCTTGGCCTATAAAAAAAACTTGTGATGGCAGCGAAAGAATCCATTACCCCATACGCTCCCGTGGTTGTGTTAATAGGCTACTATGAAAAATGCTAGGACTACGATCGTCAATTCTCATTTCACCACGAACACGATCATGAAGGAAAACATCACAAGGAAACCTGCATGACTGAGGAATAAAAATATTTCGAAGACGTGTGAAGTCCGCGAACGCTCGCTGAAGCAGCACGGCGAAATAATTGCTTCACAACCCTAAATTAATGAGGTTGGTTTAGACCTGTAGAAATATTTAATGAGGAATAGGTGAAAAGCGTTATGCGGGAACATGGGGGCAATATCTAGGAATGCCTATTGGATGTATGTATATTGAAGGTAGGCCAAATTAAGAGTATCCTGATATAACTGACTAGCATATATACGTAGATATAGATAGAGATGTGAAAGAAGTGTCTACCACTCTGTGTAGCATGGAGAGTTTGTGTGTGTGTGCATGTAGTGTATTTTTCAAAGAGTACCCAAAGTTTATATTTAAGTTTAAATATATATATATATAACGATATAGGTACCATTATTGCAGTTTTTGGAAAATACGAGTAAATAAAGCTTCTACTTTTATTTGGAATTATCCCAAATTGTATGCGATTTATACTACGCGTAGGCGCGCTCCTCTGTGTGCGATTGAATTCACATTTTGCTGACCCTTACGAATGTGTACGTGCGTAATAAAATAGTAGGCGTTAGTTATATAAAAATAAATAAGAAGCTTTATTATTAAGTGGCGAAGCTTGCGAAGTCACTTATTAAGTGGCGAAGCTTGCGAAGTCACTTATTGATTTCACGATGTCTGTCCGTCTGTCCGTCTGTCCCACGATTATCTCGAGAACGGTTTTGAATTTTCAAATTCTGTTTTCAGCAATCGATTACTGATCACCCAGGCATCTGAACCTCCTATTTTGAAACTGATTGCTCAACGGCAACCGTTAGAAACCGCTACAAAGCTGATTGCTTCGCCACTTTGCTATGCTGTTAGCTTGCTAGGTTTTTGATTTCACGATGTCTGTCCGTCTGTCCGTCTGTCCGTCTGTCCCACGATTATCTCAAGAACGGTTTTGAATTTAAAAATTCTGTTTTCAGCAATCGATTACTGATCACCCAGGCATCTGAACCTCCTATTTTGAAATTGATTGCTCAACAGCAACCATTAGAAACCGCTACATAGCTGATTGCTTCGCCACTTTGCTATGCTGTTAGCTTGCTAGGTTTATTATTATTAGTTCTCAGCTAAAAGCTGATAAATAAATGGCGATTACGGGTTGAAACCAAGTAACCGTCATTGTAATAGGGGATAAGCTACATTACTGTCTTCCTGCATGAATTTTCGAAGGATGCGACATGTATTTAAGATTGCTGCTTTTTGTATATTAATGTATAAGTTCGGTGATATGTCATTTTCATATTCCGGTGGTAGAAAGTACTATTGGTATTATAAAATTTTTTTCACTTTCCACATTTTTCTTATTTCTTCTTTCAGTTCTGTATTTATTATTTTTTTTTGGTTATAGTTTTAATTAAATTATACATATTAGGTACGGCTTTATCTTGGAGCGTATTATCCGGTCTATTATGATAGATGGTTTTGTCTGTCCGAATAGTACGGTCGTAGTACATTTTATTCACATGGTTTCACAGATTCGGCTTACTCTATTTTTGTATTCTGTTAATAATGTGTTTTGTATTCTGTTATTAATGTGTTTTTAAGCTAATGTGGTCTAATAGCTTGGATTGCTGATATCCTAAGTACTTATATACCTCATCTGACTCTATGGACGAAATAATGCCTGCTTCTGGTAAAGTGTAGGGTCCTGGTTCTATTTTTCCCTTCTTTTTATTTAAAATTTTACATTTTTCTAACCCACTCTGCATATTTATGTCGTTACTGAATTTACTTGTAATCTGTAATCTGTAATTCTAATATATTCTTAAAAAAATAAGTCCAGGGGACTAAATAAAGGGCCCTGAAGCCAAATTAGTGGTTTTTAAAATTTTTGTCTGTCTGTCTGTCTGTGTATTCCGGATTCACGCAAAAACGATTGAAGCGATTTACATTAAATTTTGTATGTAGGTAGTCAGTAACCCGGAGCAACTTAAAGGCTTTTTTTAACCGATCACGGAACTTCAAAAAGGAAGGTTAAGTATTTTATTTCCTTTAGATGTTATTTTTCTATTATATCTTAATTACAGGCGGGATGATGGGGTTTTCCAAATAAACATCATATTTATAAATAAAGTTTAAAATATAGTTACAACCTTGGTAAAATAATTTCAAATTACACCAATTTAGTTATGAAAACAGCGTCATCTATCATCAAATGGAAAAAGTAGTACATTTTGCCTTAAGTTACTAATAAGTTAAATAATATAAATAACTTACATTTATATGCTTAAATGATTAAATTTTTAAAACTATTTAAAAATTCTAACGTTTACTTTTTTAGTATTTTTGTTATTTTATTTTAAAAGTGTAATAATTTCAATAGATAATAGTGACGTCTATCAAAAATATGAAAATTGATAAGGTTTTTATTTCAATTACTAATATATATGTAAAGTGATTAAAACTGGTATGTCTGCAATTGTTACAAAATTTTTATTATCATTATAGTTTTATTAAAGAGATTTTAATGTACGTCGTGGCCAGATCGTAGAATTGATCATAATATATCGTAAAGTAGTCTATCATTTCGTGAAATGGTGTGGTCATTTCATGATATTTAACACTCTTTGTTAACCATGTCATGATATAGCTTGACCAAATCAATGAATAGACATCGTTTGAAGATATTAATAACTAAACGGCTAATTAGACGGCTCCGTGGCGCAGTGGCTTAGCAATGAGTTGCTGCGCTGGGGGGCGCGGGTTCGAATCCCGCACGAAACAAGTATTTGTATGGCCTACAAATGATTGTTCCGGGTCTGGATGTTTGTCCTTGTGAAATTTGTGTTTGTAAACTGCCTCCACGATACAGGAGAAAATCCTAGTGTGGGGGTAACGTTTTTAAAAAAAACGAGAAAAGAGAAACACAACTTTGCTATTTCATGATATGGTCATATGACGATATGATTAAATCGTTTTTCACCGCTAGCGGCGCTGATAGCAGGGGCGTAGCTACCGCTGTATCAGCCGTATCAATGAAACGGGGCCCCCGGGCTACAGAGGCCCCAAACGTATGTAAGCAAAAATTCTAAAGACTTCTATGGGACAGGATGTTGGTTTGAATTGTTTGGCTAGCTTAGTTCCTAGGAGTATTAATTGTAAGTAATAACTTATAATCAATATATATAATTATTTTAATTCAATGACAGAGTTCTTGTTCCTTTTGTCAAAAATCTTTACCCTTCATTTGGAACCCCCGAAATATTTCACACCCCTACTCTAAGGCACGCTACTCCATGGTAGAGTATTTTTTAACAGAAACAGATCTTTTAACATAATTGACATCACTTTATTTCTTATTGATATAGTAAATAAATGTTCGTTACTATCGCTGAGAATTTGTAGTTTATCAAATCTAATGTAATGGCGGGGGCCGTCTAGGATATGATCACAAACTGCAGACTTCCCGGAACGTTGGTGCTTCACGTCAGCTATTTGTTCTTTTACGCGGGTCTTCCGATAGCTGGTGTATAACCATTGCGCTTACAACCTAGCCTAGTATGGTGAATAAGTCAAATCGCCCTAAGCAGTAAAGGCCAATGTCCACAAGTGACCCTTCCGGGTTCATCATGAAGTCATTAAATAATTCCATGTTATCAATGGGTGTAAGATGCTCACATCACTCTAAGCTTTCTTCGTCTTGATATCTAAAAATGTTAATGTCTACAGGCTATTTGTAATGTGGCTGCACGATCGATATGGCATACGTGATAATACACGGACTTACGGAGAAGCCTCAAGCTGTGGTCGTGATGGCTACTTTGCGGAGCTGATAACAGCTTCTGACGTTACGGAACAAGTGATGAGTATACTGCGGGTCATGGAACGGCCACTCGTCGCTCAACGAAAGGAACGACTAACTGTGTATAGCGATATCTACGCACGTGTGGAGGTAAGATCGAACAATGAATAGCCGATTGAAGAACAAGTTGGAAGACTGCGATTTCAATTAATTTAGCATTATTATTTCTTATATTTACACGAACACTAAACATTTAAATAATTTTTACTGGAAAAGAGGCATTCTATCTTAGTCTTCACGGGTGACAACGCATCCGCATTTTAATTCGCAAACGAAGATAGATGTAGAGGTTTATGGGCCTCAGCAACCACTTACCATCAGGTGGACTGTGTGCTCGTTTGTTACCCGTATTCTATAAAAAAAAAATTAAGTTAGCACTTAAAAACTTATATTTTAATTGAATAGGTTACCATGAGAATCGAAAACTGTCTGATCGCGTAATGTATTTTTTTACTTTTCAACAGGATCCGAGAAGGTTAGAATATTACTGGAAGCAAAAGGAGAACGCTGAACAAGTTTATAGATATAAGCAACTCCGAAAGAGTAAAGCTAGTTTGCTAAATCAGTCTAAAATGTATGCAGACTACATGCGTCAATTAAATCTGGTAAGTTTAAATTAATAAAATTATAATGGCAACCTTTTGGTAACAATAACATTAGTTTCAATGTTATTATTCTGATCTTATAACAATATATTGTTACAAATTTCAGGATGATTTAGGCTATTACTATGAAGGTGAGGATTTAAACTATCGACTTCAAATTAGTGTGTCCGTACCTGTATTCGATCACACTACAATAGAGGTAATTTTTTCAAAGAATATTATACTTTAATGGACAAATACTCAAACGCTACTCAATTTTAAAATATCCTTAAGTCTCGTGGTGTTACAGTCACTTTGACTTAATTAATAGAATCAGGCGTTACTTTGCGGAAATCCATTATATAAAATTGCGTGCACTAAAACCCTCCCTCAATTGCGTGCACTAACACCACTACACTAGTGGTGTGTCTTGCCTAGTGTAGTGGTGTTGGGAGTGGTGGTGCGGGGATTAGTGGTGACGGGGATAGTGCACGCAATTAAGGGAGGGCGGGAGGTGCTCTTCATACGAGGTAAGACACATAATTTTATTTTATAACGCGGATATTTGCGAAGTAAATTTTTCTAAAAGCTTTTATACTTTGACTTAAAGTTATAGAGACAGCACGAGACCTAACGGCATCTTAAAATTGAGTAGCGAAAGATATAGAGACAGCACGAGACTTAAGATGAGATTAAAATTGAGTAGTGTTTGAATATTTGGTCATATGATTTTTAGTTTTTTTTTTTTAAAAACAACCTTATATTTTCAAATTAAACGTACCTAAGTCTTACAAGAATTATTAATTGACTTTTAAATTTGACTTTTTGTTTCAGAATATAACAATTACACTTAACGAGGTAAGTGGGGATTTAATTCAAAATAAATTAAATTATTAGAAATTCCCAAATCCATGTTAACGTAGTAGAATCACGCTGCAGCTACTACATTATGGTTGCAGAACAAATGGGCAAACTCGACCGAGGTGTGATCACGTTCTCACGGAATACCAGCGTAAAAAACATCTTCATATTGTGTTTCGTATTGTGCGTGTAGAGAACAGGAGACCCTTTTTACTGGAAAAGAGGCATTCTATTTTAGTCCTCAGGGGTGACAACGCATTTATGTTTTGATTCTTATTCGAGAATATATGTAAGTGTTTATGGGCTGCATCATACACTTACCATCAGGTGTGGACTGAGTGCTTCTTTGTTATTAGTTCTTTATTACCTTATTCAATGTAAAAAATGGCATAACAATAATTTTATCTTATTAAATACTTGATAATTAATAATTTTTTCAGGAATCGCAAAGAAATTCCACAAGAACTGTAAGTATTTTCTCATTTTTTGTTTTGCTTTTGAATTGTAAATATTAAAGATTATTTATGTGTGGTTAATTCGCTACAAATATACGATTTCAATCGCTTCGTCTCATACCACAATAAATATCTATTGAAAATGGCACCCACGCCTAATTGTAATCCTATTGCACGCCTTACAACATGAGTGAGTGCTCTACTCTCGATATGTGGCCATACCTCAATTTCGCTACATACGAATATAATCCATATTATAATTAACGTTACAATAACTACAGATATTGAATTATAAGTTTAGTTTATTTTCTAATTGTTTTTTTTTTTGATTACATAAATATAATTGAAGAATTAGAAGGTCTGTGTTGGGCACAGTACAGCACAGTACTCATCTCCAGTTTCATTTCCCTATGTTGCCTCTTAGATACATCGCCACTATACGGCATCTAGTTACAGACGCTTCTTGCTTCTTGGATTTGCTTTATTTAATAAGCTTATAAGGTTCGAGGAGTGTACACGTTACACGTGTGTGTTACGGTGTATTTAAGTAGAGTAAGATTATTTATTAAGTACAAAACCGTCTGAAGTAATTTCAATTCCTATTACAGTATCCAGTCAACAGGCTTCTTGGTGTTGCCGGGGTTGATATACCAATAGAACATCTAAAATTGTACGTCCCATACTACCAGGTCAGGATATTATGTCTTTAAATTTTTATCAAATACCATAAACAAAGGCTCTTATATAACAACATGGCTTGGTTTATTGACCACCTTATTTTTTTATCAAAAGAAATATGTATCTAAAAGATAAAGAAATAAAATGGCGCTTACGATGTTGTGTGTTGACGCGAAATCACTTTTACTTTTTTTCATGTTGAATCATCACTACAAAATCTACAAATCTACAACAAGGAATTCATTAGAATAATAAGTACACAAATCATATCTATTATTTTCCTAGGTACTGAATGTTCGTTGTCTGATATCAGATAGAGTACTTTGATTAGAAATTGTAGGACAACCGTCTGTGCACTTCACGTTTATGTTTATACTAAACAATGTCTCTCAGATGATCACTGATAATCACGACCTTCAATCGTGTCCATAATATGAAACATAAAAGAAATATGGAGAAGTGGCATGAAAGAGCCAGTTTACTAAACGGAGCAAAAAACATACTTTTAATGAAATAAATGATGATTTGTCTTCTTCAATTATTATTTATTTATTAAAGTAGTTAATTGCATACGAAAAAACCTTAAACGCTATGGAAAAATCAACGAAATTCACGATCAAGAAATCAACATTTCGGTGCAACTAAAAAGTGCAACTAAAAGTTATGAAAGAGCCAGTCTGTATTATAAAGTTTAATTGTGAAAATTATGCAAAATAATAATAATTCCATACAAAATTTTATACAATTGGCGGACTTAATGCCTTTAAGCATTCTCTAACCACGAGCTAAGCGGGTGCTATAAAAATATGAAAATATGTATACATGAATATAAATATAAGCAAAGCGGGAGTGTAAGGGGCTGGAAACAACACCTTTACCAGCCCAAGCGCCAACCCCACCTGCACGTGGTACACTCTGCTGACCTACGGACGGGGCTCTGGCGACCGACGTCTGGCGGGATAACCAGACAGCGCTTCATACAGGTAGAAATACCCTGTATACTGGATACAACACCTCCATAACGGGTTTCCCTACCTTGAGCGGGTAGGTGTTTTTGCGTCAGATGGCAATCGGCAATAGACTAATAAACCCCAAAAGCCAAATCTTTAGAAAAGAAACATGGAAAGGTTACGTAATGGATTGAGTTTCACGGATAGGGTGTCGCCGCGAAACGACGCGCAGTCACATCGCCCTAAAACTGCGAATAGTATGCTAGGGCTACCGAGTCAAGGACGGGCTCGGCCAACGACGTTAGTCCCAAATCGTAACCTAAAAGTCCGCTTCGCTACCTTAAATGTAGGAACATTAACGGGGAAGACTAAGGAACTTGCCTCTCTTTTCAAGCGCAGAAGGGTAGATTTTATATGTCTACAAGAGACTCGATGGACTGGATCCAAAGCCCGTAATATCGGAGAGGGCTACAAACTTATGTACGTAGGTGCAAAGCATGGTAGGAATGGCGTAGCAATTGCTGTCAAAGAAGATCATCTTGAAAACATCCTGGAGGTCAACCGTATTAACGACAGACTCATGTCAATAAAGGTACTGGTGGAAGGTGAGGTACTAAATATTGTAGCTGCATATGCTCCCCAAGTGGGTTGTAGCCAAGCAGAGAAAGACAATTTTTGGACTTCCCTAGAATACACTCTTCAATCAATATCTCCTAAAGAAACTACTTTACTGGGAGGTGATTTAAACGGAGAAGCACATCGGAGAAGCAAACAGCGCTTTCAAAAGGGTGCACGGAGGTTACGCATACGGAACACTAAACGATGCTGGTAAAGTCATTCTCTCCACGGCAGCAGCCTTCGATCTTGCTATTGCCAATTCCTTCTTCGCTAAAAAGATCGAACATCTGATCACGTATAAAAGCAGCCAAACATCTTCACAGATTGACTACATACTAATCAACCGAGCTCACATTGGCCGTGTAACAAATTGTAAGGTTATTCCGGGAGAATGCGTCGCCCCCCAACACCGTATTGTTGTAATGGACGTGCTATTCAAACGACATCCCAAGGAAAAACCAACTCAAATTCCTGAACTCACCAAATGGTGGAACCTAAAAGGTGAGAAAATTCCCGAGTTCTGTGAACGTCTTGCTGATTTAAAGGTTGATGTTAAATCAGATATTGACACCATATGGGAACATTTACGTAAGTCCATTATAACTACTGCAAACAACATTCTTGGCCGTACAAAAAGCGGTAAAAAATCCGACAGAGAGACGTGGTGGTGGACAGAGAAAGTGCAAGATGCAATACGGGAAAAGAAAAATGCTTTTAAGACCTGGCAGTCCACTTTAACCCCAGAAGATCGGGAAAAGTACAAAGCAGTTAAAAAGTTACCAAGAAAGTTATAGCCATAGAACGTGCGCAGTCCCAGACAACGCTTTATAGTAAATTAAGCACAAAAGAAGGCCAAAAGTGTATATATAAGCTAGCAAAACAGCGTTGTCAAAGCACAAAGGATCCGGCCAGGTGTAAAACTGTCAAAGGTCCAAATGGCGACTTGTTATATAAAGACCATGATGTCATAACAGTTTGGCATCATTATTACGAACAGCTACTATCCCTACCCCATCTAGCTGCCACACAACTTCCTGGAGTGGAAGTGAATGCAGGACTTATACCTCCAATACACCCTGATGAGGTAAAGAAAGCCCTACACAAAATGTCCAACAAGAAAGCCATTGGACCTGACGGAATACCAGTGGAAGCTTGGAAATGCTTAGGTCCACGCGGACTCGTGCTGCTAACCGATTTCTTTAACTGTATGTTGTTCTCTTCAAAAATGCCAAAGGCGTGGAGATTGAGCACTATAGTTCCCATCTACAAGGGAAAAGGTAGTAAGTACGAGTGCAACAACTACCGCGGAATCAAGCTCCTCAGTCACACCATGAAGCTCTATGAGAGGGTAATTGACAGCCGCATAAGATCCGAGTGCGAGCTGTCTAAGAACCACTATGGCTTCGTACCTGGATTGTCTACCACGGATCCGATGTTTGCTCTTAACACGATTGTCGAAGAGTATCGCGCGAAAAACCGACCATTACATGTCGCATTTTTGGACATGGAAAAGGCGTTTGACCGTGTCCCAAGGGATACGATCTGGTGGAGCCTTCGTAAGAAAAATGTCCCCGAACACTACGTTAACATCATTGCCGACATGTACAGAGATGCGAGATCAATGGTTCGGACGCTGGTGGGTGAGACCAGGTCGATAGCGGTCACAGAAGGAGTGCACCAAGGTTCTGTATTGAGCCCTTTTCTGTTTTGTTTGGTTCTGGACTCACTCACCGAAGCGGCACAGAATTCAGCAACGTGGACATTTATATACACTGACGACGTAGCCATCTGCACAGACAGCCGCGCTCACTTGCAAGAGGCACTCGTGTCGTGGAAACACCGGTGGCCTAGTGCTGAGTGTGGCAAAGACTCAGTTCATGTCCTTCAACGACCCAGATACAAACAACAGTCCGATTTCCATCGATGGACAATTGGTGAACTCGTGTGATCAATACAAGTATCTGGGTAGTATGATGAGCGGTTCTGGGGACTTGGAAATTAACATTCAGCACCGAATAGCCGCAGCGTGGCTAAAGTGGCGAGAAGTGACTGGTGTCACGTGCGATAGGAGAATGCCGGTCAAACTTAAAGGTTTAATCTATAAGACCATCATCAGACCAGTCCTATTGTATGGCAGTGAAACATGGGCCGTAACTCAAAAGAATGTGCATACCATGCAAGTTGCTGAGATGAAGATGCTGAGGTGGATGTGCGGCGTTACCAAGCGCGACAAAATCCGCAACGAGTACGTGCGAGGAATCTTGGGCGTGCGCGACATCGCTGACAAGATGCAGGAAAGTAGGCTGCGATGGTATGGGCACGTGAAGAGGAGGCCACACGACTACGTAGGGAACTTGGCACTACAACTCTCCAACCCAGGTCGAAGATCTAGGGGCAGACCCAAAACACGATGGAAAGATGTAGTGGTAAAGGACATGAGAGAGTGCGAAGTCTCCGAAAATGAAGTCGAGGATAGAGCGAAGTGGAGGCGTAAGACAAGAAAGGCTGACCCCACCACCATGTGGGACACATAGCCAGGAAGAGAGAGAGAGAATATAAATATAAGCAAACATAACATACGTTTAAATACACTTTTTGCGCAGCCCTAATCTACGCAATCTGCTGCGTTGCATCAATAATTATTGTAAATTAAACATATATATAAAAAATTCTCTTTTTTTTTGCAACCTCTGGCTGGAGCCCAGATAAATTCACTTGTAAAAATATATCACTACAAATAAATAAAAATAACAATATACTCTACACCTGATACATAGTATACGTAATTTTTAAATAATACTTAATACACATATTTTATTTTAAACCCTCTCAGAAATGAGAGGAGGCCTGTGCCCAGCAGTGGGACGTGTATATAGACTGTAACTTTAACACATATTTTAAGGTTACTTACACATACGAACATATTCAATATCAGCATATTATAAAATTTATAATATAAACTTATATCTACATATGTAGAGACATTTAAGAAAGTTAGCCACTGCAAGAAGAAAGCTAATGACCGGACACCATTCTCTTAAAGGCAGCAGAAGTATGTTTCCTAATATGTGGAGGTAATTTATTCCAAAGCCTTTTGGTCTCCGCATTTATCGTCATTTGTCTCAAATCATCACGATTTGGCCGCAATGCCTGACGTCTCGCGCCAATGACGGTGTTGGCCCTCGTCGACCTCTCTCTTCTTCTCTTCGATCTTACGTCTGACGTAAATGAGATGATTATATCGCGATCTATCGCAATTCATAAGATTTTCTTACCATTTCCATTAGATGCCTTTTTTCGAAACTTACCGGGCGAAATGGAGTGATGGATTCTCGTATGCCACCAATGTATCGCGTTACAACCTATTAAAGTTCACTGTTGAACACAAGCCTCCCCCCATAGATTGCCTCGTAGGAGGTTATTTGCCATAGTTGCCACGCTTGGCAAGCGGGTTGGCAATCGCAGTTTTTTTTGTATTTAGTCGTTATTAGGTAGACGCTGCTGCCCATCTCCTGATTTGTTTCCTTCTGTCGCCTCTTGCGACACCCACGGGATGATATGGGGTAGTGGATATTCTTACACCGCCATTTCATGTCACAGATATATTAAAAGAAGGCATTATACTAACCACTGTGTTCTTTCAGCTGGGGCCGGGTGGATTTTTTATTTTACTCGATCATCGCGGTAACGTTGTATTACACGACAACATTAAACCTGCAGTAAGTATTTTTCAAGCGTATTATCAAGATAGTTAAAAGAAATCTTTTAATAATCCATCCGCGATATCACCCGTCATAGTAGACATTTATATCATTGAGTGTAATGTAGTACCACTGATAGATTTCAACCATGTTGCTACCAGTAGCTTTAAATTCTCATTCGTTCGAAATCCTCATTTTAATGCCCATCCTTATAAAACTATTCTGGCCGTAAATAATGTTAGAACTTAAAAAGATCTTCTTTTTAATTCAAAGTTGTTCAAAGGAGTTTTGGTGGGAACTCGACTGCTTGCAGGTTGTCACTGTTTAATCGTTTACATAAAATCGTTTAAAGAAGACTTTATCACGTAAAAGTTATGCAAATTTGTTTATTGTGTGAACTTAATTGAAACGACGAAATATGCTCTAATGTTAATATAAACCTCTAGTTTATTAATCGGATCGCTTAGGTGTCTAAGATAATGTCGTCATCCACTGTTTGTCGGCTTAAGCTGTTGTTGAAATTTCCCAAAACTTCACAATGTGATGGATTACAAATTGTGGGAAGTTGTTGAACAAATTATTATAAAAGTACTTAAGTAAAAAGTAAATATAGAACATATTATTATTTCTATATAAATATCACCTTATCTACTTATAGTGGCAGGTGTCGTCTTTTAAGCTTAACATAGCCTGTGTCAGGAGACACTGCTCTTCTTTAACTTTCGGTTTCGGTATTTCTTTAACGGTTGATTTCTGGATCCTCGACAACAACATCACCTACCGGTATCAATTTTGAATCTAAACCATTCTCTCATCAACTTAATCACACACACAAAATTTCATCAAAGTCAGTCCAGCCGTTTAGGAGGAGTTCAGTCACATACACACGGACAGAAGAATTACATAACTTTAACGTGGTAGAGCCATGCTGCAGCTATACTACTAGTATAGTTGTAGCACGAATGGGTTGGCTCGACCGGGGAAGGACCACGTTCTCACAGAATACCAGCGTAAAATAGCAGCTTCAAACTGCTGTGTTTCGTATGGTGAGTGTAGAGAACCGGAGACCCATTTAACTAGAAAAGAGGCATTCCATCTTAGTCCTCACGGGTGGCAGGCAATCCGTACTTTGATTCGCAAACGAGGATAGATGTAGATGTCTATGGGCCACAGCAACCACTTACCATCAGGTGGACTGTGTGCTCGTTTGTCACCCTATCCGATAAAAAAAATAGGTAATATGCATGTGTTATATATATATATATATATATATATATATATATATATATATATATGTGTGTGTATATATATATATATAAACTTTTCTCTTAAATTAATCTGTTTATTGATGAAATTTGCATCAAAACTGGTTGCGTAGTTTAAAAGATCTAAGCGTACAGACAGTAGAAAGCGACTTTGTTTTATACTATACAGAAATAAATTAAATTTTTTGTTAAATTAAGAATAAAAATATCATCAATACGTGCTTAATGTTACGTGTTATATAAAATCCGAAATTAACCATTGTTAAATCCAAATCTTTGTTAGATATTAAAACAAAAAAGTAAAATATTAACACTGATTCTATCAACAGTTTGATGGTGACATACTTAAACCCGGATACCGCACAGTAGACTTTTTAGACCTGGAGCAAGCGGCAGCTGACCACTTTCCACGAGAGTATCCTAAGGAATGGGTGGAGGTGATGTGCAAATGGATTTGTATTTTGCTATATTATATAAAATAGATATTTTACAAGTAACTGTTATACAGCACCTAAAGCCGGATCCACATATGATTATCTTGATCAGCGTATCGTATCGAGTACTTAGTTTGTATCTTAAGTATGTACGCCCATTTGGCCACGTCGTATAACTAGCCGTATCGTGTCAAAATGTCCTCGTACCTTTTCCATATCCAAAATTTTCAAGACTGTATAGCGGCCATAGTTTTGTCAGTCGTTTGATATGGGATAACTTTTTCTCTCAAAGACCTATATACCGTTATATTCAGTGTTGCAAAATAACAAATATACCAAAATAAATATCGTAACAAAACCAATGCGTCGGCCACCACAATGTGAATTATTTAAAATTCATCCCTTTGTCCCCTATGGTAATCGGATAAAAGCCGACTATAGATGGGACGTATCGTAGCAGGTATCGTGTCGCATTCGCGTATCGTGATAGTAGTAGATATCAAAATAAGTCCATCACCAATTCACGATACGTTTATCCGATACGAAGTGGGTCAAATACGAGGTTTTGTGCGAAACTTGGCGTATTAGATATGGTATCACAACGGTGAATCAAATGATCGCGTATAATTTTGCGTCCAAACTGGCAATGAGATACACGTCTACGCCACGCGATGGAGATACGATACACCAATATGATCAAATGTTGACCAGGCCTAATATACTATATTATAATATACTGCTTAAAATTTTCTTTTTACAAGAAACAAACGAGCTCATAGTCTATCCGATCTAGTCTAGTCTAGTCGAGTCTAGCCTAATTTCTGTATAATATTTAAAAAAAAAATTAAGATGTTTGGATGCTTGTTACTCAATCAAAATACATAGCTAAATAGATTTGCATGAAATTTGGCACACAAATAGACTCTGTAAGTATTGGATTAGACATTGGATGATTCTTACCAAGAATAAAACTTACGGCTCGAAAATTAATATTAAACTATCCCTATTTCCATGGAAGAGGAATCCCAGGCTGAAGTACGTAATACCATTATATTCTGTGGCTGAAGCTAGTTATTTAGCTACATATTAATACACCAAATGTACTAATAATAATCTTTTAAATTATTTTGTATTAAATCTATGCTTCAAATATGGTAGAGCTATGCATGTAATATGCATGTATCGAAATGAGGTTGTCTGTCTGTCGTCATGTGGAATCTCATTTCGATACACAAAAAGACGAAATACTCTATTTCAAAAAGTAACCGACACATAAATATTACATAGAACAAGTAAAAGCGATAGTTTATTTGTAAATCAGTGCTTATATGTATTGTTTTATTACTTATTAATTACTGTTATCGATAGATGTGAATATGACTGATACATTATCATTTACTGATAATGTCCTTGGTAATGTTTTTAATATTTTTTTAATAAAATATGTAGGTATACAGTACAATAAAATGACTCGTTCTTGTAATGTCAAAGTACTGAAAAGTATTTTTACAGTGTTGTAAAAATACTTAACTTTACTTAAGATGAGATGTGAACAACAAACGTGGTGATTATAGGCTCCTTGGCTGACGTTTTAAATAAGGCTACGAACGACAATATCTATTCGAATATACGAGATAGAGAACTCATAGAACCCAGGGTACGAAACCTATCCAACTACAGAGAACTGCAGTACTGGGTGACGGCATATCCCCGAAATATTTTTCTTGAATTCTAAATAAAATTCCATAGAATTAAAACGTGATTATATATTTCACTTTATAGGACGTAATAGTTATGTAGTTAAAATGTTTGTTATAGTATATATATATATATATATATATATATATATATAGATCCTAAGTAATAATTTCTTTTTAGTTCCGCAAATCGTTGATTATCGACTATCCCGAAGGAAACAAAACAATGCACAGCAAATACATATATGAAGACGGGATGCGAGGGATATTAGAAATGCGGGAGTACCACTGGAAGCGTATACTGGATCATTACACGGCGGTGGTGGTGCTTCCAAAGAAGGAAGGCCGTCGCGCAGTACCTGATGCAAGGCATTTTACCCAACAACTCGCTAAGGAAGCCTATTTGACGATGTCTGAAACAGATTTTTCTGTGCATCCGGACTGGTAACTAAAGACAAGAAATAATTTAAAAATTCTACATTAGATTTATTATAATTCTTCTCTACGTGATAGCATATTTTTTATAGAATAAGGGTGACAAACGAGCACACAGTCCACCAGATGGTAAGTGGTTGCTGTGGCTCATAGTCATCTACATCTATCTTCGTTTGCGAATTAAAATACAGATGCGTTGTCAGCCGTGAGGACTAAGATAGAATGCCCCTTTTCCAGTTAAATAGGTCTCCAGTTCTCTACGTTAATATAGCTAATGAAATCTTTACAAAATACATCACAGATGTCGTAGACAAACACACCAAAGAAGCTATCACATAAGGAAACAGAAGAATTGCTAAAAACTGGCTTTTACTAATTGATGGTATTTGTAAAATTATTAGATAATTTTTGTTATTGTTTTAATTTTTTTTTAATGCACATAGTTAATACATTTCAGTTTTATATAGATTACCTTTGTTTTCATAGTTTTCTTTCTTTTTATGTTCAAAGATTTAAAGCAATAAGCAGTTCTGTTATTGTTGTTTTGTGTAATACAATCTGTCTGATAAGGTGTATAAAATAGCGCTTAATGAACTATGGTCTCAGGTTTCTTCGATACAGGCTTGCCTAGTGAGGAAACCAACAGATATTACCTATTGTATTATTTTTCTTACTGCTAATAAAACATTTTTCATTTTTTTTCAATCACACTGTGTATTTTATTATTATGTATGCAACAAATATTTCAAAATTTTTAATTTTTAAATTTTAAAATTTGTCATATTATCATAGGCTTTACTGTCGTCATGTGGAACCTCATTTCGATACACAAAAAGACGAAATACTCTATTTCATAAAGCGACGAAAAAATGAAGCACACTTCCAAATGCAAAATCTTAAGCACATCTTCTCCCCGATTCCACCAACATTACAAGAATTGCCTTATCAGTGTAAGTCCACTTAATATTTTGATTACTGTAAGTCCACTTAATATTTTGATTACTGTAAGTCCACTTAATATTTTGATTACTTTAGATAAATATTGTATATTATAAGCTGAGCCTTGGCCGTTCAGATGCTAAACACTCGCCGGAAATTTCACAGTACGCGTTCGATTTCCGCCGCCACCAATGAAATTGTTAATTGCAATTTTAAGTGCCGATTTGCACATACTCGGCGGTGAAGGAAAACATCATGAGGAAACCTGTATGCGTACGAAATAAAACATTTCGAGGACTTGCGAAGTCCGCCAGCCCGCATTGGAGCAATGTGCGGACTAATTGCTCCATAAGTTATAATTCATTTCTGATAAGGTTTTAGTTCATAACCCGTTCCGAAATAAGAGGAGGCTAAGGCCTAGCAATGGGACGTATAAATCTGTAACTTAACTTTTAACTCTTATTTTACTATAAACCTGTTGCATTACATTAATAAACGAGATTTTTGAAGCGATACTTCTTTATCGACGTGGTGGAGAAATTTAGTAGGTACGGCAAGGTACGTGATGGTAATATGGTCACCTTGAGCTTTGCCGCCCTATAAAACTAAAACTAAGAGGAGGGCAGAGACAAAAACACAAAGTCGTATATACTATAACTATTATATTAGGAATAAAATAACAAAAAAACCTTTGGTAATAAATAGGAACACTTCGAAAAAATCAACTTAAAAAAACTTATTACACTACACAATACTAAAATCAAAAAGATTTAAATCTATAGGTAAGTATACTATACTACTTAAATGTCTTTGACTAAAATCATTGAGTTATATGTACTACGTACTAGAGAAGCCATTCCGAACATTGACTATGTTCAACTGAACTGTAGTGCAATCCATACAAACTAAATATTGTGTAAATTGAAGATTTGTGAATTCTATAAAATAATTATTATTACATTTTATTTAGAAATATGTTTGTTTAGATTAAATTAAGATATTTTATATTAAATTATTATATTTATTTTATATTAATATCTTATTTTATATTAAAGTCTTCGCGCATGCGCGACTACTACTCCCGCGCATGCGCGAAGACATAGAGTAGGACACAATTTTTGTTTGGAATGGCTTCTCTAGTACGTAGTACATATAACTCAATGACTAAATTATATTAAAATATTTACTATAATGTCAACTGTCAAAATGGCTTGATAAAGCAGCGCTCATTTGACTTTTTATTATTTGATTGACTGATGAACAGTTATCGTATTACAGAGCCATCTATGCAAACAAGGCTGTAGTTATTGAGTTATAAGAAAGTGACCATATTAACCAGATGACCATATTACTCTCACTCACTATATTAAAAATCAAAATGGTCACGTTTTCTTGTAACTTTTTACCACTGGGGTTGCAAGAGTAATAGAATTAAAGAAGTATGATATGTCGTAAAGAAGTTTAACTTCGTACGTGTGTACACAATTACACGCACAATTTTTAATAGCCTCGGGCTTAAGCTATAGTTTAAGATGATACCTTTTTTTAAAAAGAAGTAACCGCAACAGCACTGTCTTCACGAAATTTGACATTTTTGCTATAAAATTCGATACTCATCATCAACATTTTAGTTCGCTTAATTTCCACGGGAATTCTATATTTAAACAGACTCTATTTTCAACCTGAGATTAATTATCAGTAGATTTCTTTTTGTGATAAGGATGAGCAGAAAGAGAGAATTTAAAATAACATCAGTTCGAATCCGCTGCTGTCTATCGTAAATCGCTCCTAACACAAACATATTTTCAAGTTAGTGTGTGTGGTTAACAAAAATATATTTAAAGTGTTTTATTATGTAAAAAATGTGTTTTGTGATGGTTATCGAAAGGTTCCATGGTGTATGAAAACCAACTATTATTATTGTGTATAATATTCAAAAGCTTTTACACACGAAGAAATTTTCTGCAGAAATTTTTATAACATGTGCCGGACATACATATTCGGTTCTATCGTTTGATATTACAAAGATTATCAAACGCTCATTTCGGCGTTTTTGACCGAGCCGGGTCATAAACTGAATTAATAATATTCTGATCATAACAGGTAACGAAGAGTTAATGACGAGGATATCCATGGAAGCGATAGCTACGGCGCAGTGGTCAGAAATTGACGAATATCAAGACTGTTCCACATGTCAGCTCGGTTCTGTGATCGCCTTCTTTACAAGTGGTAAAATTAAGATTTTTTTTTACACTTTGATATTTTAGTAAATAATTAGCTCGCATTCTGTCTGCAGCTCATGGACAGTTCCTGACATAGCAAATATACTGCAACCTATTCCTCACAGAGACATTTATAGGTATATTCTATTGTTATCTCTGAGAACCAAGAAGCACAACTGTCTCACTAGTCCTTCAAACGTCAGATGTTGTTGTTTTAGGTTATTTTTAAGTGAATAAAAACTTTAATCAAGTATAAAAACTAACCAAATGTCGTAACATAATTTTTACGCGTAGCTACCTAACATTTTATCCTTTATTGGCCTGCCTTACAAATTTTACGGCGGCTGCTGCTATTCATGAAGAGCGCCCGAGCATAGATACATTCACCGCTACGATAAAAACTTTACTCCAGTCTGTAGGTGTTAGAACTTTTACCTATGCTGCTAAGCTCTGGCTCTGGCTCTGCTGGGGGGGACAAACCTATCCCTCGCTATTCGTGGGAACGCAATGGATAATCGTAAAAATAATTTAACTAACCAACATGGCGGCGATGTGGGTTCGCCACCCATCACATCTCGTTTCTCGTGAGGACGAAAAGCGACTCAAGGAGAGCCGCTTCGCTACGTTGAATGTAAGAGGAGGAATGGATGGTAAGGTAGATGAAGTATGTCAGATGATGGATGAACGATGCATTGATATTCTGTGCGTGAACCAAGAGAAAAGGATGTGACACCACAGTTCATGGCCCCTACACAGCATATAGGGAGTTGGTGTGATTCTTTCATCTCGAATGGTTGAATGTGTGATGGAGCATGAATGTGTAAGCCCAAGACTCCTCTGGATTCTGGTTCAAAGTCGGACTCACTTGCTTGTTTATCCTTGGGGTCTATGCACCGACGGATCTGCGTGGAGGTGGGTCATTAAAATCCCAACAAGAGAGAGAGGAATTTTGAGATAGCATGAGAGAGGTCTTGAATAAATGCGGAGAAAATGAACGGATCGTGATGTTAGGGGACTTTAATGGATGGGTTGGAGTAAAGCGTGATGGGTATGAAGGAGTTCTGGATACGTTTGGGGACGAGATAGTGAATGACAATGGGAGAAGCCTGCTTGAAGTATGCTTGGAATGGAATCTGTGCGTGGCCAACACAATGTTTGATCACAAAAAGATCCATTTGTATACAAGAGATGAGGGTGAGTCTAGAAGTATTTTAGATTTTGTAATTGTGGATGAAAGACTGAGGAAGAAAGTGCTAGACACTCGGGCATACCGCGGTGTAGGCCTAGACACAGAACACTTCCTGGTCATAGCCTGAATGCGTGGCCTCTTTAAACGGTGGCGACACCGAGGGGCCGAGCCTACGAGTGTTCTGGACAGAGTAAAAGTGGAAAATCTACAAGAAAAAGAAAAGAAAGACGAGTATGTAGAGAAACTGAAAGATAGTTTTTAAAGGCATAGAAGAGATAGGTGTGATTGAAGATTTGTGGGAGACATTTAAGAAAGAGATCGTGAATGTTGCTATTGAGGTATGTGGGGTAGCTAAAAGAAGAAAGAACTATAACGTGTGGATGGATAAAGATGTGCAAAGTTTGGTGTACAAAGGTTGTGCAAGAAAAGAAGAAAGCGTGGTTGGATTGGTTAGCAACAAAAGCTAGGCAACGGATGACGAGATAAAGGAAGCAAGAACGAAGTATAAAAGATTGAAAACAACAGCAAAAGAAGTTGTGTCTAGAAAGAAGAAGAAGAGATGATTTCGATAGGAGGCTCACTGAAGATTTCCAGTCAAACATTAAGTTTTTCTGGAAATCCATCAAAACAGCCAGAGGAAAAACTTCTACCTCGGAGCTGAGTACAATCAGGAGTCAAGATGGGAGCATTATAAAAGGGGGATGGAATGTGTGTTAAGAAGATGGAAAGAATATTTTGAAAGTTTGTTTGAAAGAGAGGGAGTGCAGGTACAGCATCCGGCACCTTCCATGGAAATTAATATAAATGTTGATAAAAGTAAGATAAGCATGGATGAAATAGTGAAAGCGTTGAAAAGTATGAGATTAGGTAAGGCTGCAGGGTATGACAGGATTACCGTCGAGATGCTGAGGGCTGGACAGGGCATAGTGGCTAGTCAGTCAGCTGTACCGCCTTTTCAATTTATGCTGGCGAAATGGGCAAGTACCGGGAGACTGGTGCAAAGCCGTAATCGTGCCATTGTATAAGGGAAAAGGGTTACGGCAGGACTGCATAACTTACCGCAGTATAAGCCTTCTCAGCGTCGTCGGTAAATTGTATGCGAAAATGTTGATTGAAAGGGTTGTGAATGAAACAGACGAAAAAGTATGTGATGCACAAGCGGGATTCAGAAAGGGAATGGGATGTACGGATCATGTCTTTCCCTTGCGATGCATAGCTGAAAAGTGTTTGGATAAAAACAAGAAGGTTTATTACGCATTCATGGATCTAGAAAAGGCCTATGATAGAGTGGTGAGAATGACAGACTGCGATATCGTGATTGGAGATGAACAAATTGAACAGGTGAAAGAGTTTGTGTATCTGGGTTCAAAGTTTACAAGAGATGGAGAGTGTGAGAGTGATATCGAAAGAAGAGTAAATGCAGGAAACGTGGTGAATGGAGCTTTGCACTCCTTTATGAACAGTCGGAAGGTGTCTAACAAGGCTCATTTAGCTGTGCATGAGGGGGTGTTGGTTCCGACACTCATGTACGGAAGTGAAAGTTGGGTATGGCAGAAGAAACATGAAAGCAGAATAAATGCAGTTGAGATGAGAGCGTTAAGAAGTATGATAGGAGCTAAAGTGAGTGATAAGATAAGAAATAGTGAGATAAGGAAACGTTGTGGTATGAAAGAAGGTGTAGTGACAAAAACTTAGAACGGTATGCTGAGATGGTTTGGCCATGTCGAGAGAATGAATGAAGAACGATTGACGAAAAAAGTATATAAGGCGAGTGTGAATGAAAGTGTTGGAAGGGGTAGACCTAGGCGGACATTTCAAGACCATATCAGGGACGTCTTGAAAAAAGGCCAGGTTAAGAGTACCCTAAACCGTAGAGCATGTATGAAGAGAATAATGAAAGTGGACGAAGCGAAACAAGTATGTAAGTATCGTAGCAAGTGAAAAGAAGTGGTCTCTGCCTACCCCTACGGGAAAGAGGCGTGATTATATATGTGTATGTATGCTAAGCAAACACTAATGTATTCTATCCATATGTAAGAAAGTAAGTACAATAACGGGCTTTGAAATATTTCTTCGGTTTCAGGAAAGACAATCCATTTGTGACTTTCTTTGTCTGAAGTTGTTTACAAGTTGCAAGTATTCATTTTTACATTTTTAGCCAGAAAAAAGGCCTAGCATTTTTGACACTATGCGGCTACCCGCATTGCGGCCAGCACTTGACCGCAAGCAAAGATAATATACTCATGTAAAAGTTATTTTTATTCGCATTGAAATTATATGAAGATCTTAATCTATATCTACTAATATTACTAATACAATAACAGCAGTTGCGGTTGCGATTTCGGCTAGCCGTATTTCGAAAAACCGCAAGTTGTCCGCGGGATACAGAAAATAGTGTGTTACACACTATTTTGCGCTCTTAAATATGATAACAAATATCTAGTATGATAGGAAATTGTAGAATGTACAATTTTCATCAGAGAGCGGCTTCTCGCGCTGGCAGTACTACGAGGCGACTAGTCCTCACGCATTACCTCCGCCGGGAGGGCTGTGGTCGCGGGGCGCCACCGAAGCCTGGTTCGTACGTGCCGCGGCCGCCGCGCCTTCACTGCTTATCCACGCCCCGGTTGCACCGATCCGCCGACTTCGCAACAGCGACGCGCCCATACCAAAAGTGAGCACGCGTATAAATTAATCGACAAATTGACGCTGCTGTGTTGTATGATGAGTGTAGAAAACCGTAGACTCTTTTTACTGGAAACGAGGCATTCCAACTCAGTCCTCAGGGCTGACAACGCATCTGCATTTTATTCTATATATTCTATAAGATAAGTGTAAATTTCTATACGCCACAGCATCCACTTTCCATAAGGTGGATCTGTGTTCGTTGCTCAATATTCTATTAAAAAGGCCTCCCACAAAGACCTATATATATATATATATATATATATATATATATATATATATATATATATATATATATATATATATTACTAGACGGACACTACGGTACGGTATACATTGCGCACTAAGTTATAGTCAATTCTCCATAACTTCTTTAGTCAACTGCGAGCGGGCGAGAAGATTAGTTCTTTGTCATTATTTATGCTTTGTCAACGTAATTTTAACTTTATTTCTGACTAGATGTTGTTGTTATTGTGTAATTTAGGGTTTATTTTTTTGCGCAGAATCCCAATTATTTTTCTAAAATGAAACTTACTTCATAATAGCATCAGCTATCTGCCAGGGAAAGACCCGTCAAAATCGGTCCAGCCTTTTCGGAGATTAGCCGGAGCAAACAGACAGACAGACAAACAAAAAAATTAAAAAATTGTATTTTTGATATAATTACCGTATATAATTTCCTATGCGTTTAGTAAAAAGCTGTTATTTTGACAAACAGACACTTCAATTTTATTAAAGTCGGTAAAAAAATTACTTCGCGCACATCCGCTCGATAAAATAAAATGATGTGTCTTACATCGTTTGAAGAGCACCTCCCGCCCTCCCTCAATTGCGTGCACTATCACCGTCACTACTCTACTACTCTACTCTACTACACTACTCCCAACACCACTACCCTAGGAAAGATACACCACCGACTTTGATACGACACGTGTTTCGCCTCTACACGAGACATCTTCATGTGATCTAGACTCTGCGGTGGCTGACCGCTAATCGGTGACTTAACAGTCACTAATTTTTTACCAACTTTAATATAATGGACTTTTGCAAAGTGACGCCTGATTCTATTAATTAACTTCAATTTCATTTATTTGTATAGAATAGATAATAAAGTAACTTCATTTCGTATTTGCCATGAAAATACAACTGCAAATGCATCCACAGATGAGACACAATTTTTATTCTGAATTGCCGATCTAGTAGATTACATAGAAGTCTTTGACTCACTACGAAGACCCACGCTGCAGCTATATTGTAGCTGCATCACGAACGGATCAGCTCGTTCGAAAAAGAGCTACGTTCTCACAGTATACCATCGTAAAACAGGAGAACAGAGCTGCTGTTTTGCTCAGTGAGCGACGAGAACCGCAGACTATTTTTACTCGTAACAATAAGGAAACATTCTATCTTAGTCCTCAGATTTTTGGCGGCTCTATTTTTATGACCTACAAATAATTGTACCGTATCGAGATTGTTTAGGCCCAAAAATGGTAATTTGAGACGGCATCCAATCGCATTCGATTTAGCGAAGCGCCCGATGGTGTTAGGTGTTACGCGTGTCGCGGGGAGGGGGCATCGGTATGCAGCTTCCCAGCGTTTGGCGCTCGTGGGCGAAAACAATAGCTTGAGTGCAGCGGCGCCGTCGCAACGTAACGTATTTGTGGCGACCGTGGCAGCGATTTTGTGCGACCAGTTTTGGTTTATGGTCTAGATTTTCAATATTTGTGCGCGTTACTTCGCTACTTAAATTGTGTTTCGTGAAGACCGCCTCGGATTAGGTTGTCTAAGTATTGCAGTGAGTCTACTCGAGCCGCGTGATCACTGTCTTAGAAGGTCGCGTTCGGTTCTCGAAATAATTTGTTGCTGAGTGAAAGGAAGTGAACTTTGACCCACCAGTCATCAGTCGTGCCGCGTGTTACGTTTTTGATTATAATTAACGGGATTTAGTTGAGTTTTGAAGTTAGTTAAATGTACAATAAAGTTGATAGACTGACATAGTGAATTGAAGAAAGAAATTGTCCATTGGTGACGCCGCTGGAGGATACCACATAGGGTGGCGGTGCTGGAGTCAGGGTTGCTGCTGATTAAAAAGGGCTGATTCAGGTTAAACATATATACACTTCTCACACACTACTTACATTCACTACACCTAACGCCTGAACGAGTCTTGTGGTCCGTCTTCGCTTCTGAACCAGGTAAGTCGCATTAAGTACCTAATTCATATATATTAAATATCCATAAGCATTTGGGCCCCGTCCTTAGTTGTCTGTCGAATCTACAGCTGTATGGGCCCCTGTATAGTCGACCTTAGTCTGGGCAACTAGGTGCGTGTACAAAGATGATTATCGATCTAAGTCTTTACGATACAAGAAAAAATCCTAATGTGAAGGCAACGTTGTTTACAATTTAAGATAAAAAGAATTGTTATTCGAAGATAAATGTAGATTTTAGAAAGGCAGCGTAATATCCAGTGATGTCAGCAGCGCAACCATAGACCAAAATCCTCTGCTTGGATCCGGGAGGGCTAGTGTAGCTACTTTTAAATGTCCACCGCGAGATAAACTTAGGCGTGGGCTCTCTGCTACATCCGGCGAAATACGGGGAGATGCAGGCGTATTTCCTAAAGACTAGAAAGATAGAGTAAAAGGAATCATTCACTCTACTACTAACTGATAAGTCTGATAGTACACGACTGCTTATAGGAAGATGTTTCATTAGTATTGATTACTTTAATGCTGGCTCTATATTCGCCTGCAAATCTTGCCGTGTATTCACGCAATTCACAACATTCGCTCAGAGATTTTCTCGCGCTTTTAATAGAGATGCGCGTCAAACTAGATGCTGACCTAATAGTAAAATTAAATATCTACTACTTATTAACATTTGTGTAAAATACTCCACTTCACCATTTCAAGTAAGCTTAAAGTGCTTGTATTAGGAGTGACTCGCGACTGTAGTCAAAATTCGGATTCGAACCCGCTCACGACTTCTTGAATTAAAAGCTTTTTTTATAGGATAAGGGTGACAAACAAGCACACAGTCCACCTGATGGTAAGTGGTTGCTGCGGCCCATAGGCATCTACATCTATGCTTTATTACAAATAAAAATGTAGATACGTTATCTATGCTGCTGCTATATCCTATAAAAAAATGCCGTAGTAACTGCTATGCTATGCTATGCTCAGCAACTCGCCAGTACAGAATGTTGAGTACGGGGAAAATCTTTTAAGAAATGCATTGTATAAAATATCGATAAGTTCTATATCCAGCAGTAAACAAAGGAAAATGGAGAACGAGATGCTATTTAAAGGTTTAATGCTTTACCACAAGCAATTTCATGACTGTCAAAAAATATAGCACAAATAAAATCAATTTCATGGAATTTTTCCATATTTTCTCCTGTATCGTGGAGGCAGTTTACACACATATTGCACAAGGACAAACATCCAGAGCCGGAACAATTATTTGTAGGTACCCACACAAATACGTGTCTCGTACTGGATTCGAACCCACCCTTAGCGCAGCAACTCAATGCTTAGCCACCGCGCCTCAAGCACGGAACTTTCAAAAGCCTAGGTCAAGGCCAAGCCTAAATTTCATTGTAACTAAACAATACAAGTTCGACCCAGCTGTCATCACTGAAATTGTTCATCGTTGTTTTAAGAGAATTATTTCATATAGATAAGCGAGCACAAGATTTGGCTGACAGCGGCGAGAGTCCTGGAGTATTCCAATAAGGGCATGATTGGCGTCGCCGGTTTCCACTTCTATCCGAGGCATCTTGATGACCTTCTCAAAACCATAACTAATATACATGTAAGTATTAATGTAATTCCTATTAGTTCACGATCAAAATCTATGCTCATCACTACAGCCCATCACAAGTCCACTCATTGGGGAGATGTATTTCGTAGTCATTTTATACGTGGTAGAGCCTTATCGCAGCTATAATATAGTTGAAGCACAAATGTATCGGCTCGATCCATTTGTGCTTCAACTATATTATAGCGATCGATGTACGGCAAAACGAAGAAGATTTTTACGAAAACCGCTTCCTTTGCCTCCGCGCCTTGGTCGCGCGAGCGCCATTAGGAAATTCAGTACTGATTAGTATGTTTGATCGGACAATAGTCCGATCTATACAATGCGTCGATAATCGCACGACGAAAATTGGACAATTCGGTCGCATCGCATGATCGCACAACCTTCAATAGGACATTCCGCAGATATGATTATGTTTGAACGCACGGTCGCACCATCATTTTCGTCGGACGTACCTTACTCTATAAATATAATTAAAAAATAAAAAATTTGTACAACCGACTTCAATATAAATTATTAAGAATAACTCAAAAATTGTTGGTCAAACCTTAATCAAATTTATATGGAAGCACGTGAGAAGCACCAGCTTTCAAATAAAAAAGAATCATCGAAATCAGTTCACCCAGGAAAAAGTTATGAGGTAACACAAATAAAAAAAGAACATACAGTCGAATTGAGTACCGTCTCCTTTTTGAAGTTTGTAGAAAACAATCGCCACACTTGTCGGATGGGTTGGCAACCGCAGTTTCATATTATTCTGTTCTGTCCTGTTCTCATAAAGAAGCTACTACCCATCTCCTGGATCAATTTTCCTCTGTTGTCTCTTACGACACCCACGGGATGATATGGAGCCGATCGAGTAGATTCGCCGTTAAGACTATGCTTGAGTATCTTTTTTTTCATAGGTGACAAACGAGCACACAGTCCACCTGATGGTAAGTGGTTGCTGTGACCCATAGACATCTACACTCTATCCTCAATAAAGAATCAAAATGCAGATGCGTTGTCACCCGTGAGGACCAAGATGGAATGCCTCTTTTCCAGTAAAAAGGGTCTCCGGTTATCTACACTCAGCATACGAATCACAACAATGTTAATCTACTATTTTACGCTGGTATTCTGTGAGAGCGTGGTCCTTCTTTGGTCGAACCGACCAGTACGTGCTACAACTATACTACTAATATAGCTGCAGCATGGCTCTACCACGTATACAAACAAAATATGCCCTGCTAAATCTAAATATGCTTTATAGTATAGTTTTCATTAAGACATTCATTTATTACGTTTAGTATAATTTGAAGGATAGATAAAAAAATTCAACGCATTATTTTTTATTATTTTGTCGGTGGGAGGTGTAGTGTAGCCCCTACGAAAATATATATATATATATATATATTCGTAGGGTATATATATATATATATATTAGTGTAAAGGTACAATAAGAGTAATTAAAGTCTTAAACTGAGCAAGACTTCTCCTTTTCATTTAACACCTTCCAACATTTCAATATAAAACGCATAATTTTCAAATCTATATAAAATAATTAAATTATAGTGTACTGAAGAAGACGAGAGCAAATGTGAACCGCGCTGTGATAATAAGGATTGGTCCTGCGTTCTAATCGACGACGAAGGTTGGGTTGTAGCAAAGGTACGGGAGGACTTGGATGATGACATTGAAACCGAACCACTAAGAGAACACCTCGCCAACCTGCATCCAGCTGCTATGTCAGCGCTCCTTAATGCGAGCGTATTTAAGTTGCGTTGGATACATGATTATCAAGGCGTTTGTTTTCCGCCTCAAGATGAGGAAATACATGCCGCTGCTCCAGTAAGTCACTAATTTGGTAGACAACTAATAAATAATAGGTCTGCGAAACAGTTTCTTCGTATTTTGTTTGTATAAAATTAAAGAAAAATCTCTTTGATTGTACTGTCTGTATCTGGCTAGTTTTAATATGAATACATAAAGGATATTAAGAAAAATAAAAATAAAAAGTAAAACACACTTTCCCGCCATTTTTCAATTGTTTTTTTGTCCGCCAAAATGAGTGAATTAACGAAGAAATTCAATACATTCCGAAGTTTTATTACAAAATAGGGAAAAATGCGACGCAAGCCAAAGAAAATTTGTGACGTTTATGGACCTAATCACGGAATATAAAAACAGGTTCTTTTTATATTCCGTGGACCTAATGCAGTGTCAGTAAGTCTGAAGGTTTCCATTCTACCGTATGTGAACTGCACACATTTATATCTTGAATTTGCTACTTTTAGTACAATCTTAAAATATGTATAGTAATCTTTTAGTATTCAAAAATATATAAATATAATGGCAATTCGACTACAAGGCTATGACGTCTTTACTTTATTTTCATACAATTTCTATAAAAAAATTAAAATTTTTATTACTTTTTTAATAGCTTGACTAACGATATCAATGCTTTTTACCACAATTCCCATTTTTTTTTTATTTATGAAGATGGAGTTGAAATCTCTTAACAAATCTATAGCTACCATTGTCACCTCTTGACTTTAGACCTAAGTATGTAGATTTAAACATGTTATCAACTCAATTAATTATATAATATGACGGCTCCGTGACGCAGTAGCTTAGCAATAAGTTGCAGCACAGAGGGCCGCGGAATCGAATCCCGCAGCGAACAAGTCTTGATATTTATCCTTGTGAAATATATCTAAACTAACCTAAACTACCTGCACGATACAGGAGAAAATCCTACTATAGGAGTAACATTTTCAAAAAATAAATAAAAAAGTAATTAAGTAGGTTGAACATAGGTTGAAGTGATTATTAAAAATAAAATATTTTCAGATCATCGCCTCAATACTACGGTCTTTATGGTCGTCGGTAACGCTTATTTTTCACGTCACTAGAGAACTTATGACAGTCCTTTTCATACTGAACACTGGTAAGTATTATTTTTATAGATATATTATAATTACAAAATAATTTTGAAAGAAAACTATTGTTTTTAAGTCCAAATCATAAAAATTAATAAAGCAATCTAAAACCGGATAAATATGAACAACATTACATGAATTTAATTTAAATTAAAAAAAAGTGTGTGTGAACTTATGTACGCACGTAGGAAGTTATATGTACTTCTTTAGCGTAACAAAACAAAAAAAACTTGAGGGCAATTACCCACTGAAATTGTCGCTTTTAGATGCCAGTGTGCGCGCGCATCGTAACCACTTCATGGTATCGTTTTTAGGTGTCGTTGTGCGCGCGCATCTTAAAAATTCACTCTCTTCATTTTCCCCAAACGCCCCAAAAAAAGTATAACTTCAAAAAAATGTTATTTATAGTATTCATGTTGTTTTCATAAGCAAGGCAATGCCTTGCATTCTGTAATTATACTGGGTCTCTATACCCTTCATACCGGAACTGCTGGAAGCACTGCTATTTGGCGGCAGGATTCTTTTTACACGTGGTAGAGCCACACTGCAGCTATATTATGGTTCTAGCATGAATAGGTCTACTTTACCAGGGTACGACCACGCTCTCACAGAATACCAGCGTAATATGGCAGCCTAATACTGCTGTGTTTCGTATGGTGAGTGTAGATAAACGAAGACCATTTTTACTGGAAACGAGACATTTCAGCGTTTTGCTTCAGGCAACACAGTGACAGCGGAAACTGAAGCAGAGAAGGAGAAGAGACGTAGGCGCCTGCAGAAGGACTACGAGAGAGAGAAGTACGAACGTCTGTACGACCCGCGCGTGCTCGTCAACAGGACTCGATTCGCCGCCTGCGATCGTTCTAGACCTTTCTATCAGTTGCAGGTAATTTTAGATTTTAGTAAGCTAGCGCTTGAACAATTTGGATTTTTTGGGTAAAATGGTCACTGTGTATCCTTTTGTTATGACGTTACTAAAATCAGAGCGAAATTTATGATTGCTATAGAGTGTTCCTGTTCAACATGACAACAACAAACTGTTAGGATTTAGCCTGCGAGAGAATGAGATAGAATACAGTGTAGTATGCGACAGTAGCCCAATGGCAGGGTGCGGACCGAGAACTTGAAAGGTTGCGGGTTCGAATCACATGCATTTCGGTCTCCTCTTGTGCCGTGCTTTAAAGATGGTTAATATGAACTTTAATTGTTAAAATAAACAGTTAAAAATTAATTTTTTTTATTAAATACATAAAATTAACCATATTGAATAAAATTATCATATCCAATTCATTCATAACAACCCACGATTTCATAGCTAACCGATTTATACTATGTTATTCGTGCTTATGCCATCTAGCGTATATCTTATGTACCACTTTGAGAATCAATCATTCGATAAAATGACTAAAGAAACGCTAAAATTACGTCTAAGAATAAGGTAATTGTAACATTTACTTGCTATGAAATTAAGCTTTTATCTAGTATTAGTGTTACCCGCGACTTCGCCCGCGTGTTACTTGGGGTTTTAATTTTTTTGCGCGGAACTCTAATTCTTTTTATAAAATAAAAGTAGCCTAAGTTACTCCTTGTAACATCAGCTATCTGTCAAGGAAAATCCCGTCAAAATCGGTCCAGCCGTTTCGGAGATTAGCCGGAACAAACAGACAGACAGACGGACAGACAGACAGACAAAAACTTTAAAAATTGTATTTTTGTTATTAGTACCGTATATACTTTCATATGTATTTGGTAAAAAGCTGTAATTTTGCCATTACAAACAGACACTTCAATTTTATTTAATTGTATAGGTTAGATTTTATGCAGCACTTGTGGTTGAAAATGATCATATTAAGTAATTAATTTGCCATGAAATATTTTTATTTTACTTTGAATATTTCACTTCTACCGCTTGTAAACTGCACACATGTTTTTATCAATGAAGTTATTGTGGTTTCACCCCAGTTTTGAAAATCGAGGGTTCATCAGATCTCGACGTTTTGAAGTCCTAGGTAGCTAGTCTGACTATTCCTACGAGGATGTCACTACGTCTGTATGTGTGGGGGTGTACGTTGGGTGTGGTGGAATAAAGAATCATTATACGCCGCTTCACAATGAGATTTTTATAACATTAGATCAAAAACGATAATCCGGTTCACCTGATGGTCAGCCATTATTTTAGCACATAATAATTTTTGTAGCATTTTCATTTGGCGTTGGCTTTATCACACCTCAAGACCACGATGGAATACTTCATGTCCTGTAATTATAGCATCATTTTGATCCCGGTGCTGTTGTTACACCTCAAAAGCTTAAAAGGATCGAGCAACAAGCAAAGCTTGAGTCACACCTTTGAAGTTTCTAAACGACTCTACATATTTCGAATCGTATGTAGAGTCATTACATACTAAGAACGAGCTCCGTTCTAGCACACGGAGCGTTGTCTGATTTCCAAGGTGTGAACATCAAGCCCGGCAGGGAGATCCGCCCTCTTCGTTCAAAGACCAAACTTTCTCTACTGGAACATAATCAGAAATAAATACTCATATGCAAATACAGCATCCTATGCATGCGGAATCCAAGACAAAGAACTCTGTTAGTGCTACATAGTAAAGGGGGTTTGACTAATAACAAAGAAATAAATATTAATATTTTGAACATAGAATGAGTGTCCAGACCGGGATGTGCTTAACGTTGTTTGTGGTAGAAGCTAGGGACAAAAAATTTAAAAAACTTTTATTGTTCTTTTTTTTTGTTTTTTGTTGTTTTTTTAATTGTTTGTTAATGGGCGGTAGTAGCCACTTACCATCAGGTGGGGAGCATGCTCGTTTGCCCCCTCTGCTATAAAAAAAATTAAAACATATCCTACAAAAGCGGATCTGACGTGCGGCAAAGACAAGCCTTTTTTTAATGGAAATGAGTCATTCTATCTTAGTCCTCAGGAGTAACAACGCATTCTGAATTGTGATTCTTAATCGAGGATAGATGTAGATTTTTATGAACCATCCACTTCACATCGCATCCACTTACTATCATGTGGACTGCGCGGTCGTTTGTTATCCTTTGTACAAAAGCCAGTGTGTCAGTAAAAAGCTGGTATAACTGTCGCTGCTATAAACCTACAAATAGCGCACAGGGAAGGCCATGGAGGCGCTGCGGCGTCCGGCAAGCGCGTGCCGCTGGCCGCTGGCGGCGACGCCCGTGCCCGGTACCAACCTCGTGCTGCTGGCCGCCTACACGCCCTGCCCGCACCGCGCGCGCCCGCTCAGCAACCCGCTTGTCAACGAACGGGTAAGCGATAAGCGCACATACACACACGCACACACACACATGCACACGCACACGCAGAAGCAGACGCACGCGCACAGACACACGCACGCCTCCACGACGGGCATAAACCCACACAAAGATGCAGTATCATGAGTTTTGAAATAAAATGTCAGTGCCTCTTCAGTTGCAGACGCGGGTAAATATCGCTCGATGAGTTCTTAGTTTTATCCAAAAGCGTTCCCTGCTAGTCAGGACGGTCTAAAGTCGTGGATAACTTAAGAATTTCGGAGGAACGGAGAAAACAATAATATGAGCAGTGGTGGATTATTCTTAAGTGAAACTAGGCATGTGCCTAGGGGCGCAAGGTTACAGAGGGGCGCGTGGGGAAGTTATCACCGTCGCCTATGAACATTCGTAACACCAGGGGAACTGCAGGTGAGTCCCCGGCCTTTTAGAAAGGAATGAGCTCTTTTCTTGAAAGTCCCTAAGTCGTATCAGTCCGGAAAAACCGATGGTGACAGTAAATTCCACAGTATGGTCGTGCAAGGCAGAAAATTCCGCGTAAATCGCACAGTAGTGGATCGATAACCATCAATTTGATGAGGATGGAATTTCGAGTTTTGTCGCAGTGTAACATGGTGGAATTCAGCAGCTTGGTATTAATCCAAACAATTCTCTGAGCACCCCCCGTGGTATATGCGGTAGAAGATGTATAGAGATGCAACGTCTCTTTGCAAGCCTATTGAAAAGAACTTGATCAGCGACGATTCGGGCCGCTCTCCGTTGATTACGGTCAAGTTGAAAGAACAGATGATTCTGGGGTGCGCCGGCCCAGATATGAGAATAGTATTCCATTTCCATATGAGGCCGAAACTATGCGTTGTAAAGTTGCAAGCGGTGGGCCGGCATGAAATACCATCTTGATCTACTAAACACACCAAGCTTTTTTTGATGCCAGTTTAGCCTTCCCTTCCAAGTAAGTGCGGAACTGTACGTCTCTCGAAATGTCGACGCCAAGGATTCCGATGTTGGCTGAGTTTGTATCAGCCCAGGCCTTATAACACTCCTGCTTTTGCCGCTATGCGATTTTGCAGCAGCGACCAAACCAAGGCTGGGATCTGCCGCCGATGGGCACTACAGATGACGGGTTAAAAACTTGCATCCCCTGAAGCACCACATCGGCGATGTTGGGATCATCCAGCGAAAAGGAAATCCGCCCCCATGGGTAGGATGCCCGCATCCTATAGAGTCGCACACGGCCACAGCCTACATCGCGCCAGTAATGAGCATGTGATGGGCACCGTACTCCGGATCAGGCAGTGATACAAAGAGCCAAGAGAGACATCAACGGAGACCTGATAACCGTCCGGATAAGAGTCCAGCAAAACGTTCAACAGGAAATGTGCATCATTCACATCTGGAATCCGCGTGGGCAAAGGGACCAGTTGTGTCAGACCATATGCCAAGGCAAAGTCGTAAACAGATCTCCCCGCATTATCGGTAGCACGAGAACCAAGCCATTCGGAACACGATCTCTGCGGATGGGAACTCTTCTAGCACGGAATCTGTAGCCATTTGAACGTGGTCGATAAGTAGGTCTGTCTTGGCATTACCGCTGTGGGACTTATAAATGCAACCAGAGACGCGAGGGTGCTCGTCGCCGTAGTCTATGCAAAGCCATGAGATGGACAGGTATAAATACTCAGTGAGGGATTCTCTAGGATTATCGATGCTGGTACCCTCCCAGGGTAGATTTTTATTTAACACAGCTTTTATGTTTTGGGGGTAGGAGGGTAGGACGGGCTTTTTAACTATATTATAACATAGTTTATTTGCAAAATACGTAGTTATAATTTACTATATTGTTGGGAATGAGGGTAAAAAAATAAAAGGCAATACGAACAAATGAAGGTGGAGAATGGTTAATCTCCCACTTGTTTTAGTAGTATAAAGTATCGCACAAACGACTAAGAGGCTTCAAGTCTGTAATTTTACGGGTCTCACTGTCGTTACTGTGCCCGTTGGGGTATTCTACTAGTGTAGGCAAGGAAGATCGTGTTGTTGAGAGGCTGGCCCTATGTTACATTGAGATGGGTAGTGATGCTGTTGGTTTTTGCATACTTTGGTGTTGTCATGTAATTATTCTGATAGTAAGCAGGGTGTGTTACCGAGTAGTGTTCTTTTATTTAATCAAATCAAATCAAATCTGTTTATTTTGTGAACATAGGTTAATTTACAGATCTCGCTATGTACATAATAAATATAAGGTAGGTATGTAATGTCTACATCTATACAAATAAATAAAATTGAAGTGTCTGTTTGTAATGTCAAAATTACAGTTTTTTACTAAATGCATATGAAAGTAAATACGGTACTTATAACTAAAATACAATTTTTAAAATTTTTGTCTGTCTGTGTGTCTGCTGTTTGTTCCGGCTAATCTCTGAAAAGGCTAGATCGATTTTGACAAGACATTTACTGGCTGATAGCTGATTTCATAAGGAGTAACTTAGGCTACATTTATTTTAGAAAAAGAATTAGGGTTCCGCGCAAAAACATAAAAACCCTAACACGCGAACGAAGTCGCGGGGAACAGCTAGTTTTAAATAATTTTGAGAATAGTTTTTGACATCAGAAGTAGGAATAGTTTCTTACATCAGAAGTGAGATTAAAGCTTTTCTTGTAGCTCGACATTTTAGTTTCTTACAAATATAACCGCCAAAAGGGCGTCGATGTGGTGCTAGTAGCCTAGTGCGCTATCGACATTTAATCCGCCTCTGATTATGAGAATTTCACAAGAATTAAAATTTAGATTTAAAGTACTCATAAACACATGGATTTCAAAATAATGAAAAGGGTGATAACATAATGCTTAGTCGGGTCATAAGTTCTGTCAAAACCTTATCTAAAATTTTTGAATACTGGCTAGATGAACTTCACCAATTTTAAAAATATAACGTTTGCGCTTGCCGAAAATAAAAAAAAGACATTAATAATTTTCATTCATTTTCAAATATGGACTGGTCGAAGAAAGAATATAGAGTAGCAGTTGCGTTGCACCGCTATTTTTACGCGCCAAGAGATTTTCAATATTCTACAAAAATTGAAAATAACCCTACGTTTTGCTTATCGTACTATCAAATGATTCACTGAAGATTCAAGCTTCGAAGATCGTAAGAGGACCGGCGGACCTCGTACAGTTAGGACACCAGTGATCATCAAACCAGTGAAGGCGCGAATCCAACGAAATCCTGTTCGTAAACAAAAAATCTTAGCTCTTCAGATGGGCCCCAAGTAGTACCGCGGTCAAAAGAGTGATCAATGAAGACCTAGGACTACGAGCTTATCGTAAGAAGACCGGACATTTTTGAACGAGTATTTGAAAAAAATTAGGCTGGATAGATACCGCGCTTCGATACGGCGGTACGGTAAAAAAATGCCGCCAAATTTTGTTTTTGGAAGAAAAAATTTTTAACATCGAAGAAAGTTATAATAAACAAAATGATAACGTGTATGCTCACAACAGTGAAAAAACCAGCATGCGTATTCCTAGAGTTCAACGAGGACATTATCCTTCGTCACTCATGGTTTGCCTTGGAGTCTCATATTTAGGTACAAGAAAAACACCTCAGTTAATGAGGTGTTTTTCTGTGAAAAAGGTGTAAAAACCAGTGCCGAGGTGTACCAAAATACCGTCCTAACAAACATAGTGGAACCTGTTTCTCAAACAATGTTCAAAAACAGACATTGGATATTCCAACAGGCCTCTGCACCAGCTCATAGGGCACGAAGCACGCAAAACTGGTTGACCGCCCGTGGAATTGACTTTATCGGACATGAAGACTGGCCCTCTTCTAGTCCAGATTTAACTGGATTACAAGATATGGCAACATTTCGAGGAGAAAGTCTGCGCTAAACTTCATCAGAATTTGGAATCTCTCCGAGCATCTTTGGCTAAAGCAGCGGCAGAAATAGATATGAATTTAGTGCGTGCTGCGATTGATGATTGGCCGTGTCGATTAAGGGCATGTATTCAAAATAGGGGAGGGCATTTTAAATAAGGTAAATAAAATTGTATTCTAAATTAAATTACCTTTCATTTCATATATAATTTCTATATAATTATCAAAAAGTGTATCATTACTTTTATAAAAAGTATTTGACAGAACTTATGACCTGACTAAGTATATGCACTTACTTAAGCTGAGCACGAAAGGACGACACATGGTCGTTGTTAAAAAGACTATTCGATTTGTTGAAATAAGAGTGGTCAAGTTGGTATGAAAAAAAAAATTCATCTAAAAAAAATGATCGTAAAGTTGCAGTGCCTTTGCGATGTTTCAATATTTCATTTATTTACAAATTCAATGTATAAAAACAAAATATTTCTTTTATTCATTTAAATATAAGAAACATTTTGTTTGGAGCCGATTGAGGGGGTTTGGCAAGGTGCAAATTGTTTCGTGCTGTTTTACAAGGATAAATAATTATTTTCACTATAAAATTAGTAGATAAGTAGCTCCTCTTAAGGGGCTACTCCATGCGAACGACCTTGAGCATTTTGCCGGCGGCGCGCCGCTCGCTTCAATGTAAGACGCCACCTATTGTAGGTAAGAACGTAGTATTATTTTTTCAACATTAATAAACTAATTTAAGGAAATACACACAGCGTACAACGATAAATGTATTTTAATTTTTTTATTCGGTATATTAGTTGCATTATATTAGAATTATGTATTTTCATATACTATCTAATTATGAAATTTTATATTTAATTATATATTAAAAATGAAGCATTGAAAATTATGAGTTACCTATTCACTATAGGTAAATAAATAGATAGCTCGCTTTTTGTACAAATATTTGGTGCAACAAAGAATAAATAAATAAATAGGATGTTTCGTAGATGTGTTTTTGATTATTGTTAATTTTTACGTGTCACGTATTGAAAAGTAACATACCTACCTACAAATTTTTGAACTGAGCACCTTGTAACTTAGCCTGCTTATTATTTATGCTGGCAGAGATTATCCTCACCCCAATGATTGATAAGGATGAAAATAAATTTTATTTCTACATACGTAATTATATTTATTTATACATAAGGGTAACTTTAATAAAGGTAATACAAAAATCAACAAGAAGTATAAGGGTTCAATCTTTCAATTTCAATTGTAAAAAAACGTTACCCCCACACTAGGATTTGCTCCTGTGTCGTGGAGGCAGTTTACAAACATAAATTGCACAAGGACAAACATCCAGACCCGGAACAATTATTTGTAGGCCATACAAATACTTGTTCCGTGAGGGATTCGAACCCGCGGCCCCCAGCGCAACAACTGATTGCTAAGCCACTGCGCCACGGAGCCGTCGCCGGGTTATAGCTAAAGTGACCATATGTCCCGTTTTGAACGGGACTGTCCCTTTTCTCGGTCACCTGTCCCATTGTCCCCAAACAAAGCTCCGGGACACAAAATTGTCCCGTAACTCGTTGGATGGAAGTATTCAAAGTCAACAATCTTCAACATAATTTTTTTAATCGAATATATTTTATGTCTACCTGGTACGAATGCTCCGGTAGAGAGAGTATTTTTTTTATTTTGCATAAATTGTGGACGTCTGTAAGAAACACTTACGGTTCCAGAGTTCTAAAGGCGATGTTGTTAACAAAGATAACAATAAAAAAACTTGAGCAAAATTTTATTTTTATTTAAAATCATCACCAACTTTATTAAAGCAAATTTAATCCACTGACAAATGTAATTAATAATTAAAAAAAATATGTTGCATTTAATAATTACCGTCTATACCGAATATAATTTTATAGTGAACACTAATTGTATAAAGTTATAGTTTTTAGAGTATAAATAAACCCATGTCCTGTTTTGAGTTAAAAAATAAATGGTCAGTTTAGTTTTTAGTTACATTTAGTTTTAAATTTTTTTAATTAATAGTAAAAAGTAGGTATATTAGTACCAACTTAGATACTTTTTACCGAATTATAAGTATAGAACACCTTATGTACTCAATTATTTTTTGAAAAAGAAGAAAAAACATGCAATAAATAATATACTATATTTTAGCAAAAAACTATAACTTAGTAATACTAATTATAACTTAGAACATAAATGAAAAACTCATAACTGACTTTTTGGCCCGACCCATGATTCGAACCCAGGACCTCATGATCAGCAGTCGCACTACTACAACCACTAAACCAACGAGGCAGTACTATACCTAATAAGATATTGTGGTTGGGTGATAATATTGAATTAGCCTTTTATAGTGTAAATTATAATATTTGTCGAAATTTTAATTATGGATTCGAACCTTACATGCTAATGGTGCTTCATTTTTTATTTGCATTTACTTCAAAGAAAATACACGCAAAAAGCTTCATCGCGCAGTAAAAAACACAACAAATATATGTATAACTAATACGAAAAATTATACAAACAAACAAATAATACTACCTATAAATAACCTAATAAGTAATAATATTATCGACTGATATGACGTGAGCGTATGCGCTGACCGACGCTGTAACGACACGTGCTTCACGTCGAAGAGCTCAGCGCTTACTGAAGCCTGCTATCGCACGGGCAGGAATACGCCCAGATTTTAAAATAATTTCTTAATAAAATCAAATTTTGGTTTCTTGAAAAAAAAAATTACTATAGAAATTTTCATTAATAAATTGCCTATCCATTGGTGTAAATCGCAAAATAAAATAATACTTACTTTACGAGGAGATGCATGTTATCAATAATAATTTCACATTTATGTGGTTTCGTTGTAAGGAGATTATATTAATATTTATTCCTTTAAAAAAAATTGGATATAGCTTTTATGGAATCAAGATTATGTAGACATATATTGTGTTTTTTATTTGTTGATATACCTTTTAAATAAAAAGTAGATAGCTCCTAAAAACCGCACAAATAACGACTAGCGCGACATTTTGCTCAACCTGCGCCTTAAAGCCTTGCTCCAAGCTATCAAGTCCTGCGCTGTGTAGAAAGTCATAGCGTTACTCATAGCGCTATTTCTTTGTTAGTAAATATTTTAGTTTATCATATATCAGGAAAAAAAATTTAAATTATATCCCATCTTAGGTGGAGATGGCAGACGGCAGGGCGGGACTGGAACCTTCAGCTAGCCGTTTGGCGTGCTGGCGCAATCGCGTCCCGCTGCCTAGTCGCCCGCCACACGTTCAATGTTACCCACACAATTATACTTACGTAAGTAAAGTCTTTGTGTTTTCATTAAAATCCAAAAACATTGGATTAACACCTAGTCTTTAAGCCACTTACATTATTTATAAGTACTAAAGTTTATGACACTTCTTAATTATAGACGACACCTGTACCAATTTTGTGATTAATTTAATCAGTTTTAAACTCCAGTACTTAAGATGAAGTTTAAGTACTTGAGTATTGAAGAGAGTATTGAAGTTTCTAGTACTTAAGAAACTTAAAATGCACTCAAAATTTAATTATTGCTCAGTATGTATTTATATTTTTACATATTTTACATTACTTTTATATATTTATAGTCTTGGATCCTTAATATAGACCTCATATTAACGACCTTATTTTATGTCTTCACTTATGCATTTTAAAAAGCATTGACCCTTTCTATCTATGCATTTCAGTTAAAACATAATATGGGTATTTTATATATACTTACAGGGTTATTTTTAGAGTAGTCAAATTTTAAACTTAAGTTCAAATATATAAATAATGATATTCCGTTATCGCAGTATTTAACAGTGGAAGAGCCACGCGGCAGCTTTTGCTGTCACACGGATGGGCCGGCTCGAACCGGGGTGGTACCACGACCTCACAGAAAACCAGCGTGAAGTAGAGGTTTACCTCTGCGTTTCGCTTGGTGAGTGCAGGTGGCCGGAGGCCCTTTTTACTGGAAATGAGGCATTCCATCTTAGTCCTCACGGGTGGCAACGCATCTGCATTTTGATTCGCAAACGAGGATAGATGTAGATGTCTATGGGCCGCAGCAACCACTTACCATCAGGTGGACTGTGTACTCGTTTGTCACCCTTATCCTATAAAAAAAAATTTGAAAATTGGTGTAAATAGGGCTTCTACTTTTATTTGAAATTATCCAAAGTTGGATGTGAATCATAATCCATAGGCAACAACGTTTTTGCGAATGTGTACGTGCGCAGTAAAATCAGTTAAAATAATGCATTACCACGCATTTGGAATTTAAAAGATAAAAAGGAGAGAATATTTGAGATGTTTTTAAATTAATTTTTCTTTACCATTTGACTATACTACTTATTCTGAACCTTCTGAACATTCTCTGCAAATTTGGCCGCTTATTGCAAAATAACCCTGTATGTTACATAACGTTTATAACTTATTCAAGTACCTACCTACGGTAAGATAATGTTTACTATCATTCTCTTTATATTGCAGGAAGAAGGATATCGACAATGCGGCCCGTGGATCCCGGACCCAAAAAGCCGAGCAAATAATGTCTTTACATCAAATAACTTGCTTCTATTTATATCATTATCTGTTAAAATTATTATATTCTAGGAGAAGAACGACGATATATACCTATGTATGAATATTAAATATTGAACAAGAAAACTTTAGTTAGAATTTAGTAAAACATTATCAATTATCGAGTCAAATATATTTGAAAACAATTTCAAAAGAACGTTCTTAAGTTGAAAGAATCTTAAGTTGTTGTTTTATTTCCTTTTCCCGTAAAATAACCTAATGTAATTTACTTTACAGCCTCTTAAAGGCTGAATTATATGCACAGGCCTTCTTTAATTTCTAAGAGATAAGCATTGCTCCCTAGGAGTAACAGTGTACTGTGACTGCTCAAATCCATGCAGACTTTACGCGTCCTAGAAATGTTTTATTTCTCGGAGAAGCATTGCATATGCAAAACATCGTGACCTCACTTATGTTTTTCTTCGCTTTTGATCATGTCGCGACGCGACGGGGAGCAAACTCTAGTTGCTAGTGGTAGGTAGGTACAGTTAGCCCCTTTGGGCCCTTTGCTACTACCACGACTTTATATCTCACAAGTTTTGTGTTATTTAGTTACCCGGCGCGTTACTGCCACAGAAGAAATAATTGTGGTAATATCGATTTAAATTTTGGAAGAGTTATAATATTATTAGTTAGGAACGATATTACATTAATTGAAGTTAAATGATGTCTAAGCTTTCAAATATTTTTTGATACGATACGCGCGCCACCTACTGTAAGTTAATTGTACTATGCCTATAACCTTCGCGCAAGTGCACGCAATAAGTTGCCTAAGTTGCAATCTGATGAACGCTATGACAGCGCATAAAATACGAACAAACAAACATAATTTTTTTATATATTAGATACTTAAGAATAAGGCCATGTTATGGAAGTGGCTTATGAGAATATTTTACCTCATTTTAAATGAAACTAATTTAACGGATTCTACGAGTAGCGCCGGTGTGATTAACCACAGCTTCTTACCAAAGGGGTTGCATTACTGCAAATGTGTACTATGAAGAACTGAACACAATAATGGAGAAGCTCGCACGTCTCCAACCAGCTTTGTTCAATCACTCGTCCCCGCTGCTCCTGCACGACAACGCGCGATCTAATGCACATACAACTTTATAATTTGTGATCTAATGCCTCCTCTACACTACTCGGTACTCGCGAAGTAGATCGAAGTTGGACGAGGTGAATAGTGTAGAGAGGTACTTCGATTCACTTCGTCCAACCTCGCTTCGCCTCGGGCGACTTCCGATCGCTGTCGGTTTTTTGCGCCAGAGTCAAAGGGCTTCAGCGAAGTACCTCGAAGTTACACGAAGCGTCTCACTACACTACTCGGGCTTACGCCAGTTATGAATATATTTTTATATATATATAAATATTAAATATATAGCTTTCTACATAATTATTTATTTAGTTAACGCATTGACGTCGTACTGTTTACCACAGAGTACCTGTTTACACAATTAGGTACATAAAGCAGCTGCCTCTTGAACATCATTCATGTTAACGGTGCGGGAGACTCAAGACGACTGAGTTTCATGTATATACAATGTACTCTGTGCGACTGAGCTCTTCACGAAGTAGCACGAGTGTGTGGTCACGTTCTTCGGACTGCGATCGACTTCGACGAGCACTTCGTCGAAGTTACTTCGCGAGTAGTGTACAGGAAGCACATAATACTGCACAACAGACGGTCTCTAAGTTACAACAGCTAGGGTCGGAAGCTCTCTGTCATCCGCCGTACTCACTGACCTTGCGCTTACTTTTTCCAGAATTTGGATAACTTTTAGGCGGGAAAAAATTCTATACCCGAGAGACTGTACAAAATGCCCTTGAAGAATTTGTTGCCTCCCGTCCAGCAGATTTTATCAAGAAGGGCATCAATAAACTGCCACTGCGTTAGCAAAATGCATCGATTGCATGAGTGATTACTTTAATTAATAGAAATAAAAATATAGAAAAAAATTACTTTAACTTTCATAAAAAATTGAACATGTGCGTGTCGAGTCATGCACAATGTAGAGGTAGGGTTCCGTAGTTGCCCGTCACAATGCGTGGGCATTCTTAATAATGAGCATAATAAGTTCGCAGTTTGACCGCTATAACGGCTATAAATGGTCGCAAATAGGAAGACCGTAACTGAAGGACTTATTTTCAAATTAGACTTACGGGTTTAAGTCTAAATGTATTCAAAAAAAATTTAAAAAAAACTTTTCTATTTCGAAAATAATACCCTATCTCGCAAATTAAAAAGTAAAGCTAATAGTAGTAATGCATATAAGTCGTTTTCTTCATAAAATATTTATTTTTAAATTTACAATAACATTACAAAGTTATAATTCAGCTAGTTTGAAGTCATTTTCTCTGGAGTTATAACGAAATTTTTACGTAGCCAAGTGCGTTTTATAACTAGGTTTACTATTACTCGTTAACCTCTTAATACTACTTAGCTGTGATAGTTTTTTTGTGTATACTTTTCACATTTCCTTATTAAGCGGTTTAGTTGGTAGAGAGGGAAGGGGGCGAACACATGACTATAATGAAAAATACCGTTTTAAAGCTAAATATTTCGCAAACAGACCCCTAAATCAAAAATATGTTGTTCCACACCCCCAGTTTTTGAAAGAACTATCCAACGATATCTCACATGTACGAGGGCGGCACTGAAAATTTCGGGAATCAAGGAAGTGACACAACATTTCTATTTAAAAATGTATGTATTGCTTTTCGAAGTATTCTCCGCGAAATTTGACACATTTTTCCATACGATGGAACCAATCATTGAAGAAACCATTCCATTCGGAAGTTGGGGTCTCCAAAATGGCCGTTTTATAGGTTTTTTGTTTCGGGTTCGTACGCGTATATCCAGGATTAGTCACCTCATACGATGTTGTATACATCATTTGAGGATCCTGCGTGGAATCTTTCGAGAGTTCTGACGCACCAAGTAACGCGAGCCGCTTTTTGCTCTTCACAGAGCGAATGCGGTATCCATCGGGAAAACGACTTTTTTACACCTAATTGTTCATGCAACATTATTTGTATTTGACTCATGCCAAAGTCTAAAGTTGCCTGAATTTCGCGGTATGTCACATGTCGATCTTCCTCAATCAGCTTACGCACAGCATCAACGTTTTCTTGGGTGACTGAAGTTTTTGGACGACCTTGACGGGGATCATCACTGAGCTTGACACGTCCACGTTGAAATTCAGCAAACCAGCGATAAATTGTGGTTTTGGAGTGGGCTTCATCATCAAATGCAGAAATCATCCGGTCAACACACTGTTTTTGTGTTAAACCACTTCGAAAGTCATAATAAATCATCGCTCTTGAATTTTCTCGAGTCAATTCCATTTTCTCAACGACTAAACAAGTTTGACAAAATCTTGTGACAAGACCGAGAATCTTTTTTTAAATAAATAAATGGTATTCGACTTTTAAAACCAAGGACTTTTCAATTAAAAAGATTTTAATATGACAGGAACAGTGGAAATATTCCATTCCCGATACTTTTAGTGCAGCCTATGTAATAGACGGGTAAAAAAAAATTTTTCCATCCATTTCCTAGTATGGGAAGTACCCAATTAAAAATGTTAATATGTAAAACTATGCCAAATTACAGATTTGTAGCACCTAGGGTCTCTTAGCAAAGCCGCGGAAGGGCGGACGGACGGACGGACGGACATGACAAAACTATAAGGGTTCCTTGTTGCGTAACTACGGAACCCTAAAAACAGCAATTTCATAGGTAAAGGCCTAATATTTTACTACTAATTTCATATGTACGTAGTTTATCGTCATCATCATCATTACAGACTATCTAAAGTCCACTGCTGAACATAGGCCTCCCCAATTGTCCTCATAGGGGTAACTTTCGCCTTAGTTGCCACGCTTTACAGGCAGGTCTGGCAACCGCAGTTTATTATATTATAACCTACGTCGTTATCTGGAAGATGCTGCTAAGTTTTTTTTTTTATATAGGATAAGGCTGACAAACGAGCACCTGATGGTATGTGGTTGCTGTGGCCCATAGACATCCACGTCTATCCTCGTTTGCGAATCAAAATGCAGATGCGTTGTCACCCGTGAGGACTAAGATGGAATGCCTCTTTTCCAGTAAAAAAGGTCTCCGGTTGTCTACACTCACCAAACGAAACACAGCAGCATTAAGCTGCTATTTTACGCTGTTTTTCTGTATTTCCTGTTTCACTTTACCTATGTCGCTTCTTATGCGACACCCACGAGTTTACTTGGGATTATGGATTCTCTTACGCTGCAGTTATACTGTATGTAAATCATAACATAACATAAACATGTGTTAATATTATGTTATGATATTACTGTCACCCAGAGGGGTAGGCAGAGACTACGGACTTCCATTTGGCACGATCCTGACGCTTCTCTCGCCTCCTTTACATCCTAATATCTATGCATACATGCTCATCAGTTAAGGGTACTTTAATGTGGCCCATTTTCGATATAACACTAATTTGATCGATAAACTTTCGTCAAGGATGTCCCGTGTCGACTTGATACTATGTTATGTACCTACACAGTATGTATATACCTAATTAATGGAAAAGGAAAAAATACATCTTAAAGTCATTTAATTTAGTATATTTGGTTCGGAAATGTCCATTAATACTGATAATACATACAGAAAGACAAATCACATAATTATTAACATCACATATCCTTGATAATTTAATAAATTAGACAATGATACAATATGTTTCGTACTTAACTATTAACAACTAAATTAAAAACCGACAATATCTTCACTGTTAAATAAAAACGGTGGCAACACATAAAGCAGTCAATTTTATAAGACTTCAAACACTTATAGTTACCATAGACATAGTGAATGGACTGAAGCGTTAGCCTCACAAGTGATCATTCTCTAGAAAGAGACAAAGCGACTGTGCGGCCAATACCTGTCTCTTTCCTGCAAGCCAGATTGGTCCACGTCCTGCAAGTCAGTAACGTGGACCTGGAGCGACATAGTTGGTTAGTTTATAATATGTTCCTTTCCAATTACATAATAAAATTTTTGTATAATATTTATAATGTTTGTAATAAAGTTAATTTAAATCAATGCGTTTTTATTAATATCCAATATATATATATATATATATATATATATATATATATATATATATACAGTGTGCAAAATTTGATTGAAATCAGTTCAATAGTTTAGGAGTTCATCGTGGACAAACAATGTGATACGTTTTTTTTTTATATATAAAGATATATATTTTTACAAATAAATATATACATACTTATATACAAATATGTACATATTTATATACATATATAATTAGTATATACAAATAACTATGAAAATATACATCTGTTTAGCAATATATATGCCATGAATGATTTATGTAAGAAGCGTTGTCTTTAATATGTGATTACGTACCAACTTTTTAGAACCATACTTATTGGGAGCTTTTCGATGTTATCGGGCAAGTACTTCCAAAGACGTGATGCCTGAACTGTAAAAGAGTTACCATAGAACTCGGTAAAGTGAACAGGAATACAAATTTTGTTGTTACAATAGAATTATTCGATTTCAATCAAAATCTAAAATCATAGAATGTTTATACGTCATGTGTTATTTATATCAGGTACGTAATAATTTTTTATATCGTGTAAATTTATATTATATTTTAAAAGTTTGTTTTATAAAACAATATGGGGAAATTTTGTTTCACATGACAACCCTTTATTGCACATAAACATACTTGCACCGCCGCCATTGCAGTGCAGTTCTTTCTTAACAAAATTCTGTTGCCTTTTTTTATACGTCCATGTCACTGCACAACTGAATACGGAACGCACAGTCCATTCTCTCTATGTCTATGATAGTTACAAAGTAATAATATTAGAAATGACTGTATGGACATATCAGGCGAAATTATTTCGAATAAGATTCAAAGCTTCAAAGAACCCGGTATTATCTCAAAGTCAAAAATATCTCATTAAATTGAGAATTATTTAAATGTCCTATGAGCTTCAAAATCTACCACCGGTTCCAAAAGCAAACCTTTACAGAGAAGTACTGGCAAGAAACTGGGATCATTGTACAATTTTCAGTTTTTTTTTTTTTAATTAGATAAAAAAGAGACGTCCATTTGATATTTATAATAACTGAATACTTGCATTCATTATATTGTCATTACAATATAATATTGCACTGTATATTGCACTACAGTAAGGTTATAAAGAATTTGTGATTTTAATATTTTGTGCTCTTAAACACATAGACATAACGGAAATATCAGAATGTTTATTTCGTTCAATACTTCTCGTAATTAGTCTTGAAGTCTCTCATCATAAATGGCTCTTATTACTCTCCCTTCGGAGTACACATATAATAGCAAAAAGCTAGCAGATCCCCGAACAATAAAAACTATAGAGATGTAATATTATAATCGATACAATGTTAAGGGTAACACAAAATTTAATTTGTTTGACATCCACCACCCACTACTATTTAAAATGGCAATAATTGTAATTCGTATCTAAATTTAAACAATTATTTTCAATAAAGATAGAACATTTCTTAAGTTATATTAACTTTAATCGGATTGTAAACCCAACCATGCTTGTCAAGTCTTGTATTTATAGAAAATCTCTCCTTATATGAAAGACCTACAAAGAGCAGTGAACTTTTATAAGCTAATTTGGTAAGCACGAATGTGAGACTAGCCTATCGAGCCGACCCATTCATACTGCCGTTAAATTTCAACTGCAACGTGGCCCTGCCACTTGTAAGACGAATCTTGACACGCAGATCCTAACGAAAATTATAAGTTTAACTATAATTACAATATGTTATAACATTTCTATCTTGGCATCTTAAATTTTAACCAGCAAAAAACAACCTCATATTAATGAACTGTATCGAATATTTGTAATACAAACAAAGATACAGATAAAAGAGTTTCTATTACTTAACTAGTTCTATTTAACAATTAAGGAATGTATTTTGAGGATTACAATCAAAAATAGTGTTCATATTCTCATAAAACACGTGTATCTAGCCTATTCAAATATGGAATTCGACTGTTACTACCATTTAACATTAAAATATGATTTTTGAGCTAGAACAACTACAGTATTGTGACGCATCAAAAATATCATTAGCCTCATTGAAAATATTTATCTTATTCACAGTATGTTCACATTTCCCTGAGAAATTTTACATGAATTAATAATTAATCTCTTACTTTATTGAAAAAATATTAAGTTTAAGAATACCTACCTAACTACAAATTGTAAAGTCCAATTCGAATTGTTTATTTCACCGTGTTTCAATTTGGCACTCCTTACTCGATAACTTAAAATAATAAATATATTTATAAAAGTAAATCTTTAAAAAATAACGAACTTAAAGTGACAACAGCAATTGTAAATAATCCACTAGTTACTTCGCAACCTTCATGAATCTTATAATTAACACGGAAATACCAAAAAAAAAACCACACTGCATATAAAATATTCACATTGTATGCAAAAAATTAAAACTCTTCTTTGGTAAGCCTTACAATATAAAGTTAATTTTTGTCATTTCAATATTTAAATTAAAAAGAGACATAACAAAACACCATGTGCTGTAAACATTATAAAATAAAAAACAAATATATATTAAAATTAAAAATAAAGTATTATAAACCACTGGATTGTGATTCATAGAAATAGCGATTGATATCGGATCACATCGAAATATATGACGAATAAAAACGTAACTTTCGTACAATAATTCTAAACATAAAATAAAACGGTGGTATTTTCAAGAGCTTTCGGCGGTAAAAATACATCATAAGCTCTCATATCTGACAATTACATTGTTATTTTTTCAAATTTGTCGCATTAAATATAAATTAGTTAATATAAAAATAGGTAAAACATTATATATGTATTGCATTTTTGAGTTAACAACTTCTAAATCAATACAAATACTATTACAACAATAACAAAAAAATCAAATAAATTCCATCAATTATAGGAAAGCTTCATAATGGCTATGTCGCATACGATCTTGTAGTAATTAAAAGGTGTTTAATTGAGCATTCTACTCCTCTTCAGATTCGGTATCAGAATCCGGTATTGTGTTGAACCAATTCTCCCAGTTCGAAGGTGGGCCTACCACAGTTCGACTGGAAAGTGAAATGAAGAAGATAGTTACCGAGAATTTGTGAGAAAACGTTGATTAGAACATTTTAAAAAAATCTATTTATATAGTAAATTCTAAGGCCCGTATTAATAAACGTTACTCAGCTCAATTACACGCACTTGAATACAATCTTGAGGATATGATCTTATTAATAAACTTATCTCAAGATGCGCTTTAGGTTTACGATATAATAAACGAAACTCGACTCTCAAGTGTGTACTTGAGTGCAAGTCACAGAACCTAAGTACAGCGTTTTGAGATACTGTTTTGATGTGTTTATTAATTAGCAACGATCTTGAGATGCTGATATCGTAATGAGGGCGTATCAAATGATTACGCACTTGAGTTCGTCGTTGAGTAAAGTTTATTAATACGGGCCTAAATGTGTGATGTATGTTCTCTCGCCTCAATCGCTTATTATTTCATTTCTTAATCAGCCTGCAACAGATTGCTACTTGAAATTAGCGCTTCTCACAGTAACGAGTTGTCATAATCGCCATGCTTGGCGAGCGGTTTGGTAGGTGTGTTCAACTTTGACGCTATTCCCCGTCGCAGGTCTGGGTGTTCAACGTCGTTTATAAAAAGTTCAACAGTTTTTATAAACGAGTTGGTTCTTCTTCTGCTTCATCGACCCGTAAAACCCACTGCTCGACACCTTTCCCGTTGTAGGGGCTGAGGGAGATATCTTATAGTCTGTTCGCTAAGATAGTGTCGGTACACCCGGAGGCGCACGTATTATTTTGCTTTTGCTTTATTATTTTTTACTGTGTTTGTTAAATCAATGTTTCTCTATTCTAAGAATCAAATGGAATACTATTTTGTTCTTATGATTATTGTAATAAAATACGAATATAAATTATAAACATAAGTTAGGTAGCAAAGAACCTTTCACTACGGTGCTTCGTTTCAAAGTGTCACATTTTCCTGCGATTGTTCGCCGCACGCGGCGTCCTTTGATATCGCGACTGCGCCTTCGACAAGATACGGAACGTGCCAGGCGACCGTATCTAAGCGAACAGGCTATAAACGTCACGCTTGGCAGATTGACGATCGCAGTACCAGTCCCTTGACGCTGCTGCCCGTTACCAGTCGGAGTAAATTACGTCTGGCGTGAATGAGATTGTGTATAATAACAGTTTTTCGAAAGACAAAAAAATCACTTTGGCTTTCCCCGTAGTGGTTTCCCACGATACCTACGGAATTCAATTTGTTGAAGAATTATCTAATATCGGACCAAAAATTAATTATTAAAAGGTAGCCATCGTTAACATCTTTTACTTAATTGTCTAATTTATGTACACCTTCCCTATTCGCAAATCGTTGTAAACAACAGTTCTTTGCGCAAAAAGGGGTTGTATGGAAGAAATTGCTTCTAGAGCGATAACAATAACACCGTCTGTTGTACCTTCTATTAAGTGTATTTGGGAAACGCTCCCGGAGACGAAGACAGACAATAGTACTAACGATACCTTTGATGATGGGTCAGAAAGAAAATTGATCCCGATGAAAAAATAATCATCTTTTCACAACGTTTTATTAGCTTGATTCACGCTTCATCATGTTAGAACGGCTAAATGAAACAATAATTTCATCAAAAAAAATCATGAAAATACTTAAACATACAACGAGCAGTGGAACTTAAAATAAAATCAGCTCACAATAGGGTCAATATTCGCGCCGACGCTGAATTCTTTTATCTAGTTCGGTACGAAACAATGAATTACTGTACTACACTTACGCTACTCCCACACTCTACCCTTCCCTTTCACACACCCGCTGCCGCCGCCCGGCCGACTCGCAGGCGACATAAGAATTAGAGGCGGCAATCACAATAAAACTTGCAAATAATTTTTAATAGTTTAGCCGTACCTCCTTTTAAATTCAACGTATTGGACGGATTAAAAACGGAAAGTCAATTAAAATAAAATAAAGGAATTATTTTTTATATTGATGATTAATTAACTGTCGATCATAATTGCAATTGATTTTACTAATAAATTATTCAGTATCATTTCATTTCTATTTTCTTGTACAAAATCAAAGATAACGATGAAATAGTGTTTTCAATTGTGTGAGTACCCAATTAGGTACGTTTATTAACTTCAATATAATTTTTGTAGTAACGAACTGCTTGTTGCATCAGGGTACAATTGATTATCTAATTGTATTAAAAAATGACAACTATAACTTCTAAATTCCATATGAAGACTAGTCGTAGGGATAACAAACTTATAAAATAAAAGTTGACAATATCGGAACAGTTTAACGATCTGTGGAAATGATCAAAGTGCTTACCGCAAGGACGTTAGGACACACGCACTTAGCGGTAGGCATCTGTTTTGGCGGGATTGATTATTAATTTTAGTTTTTAGGACAGTTCCGTCATTTTGTTTATTAAATTTTTGTTGTTATTACTTGTTGTTATTATTCTTGTTGTTACGTTTTGTGTTTCTTGTTTTGTTTTAATAATGCCTAGCACGTACGTTTACATAGTGTTCGTGAATACGGCAACATGTTAATGTACCTTGGAGAAGCTTGCGGGAATGCTTCGCGTGCATTCCCGCACGACACCCAGCTGTTTCTCGTCTGATAACAGCAGCATTAAAGCGAGTGTTGGAAAATCAAATCAGGTATTTGGTTTATTTAACCTGTGAATTCGAATTAAAGTGTCTAGATGGAGACTAGCACAGTGTCAAAATAGTAGGTTAAGTAAATAAGTTAGGTATTTATACAAGTGTTGTAAATTATTAGGTATTAGTATGATCGCTAGTTGCGAGCCGCGCGAATTCGGCGTCTGCGCGAATATTGATCCTATTGTCAGGTGATTTTACTTTAAGTTCTACTACTGATTTTATGTTTAAGCTAATAAAACGTTGTGAAAATATGATTTTTTTTTCATCGGGATTGATTTTTTTTGACCCATCATCCGAAGTATCGTTAATACTATCGTCTGTCTTCGTTTTCGGGTGCGTTCCACAAACAACCTGTATATATTTCATTTTGTTTCGTTTTAATGAGTATTGTGTACAATAAAGAATATATTGATTGGTAGATTGATTGAAGTAAATTTAAAGACGTATTCACATCGTAAAAAATATTGTCGTAAATATAAGAAATGATAATGTAACAATTGGTCGTGTAATGACGGTGTAAGAATATCTATTACACCATATCATCCCGTGGGTGTCGTAAGACGTGACAGAGGGTAACAAATCAGGAGATGGGCAGCAGTGTCTTTCTAATAACGACTAAAAATAAAAATAAAAACTGATTGCCAACCCGCTTTTCAAGTGTGGTAACTATGGCAAATATCCCCTCTATAAGGCAGTCTTTGGGGGAGGCCTACGTTGAGCAGCGGACTTTAATAGGCGGTAACGGTAACGGGTAATGTACTTATTATTAAATCAGAAATATCTACATCCCTTTTCTATTTTTACTCACTATATATTTATGTGTGATAGTTGCAAAGTAGGTGTGGTAGTGTAGTAATAGTTGTACTAGTTGTTGCATAATTCGTCTGTACTCACTAGAGGACGCACTAAAAACCAGCTTCGTATTATATTCGAATTTATGCTGAGTGTAGCCATTTTATACCAAACCCGCACACATAATAAAGTTTTGTTGATTGAACTGATTTAATTTTACGTAGGATTTAGTTTTCTTTTAGTCTGTAGCCATAAGTCGTTTAGTGTATATCATATCATTCATAATGTATAATATGTTTTGTAAGGTGTGTGTTGGTGTTTGTTGTAATAAAGAATGTTTGTTTGTTTTGTGTGCAAGTGTAGAGCGGTGGGTTGTGGTGGGTTGCGGTGGCGTACCTCTTGGTGACGGGCTGCGGCAGCGTGGCGCTGGCGGGCGGCGGCGGCGCGGGCGGCGGCGCGCGCTGCAGCGTCTGCGTGCCGCCCCCCGCCGCGCACCACCCCGCACCCTCCTCCGCCACCCACCTGCCGGCGCCACACCGCCATCGTCATATCACTACATCCTACACGTATACTTAGGCCCGTATTAATAAACGTTACTCGACAAAGAACTCAAGTGCGTAATCATTTTATACGCCCTCATTACGATATCAGCATCTCAAAATCGTTGCTAATTAATAAACATATAAAAACAGCATCTCAAAACGCTGTACTTAGGAATACTATTCTGTGACTTGCAATCAAGTACCCACACTTGAGAGTAGCGTTTCGTTTATTAATCAGTGTGGCACTCGGCTGATATCGTAAACCTAAAGCGCATCCTGAGATATGTTTATTAATAAGATCATAACCTCAAGATTGTACTTAAGTGCGTGTACTTGAGCTGCGTAACGTTTATTAATACAGGCCTTAGATCACGTAGACGTAGCTCATTTTTTATAGGATAAGGCTGACAAACGAGCACACAGACCACCAGATAATAAGTGGTCCACAGATATCTACATCTATCCTCGATTACTAATCAAAATACGAAACAACAGCATTAAGCTGCTATTTTACGCTGATTTTTGGTGAGAGCGTGATCCCTCCGCGGTCGAGCCAACCCATACGTGCTGCAACTAATATAGCTACAGCGTGGCTCTACCACGTTTAACGAATTACTTATAATGCACCATTTTCTAACTAAACTCAGTATGCGTAATAAACTACTATAACAACACGTGTGCTTATTTTATACGCCACTTGTACTGACGTACTATCGTCTTAAAGGTGTTGCCCAAATGCAAGAACAAGACGAGACTTAGCAAGTCTTGGTCTTGGTCTTGCGCCAATACACCTGGTCTTGGTCTTGGTATTGCGCTCCGAGTCTTGGTCTTGGTCTTGGTCTTGCAGCAAGAGTCTCGCAAGGCTCGCAATAACCTATTAGCCTATTACTATTTATTAAACGTTACTTTAGATCTTAGAACAACTTAACAGAGTAGGTACATATTGAGCTTGAATTAACATAGCCATAGTAAAGACCAACCATATTAATAAATGTCTAAACATTTAATGAGAAATTCGAAAAATCAACTGACACCGGGTGGGGTTTGAACCCACGACCTAAGCGATCCGTGCCGATGCTCTAACCAAATGAGTGTCCCACGGCCACGGGCGTCAGTTTCTTAATAAACGTTTACATTTAATAAGCTTACATGTGCTAAAACTTGGTTAAACATACATATAAAAACAAATTAATGGCAATAACTACACTGTATTTTAAATAACATTATCTCTCTAGAAAGAGATTGATGGACCCTCCCCATATATGAAATGGAATAAAAGAGTTATACAATATACTATTTATTTAAATAAAAAATAAAATACGATGCAAATTAAATTACTTCACAGTATGTACACAACAGCTTTGACATTACTGTTACTTTATATTAATTCTTTTGACAAAGCATTTATACAAAGTAACCATCTGGCTGACTCATCATTTAACCTATTTCTATGTTTTCTAATTACTAATGATGCTTTAGAAAATAATCTCTCAGCAGGTACTGAAGTTGCAGGTATTAAAAGAAAATCACGGGCCATCTTCGATAAAATCGGATATTTTGTCTCATGCGTCCTCCAACAGTCTAAAATGTCTTCCGAGATGACGGCTCTGGGTTTACCTAGGTACCCCTTCAACTCCTTAATAACTAAGCCTTGAAGACAAGATCCAGATCCAGATCCATTTTTACACATTTCAAGTGTTTTAAAAGTGCTATGGTGTCAACCATATTTATCAAATGTGTGACGACATATTCGAGCACTTTGTGTTTTAAAAACACACACTTGCAAAAGTCGAGATTTGCAGTGAACTTACTGAACATGTTTATCTTTTAGGTAATAATAATAACAATAATAGTAAGTAATTATTATAAATCCATATAGTTAATTTTATAATAATTACTTACTAGAATAAATTATTATGATACCTACCTATTATCTAATTACAAGATTTCTTGCGAGATCAGGATAATGTATTCGTGTCCATTCTGAGCACCCGGAAACTTATTTTATTCTTTAAAACATGTACTCTGTGGCGGCAATCAAACAGTGTCGAATGTAGTGCGTGTGGCGCAGCGGCGACCATTGTATGCGATATCAATAGTAGCCGCCGGCACGTGTATCTTGACCTTGTACTTTCGAATAGCTGCACAATTTCTTTGACAGGTCAGTATCCGACCTTTGATGACGCCGACAACAAGACGCCGCGCACCATCAAAGTGCCGATGGTCAAAACTAGGGATGCACTCTTTTTTCTTTTAATGGATATTTTCATTCGCTATGTATATTTATGGTATTGTTCGTAATGCGCATAAATCCAATTTTCCAATTTTTTTTTCATTACATTTTTTGCGTCTCATAGAGTCCCTAAGCGTATACCCGAACTCCTATACTCCCTGAAACGACACTTAGTCCTAACTGCAAGACGCAAGAGTCTCGCAAGCTAAGTCTTGTTCTTGCGCAAATCTTGCACGGTCGGTCTTGGTCTTGGTCTTGCTAAAAAGAGGCGGTCTTGTTCTTGGTCTTGGTCTTGCAAAAATGCAAGAACAAGACCCAGACTGCAAGACCAAGACCGATTTTGGGCAACACTATCTTAAACTAACTTTAAACTGCATAACTATAAACACTCCTATCCTTTATAACTACAGCATTAATAATATATTACTGAAGAAAGTTACCGAGGTGAGAATTCTAGGTGTTTATCTTGATTGTCAGTTAATACTTTGTTCACATCTTGGCATAATTATAGCCAAAGCCTTTGAAATGTTGGGTTTCTTGTTTCGACAAACAATTGACTTTAAAAAATACTTTTTTTTTTACTTTTGTAACTTTATATAATTCTCTGGTCAAGTCGCACCTTGAGTACGCTTCTACTGTATAGAATCCGCAATATTCGATTTATAAGGACGCCCTGCAACGTATCCTGTCCTGTACTGTACTGTACTAGTAGTATAACTTATGTATATTATTATTAGTTATTGAAAACTTAACTGGCTTTTGTAATAACTCTATTTAAACTATAATTATTTATTATTATAGCTGTATGTTTTCCTTAAATAAAGAGGAAAAAAAGAAATATTAGCTATTAGCAACTTATATCGGTGTACTTCAAAAATATATCTCGGAAAGTAGGAGCCTTTCAGAGGTGTACAGACACGCTTGTGTTTTGGAGGTGTTGAATTGCACAATATTATAATTAATAGAATCAGGCGTTACTTTGCAGAAATCCATTATATAAAAGCTATTAGAAAAATTTACTTCGCAAATATCCGCGTTATAAAATAAGATGATGTGTCTTATCTAGTACGAAGAGCACCTCCCGCCCTCCCTCAATTGCGTGCACTATCCCCGTCACCACTAATCCCAGCACCGCTACTCTCAACACCACTACACTAGGCAAGACACACCACTGACGACAATACAACGATGCCTCGTGTAGAGGCGAAACACGTTTATAACGCCGATATTTGCGACGTAATTTTTTCTAATAGCTTTTATCTCACAATATTGTCATCACCCCATATGTAGACTACCTGCAATGAGATTCACACTTAAACCTTATTTCCCTTTCAAACTGAATTTGATACCAACTGACCCAAGAATTCGACTGACATCTTTCTACAACTGCGCTGTCGTCTGCATACACATTTCAGGCGCAAATGATGATAACGTCTTCAAACTAAGATTGATGCCAGATAGAAAAACCAAAGTATCCAGAGGAAATTTCATATTTTGCATTTTGAATCACTATTAATTAAAAAATTGAGATGAATCAAGCTTTTAAATATTTAACTCAGTTAATCTTACTACTAAGAGCCCCAAGAAATAAAAATAGAAGCACTTTCATGCATAAAAACTACAGTCAGAAGCAAAGTATGTCGTCATACCTAGAGCTGCTAGCTGATTTGCAGTTCTCGCATTCGTTCCGATAGTCGTCCGCGTCTTCATTACCTGGGGCATTGGTCCCGTCATAACTGCAGACGCATGATGGCTAGAAAAAAATTATTTACTAGATCAATGTAAAATATCTGCTGCTATCAACCGATCACAACTTTAAAAGCTTTTGTTTTACATACTATGAGTGCAACCTAAGTATTTGCAGTAGTCTACTATTTACGTTGAGGAGAGGACTTGACAAAATATTTTTCCCGAGATTCGGTTTTCTTCTGACACTACAAAAATTACGGCTAAGGCCATTCCTTTGGATCCGATTGAAGTCGGAGGCATACAAGACATACTAATTCATACAGAAGCGAAGCTCAACATAACTTTAATTCAGGTTCGCGGCGCTGATAAACCATTATTATGACAAAAAGTAAGTAATGTATAAATATATTTTCATACAAAATGTTCTACTAAAGAGGGGCCTTTAGTTGACTTAAAGATCATTATTTTTTGTAAAGTTTTTTTTATTATAGAATAAGAGTGACAAACGAGTACACAATCCACCTGATAGTAAGTAGTTGGTATGGTCCATAGACATCCACATCTATCCGCAATAAAGAATCAAAATGTAGATGTGTTGTCACCCGTGAAGACTAAGATGGAATGCCTCTTTTCCAGTAAAAAGGGTCTCCGGTTCTCTACACTTATCATACGAAGCACATCAGCGTCAAACTACTATTTTACGCTGGTATTCTGTGAGAACGTGTTCCAACCCGGTCGAGCCGACCCAATCCTGCTACAACCATACTACTAATATAGCTGCGGCGTGGCTCTACCACGTGAAATAAATAAGAAAATACAGCAGAAATCAATCACAAACATTCTGCAATTTAAATTTCTTCTTTCAATTAGAGAGATATGCTTGTCGGTGGAGTAACAGAAAGTTTATTTTGTTTTATGCCAAATTCCTTAATTGGCTGTATGACAACACCAATCTCCGCTTTTAACTGATGTCTTACTTAGTCTACCTCATTCTCTTTTACTTTCCATCTTTCTTTCAATTAAGTTGTTAATGAAATTGTGGTCACATTAACACAACATTACACAACACTTAAACTATTAACAATTTAAATAAAAATAAATATTAAATAAATGTATTTGATGTAATTTTTTTCTGTACAGCCTATATAACAACGCACTTAAACACGAAACGATACGTTATTTTGACAGTCCTACTGTTTTAGTGTATGAAAATGATGATACCTTGTCAACGGTGAGGGGTAGCGTGGGCTGCGGTGCGGGGGGCGCGGGGGGCGCGGGCGGTGCGGGCGGCGCGGGGTTTGCGGGCGGCGCGGCGGGCGCGGGAGGGGCAGGTGGCGGCGGGCCGTCGCTCTGCGCCGCTCTCGACGTGAGCTCGCCTGCGCCCACGTTCTGCTCCTCGCTCTGGGCCCGCGACCGCGCGCTGCTAAACCGTGTGCTCCCACTGTTCAACATATTATACTTCTCGTAAATCTAACACGCGTTCACTCAGCAGCTGCATTTGATCTGCAACACGAATGGTCAGCTCGAACAGGAAAGAACTGGGCTCACTTAGAATTATTTCATTAATTACAGCTTATCAAAAGTCCACAATTAAACATAGGCTCCATCCTTAGATTGCCTTGGAAAGATGCTGCCATCTCCTATTTTAGATTCTCTCTGTCGCCTCTTACGAAACCTTGAATGATATGGGATCTGAGGGCACGGCAGTGCCCCCACCAAGTCAAGCAAAAACAAACAGACACGGTAGTACCATCCTTTTCTCAAAGCAGTTCATGCCACTTTCGACCTCCCTTTAACGTCATTGTGGATAAAACTAGAAGCCTAAATTGAAACAAAAACCAAGCAGGCATTGTATAAACACGGTATATTTCAAATTTCATTCCATTTGAACCAGTACTTTAAGAATTATAACTATTTAAATAAAACTAATTTTACGGATTTTATCGCGTATATTAACTTATTTTATATTCCCGACGTTTCGAGCATTTTACAGCACCCATGGTCACGGAGGGGACTGAGGTGTATGACATCCCAATGATTAAAAATTATTAATTTTTGTTCTTTTGTATGCTTGGGTTGAGATTTAATTTTATTAATTATAGGATCCCAAGCAGATAGTAGCACCCAGCCATCATACACGTCATACACCTCAGTTCCCAACCCCCCGTGACCATGGGTGCCATAAAGTGATCGAAACGTCGGGAATATCAAATAAGTTAATATACCCGATAAACTCCGTAAAATTAGTTTTATTTAAATGTGTAGTGTCTGCGTAAATATAAGAAATTATAACTAGTCAAAATTTCTTAATTTTGTCACTCACTCACTGACTGACCGACCGATCATCAAAACTCTAAGGCACTTCTAGCAGACATAAAAGCTTCAAATATAAAATACAACTAGCTGACCAGGCAGACGTTGTTCTGCCCTTTCCTGAGATGACCCTTTCTCCAATAAAAAAAATCCTTAAATTCGTAATAAAAAAATATTGAGTTTCACTTATCAGGATAAAAACTATCCTATCTCTCAAGTTGGACGAAACTGCACAGAGTGTCCAAAATTTCATTGAAATCAGTTCAGTAGTTTAGGAGTTCATCGCGGACAAACAACGTGACACGTAATTTTTATATTTAAAGATTAATGTTTAGTGTATAAATTAAGGAAAAACTAAAATATTTTGCAATTTCGGTCTATTTTTCTAGATACACCACCTGCATAGATAACTTTGTAATCGATTTCCGTCCGTCACAGAAAGGCGGCCACTTTCTTCCAGGTAACCTTTGTGTTTTACTGAGATATCGCAGTTATACACATAAAACACGTTTTATTTACACGTGGTAGAGCCATGTTGCAGCTATATTAGTAGTATAGTTGTAGCACGAATGGGTCGGCTCGACCGGGGAAGGACCATGCTCTCACAGAATACCAGCGTAAAATAGCAGCTTAACACTGCTGTGTTTCGTATGGTGAGTGTAGAGAACCGGAGACACTTTTTACTGGAAAAGAGGCATTCCATCTTAGTCCTCACGGGTGACAACGCATCTGCATTTTGATTCGTAAACGAGGATAAATGTAGATGTCTATAGGCCACAGCAACCACTTACCATCAGGTGGACTGTGTGGTCGTTTGTCACCCTATCCTATATAAAAAAAAATAACGCAAATTGTATGAAAAAAGTAGGATTATCTACAAACAGAAATGAGATGCTGTCAAAAACATAACTCGTAAAAAAATCAAGTCTTGCAACTCAGTTCTACTACCGTAAAAATTTGTGAGATCCATGTAATACCAAGTCGGTTAATTTATTCAGTCCCTACTTAAGGGTCCTTCTGTCTCAAGTTACTAGGTAATTAGCTAACCTAATAACATCTTATAGTGACCATATCAATATTAAACATCTTTTATGTTGACCACATAACATGATAAAAGAAACTAGTACTAGCATATGTGTAATAAATACGAATAGTGAGTCAACTCGGCGACGGAGCAACGATGGGGCGCGGTATGAATGTCCTTATATTATTATTTAAGGAAATATTTTTGTGACAACCCTTGCATATTTTTAGCGACTTGACGTCGTGACAGCCTTGTAGGTTTTGCTTTTGCGATATAACAAAGAAGTTGACCCACTATTAGTGTTCGCGCAAAACACTTTCAAGGATTGACACGAGAGGGCGCTCGGCGCGGTGCATTCAGACCGGTTTGACTTTCGGTCGTGCGAAAAACGCCCAAGGGCAGTCAGTCGTCTGTCAGGTGTGCTAACAATTGGCACGCTGCCAATTAAGCGCGGGAACTCGGAATAATTAAGCGCGGACAGTAAAAATACGGTCTAGGAATTTTGTGGCGCGTATCCCTACTGGAGAGCTTCCCCGGGACTTATTGGGTCCGACTCAGAATCTGTATAAGTGCATTCGACAATATTAGCTAGTGCGGCCTCTGTATTCTAGAACTGTTGCAACGCGAAACGGTAGTGACCTTTGACCCAGAAAATCCATGCGCGTTTTGGGCGGTAACCTTATAACCAGCGATAGTTAGTGGCTTCTGTAAGTTAGTTAATCGTACGATAGAGTTAATTGACTGTCAACGTGACGAAAGAAGAAAGTGACGGTGGACAACCTCGGAAGCCCCCCAAGTTGGAGCGGTGTCGACGCTCGGGCTGCTGCCGACGGCCAAGGTCTAGGTTCAATCACCATCAGTCACACCCAGATACACATCACATCACTTATTTCCCTTTCACTACACAACCACATGTGACCTGACCGACTCCGGAGGGACCAGTCGCCTTGGATATCGGTAAGTAAACTCCGCCTAATTCCTCTGCCGGTCGACTGGCCGTAGTATAGAACGCTCCCCCATATATTTTAGTGTAATTCGAGAGATTCCACGTGGCCACATTGAGGCTCGACCTACGTCTGCTCGGGAAGTCTTCAGCTCATGGGCCCCTGATGATTTGATCCTCTAAGGGAGCATCCGTAGGCCGTAACAAACTGGTAGCAGAGCGCGGTTCCGAGTTCGATTCCCCGGTCGATCCCGACCAGTGCTAGATAAACATTAAACAATTTTGGTGGCAAGGAGCGTAGGTGTGATTGGTTTAATTTGTATCTACAATCACGCCCGTCCGTAATACGTAAAAATATTTTTTTGTACGTAATAATAGAATTATTTCCCTTTGTTGTTTGTTGCTTGCCTTTTTTTTTGGTTAGTAGGTTGTTTGAAAAGCCGCGCCCTAGGTTGCGCAAGCGGGAGTTTTTCTAGAGATATACGTCATGTAGATAGATGGTTATTTTTACGTAATCGGTTAATTATCGTTGTCGGATAGTTGTAGTGGATTACTTATCGAAGGGTCGATTTCCAAGCTAGGCATTTTTTGTTGATCGATTGTGATGTGTATCTTCGTTTGTATTGTAATTTGTATTTGAACTAAAGAGTAGTAATTGTATTTGCGCAATTTGAATTTAACTTGATTTGATCGCTAGTATTTGTTATTTGTTAATTTGATTTGTGTCTTTTCTTTTGTGCTAACTTGTATTTGGTTGATACGTAGTAATTCGTATTTGTGTAATTTCTATTCAACGCGATTTGATAGGAACTGCATTTATTAACTGTTAATTTTTGTTGTATTTTTTGTTTGTTATCTTTGTAATCCGTGCTCAAGCCGCGTCGTAATTTGCATTTAATAGTGATGACATCGCCCAAGCTACTGATCCGTTGTTTGCGGACTGAGCTACGCTGGGCCACAAGCGCCCATGCTTTGATAGGTCGACCGGATAGGGTCCATAACTTGATGAAGCAGTTCGAGCAGGTGGATGCTCGAAGGGCCGCAGAGGAGGAGGCTTACGCTGAGCTCGAGGATTCGGATGTGGAGAAGGGAGTCCTGGACTCCTGCTTCGCGGACTATGAGCAGTTCTTGTGGCTCACGGACGAGTTGATCGAGGCTGAAGGCAGGTATGCCGAGGAGGCGCGTGAAGCTCGGATGAGTGACCTGTCCGAGTCCTCTCTGAAGCAGCTTCAGCCGGAGCTGTTGGGACGACTCCCAACTCTGGACCTGCCAAAGTTCTCCGGGGTCCTTTCCGAATGGCTGACCTTCGTTGGTCTTTTCGACAGCCTAGTGGACGCCCGGAGTGACTTGACCCCGAGCCAAAAGATGGTGTACCTCCTGGCCTCACTGGAGGGGGAGGCCCTGGGCGTCGTCGGCCACTTGAGATTGTCGGACGACGCCTACCGGACTGCTCGGGACCTCCTAGCCAGAAGATACGCCAACGTCCAGCGAATTGCGGATGAACATGTTAAGCAGCTTCTAAGCCTCCCGCTGCTTAGTGACCGGGCCAGACTGCGTTCGGACCTGTTGGATCCAGTCTTGGTGGCCTGTAATACGTTGAGGCGGCTGGGTTTACCAGTGGGCGAATGGGCTTTTTTGTTGCTCCGCATCGTGCTGTCCCGTCTACCTCTCGACCTTCGAATCCATTTTGAGGAGAGGTACGGCGGGGACGAGGCCTCTTATGTTCCGCCCTTCTATGACCTGCTGCGGTTTTTGGAGGAGCAGTGCCGGCAGACAGAGAGCGCGGCGGGCACCGTTGACGACTTACGAGCCGTGCCCAGTGAGAGGCTGAATCCTCCAGGCAAGTCGTCGTCAACCCCCCCCCCCCCCCCCCTGCTCCTATTGTCGAGCATCTGATCATCGGGTAACGTCGTGCCCGAAATTATTAGGTAAGCCGGTTCCAGCGAGGCGAACTATCGCCAAGGAGCGCCGCTGGTGCTGCTCATGTTTGGGAGGACACCTCCAGCGAGACTGTCCGCATCGGCGGCCCTGTCTGCATTGCCAGGGCAATCATCATGCCGTTTTGTGCCTGAGTGCGAACGGCGTCTCCTCTCGGGGCTCTGCCAGGCCCTCGACCCCCACGAGCGGGGGCACTCAGCCACGCCCTCTGCCGGGCGACTCTCGGCGCCAGCCGGCCAGCCATCAGGCCCCTAAGTTTGAAAGGGGTCCCTCCCCCAACCAGTCGGGGGGTAATTCCCCCAGGGGCGGGGGTGTCATCACACCCCCTAAGCGTGTGGAGAGGAACTTCACGGCCACTCATCGGTCCGCTGGACCCTTCTCACTCCCGTTAGCTGAGTGGCCGCGACTGGTGTACCACTGTTCCCCATTTGATGGAGGCGGCCCTGGCTAGCTGCCGCCTTAGCTCCCACCACGGCCACCTCCACTGAGCCTTAAGCCGTCAACAGTCCACTTGTCAAAATGTTCTGTTGCCGACGGCCTCAGTGAAGGCGTACAACCCGAGTGGCGACTGTTAGCGATCTCGGGTTCACGCCATGTGGCCTCCCCTTGGTGGTGGGAAGATTAGGGCCCCTCTGGAGCGTTGAATCACGCTGTCAAGGGGTATTAGATTTGGTTTGGTCGAGCACTTAGTCAAAAAATACTTGAATTAAAATTAAAAATTGCTTTGGGCTTTCCGCGAAATTTTCCTATTTGTAGCGGTTTAAATTAAAGGAATTGAATTTAATCTACTCCTTTAAATGCTACTGCATGTGTTTTGTACATATATTTAATCACTGTATTTGATTGTTGCGTCTGTTTGCTGAAAGGAAATTGAATGGCGCGCTATTTGAAAAATTATGTAACATATACATAGATAGTGTTTAATCATTTTGCTTTGCGAAGAAGTAGGGCTGTCCCTTACGTTATTGTTTTGTTTAATTTGCAAGTTGACCTATGCGCATCGGTGATTAATTTGGTTGAATTAATTCTGTAGTTGAACATTGATGCTTTTGAAAAATTAGTTGAAATATGAGCATAGGACCACTTGCCTAACAGGCTAGCTAGTTTTGGAGATTATCAGATTGAAATCAGCTGCCGCACTATTTTAGTAAATGATAATATGGTGGGTGGCCTGGCTAGGCCTACTTGTTGAAAATTCATACTAGGGACTATCTGTGCGTTTCGTTCGGCTCTTCACAGACGACGTTCATGTGGAATTTGTGGGTGATCTCTGCACTGAAGCTTAGGAGGCCGCTCGGGGCCGCTTCGTGTCGCGTCGCTGTTTGCAGAGCTGATCCGGTCGGATTGCGGAACTAATCATAGGGGCACAGATAGGTGTTTGAAAGAGGTCGTCGGACTTTTGTCCAGTACAGGACTTGTTAAAGTGCTGCGATGCCCAGGAGGGGCATCCAGTGGAGGCTGACCCTCCGGCTTGCCACATTAGGGCTATTTTTTGAGGCGCTGGTTAGGGTTGCATGATCTGATGGGGTGCCTAAGGTGGCCTAGTTTGGTTGTAGATTCGGTCTTGCAACTTGTCTTCGCGACCTTGTCCTGCTGACTGGTTTGCTCGCGGACCTAAATCCTTATGTCCGGGACGGGGGTTTGTTCGCGCAAAACACTTTCAAGGATTGACGCGAGAGGGCGCTCGGCGCGGTGCATTCATACCGGTTTGACTTTCGGTCGTGCGAAAAACGCCCAAGGGCAGTCAGTCGTCTGTCAGGTGTGCTAACAATTGGCACGCTGCCAATTAAGCGCGGGAACTCGGAATAATTAAGCGCGGACAGTAAAAATACGGTCTAGGAATTTTGTGGCGCGTATCCCTACTGGAGAGCTTCCCCGGGACTTATTGGGTCCGACTCAGAATCTGTATAAGTGCATTCGACAATATTAGCTAGTGCGGCCTCTGTATTCTAGAACTGTTGCAACGCGAAACGGTAGTGACCTTTGACCCAGAAAATCCGTGCGCGTTTTGGGCGGTAACCTTATAACCAGCGATAGTTAGTGGCTTCTGTAAGTTAGTTAATCGTACGATAGAGTTAATTGACTGTCAACGTGACGAAAGAAGAAAGTGACGGTGGACAACCTCGGAAGCCCCCTCAAGTTGGAGCGGTGTCGACGCTCGGGCTGCTGCCGACGGCCAAGGTCTAGGTTCAATCACCATCAGTCACACCCAGATACACATCACATCACTTATTTCCTTTTCACTACACAACCACATGTGACCTGACCGACTCCGGAGGGACCAGTCGCCTTGGATATCGGTAAGTAAACTCCGCCAATTCCTCTGCCGGCCGACTGGCCGTAGTATAGAACGCTCCCCCATATATTTTAGTGTAATTCGAGAGATTCCACGTGGCCACATTGAGGCTCGACCTACGTCTGCTCGAGAAGTCTTCAGCTCATGGGCCCCTGATGATTTGATCCTCTAAGGGAGCAGCCGTAGGCCGTAACAATTAGTATTTATTACACATATGGTACTAGGTTGTAACTACTTTTACTTTTTTATTTTGGTACGCAGCGGTCCGGTCGGGTGCGGTCGGGTGCGGTCGGGGGCGGTCGGGTCCGGTCGGGTCGGTGGGTATGAGCGTAAGCGATACTCACGAGTGGTCGAGGCCGAGGTCGACGTTGCTGACGACCATGTTGAGGTTCCGCGGCATGCTGCGGCCCGTGTCGAGGCGCGGCTCGCCGGCGCGGTGGAACGAGCGCCGGATCTCGCCGCACAGCGACCGGTCCGCTCGACTGAAACCGGACATCGACTCCAAAATGCTCGTGTCCAACGCTGTCGATATGCGCGGAATGGTTCTGTGCCTGTTATGACAAAGTTACACTGAAAAACACTTAAATTACCAGATAGTTTTAGAGACACAAATTATTTTTGATACTTTCTAAACTATAGATTCTTAGAATATGTTCGATGTAGTACAGCTAATCTATACAATGTGAGGATAACAAGCCAAATGAATAATACAAATACCTAACTCCTAGATGTAAATCTTAATGATTTACAGTCAGTACAGATAAAGAATGGGATTAGAAATGGCGGTTCATAGAGCCCGTACCGTCAACATGCACATTACTAATAGTTAAAAAAAACCTAATAACGGTATATCGTTATATTATTCAGTTAATTAAAAATTTTCTATTAATGGGAAAATATTTGAAAATATTTGTATACGCAAGTGTAGGTACATTAATTTTAAAATGAAATTTAAAAAATCTCTAAATTTTTATGGCATTTTGTTATTAGAGTTAGACTGAAATTATAGGAAATACAAAAAACTCATATCGCAACGTATTTTTTTTTGTAGACTTTACCACCGGGTGTGAGTATAGATGGCGGCAGTATGCGAGCAAGAGATGAATAGAGGCGACGACATTTTCAATTCCATTCTTTAACCGCACGGGTAGTATGTTGTCTTTATGCTGCTTCTCAACTGTAATAGAAATTAATGCACTAAGCTGCTAACTAAAACCTAGACTCACAGAGAGGTATGCAGCGGGTGGGAGTGCGTGTAGAAGCCGGGCACATTGTGCGGACGTTCGTGTTCCGGTTCACGGAACGCGGCGGGCAATACCGGCTGACCGGACTGGCCCGGCTGACCAGCCTGACCGGACTGACCCGGCTGAACCGGCAGAGCGGTCTGCAGCCCACGTCCACTGATCGTACCCAACGAGCCCGTTAGACGGATCGTACTCGGAAACCCCACCACTGTTGAGAACAATTCGTTAGTATTTTTCCAAGTCTAGAATAAAATAAACAACAATATGTTACTACTTTTAGAGGCGTCGCATGAATATCTACCAAAACATATATTCCCGTGGGAATCGTAAATGCGACAGAGAGTAACTGGCAATGGAGGATTGGCAGCAGAATCTTTCAGATAACAACTATAAATAACAAGAAAACTGCAGATGCCAAACTATTTGCCTAGGATAGCAACAATGCATATGAAGCAAAATACGGGGGAGACCTATGTTCAGCAGTGGACTGTACATAACAAAACATTCCAATTTAAGTGTTCTTATTAGTTGTTATTATATTCTTACCAGCTTACCACCAAACATTGTGTTAGAGTCTAAACACGATAATATAAATCAATATTTTACCACTTGGTGCGAGGGGATGGTGTGGAATGATAGCCGGCTCTCGTGCATCAGGCTGATGCACGGACTGCAACAGGGGCGCGTTGTAACAGTTCTGAGTATTTGCAATCTGTAATACAGACCAGAAACAGATATAAAAGGAATGAAGAGTCCGCACGCACACGCAGTCCACTTGATAATAAGTGGAGTGAATGGGGCTCAACACGCTATTATGAGGAATCAGAATGTGTCAAATAAGGCACGTATGGCAATTTATAATGCTGTGTTAGTCCCTACTTTAATGTATGGTAGTGGAAGTTAGGTCTGGCAGAAGAAGCATGAGAGTAGAATAAATGCTGTAGAAATGCGGTCCTTAAGAAGTATGCTAGGGCTGAATCTGAATGACAGGGTGAGAAATAGTATGATAAGAGAAAAGTGTGGTGTGCAAGATGACGTTGTGACAAGGATTAAGAAAGGAATGCTTCGGTGGTTTGGTCATGTAGAAAGAATGAACGAGAAAAGAGTGACAAAGCAAATTTATGTTGCAGAAGTGAACGGCAGGGTCGGGAAGGGACGCCCTAGACGAAGTTTTATCGACCAAATCGGCGATACATCAAAAATGGGCCAGATTAGGAGTACCCTTAACCGACGACCGTATGTGCGTAGATATATGAATGTAAAGGAGGCGAGAGAGGTGTGTCAAGATCGCGCCATATGGAAGTCCGTAGTCTCTGCCTACCCCTCTGGGTAACAGGCGTGAATGTATGTGTTGTGAATGTCATGTCTGAATGTCACTTTACCGTAATGGGTTTCCGATTCTGGACACTCGCGTTACGAAACAGTTTCACGCTAATATTATACACCATCATAGTCCTTCCCCGTTCGAGCCAACCCTACCCATTCGTGCTGTAACCATAATACTCTACAGCGTCCACCATCCATCCACTTTCTATCTGATGAACTGCATGCTCGTTTGTCACCATAACTTCTAAAAAATATATGATGTCATAATAGTGAACCACCATTGGGTGAAGATGAATTGTCATTAACTTCACTGACGTGGCATACATTCCCAACCAATACGAATTTTATAATTACATATTCACAACAATTTTTAACATTTAAGATTACGTTATCGATGTGATCCACAGGCCACTTATAACTGGTGCGTAGCTAGAACGACTATTTGTACCGCTCGAGTCATACTGTATATAGTGCAAGAGGCGTACACTGAATTAAAAAAATATACTTAATACAATATTTCTTCCCAGTACTGAAACCTGGACTAATTTATTCCGTATATAATAAATAATAAACAATTATAATAAATCAGTAGAGAGGTCAATTCTGTACATGAAATATATTTCCAAAATAACTATCAGGGGGTGATTAGTGATCGATACTGATGCCAAAAATGCAAACAGTTAAATTTTTGTCTGTCTGTCTGTCTATATGTTCGTTATAGAAACAAAAACTACTCGACGAATCATTCTTCATACTCCTGGGCAGTTTATAGTATACTTTTCATCACGCTACGATCAATAGGAGCAGAGCAGTGAAGGTAAATGTTGGGGAAACGGGAGAAATTACTCTATTTTTTAAGCTTCCGTCGCGTGTGCAGCCTTAATGGTTAAAGCTACACAGAAATCATGTATAACGGAAATGTTCTCCTTAAAATTATATAAAATATATCCCACGACAGCATATGTCTATCTTTTATGGTTGACTCACAATAACACGTGTAACTCCCGATAGCTTATCAGTTCGGAGTTTTCTGATTATATTTGTCTACTCTTACGTTTATAACACTCTCACTCATCCCTAATTTAAAAAAAAAAGTTAACATTATTATATATTCAATAAAAAAGAATCCTAGAAATCGGTATAGAAACACCAAAGTTATACATGAAATACGTTAATAAGCCATCGCGCGTGAATACTGAATCATGCTATAAGGATTATTTTTGTGTAACGGTCGCCGCGCTCGACGAGGCTCGTGGCGGGAGGTATAAAAAGGCGGGGGGTCCGTACGGAACAAGATCCAAAAGTCAGTTGATGACCTAGGAGCTTGGTTCAAAAAATGGCGCATCGATGTGAACCCGGAGAAGAGCTCCGCCGTTCACTTCGATTATAAACGACGCCGACTCAAAAACACTCGACCAATACGTATGCTAGGGACCCCTGTCCCCTGGCATACGTCTGCCAAATATTTAGGCGTCACCCTTGACACGAGGCTCACTTTCAGGCCCCACGTCAAAAGAGTAACCCGTCACGCTCGTTTTTACCTGAGTAGGCTCAACAGTATGTTGGGCCGACACAGTAAAATGTCCCTCAGAAACAAGCGTACCCTTTATAAGGTCTGTATACGACCAGTCATGTCCTACGCGGGCCCCATTTTTGCCCACGCTGATCCTAAAATTATTAATGAACTCCAAGTAGTTCAAAACCTCTTCTGTCGTCGAGCTACGAACGCACCTTGGTACGCCGGTAATGCCGACCTTCATCGGGACTTAGAGCTCCCTACAATCCAACAATTCCTTAAAAAAAAAATCTCTGAGAACTTCTTCAAAGCCTCAGAGTCGCATTCCAATCATTGTATTCGTGAGGCAGCTATTTATGCAGCCCCACCCCCCTCTCGCTATCGAGTCCGCAGGCCAAGAAACACTCTCTCGGACCCGCCAAATAAAATTTCAAACGACCTGAACTAACTCCTGGCGGCTCAGGCCGATTCTTCCTAAATTTGCCTAAGTAGGCTCTTCCTCAGCGGCTCTGTGTAGCCGCCTGCGCCCTCTTCTTCCAAAAGAGGGTCGCGTCCCATCCGACGAAGCGGCTTAATCGGCCAATTGTCAGTCCCCAAAGTGGAGTTTAGTGGGTATCACTTAGGGTCCCAGTAGGTAATCACAGTGAGTCCCACATAACCACGACAGACCGGCTGTCGTGGTATGCATAAAGCATTCTCCACTTCCCTGCGCTTCTAATTGCTTCTGGGCGCAAAAAAAGCGCGAGCTTCATACAATATTTGGCTGATGATGCGAATAGACGTTCAGAGTGTTCGACCTTATTGACAGACAATAATTGATTTTAACAAACCGTGCTTATCAGCGCGACTTTTAGTCTACTCTTACGTTTAATAATTTATTTTTAGATTTCTTTGGTTGTTATTTTATAAAATAGGTATTAGTTATTTTGGTAGTGTTTAAATATTTCTTAGTATTAGCTTAATTATAAATTAACCTTTTTTTTTATTTGGCTGTAGTTTTAAATAGCTACCTAGGTATCAAATAGGTTATTTCATTCTATTAGACGTAGTTTAGGTACCTACTTATATATTTTTAAGAATTTAATTTTGGATTTAAGGATTTATTTAGGATCCGTTTTATTATTTAAGTAGACATTTAGATTTTTTTAAGTGTATGGTAGCTATAGTTAGGACCTCTAACGTAGATTATTTTGTAAGGTAACTGAATGCCGTCGATTAAAAATAAAATACACAATGCCACCTAAAAACGATTATCTTTATCTCGAAATTCGAGAGAAGCTAAGAGAATGAGAAATGTGCGTTCTCAAGAATCGGCAGAGGAAAGAGCACATCGGTTAAACTCTATGAGAGTTAGTGCCTCAACTTCTCGAGCCAATGAAAGCTCTCCAGAAAGAGAGATGCGATTAGCAGCTGACAGGGCGAGACGAGCTACATCACGAGCGTCTCAAAGTTCTTCTCAACGAGAGCTAAGGCTTACCATTGAACGAGAACAACATGTGTTATCCCGAGAAGCTGAAACTGCTTCACAACGAGAATTGCGGCTCACAGCTGACCGCGAACGGCATACATTATCTCGCGAGTCCGAAACCTACACTGAGAGGAAATTACGTCTCACAGCTGATCGCGAACGGCATGTACTATCCCGTGAGTCCGAAACCTACACTGAGAGGGAATTACGTCTCACAGCTGATCGCGAACGGCATGTACTATCCCGTGAGTCCGAAACCTACACTGAGAGGGAATTACGTCTCACAGCTGACTGCGAACGGCATACATTATCTCGCGAGCCCGAAACCTACACTGAGAGGGAATTACGTCTCACAGCTGATCGCGAACTGCATGTACTATCCCGTGAGTCCGAAACCTACACTGAGAGGGAATTACGTCTCACAGCTGACCGCGAACGGCATACATTATCTCGCGAGTCCGAAACCTACACTGAGAGGGAATTACGTCTCACAGCTGATTGCGAACGTCATATTTTATCTCGAGAATCTGAAACTTTTACTCAATATGAAGACCGTTTGACAAATGATAGGGTGCACCATAATATTATTCGATCTCTTGAAGATGAACATGAGCATGAACAACGACTAGAGTCGGGAGGCGAATATTACAATTCTTTGAGACAAGAACGATTAATAAGTTTGTCTAATGAAAGATTAAGAATTGAAAATATTCGGTCTCTTGAAACGGACGAACAGCGAGAGGCCCGTCTTACTGCAGTCAGATTCCGACATAGTCTTAATGACTTAGATGTACACATAGAAGTTCAATCTACAAATTCGGTGATGTGGTCCGACAAATATAAAAGTGGGTTTGCTTATAACCTCACAATTGATTAGAGATCATCTTCTGTAATACGCGATATGAACGTAATATGTTCTTTTTGTAATGCTTCAAAGTGGATAAGGGAGTCGGCTGGTTTCTGTTGTTCTGGAGGTAAAATAAATTTGCCTTCGTTCGAAGATCCACCGGAACCTTTGAAGTCACTACTTTTAGGTGAACATGTGCAATCTAAACAGTTCTTAGACAATATTCGCACTTATAATAGTGCGTTTCAAATGACATCCTTTGGTGCTCAACAAATCTCAGAAGGTCCTTTCATGCCTACTTTTAAGATACAAGGTCAGGTTTACCATTTGATAGGATCCCTTTTGCCTGAAGACCAACCTAAGTTTCTTCAAATATATTTTGTATCCGACTACAACGAACAGTCGAATATAAGAAATCAATATTTCCCGAATTTAAATACTGAACTTATTTCACAACTTCAGAACATGCTGCATCAGGTTTATTCCTATGTATGCAGTTTTAAATCGGCATTAGAAGCTCTTCCTCAAGATGGTGATAACAATTATAAAATTATTATAAATGCCGATAGACGTCCAACTCAGGAACACCCTGGGCGTTATAACGTTCCATCCACGAATGAAGTTGCTGTAGTATTGGTCGACCAGGAATGTGGTAGGCGTGATATCGTTATCCGTTCCAGAGACAATCGTTTGCAACGTATTTACGCAACCCACAGAGCTTACGACAGTTTGCAATATCCTTTGATATACTCTCGAGGGGAAGATGGTTATAATTTCGCTTTATACCAAACTGATCCGCGTACAGACGCACCTAATTATAATAAAAAGATGTCATGCCTTCAATTTTATTGTTACCACTTGCAAGTGAGACGGAATAGATTTGTATACTTTCAACGTTTTCGTGGCTTATTCAATCAGTTTATTGTTGACGTGTACGCAAAAATTGAAACCGAAAGATTAGTTTATATACGATCTAATCAAAGGCAGCTGCGCGCTGAAAAATACGTGCACCTTCGCGACGCCATGCAGCAAGATAATGATACGGTGAATATGGGCCGTTTAGTTATTTTATCCTCTTCTTTTACTGGTGGTCCACGCTACATGCACGAACGTACTCAAGATGCTTTTTGTTACGTAAGAAAATATGGACGTCCCGACTTATTTATTACTGTAACTACCAATCCCAAGAGGGATGAAGTCACTCGGGAGCTTATTGAGGATCAAGCACCGCATGACCGCCATGATATTATCGCAAGAGTTTTCATTTAAAATTAAAATCAATGATAGATCTACTTACCAAAGATAACATTTTTGGAGATGTATTGTGTTATATGTATAGTGTTGAGTGGCAAAAACACGTCTTACCTCACGCACATATCCTGCTTTGGTTAAAAGATAAGGTTCGACCTAATGATGTAGACAGTTCAATCAGTGCTGAAATTCCAGATCCGATTGCAGATTCCGTGTTATACGATATTGTTAAAACTCATATGATACATGGTCCATGTGGTGCATTTAACGGGAATGCTCCTTGCATGCAAGACGGTTGTTGCACTAAAAGATATCCAAAAGCATTAGTGGATGAAACTGTAACAGGACATGATGGATACCCATTATATCGTCGCCGTTCAAGAGACAATGGTGGTTTTACTGTTGAAAAGCGAGTGTCTGGACAACAGGTTACTTTAGATAATAGGTGGGTCGTTTCGTATTCGCATGTGATGTCTAGAGCATTTCAAGCTCACATAAATGTTGAAATGTGTAATATTGTAGAGTCAATAAAATATATTTGTAAGTATATTAACAAGGGCAGTGACCAAGCTACATTTGCGTTGAGAAATGAACATAATGAAGTTACTAGATTTCAGTCAGGCAGATATATCAGCTCTTCAGAAGCTGTGTGGCGGATCTTAAATTTCAACATTCACGAAAGATATCCACCTGTAACTCATCTGGATGTTCATCTTGAAGGCGGTCAACGTATATATTTCAACGCCGAAAATGTTACAGAACGATTAGAGAACCCTAGACAAACAACTTTATTAGCATTCTTTCGACTTTGCCAAACTGATGATTTTACAAAATCTCTTTTGTATGAGGAAGTTCCATCGTATTATACCTACGATAAGCAACGAGGTGTCTTTAATCGTAGACGCCGTGGCAGGCCTGTAGATGGCGAGTCAGGTATTTTCAAAGAACATGTTCTTGGTAGAGTGTATACCGTTCATCCTAACAACGCTGAGTGTTTCTATTTGCGATTATTATTACATACAGTGCGAGGACCAACATCATTTATAGATTTGAGAAAAGTAGACGATGTTGTTTATCCAACTTAGCATGCAGCTTGCCAAGCGCGTCGTTTGCTTGAAAATGATCAACATTGGGATGACGCTTTAGCAGAATCCTGTGTGAGTGATAATCCATGACGGTTACGCCATTTATTTGTAACATTACTCACATTTTCTAATTTGTCAGATGCTGTACAATTATGGGAAAAATATAAAGAAAAATTTGCAGAAGACTTTCTTCGGAATATATCTCACAATGATGAAGGCGCAACTAATGATAATTTCCGTGATCTTGCCATAAATCTGTGCTTATTAGCTCTTCAGGAAGACTTAACAGCAGTAGGCGGTAAATCACTCTGTGAATATGGTTTGCCAACACCAACCTCAGTCGGAGAGATTACCAATAGGGAATATTCTGCAGAGATTGGTTACAACTCAATGGAACTGCTGGCAACATTAGAAAACGGTGTCCCAATGATGACTGCAGAACAACGTTCAGTCTATGATCGCGTGTGCGCGAGTGTTCAGAATAATTTGGGAACAATATGGTTTTTAGATGCCCCTGGAGGAACTGGGAAAACCTTTTTGACTAAATTAATATTAGCTTATGTTCGAAATCAGCGTAAAATTGCCCTTGCCGTGGCTTCATCAGGTATAGCTGCAACATTGCTACCAGGAGGTAAAACTGCTCACACTATGTTTAAAATACCAATTGATTTAGATCGCACGGAAAATCCAACCTGTAGTATTTCAAGAAATAGCGACAAAGCTAAGGTATTACGTGAGTGTAATTTAATCATATGGGATGAATGTACGATGGCCCACCGAAAAGGAGTAGAAGCGGTAGACAGAACTTTAAGGGATATAAGACAAAATGATCGACCAATGGGCGGTATCACGGTTTTATTTTGTGGTGATTTCCGACAAACCTTACCGGTAATACCACGGGGAACCCGAGCTGATGAGGTTAGGGCTTGCCTAAAAAGCTCTTATTTGTGGCCTGATATACAATCGGTACATTTGACTATAAACATGCGAGTGAGAACTGGAGATAACCCGGATGATCGTCAATTTTCTGATAAATTATTACAGATTGGGGAAGGTACCTATCCACAACTACACCAAGGAAAACTTATTCTGACGCCTGAGTTATGTTGTATAGTGCAATCCCAACCACATCTTATATCGTCGGTTTACGGTGACGTAACAATTATATTAAATAGGGACAATTTTTGTCTATGCGAAAGATCCATTTTAACTCCTCGCAATGACCAGGCATCTGAGATTAATAACAAAATACTGTCGAATATACAGGGGGAAAGCAAAGTTTATAGTTCAATAAATAGAATGGTAGATGAACAAGAAGCCACTAACTACCCGATAGAATTTTTAAATTCTTTAAATATGCCCGGACTTCCAACTCATGAAATTTGTTTAAAAATTGGCATTCCGATTATTCTGCTCCGAAATTTGAGACCACCACAACTTTGCAATGGAACTCGGCTAAAAGTAACCCAGTTGCAATAAAATATAATCGAGGCTCAAATTTTAACAGGTTGCGGTGCAGGAGAAACCGTCTTTATTCCCAGAATTCCCATAATACCAAATAATTTTCCACTCCAATTTAAAAGAACGCAATTCCCAGTATCATTGTGTTATGCAATGACAATTAATAAGGCTCAAGGGCAGACTTTTCGTGTTGCTGGAGTAGATCTCGTTCCCTATATATAATGTACTCTGTGATCTCGGTGTCAGTTGTTTCTCGCATGGTCAGTTGTACGTCGCTCTTTCCCGGGTCCCGTGCCGGACGGGTCAACTTTCAACATAGTTTACCCGGAAGCTTTGCGCTGAAGTATTTTTGTTCTATAAGTACTTAAGCCTCATGTGAACGTGATCTAAACAATATTACCAATATATTAACTTAATAACACGCAAGGAGTTACACTCCATCCAAAGCCCAGCGACACTATAACATATATAGGAATGACGTCTTAGCAAAAGTTGTTTAGCCTGATGGGCATTTCCTGTTGACTTACAAAAATGAAAGATCTAGAACGTCTCGAATCGTCTCGCGAATCACGTTGTTTTCCCGTCCCCGGGCTCTTAGAATTCAACATCAGACGTTTCAGATCTTCGATTTTGACGACCCCGTTGTCGCTGGCATAAGCAACAGGATCCGCGTACGAAGTCGCGGGCAGAAGCTAGTAAATAATATATCCCGTTATTTTAGATCAATACGAATCAGCCCGTAGCTACTAATACTGTAGAGCACAAAATTTCTAACATTTTCATTTTGTTGTTGTGTGATACAGATGTCATGTCATATAGATAGTTACCTGTTGCACTGGTCTCTGTATATTGATGTAGGCGTGTCCTGTGCATTGTATGGGGTCACCGTTGTCTACCACGCCTGTATAAGACCGGTGAAAGGATTCACTGTTCATCCTGGAATTTGCATATTCATTTCAATCCTTTTGACAATTAGTATTCTTTCTTAAATAGAAATAAAATACTTTTGCTCATTATAGGTTTTATTACAATATAGTTTCAATACAGGGTTATTGATATTGTTTTTGAAACATTTATATTAACCGAGTTCAAAAAGGAGGAGGTTCTCAATTCGAATGTTCGTCTTTTTTTTTGTATGTATGTTACGCGATATCTTCGCAGATTGTGAACCAATTATAATGATTCTTTTTTTAATTAAATAGATGATACTTCAATGGTACCATATAAATTTGTTGAAAAAATTTCACTCCTAAGGGTAGGAAATAAATAACTTCTTTTTTAGCAATTTCAAATTACTTTTGTTTGACAGTCAGTTGCATGTGGCATCACGTTTACGCGAGTATATTTCCGAAAGGAATAGTCATTTCAATAGAAATTACAACATTTCAATTTTCATCTGAACAATACGAATATGCGGGCTGTAAAAGTATAAAATGGCGAAAAATTTCACATACATATTTTTTGCATTTCATACACATACATTTATATATTTTAAGTTTTAACAGTTTTAAACAGATTTCAAAAAAGGAGATTTTACATTAGACGCGTATGTTTTCTTTTTTAATGTTTGTTCACCGATTTTTCGATACCGTCTCATAGTTTAAATTACTCTTTTTTTATTAAATAGGTGGTGGTTCAATATATTTGAAGAGAAAATTCCAACCCTAAGGTGAAAAAATTTGGGAAGAATAATTTAATGTAACTATTTCAACGACATTCTGGTTGCTTACATTGCCTTGAGCTTGTGATATTGCTTAGACCACTTAAAAGGAAAAAAAAAACTTTTAATAAAATAGAGCCTTCGATCTGGACCTTTTATTCTTCTACACACTATGTCATAGCACCAACTTCAGAAGCAATGCAGTGGAAATGATTTTATTATTTTTACTTCATATTGAAAAATATATATTTCATGAACATTTATGTACATAAACAAACCATCTTTAAAATGCATCCATAATTAGAGAGATATTTGATTAAAAGTTTATACATTAAAAATAGTTGTATTGTTTGCACATTGCAATATGCAGAGAAGTTATGAGCTCTTTAAAGGCTAAGGAAGAACCATACAAAAAGCTATGAAAAATCAGATAAAGAGATAATAATTCAACAATAATATTATATTATGTTTGATTGATGACAATTAGTGAAAAAATATGTAAAATTGGACAAACCTAATAGAATCCGATCGGCATTGAGCAACTGCCTCATCATATGGAGGAGGTGCCTCGCCACGCGGTAGGTAGTTACTCGGTGGCTTCCAAGCACCCAAAGCAGTTTCGCATGTTCCACCCATATACCCCATACTACCGCTTATATATCTGAATCAAGTAAAATAATTATAAATAATGTAACAACTATTATGTTACAAGTAAGTTATTAGTAGTATAAAACTATTAGATTTATTACATTTAGAGTGCATGTTTAGTATTGGGTTAAATATTTTAAAAAAAATTATATATGATTTTTATTAAATTTTTATAAAAATTTGTAAAATTTAGGGTATAACATTGTAATGTTCTTTTTTCTTTGCTTAATATTTTTCTTGAGAAAAATTCCACAAACTTCCACCAATTACCAACCAAAAGCACAAAGAAATTGTAACATTCTTACATTCACAATAGTTTACAAGAAAAATTAGGACATATTATTGCACAGACAACAAAAATACTTGTTTAATCATAATCATTGTTACGAGGGTGGATTGAAAAGTACTCGGCCTAACACAGATCCATTCAATTCTAAAAATCAAATCTACCCACATTATTTAGTTCAGTTCAGACTAGTTCATTGTGTGAAGTTCAAAACGTGTGCGATAATTAGTTGTGATTTTATAAATTTATTAACAAAGTAATCGGACATAATTTCCGCGAATGGAGCAAATCGAGCAGCATGCCGTCATTAAGTACCTCCATAAGAAGGGGCTATCATCAAAAGCCATCCATGATGACATGGTCAGTACATTAGGCGATTGTGCTCTGTCATATTCATCCGTCAAAAAATGGATAGCAGAATTTAAGCGTGGTAGAGAGAGTGTGAAAGATGAACCCCGCTCTGGAAGGCCTTCGACGTCAACTACTGACGAAAATATTAAAAAAGTACTTGATTTAATAATGGGAGACCGCAGATTAAAATTAGAGAGATAGCCGAGATTATAGGCATCTCTTATGAACGAACTCAAAACATCATTGTCAACGAGTTGGGTTTCCACAAGGTGTCTGCGAGGTGGGTTCCGCGACTGCTTTCAGTTGAACAAAAAAGGACGCGATTGACTATTTCACGCGAATGTTTGGAGTTATTTGAAGCCGATGCAGATGATTTTTTGAATCGTTTTGTTACTATGGATGAAACATGGGTTCATTACTGTACACCGGAAACAAAACAACAATCAAAACAGTGGAGAAGACCTGGTTCACCACCCCCTAAAAAGGCTAAGTCGATTTTGTCGGCAAATAAGGTGATGGCTTCAGTATTCTGGGACTCGAAAGGTGTGATTATGATTGATTATCTTGAAAGGGGTCAGAATATAAACTCTGATTACTACTGCACCTTACTACGTCGTTTACGAGAGGAAATAAAAGAAAAACGTCGAGGAATGCTCAGAAGAAAAATCCTGTTTCATCAAGATAACGCCCGTGTTCACACGTCAGTACAGTCAATGGCTGAAATTCACAACTGTGGCTTTGAACTGTTACCGCATCCGCCGTATTCACCTGATCTGGCACCATCAGACTTCTTTCTGTTCCCTAACCTAAAAAAGCACTTGGGAGGTCAAAGATTTTCGACAAACGACGAGGTCAAAGCAGCTGTAGACGCATATTTTGACTCTAAGGAAGAATCATTTTTTTTCAACGGTCTAAATGCTTGGAAGGGGAGGTGGCAATAGTGTATTGAACTTGATGGTGATTATGTAGAAAAATAAAAATATAACTGATTTAGTATTTGTTTATTTTCTTGGTTAGGCCGAGTACTTTTCAATCCACCCTCGTATCACAGCCCACTGTAAGTCCATTGCTGCCTGAACCACTTGCATCCACTGATTTGCTGCAGCTGCTACTATTGGTAGAGGGTATATACGAGTTATATTTGGCCATTACCACTTCAGCTTCGGCAATTTTGTCATTGTTTGGTCATGGAACTGTTGCAATATTCATGTAATTTCTAACAGTCATTGCTTTTAACAACAGATGTTAATACAACTAAATAATTTACGTCAGATGTTTTATGGAGTTTTGGCGGGAACTTGACCGGCGACGGTTTGCTGCTCTTGTATTATTGTTTAAATAATGATTTGAAGTGGATTTTGATATGTAAAAGTGGTGCGATTTTGTGTATTAAGTGTCTACGCATGTGAACTATTAGTGGAAACGGTGAAACAAGGGCTCTGATGGTGATGTGATTCTCAAGATAAGGGTGTCTGCTTAGATACCATTGCCAACTGTCAGCTGTCTGCTGGCTCAAGTTGCCGTCAAAATCTCCCAAGGACTGCACAATGTGACGCATGAACATATTGTGAAGCGGTGTACTATGAAGGATAGTTATACATTGTAGTTTCAGGCTTAGAAGGGCTAGAACCCAGAGCCGTAAAGCCAGTTATAAAAAAAAGAAGTTTGATGGCATTGGCAAGTCCTCACAACAAAAAAAAACCCGAGTCCAGTAGTTGACTTTTATGTGCTGTAGATGACGGACTCCAGCTTACTGATCCATTGAGCCTCATAATGTTACTTTTTTAAGTTAATAAAATAAAAGTTATGAACCCAATGCTGGTGAGACTGCGTTGGTCGTCGGTACGCGGCGGGCGGCGGCGCTTGTGCGAGCGCACGCGGTACAGCACGAGCGCGACTGTCACCAGCACCAGCGCGGCCGCGCCGCCCGCCGCCACGCGCACGTTCGCCTCGCCCTCCGTCGGCTTCACCACGTCGTCCAGGCAGATGAACTCGCAACATGTGCTCCCAACGCGAAATGATCGGCAATCCTATAACATCCACTCGAGACCATTACGGGTGATCTTTATATCTTGATATAAAGAATACAGATGGAAAGCTATACTAGAGACCTAACACCACTCGTAAGTTGTACATGTCTCACATGAACACAGGGCCCCCGCTACCATATGTGCAAAGTGTGCAATGCACACGGGCGCCATCCTTTAGGGGCGCCGAAACCAAGGGTCAAAAATTGCAAAAATTTCCAAAAAAAATTAATTTTGTAATAAAATTTGAGAAATTAAATAGGATTAGCAAAGATGTTTTATAGGTCCAGATACCGTGTACGCGCGCCTAAAACGCTTCCATTTCAAAGGCGTCAATATTGGCGTATTCGTTCGATCGTTCCGCCATTACGCCAGCGACGTTCGCTGTGAACATATGTCACGCACCGGTGTTTTTAATTTCGCAAAATGACTGTTTGTGCTGTGAAATCATTTAAAAATTACTCTTGGAAAAAAGATAAGGATAAGAACATCACTTTTCATAAGTAACTATACAATTTTATGGTGTATTTCTTTGTAAAAGAATACGAAAGCTAAATGTCAATACAAGTAATAATACTGCGCAATAATATTCGAGTGTTGCCTAGTCTATGAAATGTTTTTACCATTTTTTAATGTCATGATCAACCACAAAGGTTATCTGTATAGGGGTTTTAAACAGTCTAATTTTACAGATTTTACCCAACCTACAGAGTTAAACCGTTTTAAGGGTTAGGGTTGAACTACATCTGATGGCATGAAATTGCACTTTCCTGTGCTTCTATCCTTTTTGGTCACTCAGAACCGTTATAGTGTAACCGGTATAGTTCCACCCTCAAAAAGCCGATTGTAAACCGGTTTTAAAAGTTTATCTATCATTCTTGACAATTCGTACTAATATAATATTATAAATGTGAAAGTGTGATTTTTTTGTTTATTTGTTTTTGTCCTTCTTTCACGCAGCAACGAAACGGAGCAATTTAAAAAAAATAAACATTTTGCTATCTCTTGGCTGAAGTTTACTCTTAACCAAACTTACTTTTTTTCGTCATTTTACTTAGGATTGAAAAATAATTATTCAAAATAAAGTCTTCGTAAAAAGTGTCAATATTTTGTGTTCTACAGTACAAAAGTGTAGTACTCTGTATATATTTAGTAATAATAGATTATAAATATATGTTACATACATAAATATCTACTGTGCTTTTTCATTTATTTTAACTGTTACATTAATTATAGGTTTTTTTACATATCTTCAATATTTTAGTGCGATGTTCGTACCTACATAAACACACATAAGCAACCATATCTCCATATACACACACATAAATGCACACGCCACGCACACACATTTTATACTCTTGGAATCAATAGGTACGTCAATAGGAATGAAATATAGAATCTCCCACATTTTTTGGGTAATCGATTCGCACTGTTATTACCGAAGTCACGCACATTAATGCAGCCATGGTGCGTAAGATATGCGCGTCACGTGGTACTCAGGCACACATGAATCAAAGACTGTCTTCATTATGAACGTTGCGGTGTGTTAGCAACACGGTATCTGGACCTATAAAACATCTTTGAGGATTAGGTATAAATACACACGAAATTTTATTCGTATATCATCCAGTTACTGCCAATTCCTATTTTGCGAGAACATGTCAGGCGGTAGTTTCTTGATTTTTCCTGTTCAGACATGAAAAATGCCCGAAGCGCTATAAAAGTGATGAATAGAATAGAATAGAATAGAATAATTTTTATTTAATATACATTACATGTGTAATTCAGCTTGTGTAAGAAGTTCGGTAATGTCAGCTACCGAAATACCTGCTGCAAGTGACACTTTCAATGAAGGCTTTAATAAGGCTAGCGTCGATATAATTCTATCCGACCCCGGTTTGTGGCCCGAAATAATCACCAATGAGATAGCTAGAATATTGGTTAAGCGTGGTCCGCCCTTGATAGACATCAGTTTTAGCTTTCCTAATAATAAAGATAAGAGAAAGTTTTCGTGCAAATACTTTGTAAGAAGTCTAGCAAATGGAGAAAAAGTCGAAAGGACTTGGCTTATTTACTCTATTTCTAAAGATACTGTATTTTGTTTTTGTTGTAAGTTGTTTTGTAAAACTCCTAACACTTTTTGTGATACAAATGGAGTATCTGATTGGCAACACTTGTCTTTGCTAATAAAGAGACACGAAACGTCAATTTTACACAATAGTTATATTAACACTTGGGTAAATTAAAAAAAAAATGTTGGAGACATCTACGACTGTTAATGCTCATCACCTGCGGATTTTAGAAACGGAAAAAAAATATTGGCGCGACGTGTTGGAAATAATTATTGCGATTGTTAAGTATTTATCTACACAATGCTTGGCATTTCAAGGTTCTTCGAAATTACTTTTCAAACATGATAATGGAAATTTTCTAAAAGCTGTTGAGATGATTGCCTCTTTTGATTCAGTGATGAGACAGCACGTTAGCCGAGTGTGTAACTCCCAAACAAAATGTGTTAAAATGACTCAATATTTAGGCGTGCAAATACAGAATGAAATAATTGAATTATTGTTGTTTAAAGTAAGAAATAATTTTTCAATAATATTAGATTGTTCACCAGACACTAGTCATACTGAGCAAATTAGTCTTGTTCTGAGGTATGTTGTCCTTAACACAACTTCAAAAAAGGTTGAAGTTAAGGTAAGTTTTATTGCGTTTAATCCAATACTGGACTCTACAGGGAAAGGGATATATACATTTGTGACAGAAATTATGAATTATAAAAAATATTAGGGGACAAGGTTTTGATAATGGGGCAAACATGATGGGACAGCATGTTGCAGCAAAAACACATTCTTGATGAGAATCCAAGAGCCCTCTTTGTACCTTGTGCGGCTCATTCTTTGAACTTAACAGTAAATGACGCTTCTAAAGTGTCAGATGCTACAATTAACTTTTTAATCTTGTGCAAGAGTTATATAATTTTTTTTCGTCATCCACAAAGAGGTGGGATATTCTGAGAAAAAATGTCCCTGGGTTAAGTTTAAAGCCTCTAAGTGAGACAAGATGGTCCAGCAGAATTGATTCAATAAAGCCCCTTAAACTTTATTTAATTAAGGTTTGTGAAAGTCTTCTAGAAGTAGCTGAAGATAATTCCTTCCACATTGATGCAAGACATAAAGCGAGTTAACCCACCCTCTTAACGTTTGTACAAAAATTTCAATTTATTTGTGGAATTATTATTTGGCATGCATTTTATTTCATATAAATATTGTCAGCAAACATAAATGCAAAGTGCTACAATTAATATTAAAGTATGCCAAACCTACCTAAAAAATTTAGTTGATCACGTCCAGCAATATAGATCTGACCAATCGTTTGAAGAAATTCTTGTACAAGGGAAAGAAGTAGCATTGTCTCTCGAAATTGAAGAAGACTTTCCACTGTTACCAAAGGTCAGGAGGAAATTTAAACCAAAACTGTTTGACTATGAACACCGAGATGAGACCCCTTATGATCCAAAAACTGCCTTTAAAATTAGTTTTTTCTTAAAAATTATAGATTAAACATTAAGCTCTCTAAAAAACCGATTTGACTTATTAAATGAGTATGATAATATTTTCAGATTTTTTAGCGACATATTCAAATTAAGTGACACCGATATTTTAAAACATTGTTCTGTTCTTGAAGAATGGCTGACAGATCAGGATAATAAGGATATAGACTCCAATGATTTGTTTAATGAAATTAAAGTGTTAAAGTTGTTTTCATTACCTGATGATACTGACCCCTTAAGTATTTTACAGTATATATTTGAAAATTTTGTATTTTTCTATTGTACCTAGCTATCATTTTTGATTTTATAACAAGGTTACCTAGGTATTTTTTATCAGAAGTATCTGCATAGCATATTGCATATTTTTTAAAATATCTAAGTATCAGTAGAAAGTAGTATATATATGTAGACATTAGGCAATATTTCTGTTATTTGTTCCTAAAAAAGATGTTTGTAGTGTAGATATTTTTGGAAAAAAATGTGTCTAAAAATGAAAAATCAAAAATATGGGATTTAAATGGGTGGTCCAACGTGTCAATTATTTACTTTCTAGTTTGTCATATACAAGTAACACATTTGCCAGGTCAATTAAGTTTTATAAATAATAGCACAATAAGAAAAATAAATCAGGCTTTCACAATAAACAACACTAAGGTCGTACCTGTGGCGGAGAGCACAAAACTGCCTTGCATACTTTGGGAAGACCATTATCGCAGACACAGAGGGTGCAGGTGTCCGGCCCAGGTGCATAATGAAAACCATGAGAAATAAGCCTTCCTCGCAAATCTGTGCACTCTCCCTGTGCAGCAATGCCTAGAATAATATAAACCTAGTTCAAGACAAAAGAAAGCACTAAAAAGTGCTAAATTTCACAGGGCTATTTATTTACTCACTATAAAAGTGGACACTTGATAAACAAAAAAGAACTATTTCCAACATTTTATTCTAATATGCGTTTAATTTATTCAGCTAAGCCTCATTTTTAATCTAGAACTTTTGTCCTATATATTTCAAATCGATATTTCGTTCGCTTATTGTAACAAATCTTTATAAAAGATAAGGACAGACATAAAATTGATCATGCGTTCTATTTTCGATGTTTTGAGTTTGCGCCTGCTGACGGCGCCCTGATGGTGAATTTGGTGTTGATAGCTGTCACTGTCAAATAAAATTACTGTTCTGTGAATCTGTCAAAATTGTTATGGCTCCAGTCACAAACTATAAAGTAACACTTGCTCCAGTACACGTTGGGCGAACGCGCTTGGCGAGCGCGCTCGGCCAAAGTGTACTGGGCCGTTTTGTAAATATTTGGCGCTTGCGGCCAACACTCGCCGAAAGAAAAAGTAAATGATCTCTGCGAATAGTATGTACATAGGTACCTCTGTGAAGAAGCCTAGCGATTTGTACATAGTATTTATTACACATAAAAGCAATTTAATCTAATCAGTTTTAAAAACCTAATATTTTTTTATAGGATAAGGGTGACAAACGAGCACACAGTCCACCTGATGGTAAGTGGTTACTGCGGCCCATAGACATCTACATCTATCCTCGTTTGCAAATCAAAATGCAGATGCGTTGTCACCCGTGAGGACTAAGATGGAATGCCACATTTCCAGTAAAAAGGGCCTCCGGTCACCTGCACTCATCAAGCGAAACGCAGAGGTAAACCTCTACTTCATGCTGGTATTCTGTGAGGTCGTGGTACCACCCCGTTTCGAGCCGGCCCATCCGTGCGACAGCAAAAGCTGCCGCGTGGCTCTACCACTGTTAAAAACTCTTTAAAAAGAAACAAACGTTGAAAACAAGCATCCAGACCCAGACTATTTATTTTACAGCATAGCAACACTTGTTCAGTGCGGGAACGAAGCCTCGGCCGAAGCCCATCCTGCAATGCCGCAGCCAAACGCTTAACTACTGCGCTGCGCTGCCGTCGTTTATTTTTTAATTAAAAAATTTGAAATTGTGTGTTAAATTCTCATCGGCATTTTTACTCAATCCCTACGTTAAAAAAATTATTTCTCATAAATAATTCAGTATAGAGATCTAACTTTTACTATGTAAAAATATCGATAAACAATATATCGATAAAGGTTATATCGATAAAATTATTCCAGGATAGACATTTACTGCACTATTGTAATTCGTCAATGTTTGTCAAAACTAAATGTCATATCTTGATGTTGGTAGAGTAGCTTGGCGTACTTTCATCGTAGATAGAGGATTGACTAGATAAAGCATTCGCGTATGCTTTTGAGATAGAAATAGGCGGGAGGTACTTTCACTGGGTTACCAGATATTGTGCCATTTCCCCCGTTATGGGTTTATTTATATTCACAGCACTTACATTCATACAAAAAACTTAATTGTTACCATAAAAAAATGTTCTTTTATAATTCAAATGATTAATTAATTTCTCTTGAAAATACATTCTGTGACTAAAAACTACGGGCGGAAACGGCGTAAAAACAGAATCATCATTCTGTATTCAACGGCGCATCGACGATTTTACTGGACATTCAATAAACTCTTTGGATTTCGACGGCACTAAGTGAAGGCGCTAATAGCACAAAGTGTGATATCGCTAATAAATAACAATATGTTATGTATGTACTTAAATATTATATGAGAATAAAAATATTAAATAATAAACAAAAATTTCCTTGTGTCGAGTTATATTGATTTTACAAAAAAAAATCAATAATATTTTAACATACCATTCCATCACAAGTTCAGTGCTGAACACAGACCTTCGAAAGGAAAGGGTTTCCACTTAGGTTTTGTAGTACAAAACACGGTTATGAGCCTACTCCCGCGATTTCCTGCATGTTTTGCTAAGTTAGTGTCTTGTGTGCGGCAAGTTGTGGCGTACAAGAGAATTTGTCTGTACACGGGATGATATTACCCCGCGTCGTAAACAATAATACAAGATGGGGATGGGGCAGCAGCACTTTCCCGATGAAAACTTAAAATAATAAAAAACTCCGGTGGCCAACCAGCATAACGCATATTTTCACGCAGGCGTGGCAACTATGGCAAAAGTCATTCTATGAGGATATCTATGGAAGGCCTTTTTTATGTGACTTACTTATGGTTCGGTGGCTTAATCATGTTACCTAATGGTTAAGGTGGTAAAATGTTTTAGTTAATATACGTTGTAAAGCATCAACAAAGGGTTTGTTTTTGTAATATGTTGGTATATAAAATAAAAATGAATGTTCTATAATATTCTATTTTAATTTACCATGCAGTGTAATATTATCTGCTACCTCATATCATTCCATGGGTAGTGTATGAGGCGACAAAGGGAAACATCAGAGAAGATAAACAGCAGCATTGTCCTGATAACAGTAGAAGCCGTAATTATTTTGTTAGATACTATGTCTATGACTTTCATGCATTTACTTTTACTATGGAAGTCCCGCCTCTTAAGCGTAGTGGTTATATTCTCTTTGCCACCGACGTTTGAAGATATAAAACGCTTTGAAAAACAGAATACAAACATAAGTGTCAATATATATGGATTAGAAAAAAATAATACAGTAACAGGACCATTACATTACAAAACAAAACAAAGAAAGTTAATACATGTAAACTTATTGCTTTTGAATAAACAAAACAGGTGACAACAACAAAACAATTTCGACGGAATCAAAGGCTTTCTCATAGTCCACATACGCCAGACATAGTGGCAAATTGTACTCTTCGGACTTCTGTACAATTTGCCGAAGGGTATGTATGTGGTCTATGGTGCTAAAGCCCTTTCGGAAACCGGCTTGTTCGGGAGGCTGGAAGTCGTCAAGTCTGCGCGCGAGACGATTCGTAATGACTCTCGAAAACATCACGTAGACGCGGCTCAGAAGGGAAATCGGTCTGTAGTTCTTCAAGAGAGCGTTGTCACCTTTCTTGAAGAACAAGACCACCGCACTTCTGCTCCACGCCTCCGGTGTAATGCCACCATGGAGGACGGAATTAAAGAGCTTCTGAAGGACTTCAAGTACCGGTCTTCCACCCGCTTTCAGAAGCTCCGCTGTAATTCCATCCTCGCCTGGGGCCTTACCGTTTTTAAGGTGCTGGAGAGCCATTCTAATCTCGCTCAGACTGACGTCCGGGATATCTTCGGAATAGTGTCGGATGAGACTCGCTCTTGGATCGTTACTCACACTTGCGTGTGGCTCAGTGTACAGCTGCCCATAGAACCTCTCAATCTCACTCAAAATCTCAGGTGTCCCGGAAACGATGCTGCCACATTCTGTCTTCAGCTTTGACAGTTGGCTCTTTCTGGCAGACAGATCTCTGGCAAAGACTTTGGAGCCTTGGTTCCGCTCGATCGCTTCTTCAATACGAGATGTATTGAAGTTGCGTAAGTCCCGCCGCATGCATTTGGAGATCTGTCTGTTCAGATGCCTGTATGCTGTCAAGTCTGTTGAAGAATGTAGCTTCATCTCCCGTCTAACAGCCATGAGATTAAGAGTGTGATCGGAGAGTTTTTGTGTTCTTCTGCGGCGGGTCTTGCAGAACTTAGCTCCGACCGCATGGACAGTTTCCACGAGCTTGTCATTCATATCGTCCACTTCATTGCAGTCTTCTAGGCACTGAAAACGGTTTTGTAACTCGAGCTGAAAGGTTTCGGGACTTTGGAACAGAGCACGAGGGGGACGGAGCGTTGACTTCATTAGACGAGACCTCTCCAACTTAACGTTTAGGTTCAGTGTGCCTCTAACCATTCGGTGATCGCTACCAGTTTTCACCCTCGCGATCACGGAGACATCACTGAACAGTTGTCGTCTGGTCGTCATAATGAAGTCAATCTCATTTTTTGTCGAACCGTCGGGGCTCGACCAGGTCTACTTCCTGTGGGGCCGCTTCTGGAAGAAAGAGTTCATCATAAAGAGTCCCTCTTTCTCCATGAAGTCGGCCAGCTGCTGGCCCTTGGGTTCCGTTGCCCTATTCCAAATTTCCCTACTTTCAGCTCACCGTTCTCTCTTGTGCCTAGTTTTGCATTGAAGTCTCCCATTAACACCGTATATTGGGTTTTGGAGGAATGAATGGCTCTAGAGATATCCTCATACATTTCCTCCACCTCCTCATCGGGGTGTACCGAGGTTGGTGCGTAAACCTGTATGACCTTCAGCGAATACCGTTTGGTTATTCTGAGTATAAGGTACGCAACCCTCGTCGACACACTCCCGATTTTTACAACGTTGTTAACGAGAGACTTGTGGACGATAAATCCGACACCTCCTTGGGATAGATGGTCGCCCTCCCAGTGATAGAGCAAGTTGCCGGATTCGAGGATTACCGTGTCCTCCCCCTCTCTTCGGACTTCGGATAATCCTATAATATGCCAGCGCAACTTGTCTATCTCATCTTCCAACTCCACGATCTTCTCGTCAGTCCTCAGGGTGCGTGCGTTGTACGTTGCCAGGTCGAGTCGTCTAAGGTCGCAACCGAACCTCCACCGGAGATTCTTAGCACCCCCTGCCCCGCCGTTACCATGGTCGCCACCGTAGCCAGGAATAGCGGGGCCGCCGGGGACTGGGGGCCGTCTCGTTGTTACATTCATAGGGGGGTATTTGCCATAGTTGCCACGCTTGGCGAGCGGGTTGGCAACCGCAGTTTTTTTATTGTAATTTTGGCTATTATCAGGAAGATGCTGCTGCCCATCTCCTGCCTGTTTCCCTTTGTCGCCTTTTACGACACCCACGGGAGGATATGGGGTAGTGGATATTCTTGACCGCCACTACAAGCAGAATCGCTGGAGGACCTAAGCACTATGCTCAATGACCTCGATAGTGTTTCCCAACGGATAGGTCTTAAGATGAACATGGACAAAACAAAGATCATGTTCAATGTCCATGTCACACCTATGCCGGTAGTTGTTGGGAGCACTAAGCTCGAAGTTGTTGACGAGTATGTTTACCTGGGACAAATAGTCCGACTAGGTAAATCCAACTTCGACCGAGAGGTCAATCGACGGATTCAACTCGGCTGGGCAGCGTTCGGGAAGCTACGACACATCTTCTCGTCAGACATACCTCAAAACCTGAAAACGAAATTGTACAACCAGTGCGTGTTGCCAGTGATGACTTACGGAACTGAGACGTGGTCCTTCACTGCTGGCCGGATGAGGAAGCTCAAGGTCGCTCAGCGAGCTATGGAGAGGGCTATGCTCGGAGTTTCTCTGCGTGATAAACTTAGGAATGAGGATATCCGCAGTAGAACCAGAGTAACCGACATAGCCCAACGGATTAGTAAGCTGAAGTGGCAGTGGGCCGGCCATATAGCTCGAAGAACCGACAACCGATGGGGAAGAAAGGTTCTCGAGTGGCAGCCTCGTACCGGTAGGCGAAGTGTAGGGCGTCCCCCCACGAGATGGAGTGACGACCTGGTAAGACATACAGGAAGTCGATGGATGCAGGTGGCTCAGGACCGTGCTTTGTGGCATTCTTTGGGGGAGGCCTATGTTCAGCAGTGGACTTATGAAGGGCTGTAATGATGATGATGATGATGAAACAAAACAAGACTCATTTTGTTTTAATCAAACATTTTGAAAAGCTCGTACATAAACAACTTACGAAACACAAATGTAAAGTTCATTTATGTGATGAATGTTTTCTTTACTTTGATTCTGAGACAAAGTTAGAGTCACATGATTGTGCTCGCATGCAAACTATCCTTCCAGAAACGAATTCAAAGCTACGATTTTCTAATCCAGAAAGGTCTCAAAGAATTCTAATTGTTATTTATGGTGACTTTGAAAGTTTACTTAGAGAATATTCTGACAAAAATAAAAGTCAACATGTACAAAATGTTCAGATTCATGAAGCTACTTGTTTTGCTTATTATATATGCTGTGAATCCAATCCCGAATTGAATGACTTTGTTTCTTATGGAGGGCCTAATTGCTCAAAAAAATTTGTAAATTCAATTTATAAGGATATACATAGGCTGCACTAAAAGTATCGGGAATGGAATTGGTTTTTTAAAATTGAATACCATTTATTTATTTAAAAAAAGATTCTCGGTCTTGTCACAAGGTTTTGTCAAACTTGTTTAGTCGTTGAGAAAATGGAATTGACTCGAGAAAATTCAAGAGCGATGATTTATTATGACTTTTGAAGTGGTTTAACACAAAAACAGTGTGTTGACCGGATGATTTCTGCATTTGGTGATGAAGCCCCATCTAAAGCCACAATTTATCGCTGGTTTGCTGAATTTCAACGTGGACGTGTCAAGCTCAGTGATGATCCCCGTCAAGGTCGTCCAAAAACTTCAGTCACCCAAGAAAACGTTGATGCTGTGCGTAAGCTGATTGAGGAAGATCGACATGTGACATACCGCGAAATTCAGGCAACTTTAGACATTGGCATGAGTCAAATACAAATAATCTTGCATGAATAATTAGGTGTAAAAATGTTGTTTTCCCGATGAATACCGCATTCGCTCTGTGAAGAGCAAAAAGCGGCTCGCGTTACTTGGTGCGTCAGAACTCTCGAAAGATTCCACGCAGGATCCTCAAATGCTGTATACAACATCGTATCAGGTGACGAATCCTGGATATACGCGTACGAACCCGAAACAAAAAACCAGTCACGAGTATGGGTGTTCGAAAATGAGTTAAAGCCAACAAAAATTGTTCGTTCACGGAGTGTTGCAAAAAAATGGTGGCCGCGTTTGTTTCCAAAACCGGCCAAGTTACGACTATTCCTCTTGAAGGACAAAGAACGGTTAATGCAGAATGGTGTACTAGCATTTGTTTGCCACAGGTCGTTTCTGAAAGTTCCGTTTCCGTAAAGAGAACTGCAACCGCCACATCATCCTCCATCACGACAATGCGAGTTCTCACACCGCATACAGAACAAAAGAGTTTTTAGAGCAAGAAAACATAGAATTATTAGACCATCCGCCGTACAGCCCCGACCTAAGCCCTAATGATTTCTATACTTTCTCTAAAATAAAGAATAAATTGCGTGGACAGAGATTTTCATCACCTGAAGAAGCTGTGGACGCCTACAAAACGGCCATTTTGGAGACCCCAACTTCCGAATGGAATGGTTGCTCAATGATTGGTTTCATCGTATGGAAAAATGTGTCAAATTTTGCGGAGAATACTTCGAAAAGCAATAAATACATTTTTAAATAGTAATGTTGTGTCACTTCCTTGATTCTCGAAATTTTCAGTGCCGTCCTCGTAGAAAGATTATATAAAATTTTAAATATTTCCAAAGACATGAATCCGCTTAATAGTGAAGAGCAGAGCTCTTTTAATAGTGCAGAAGTGTGTTATAATTGTAAAAAAAAGTTTTGTTCTTCTGATTACAAAGTGTATGATCATGACCATTTCACAGGTAAATACAGAGGTCCAGCTCATAATTCATGTAATTTAAACAATAGAAAATATAATTTCATTTCTATTATATTTCATAATCTTTCTGGATATGATTGCCATTTATTTATAAAAGAACTTGCAAGTGTATGAGGTCGTATAAATTTAATTCCAAGAAACAAAGAGAAATTTATTTCTTTTACAATTTTTTTTCCAATCGATATGCAAAAGTCAGCGCAATTAAAATTTATAGATTCCTTTAATTTCCTGAGTTCAAGTTTAGATCATTTAGCACAAACTCTAAATCCTGAAGACTTAAAACATTTGCGAAGACTCTTTCCAGATGAAAATTTATTGCGATTATGTCTTAGGAAGGGTGCATATTGCTATGACTATGTAGATTCTTGGGAAAAACATAAAGAAACTCAGTTACCAGAGCAATCAAAATTTTACAATAAATTAACATCAGAATCTATAACAAGCGAAGATTATAATCATGCTTTAACTGTGTGGCAAAATTTTGGTATTAAAAACTTAGGTGAATATACCGAGTTATATCTGAAATGCGATGTCTTACTACTTTGCGACGTTTCTGAGAAATTTAGATCCATGAGTTTGAATTATTATGGTCTCGATCCTTGTCATTATGTTTCATCACCTTCACTAAGTTGGGATGCTATGCTATTGTTGACAAGTATTCAGTTGGATTTAATTACTGATATACAAATTTATCAATTTTTAGAAAATGGTATAAGAGGAGGGCTATCTCAATGCTCGTTAAGGTATGCAAAGGCTAATAACAAATACTTACCAAATTTTAATGAAGAAGATCCAAATTCTTTCGTAGTTTATTTAGATTGCGTAAATTTGTATGGTTATGCTATGATGCAGCAACTACCTTATAAAAATTATCGGTTTTTAAAACAAAAAGAATTAAGAAGTTTTAATATTAACTCTATTAGTTCTAATAGTAATGAAGGATATATACTCGAAGTTGACATGCAATATCCACGCCATATTCATGATGAACACTCTGACTTACCGCTTGCAGCAGAAAAGTTAACAGTTCCAATATCATCAAACATTAGTAATAAGAAATTGGTTGCGAATCTCTATGATAAATATAAATAAGTTATCCATTACCGTCATTTACAAGAATGCCTAAGAAACGGACTTGTTTTATTGAAGATTCATAGGATTTTAGCTTTCAATCAAAAAGCATTTTTAGAGCCATATATTTCCCTAAATACATCTTTAAGACAAAATACTACATCTGATTTTGAAAGAGACTTTTTTAAAAAACAAAACAATTAAATTTTTGGAAAAACTATAGAGAACAAAAGAAAACAAGTCGATGTTAAGCTAGTAAAAAAGCTAGTATGGAAAGATTCTTTTTTCTTATTTTTTTTTAAAAACGTTACCCCCACACTAGGATTTTCTCCTGTGTCGTGGAGGCAGTTTACAAACATAAATTGCACAAGGACAAACATCCAGACCCGGAACAATTATTTGTAGGCCATACAAATACTTGTTCAGTGCGGGATTCGAACCCGCGGCCCCCAGCGCAACAACGGATTGCTAAGCCACTGCGCCACGGAGCCGTCATTTATATATACAACACATAATTTATATATATAATATAATTAATTTATATATATATAAGATAATTTTAATAACACAAATAAAGTCTGTGGTGCCAAAAAATATGTTAGTGCGCCTAATTTCAAAAATTTTACAATTATTTCTGATAGCCTTGTAGCCATTCAACTCCGACCAACAAAAGTGATCTTGGATCGCCCAATATATGTGGGCTTTACTATTTTTGAACTTGCTAAAAGTCATTTATATAATTTTCATTATTCTGTAATGAAGAAAATATACAAAGATAATAATATCAAACTTTGTTACACTGATACAGATAGTCTTTTGTATTTAATTTACACTGAAGACTTCTATAAAGATATGAAAGATAATATTAAGTACTTTGATACAAGTAATTTTCCTGAAAATAATATATACCATATTCCAAAAGCAAATAAACAAATACCAGGGTATTTTAAAGATGAATTAGGTGGTGATATTATAACAGAGTATATAGACTTGAAAGCAAAATTATATTGCGTTAATACTTTAAAGTCCGCAATTAAAAAAAGCAAAAGCATATTACAAAAAAAATTAACTATTGAATAGTATAGAGATATTTTAAATTCTAAGAAAAACCATAAAGACACTATGTACGTAATACGATCTAAGAATCATATACTTTATACGCAAAAAATAAATAAGCTCATTCTTAGTGGCAATGATGATAAGCGACAAATATGTGAAGATATGTATAAAACTTTGCCTTGGGGACATTATAGCAATTTATTTTAAATAGCATTATATTTTAACTAATGATGAAATATGAAATAATGAAGAATTAAATGATGAAATAAAGTAATAGTAATTTATAAAAAAACTATAAACATAAACATAATATGCAAATGAAAACAAATTACTTTATTTTGTATATTCTTTACTGCAAATATGTTCTATATTGTAACTAGTATATCGTTATTATAACTCTAGCTAAAATATAAAAACCTTTATATGTAAGTTGAAATAAAAATACTGTATTATCATAATCATATTTTTTTATTTATCATCCCATTAGATCCTTAAATACTAAATGTTACATAAAAACAATAGATTTAAATACACTTAACTTTTACAACAGAGTTATACATGTCGAAAAAATTAATCATTTATTTATAGACATTTTATTAACATAAATTTTATTAATTTATTTCAAACTTAAATACTAGATTTGCTTAGTTTTTTTACCACTTTACAAACTAAATGTTCTGTCTCATCCATGATGTCATCATATGCACTTGTCACTAGATATTGCACGTTCACAGCTGCATTTCCAGATTCAGTATTTATTTCATCGATATTACGACCATCTAAATCATGTATTATAATTTTTATTAAATGACGTACATCACCCGTTTCCTTTCGCATGATAAATGATGTATTTTTCAAAGAATTTGATTTGATTTTTTTTATTTTTTATTTTTTCCTCCGATTTTTTCCGGCTCTGCTCGCACGTCTTTGTCGCCACTTCATCGTACCAGCCTTGCCTATCTTGAGCATAGTAAATTGAGTCTTCTATCAAATTCTGAAAGCCAGATATAAAATTACTACCCATGAATTTAAAATCAATTAAAAATAATAAAAACTAAATAATATAATAATAATATAATAACAGCTGACGTAACAGTTAAGTGACAAAACTGCTATGTCAGCGCAGTCAGTCAGTGCCTTGCCAAGAGGTGTGAGCGCCGTGCCTCGGCAGTATTGAGGGTGCAAAGGCCCGTTTGTGCTTACGGCCACACTATTAAACGGCGCCGGGTCTGGGCGTCTCCCGTTAATTGACGACCAATTTAATGGATGATGGAAAATAATAGAACGCGCATAGGGCCGCTGCCTGGGAGTCGCCGGGGCGCGTCTGGAGCTGGCGCTGGACGTGACAGCATGCGAGCCGCCAGCCGAGCGCGAGGTGCTGCACGACCACCTAGCAGCCCCTCGCGTCCATCATCCCCACCAGACGGCTTGGTGTCGGCGGGGTCCTCTCGGACTCGGCAAGCGGCACCCGCCGCTGGTGGAGTACGCCGCATGCGTTGGACAAAAAATATGAACATAAACGCATTGCGGGCGTACTATAGGGTGAAAGGGGAAGAAACTGGAGGGATAGCGTATCGGGCTCGGATGCATCGCTTTTTTGCTGAGCTTGAGCCGTCAGTTCCCGTCACGGAGCAAAACCTGGCAGACCGAGTTCGGTACATCATACGCTCGAAAATATTTGATGATGCCGAACTCGAACGACTACGACGTGAGGCTATTCCCTCATCGAATGAACCAGCTATAGCTGGGGATGCGGCTCTTCAGGCCACAGACCAGCAGCCACATATAGAGGGCGCCATGGATCTCCCTGCTCTGGTTGATTCAGGCGATGATGGAATGGTCACCCAAGAACTAGAGCAGATGAGGAGTAAATTGGAGGAGGCGATTGTGGAAACGCGCAGTACGCCTCTCGAAAATCGAACGCGACTCCCGCGCATACCCCTAAGCAAGCGGAATCGGGCTGTCGTGAGGGCTCTCAACCCAATGCTGGTGACCTATTTGGAAGCCAGCCGGGACCTTTGCGAGACGGACTCAATTCTTTTTGGCGCCGCACTGGCAGTTTGCCGTATTGTTGGCGCCAAACTTCCCACGGCTGGGCGCACTACTAGACAAAGCAGCTCCATCCCAGCCTGGAGAAGAAGGATTGAGGACCGTATCGTAAAGGCAAGGGCCCTCATCAGCAGGCTGATAAGCTTCAGGTCGGGCAATAATAGGCCGCGAATTGTGCGCACCGTCAGAATGGCGTTTGCTGGGACAAATATCAGTTTGTCCCAGCCGGATATAACGCAAAAACTGATGGAGCGCATAGACGACCTGAAGCAAAGAATCGCTGCTTGGGGGAAGCGGATTCGGCGATATACCGAGAGGTCGACACGGTTCAACCAGAATCGTCTCTTCCAGAGTGATCAGAAGAGGCTATATAAATCATTGGAGCGACCAATGGTATGTGGAACGGGCCAAGCACCGAATCAGGCCGACACTGTCGCATTCTGGCGCGGCCTGTGGTCAGAGCCCGTAAACCACAGCGAGGGCCCTTGGACGGAAGTTGTGGTGAGTCAGTGTGCGAATCTTACGCCCATGGACCCCGTCATTATAACGCCGGACGATGTAGCTGAGGCGGTCCGAAGGGCCCGAAGGGCTCGACGGGCTGCATCACTACTGGCTGAAGGGGTTCGTGGTGTGTCACGCTGTGCTCGCCCGACAATTTCAAGAGGCTCTCGACCAAAAGTCGATCCCGAGCCTCTTCACTACTGGGATCACTCATTTGGTTCCTAAAGACCGGGATACCATAGACCCGAGCCAATACCGCCCCATCACGTGTCTACCCACGATATATAAGACACTAACATCCATTTTGAGCGCGAGAATCACTCGTCACCTGAACTCAAATCAGGTGAAGTCGCGCGCTCAAAATGGATGTCGGGGCGGTGGTCGTGGAACCAAGGAACCACTCCTCATTGACGCGGTCATTGGCAAAGTGATTAAACGCAACCGTCGGAACCTATCCGCCGCCTGGATAGACTACAAAAAGGCATTCGACTCGGTGCCTCATACATGGCTGAAGAGGGTCCTCGAGCTGTACAAGGTTGACTGTACAGTTAGAGACTTCCTTGGGCAGTGTATGGGGCAGTGGAGTACGATCCTTTGTCATCTAGGCGAGCGGATGGCGGCTGCGGAGAACCACATAAGGATAAGAAGGGGTATCTTCCAGGGCGATTTTCTGAGTCCAATCTGGTTCTGCCTCTCTCTGAACCCTCTCAGTACCTTACTGGAGGGCTCCGGGAGGGGATTTCAGCTTCGGAGGGGAGGTACAAAAGTGACCCACCTTTTCTATATGGATGATCTCAAGTTATTCGCCTCCAGTCGCTCTCATCTTATGGAATTGCTAAACATCACTTGTGATTTTAGCAATTCTAGTAGAATGGAGCTGGGGACGGATAAGTGTGCGGTCCTCCATGTCGAAAGGGGAAGGGTTGCTAACTCTGAGGGCATAGATTTATCTATGCCCATCAACATAAGGACCCTTTCCGAGGCTGAAACATACCGATACCTGGGTATGTCACAGAACATCGGTGTAGATGAGGCGGGTATGAAATGTGTTTTATGCACGCTTGACCAAAGTGCTTAACAGCCTTTTGTCCGGTGTGAATAAGACGCACGCATATAACGGTTGGGTCATGCCTGTTCTCATGTATACCTTTGGCATACTTAGGTGGACTCAGACCGAACTAAACGCTCTGGACAGAAAAGTCCGCACTATAATGACGTCCCACAGGATGCATCAGAAACAGAAACTTTTTTATTCAATATAGATTATAAATAATACTTATTGAAAGTCACTCTTTTGTATGATTACCACTGGTTCGAAAAAAAAACCTCTGTCCTGGGAAGAACCAGCAAGAAACCCAGCGGGACTTTTTTTTAAATAACAGCTTACAATCATGTATGTTACACAAATTAACAACACAATAAATTAGAAATAGCTTGGTAGCGATCACCTCATTTCCAGGGGTTATTATCATCTATAAATTCATTAATATTATAATAACCCTTTTTATACAAACTTAGTTTAATAAAGTTTTTGAACTTTGAGCAGGTCAAATTTTGTATATTTTCTGGAATTTTGTTGTAAAAGCGTATACATCGCCCCAAGAATGAATTACTGACTCGATGGAGTCGAGTAACTGGTACTACTAGCTTGTGTCTGTTCCTAGTATTTACAGAATGGATATGACTTATTTTTGTGAAGCTACTTTTATTTTTGTGTACGTACATTACATTTTCATAAATGTATTGAGAGGTCAAAGTTAATATATTAATTTCCTTAAATTTTTGTCGTAGCGACTCTTTAGGCTTTAAATCATAAATTGCTCTTATGGCCCTCTTCTGTAAAACAAATATAATTTCAGTGTCAGCTGCGTGTCCCCATAGCAAAATACCATACGACATTATGCTATGGAAATAGCTAAAGTAAACTAGTCTAGCTGTTTCAACACTAGTTAGACTTCTAATCTTTTTTACGGCATATGCTGCAGAACTAAGTCTGCTTGCTAGTTTTGATATATGGGGGCTCCATTGAAGCTTCGCGTCTAGTGTGATTCCAAGAAAAATGGTGGTATCTACAAGACTCAGTTTCTCCCCATTTAAAATTACATTAGCATTTAATTGTTTGACATTTGGAGTCATAAATTTCACATATTTCGTTTTAGTGCCATTTAAATGCAAATTATTAACATTGAATCAATTTACTAATTTAGATATAGCATTATTTACTTCGTCATATTTTAGCAATTGTCGACTTAATTTGAAAATTAAAGAAGTGTCATCTGCAAATAATACTATATCATGGTTATCTCCTACTATGTAAGGTAAGTCATTAATGTATACAAGAAACAGAAAGGGGCCGAGAATTGAGCCTTGAGGCACGCCCATTAGTACCATCGACCCGGAAGAATTCATACCGTTAATGACAACTTTTTGCGTTCTCTTACTTAAGAGCGGCCAACCCGTCTAACTTTTCATACAAAAGCTTGTATGTGATTATGGCATTGTAATAGATCTTTCTTTGAAAATTTTAATATATAATATAATTAATAGGTATTTTGTGCACTATATCTAGGTTCCTATCTAAACAAAAAATCTAAATTTGTAGAAACAAATTCAGTATAAGCCTCCAAAATTCTGCTTTTTTGCATAAATTTTACCTGAACTTTGGTCGTTTATAATTTACTCACTAATAGTAAAAGTAAAGAAATTATTTTATAGAAACCTCGCCAATGTAATGGAGACTGACTAAATGACAAAAATTTATTTCACAAACTTGTGGGTTACTGAAAAACATGTATTTCCTGGAACAAGTTTTATGAAATTCCCGCACACTATTTTTCGTTCAATAATATCGCGTTCTCACTTGCTTATTAGCCAAGTGGCGGTAAGAGGTATGCGGGGGACAAGTCGTGCGGGGTAGGGGCGGGGTGAGACGGGGGAGTTGAATGACGAGCGCCGGTGGCGCACGCGTTCGGCTCTCTGGTCTCTCGGAATTGTTAGTAGGTATTCAATTTGTTGACTGCGCTTCGTCAATGTGCCGTTGCATTTTATATTTAGTGACATCTGTTTTACCTACTACAACGATCTTTTTTTTTATACTGGACACTGATTTTGCTAGCGAAGGTTTAGCTATTTTATTATGTGAAACGAACCTGGCATTTGTGAATACGGACACAGACTTTGTTTGGATAAGGATTTTGAAGCAGATCGATTTTATTACTATTGAGAATGAGAATATTACTATTGTTATTAGATAATAATATGTTTTTTTACTAAATTTTCAATCACTTCTGACAGTAAACTCTTTGTGTTCGGAAATCGGAATCGTCTCGACAACCGGGTTGTTTTATGTATTGTTCATAAAGTGTAAAAAAGTTCTTTAGAATAAAAATATATATTTATACCCAACTCTATTTAGACAACTTTATTTGTGATCAACCACCTGTACTACGGTACAAATTAGTACCTAAACAACATTTGGAGACATTTACATACGGTACAAGTAGGTACGTTACCTAATTTCAGCTTCCTAAATACAAACGGCCTAGACAGGTAAAGAGTTTATTCTGTTTATACCGCTACTCCATAAGCAGAATAAATTATTTACCTTTACATTTTCGTGCTCTGTTTAGGTATAACATGGACGAACAATATAAGTTGGATGGAACACCCTGCTAAAACAAAACTGAGTCCAGTTTATGTCTGAGTATTGATGTTTGGGCGTGTAACGGCCGACTAATATGTTGTGAATGTTTGCGTGCCGGGCTTGTACGCACGACGACAAATCAAGGTATATAAACCAGTTTATGCGGTACTCTTATTGTACGGGAAATTGAAACAAAGCGAGGCTATGATATACTGGAAATGTATAGCTTGATGTGTCGCCGAGTGTACTTACACACACGAGTTGGCCGACTCTGAGTGACAGTTATTTTTATTTGCGACATATTATTTTTTACATGGAAAATTATTTATAACATTATAAAATTATTTATAACATAAATAATTTCTTTAATATATTATATTTATAATTATAACATAAATAATTTCCATGTCAAAAATAGCGCACGTACGATACCTAGTTTGGTAAAAAACAACACACACATATCTCCGAGGCCAAGTGGCACGTCTATACTAGACAAAGAGTAATATAATAAAATAATATGGTACCTACTAAATGTAGGCATGCAGAGAAATTTACAAAACTATAGCTATGCGCCATAGTAGCGAGCCCGTAAGTTACCGAATGCTAACCGAACGCTCAGGCGCTGTCTTTCTCTTTTCGCTTTGCCTCTTTTTCTAACATTGCGCTGGATGAAACAACAAGCTTTTTAACCATGCTCGCGTTGACGATAGACGGGCCGGGAAGGGCCCTCTTAAATATGAAATAATTAATTTAAGAGCATCACTTCTTACACCGTAGTGTTGAAGTTTCCTGATTAATGTTTCATGGTGAATACAATCGAAGGCTTTGGATAGGTCACAAAATATACCCAAAGCATCCTGTGGATTCTCCAATGCATTAAATATATATTTAATCAGCTCAACACCGGCATCAGTTGTCGAGCGACCCCTTGTGAAACCAAATTGATTTTTATGAAGTAAATTATTTATATTAAAGAAATTTAACATTTGATCAAGAATATTTTTTTCATAAATCTTACTAAGTGTTGGTAGTACAGAAATAGGTCTAAAATTGGCGGGGTCTAATGTACTACCAGATTTAAATAAAGGTATTACTTTACTATTGAATAAACTTTGATCACTCCCTTGTGGTACACACACACTCGAGGTATAGGTATTAAAATAAATCCAAGTACTCAGAGATATGCTAAGGTTGTTTATTTTATCGAAAACATGTTCTTACATGTAGGCTTGAACACTACAACCATACCGCGATTTAAAACAGTACAACGCCATCTATAAGTTGTCATCTGACTTAATCTCAACAATCTTAACATAATCGCCCACCAAGGACAAATATGACATTTGTCCTTTAACAACAAGACAAATGGCTTTTCTATTAATCTATAACTTCACATGAAAATCTTTTCACAATACAAGTTGAGGATCAATCTTAAACTTAACAACGTATTCTAAATCTATATTCTAATCTAGTTAAACACTTATAATATTATTTAACATTATTCAGTCGCAATCGGAAGCAGACACACTTTGGAAATCGGACGTTTAAATGTTCCATTTTTTGTTTTTAACGTTATTACTCTGACCAAATTGTCTTTTCCAGGATGAGTTTCAATCACTCTGCCATATAGCCATCGGCAGGGTGGTAATCCGTCCTCTTTTACTAAAACAACGTCGCCCACCTTGGGCTGAGGTTGCACTGATGACCACTTATAACGGTGCAAAAACTTGGTAAGGTATTCCTGAGACCATTTTTTCCAAAAGTCCTGCAACATTCTTTGGGTGAACTGCCACCTTCTTAAGGAACTAACAGTGTGAGATTCGTAATTTTGGTCTGGCGGAGTCACAATAGGCTCTCCCACTAGGAAATGACCCGGAGTTAAGACCATGATATCGTCGGAGTCACCTCGGATAACTGACAGCGGTCTGGAATTAAGACAAGCCTCCACTTGTGCTAGAACAGTTGACATCTCCTCAAATGTCAAAGTTGATTGTCCTATTACACGTTTTAAGTGGTACTTGACTGATTTCACCCCCGCCTCCCATAAACCACCAAAATTAGGTGACCGGGCAGGGATGAAATGCCAGTTGCAGTCGTTATTAGCCACTGATTCAGCTACTTCCTGTAGCATCGATCCGTTTTCGGTTAGGAAAAGTCGTTTTAGCTCGTTGGCTGCTCCAGTGAAATTAGTTGCATTGTCACTCCATAAATCAGAGCAATGACCACGTCTGGAGACGAATCGCTTAAACGCCTGCAAGAACCCTTGAGAACTGAGATCAGTGACTACTTCAAGGTGTATGGCCTTGGTTGCAAACAAAGAGGCATATATACCCCTTGTGAGATTTATGTCCTCGTCCTTTTGCTGTCCGTATCTGGATAGGACCCGCATAATCCACACCACTACATTTGAATGGACGTATTGGAGTCACTCTTGCTGCTGGTAACTGGCCCATTAGTTGCGTCTGAGTATTGGGGGAATTTTTGGCGCATGTCAAACATTTTCGGAAATAAGACCTGACCGACTGTTTTGCTCCCAAGATCCAGTATTTTACCTGGATATAGCAGATCATCAACTGGGGACCTCCATGAAGTGTATTCTTGTGGGCATCCGCAATAATTAAGTTGGTTAAATGGCACTTCTTGGGTATTAGGATAGGATGTTTCTGGTTGCGACTCAAGCCAGAAAGCTCCAATCTCCCACCTACTCTTAGGGTTTCATCAGCATCCATCACTGGGTTCAACGAACGGAGTTTACTACCTTTAGGTAAGTTACTCTTTTGTTTTACCAACAAGATCTCTTCTTTAAAATGAATTGCTTGATACTGCTTAATGCATACATTATGTGCTTCAGTTAGTTCTTGCGTGGTCAGATAGCCTCTCTTTCTCTTATTAGGTTCTGAACTTAAATTATTTATAAAACGTTTACAGTAGGCTATTACTCTTTTCATCCTCGTCAAAGATGAAAACCTCTCCCATATACCATCTTCTACAACAGCACAATGCGATTTAACCTTTTCCAAATTTGTAGTTACTTCTTTGGGCTTCTCATAATTGATAGTTTTGTTTCTCAAAAAGTCAGGACCGTTGAACCATATGCTATTTTTTACCAATTCTTGAGGAGATAGTCCTCTAGATGCAGCATCAGCAGCATTTTCTTTAGAGCTAATATGCGACCAATTATGAGAATCCAAATTAGACTGAATCTCTGATACACGATTTGCGACAAAAACTTTCCATCTACTTGGATGGTTATTAATCCACGCGAGAACCACTGTAGAATCTGTCCATGCTCGTATGTTACGTTTTTCAATGCCTAGCACTCTTGCCGTTTCCAATATGAGTCGTGATAATAATACAGCCCCACAAAGCTCTAACCTAGGGATAGATACTTGTTTCACCGGTGCGACCTTTGTTTTTGCAGTTAACAGAGATACGTTAATCGCCCCACTGGAGTCGATCACACGGATGTACATAACCGCTGCGTATGCACTATTAGAGGCTTCGCAAAAGCCGTGCAATTCAACTGAATCGTCAACATTAGTGTGGACCCATCTTGGTATGTTTATCGTCTCTAACAGTTTCAGCTCTTCTCGGTAAGCAAGCCACTCATCCAGTATACTTTTTGGTACCGCTTCATCCCATTCAATCCCTGCTAACCACAGCCTTTGAATTATTACTTTTGATTTTATGATACTGGGCCCTACCCAGCCCAGTGGGTCATAAAAGCGTGAAATGTCACTAATTATTTTTCTTTTAGTTACAGGTTGTTCCAGCTTCGGGAGATTGACAGCGTAGCGAAAGGAGTCTTCACTACGGTCCCAGGTGAGTCCAACTATTTTCAAAGTTTCATCTGATTTAATTTTTAATCCTTCCTGAACATCCCCTTTTCCTTTTTCCCCTTTCATAGATTCTACTAATTCCTCGCAATTACTTGTCCATTTCATTAACTCAAATCCTCCTTTACTTAATAATTCATTCATTTCATGAAATATCCTCAATCCTTTTTCCTTAGTTTGGCATCCTGTTAATAAGTCATCCATGTAATAATCTGTTAAAACTCGTTTAGCTGCCATAGGATAACTATCACCTTCATCGAGAGCCAACTGCTGCAACGCTTTAACTGCCAGGTAAGGCGCAGAGGCAGTTCCAAATGTCACCCTCAGCATTCTATAATGTTTCATTTCCGTTTCAACATTATCTCTCCAGATAATCCTCTGAAAATCCACATCTAAATCGGAAATCTTCACTTGCCGATACATTTTTCCAATATCAGCAGTGAGACAGATGGGCGGAATACGCCATCGCATGACCAAATGTCGCAGTTCTGGCTGTAAGGTAGGTCCTATAAGGAGATTATCATTGAGAGACATGTTATTTTTTCCTTTACAAGAAGCATCATATACTACTCTGACTTTCGTCGTGTCTTTGTCCTCTCGTATTACCGCGTGATGAGGCAAGTAGATTGCCAACGGATTATCCAAATGTTCCTTCTGTACTAACTCCATGTGATTCAGATCTATGTACTCTTTCATTACTTCTGTATATTTGTCCTTTAGGTTTTTATTTTTATTAAATTTATTTTCTAATGTATAAAATCTCCTTTCAGATATCTCCTTGAAGCCGTCTACCTGTGGAGGATCGTTCTTCAAAGGAAGTCGGACTATATACCTGCCTTCATCATCTCTCGTAGTTGTTTTATTGAATATTTCTTCACAACGTTTCTCTTCATCAGTGAACATTTTCTCCTTTTTTATTTCAGGTTCTGCCTCCAGTTCCCAAAACCTTTTGAGAAGATCATTATCATTTGAACAACAATGCAAGACCTTTATTTTGTGTGCTGACTGTGCAGTCATGGTAATTTGTCCAGAGAGTATCCAACCTAACGACGTAGCCTGAGCTAATAGCTCTCCCTCTGGACTCCTTTTTATTCCTTCCAGAAGTATCTGATTGTAAATACCTACTCCTAGTAACATATCGATATGACTTGGAGTATGATACTCTGGATCAGCCAAGACTAGGCCTTCAAGTTCAATCCAACTTGATGGGTCGATCTTGCATGTTGGTAACGGAGCCGTTATTGTCTTCAAAACAAAGGCTTCTACTTTAATTCTAAAGTTAGAGTCAACTCGTGATTGAAGTTCTATAATAACCATAGCCTTGGAAGTTATCTCGTGTTCGCCCAATCCGGATATTTGTCCTAAAATCTGAGTTTTTCTCAATCCCAAGCGCTGTACGGTTGACTCCGTTATGAAAGAACATTGCGAGCCCTGATCAAGTAGAGCTCGCACTGTGTTGCTACTTGTTTTAGACTTGACTCTTACAAGTGCAGTTGCTAGAAGAGCCTGATTGTAAACTCTGCCTGAAGAAAAACAAGAGACTGACGTTTCTTGAACCTTTGAATCACCTACTTGTTGCGAAGAAGCTGCAATTGCTTCTTCTGACACGCCCTGTTCCCTATCCTCGATGGTCTTAGAAATAGCTTTCCCACTAGGGTGCAAAAGTGAATGGTGTTTCCTTTTGCAAACGCGACACCTTACGTTGGTACGGCAAAACTTGGCAGAATGATTGCTACCCAAACAATTAAAGCATGCTTTATTACTTTCTACGAATTTTCTACGCGCGTCCACAGTTTCCTTAGAAAACTCTTTAAAAAATGCAAGTGCGTGTGCTTCCGAACAATACAAACATTTAACATTAGTTACATGTAAGGTTTTCATTTTATTTACATGAGGACTACTTTGAGCCTGACTTTTTTTGACTGAGTTGGATCCGGAATCCAAAAATTCCATAGCGCGATATCTATTTGTTAAAAACTCTTTGAAATTGGCATATGTTGGCAATTCATCTGCCGAGCTGTTATTGCTAACTTGAAATTCCCACTGTCTTTTAGTTTCCGGGTCCAACTTAAGAGTTAAAATGTGTATAATAATAACGTCCCAACTTCCTACGTCAACTCCTATATTGGTCAAAGAAGCGAGACAATCATTAGTGGTATCGATTAAATCCTTGAGACCACTGGCTGATTCGTTTAGTATGTTTTTCTGGCTAAACATTATTTTTAATGTTAAATGACAAATATATTTTTTGTTATTATATCTGTCCTCTAGTAATTTCCAACACCTATCGTAATTTTCGTTCGCAATAGGAATATGCCTCAAATATTGTTCTGCCTCACCCGTCAAATAACTTTTTAAATAATGTAACTTTTGAACCTTACTTAAATCTTGATTCGAATGAATAAGCGCAGTATACAAATCTCTAAATGCTGTCCACTCAGGGTATTTCCCAGAAAAGTTAGGTATATTAATTTTTGGTAACTTTATGTGTGACGATGACTTTACATTCGATTGAACATAGTTACTTTCTGAAGTACAAGGTGCATTTTCAATATTAAACCTTTCTAAAGATGTTTTCAAGTCACATTTATAATTCAAATAACACTCTTCAGCCTTATCATAAATGTCTTCCTTTACATAATTAGTACCTAGTAATAATTTTTGATCTGAATTACGCTTTAGCTCCTTATTACCAGATAAAAATTCGAACCACGTTTGCTCGATTAATTCTAATCTTCCCTCTAAATACTGTTTAGTAATTCGATCTTTTGGGCTCTTTTTGAAGTTAGTTTGCGCCTTAATAATGCGCTCATATAGTTCAATTTGAAAGTTTAACAACGCTTCCATTTTTAAGTAATTAAACAAAACTACAAGTTCGTAAGTTCAAACAGCAAAATGTTCTAAGTAAAGACACCCAAATTTTCTAAGTTGTAAGGTACTCAAATTTTTCTGTCTTTAAAGTTTACAAAGCCTCTTAAAAATTGGACATAGGTTCCCCGTATTAACGTTTTTATCGAAATTATTCTAAGTCTTAACTAAGTATGGAAATTTTAAAGTTTAATTTAATTTTAAAGTCCAAATAATGATCACGAATTTTTATTTTTTCAAGTTATAGTCTTCCTGGTAGGTAATAAGGTTCAAAATTACTCACGATTTTCACCACACAGACACAACTTGCCTCACTTGTATTTGCTTGCCTTGCCGTACCGCCGCAATTCTACCAACTGCAACCGCTTTCCGCAACGGGGGTGGCTTCGCTCCGTGATGACGTATCCTGACGCGCACTGACGTCACTGCAGCCAAGCGCCGTCCGAGGTCAACCTATTGACCCCTGTAGATCACCACGTTTGCGACAGCGATCCACTGCCCGTAGCGACGAAGAATCCGATTCGAAGGACCATGAATAAACTTTGATCACTCCCTTGTGGTACACACACACTCGAGGTATAGGTATTAAAATAAATCCAAGTACTCAGAGATATGCTAAGGTTGTTTATTTTATCGAAACCATATTCTTACATGTAGGCTTGAACACTACAACCATACCGCGATTTAAAACAGTACAACGCCATCTATAAGTTGTCATCTGACTTAATCTTAACAATCTTAACAACTATACTTCATTAAATCAGGAAACACGCCAGATTCGATACTAGTATTAAAAATAATAGCTAAATGAGGCGCGATTGTATCTACTCGTATTATAGACGCAATAACTTTAACGGAAATCCCCCACAGATCCGCAGTTTTCTTAACATCAATAGTTTTAAAATATTTTACAATATCTTTTGATGATACTTTATGAAATGCAAAATTCTTTGTACACGCATTTACATTTTGTTTAAGTAATGATTCGGCGACCGCAGGAGAAGAATTCAGTGACTTAGTGGTTAATATCGGAATATCAGTAAAATATTTCTCAAAAACCATTGCAACGTCTTGATCTGATTCGGTTAATTTGTTACTAACACTTAACTGGTAGTTTGAATTGTGAGATCAATCAGGAAATTTGATCATCCGAGATCGTCAGTAATGAGGCTGTACTTGCCGCGGAAGCATGGCGGGCGCGGCTTTTTAAGCGCGCTTACCATGCATAATCGCGAAGTGTGCAGCCTCCGTAATTACTTTCTGACGAGAGCGGATGATCCAAACTATAGGGACGTTATTTCTTGTGATAAAGGACTGACCCCTCTATCCTTAGCCAACGAGCAATGGCAAGACCCAGCAGTACAGTGCATTTCCGACCGGGAGACCGTATGGAAGGAGAAGGAGCTCCACGGGAGGTTCTACAAGGCTCTACATGAGCCTTTCGTAGACACAGTCGCGTCCCTTCACTGGCTACGTTTCAGTGACCTCTTTGGGGAAACCGAGGATTTTGTCTGTGCGATACAGGATCAGGTTATTAAGACCAACAATTATCGGAGATACATCCTAAAGGATGGCGCCGTCGACATCTGTCGAGCTTGTCGCCATCCCGGTGAGTCACTTAGGCATGTCATCTCCGGTTGTTCGGCGCTTTCTAACTCTGAGTATTTGCACAGACACAATCTAGTAGCCAGGATTCTACACCAGGAGCTCGCTCTGAAATACGGCCTCGTGGATCGGAAACTGCCGTATTATAAGTACTTGCCGGAAGCCGTGCTCGAAAATGACCGCGCCAGGCTCTACTGGGACCGGGCCATCATCACAGACAGGACTATTCTTGCGAATAAGCCTGATATTGTGCTGATGGACCGGGCACAGTCAAGGATCTTTTTGGTCGACATTACCATTCCTTATGACGAGAACCTCGTGAAAGCCGAAACAGATAAGGTGACAAAATATCTGGACCTGGCTCACGAGGTTACCGGCATGTGGGGTGGTCTGCCGACCGAAATTATTCCTGTGGTCGTTTCTGCGAACGGGTTAATCCCAGTCAGCCTCCCGGGTCATCTGAGGCGACTGGGACTCCGTGACGGACCGCTCCAGGCTCAAATGCAGAAGGCGGTGCTCCTCGATACCGCCCGCATCGTCCGCCGGTTTCTTTCCCTTTCCCCCTAACCCTCGGCCGTCTGGTCTCCCCTGCCGAGGGCTTCCATCTGGTTGGGTTTTTATATATTTATGTATTTTTTATGTATTTATTTTATTTTATTCATATTTAGGGGGTCATTGTAGAAGCGTGCTCGTCGCGACCCCTGCCAGCCCTTTTCAGGGCTACAATTCTACTCAGCTGCGCACCCATGACAACGAGGGTTAGGGCGTCCCCCCAAGGCGACGCACACCAGCTCGTCCCCGTTGGTGTGGAATGCAGCGCGCAAAGCGGCGATGGGGACCGCCACCCGTCACGCACAGCCCGACACGGCGGAAGGTGGAGGACAGAGTGCAGAGTTGGCACGTGGAATGTTAGAGGAGGCATGAGAGATAAGACGAATGAGTTGATCGAAATAATGAAAGAAAGAGAATTAGATGTCGTGTGTATGTCGGAGACCAAACGGAAGGGCAGTGGTACTGAAGAGCTCCCTGGCGCGGCGTTAGCTCTATGGTCCGGAGTCCCGGAGAGCGAGAACGCCTGCCAGGGAGTGGGGGTGCTGCTGTCTTCTCGGTTGGTCGATGTTATGACTAAATATAAGTTTGTGAACTCAAGACTTCTCTGGGTTCGCTTTTAATTGGGACTGACGAAGTTATTCCTTTTGGCTGTTTATGCGCCGGTAGCTTCGTCGTCCAGGGCTGAGCTGGAGGAGTTTTGGGAGAATGTAAGAGAAGTTCTAGATTTGGCTAGGGGAAACGAAAGAATTGTTGTATCTGGTGATTTGAATGGATGGGTTGGTACCGCTCGACCAGGGTACGAGTCGGTACTTGGAAAGTTTGGCGATAAAAAGGTTAACGATGCTGGCAAGCTTATACTGGCGGTATGCAAGGAAAAGGGTCTTCTTGTGACAAACACTATGTTTAATCACAAGAAAATCCATATGTATACTAGAGAAAGAAAGAATGAGAGAAGTATGATCGATTTGTTCCTGGTGGATGACCGACGGCGAAAACAGGTTATGGATACGCGAGTGTTCAGGGGTGCTGACCTGGGAACGGATCACTATCTAGTGATTACTAGATTTAGGGGTCTGTTCACGGGTTGGTGCTACCGGACGGCAGTGACAGAACCACAGTCGGTCTGTCGCATCCGAAGCTGGAAGCTTCAGGAAGCGGATACTAGGGACAAATATCATGCGAGGGTAGCCGAAAAGCTTGACACCATCGATGGCAGAAACGAATGTGTAGAAAGAACATGGCAGAACCTTAGGGATGGAATGGTAAGTGCAGCGGAAGAAGTGTGTGGAACAATAAAAAGAGGCAGTAGTAAAAGAAGAGATGCATGGTGGAATGATGAAGTGAAAGAAGCTGTAAAGAATAAGAAGAAAGCATGGTTAGACTACTTGGCCTCTAGTAATGATAAGGATATGAGAGAGAAGATGAAAGAAAGATATAGGCTGCAGAAAGTTCACACGAAAGTATTGATTGAGGAAGTGCGTGAAAGGTGTAGAATGGAAGCGGACGAAAGGTTGTCGCACAACTTTAAGGAGAACTCCAAACTCTTCTGGAAAGAGGTTGGAAGGACCCGAAGTGGTGCGACCGCCTTAAGAATGAACAAAGTGCTTTCGAGAACTAATGACGTCCTCTCAGAAAAATCGGACGTCATGCAGCGATGGAGCGAATTTTATAGAGAAATGTATGCGTGTGATGATCTTAGTGAGGGATCCGGGGATGACGCCGTGACTGGTACGCCAGACCCGGACCTCGATGACACTGAGGTCATCAGTATGAAAGAGATTGAACGTGCGATTCGAAGTTTGAAATGTGGTAAGGCTGCGGGACTAGACAGAGTTACTGCTGAAATGGTCAAGTATGGTGGGCCTCGCGTCTGGGACAGCTTTCATCTGCTGTGCAATTTGTGCTGGCGGACGGGGGATGTCCCGGATAATTGGTGATCCGCAGTCATTGTGCCTTTATATATAAAGGTAAAGGTTCACATTTTGACTGCGGGTGCTATCGGGCGATCAGCTTGACCAGTTTAGCAAGTAAAGTTTACTCGAAGGTGTTGACACGTAGGATGCAAGAGAAATCGGAAAGATTTCTATAGGAGGCACAATGCGGATTTAGACCTGGAAGAGGATGCACGGATCAAATGTTTTCTCTCCGCATGATCACGGAAAAGCTTCTGGCTGCTAACCAGAAGATTTTCTGTGCTTTTGTGGATCTTGAGAAAGCATTTGATAAGGTTGTAAGGAAGAAAATGTGGGAACTGTTGCCGGGGTATGGTGTGGATGGTCGATTGCTAAGGGCTGTGCAGTCTCTTTACTGTGACTGTAAAGCCTGTGTGCGGGTAGGGCATGACCTGTCACCCATGTTTAGCGTCCAAACGGGCGTAAAACAGGGTTTTGTCATGTCTTCCTGGCTGTTCATACTGTATCTCGACAGCTGTTTACAAAAGCTGAAAGATAGCTGTTTGGGTGTGAAATTGGGTGACATTAAAGTAAATTGTCTGCTGTATGCTGATGATGCAGTGCTTATTGCACCATCAGAGGCAGAACTGCAGGCATTAGTCACGTGTATGAAAGAGGAATGTGAAATTAAAGGTCTCCTTTTGAACGCTAATAAAACTAAGGTTCTGGTATTTGAAAGGGACGAAGAGAGAACGAAGTGTGAAATATGGTTAAATCAGGAATGTCTAGAACAAGTAAATGAAATTGTATACTTGGGGAGTGCTTTTAGCCGGGATGGAAGATGTGATTTAGATGTGGACAGGCGTGTCGCTGCCGGGAACAAAGTCAATGGTGCCCTGACTGCGTTAGTCAAAAGGCAAGGCGTAGTGAAGAGTGCACGCCTTGCAATACATAACGCAGTATTGGTACCGACTTTGTTATATGGCAGCGAAACCTGGGTATGCCAGAAGAAGCATAAAAGCAAGTTGAATGCAGTGGAGATGCGATCTCTTCGTAAAATGTGCGGCGTTACCATGGCCGACCGAAAGCGAAACGAAGAGATTCGCAATATGGCAGGTTTGAAAGATGACCTTATCACAAAAATTGATAAGGGCGTGCTTCGGTGGTTTGGGCACGTTGAGCGAATGAGTGAAGACTGAATGGTGAAGAAAATATATAGCGCGAAAGTTAATATTAAAAGGTGTCGAGGTAGACCGAGACTAACTTTCGAAGACCATGTGAGCAAATTGCTCGAAGAGGGTAGGGTCAAGAGTACTCGGATACCTAGACGTGCATGTATGAAGAAGATAATGAATCTGAAAGAAGCGAAAGAGGTATGTAAGGATCGTGACACTTGGCGATCTGTTCTCTCTGGCTACCCCGTCAGGGATTGTGCGTGAAGGTAAGTAAGTAAGTAAGTTATTCATATTTATGTATGTTTACCATTTTCATTTACAATTATATATTTATACTGCCCAACCAGATGAGAAAACTTTATAGATACCCCAAAAATATAATAATAACATGACATGTTTCTGAAAAACAAAAATGAGTATAAGTTACATATTTTATTACATTTATAAGAGTTAGAATTACAATAGAAAATAGAATAAGTTACTTTATTATTTAAATATTTCATTTAAAGTACTTACTCCAAATTTCAGCTAAAGAAACAAACGTGCTCTTTATAGAAAGTACTGTAGCGAAATGACGTGATCGCGTGTTGTAAGATGAGAATTGTATAATTTAGAGAATAAGCATAATATACTCAGGATTTGTAAGATCAGAATAGCATTATTTTGCAAAGTAAGCATAGATCTACTAAGAAATTTGTAACACGAGAATAGGAGAACATTTAGCAGAACAGACATGATGTGACATGCATTTCTCTCTAATATTGTTCATGTAAAATTTAAATATATACCTATGTTTGTAGGCTAGTAACTCATTCAATAAGCACGATGAAGTTGATCAAACAACCCATATCGCTAAGCGTTAGCAATATTAATATTGATCACTCTGCTCACAAGATCAGACATAGCATTCTCCTACCAAATACCATTCGCTGTATAATATGCGGTCCCTCTAATTGCGGTAAAACAAACGTTGTAATAAGTTTATTGTTGCATGAAAATGGGCTTAAATTTCAAAATCTTTACTTGTATTCAAAAACTAACTATCAACCAAAATATCGTTTTTTACGAAAAGTAATTAAGAGAGTACCTAATAATTCATTTTATGAGTTCAATGATAACAAAGACGTTATAGGTCCAAGTGAAGCTTTAAACAATTCTGTATTTATTTTTGATGATGTTGCTTGTGAAAATCAAATCAACATTCGTAATTATTTTTCTATGGGCAGGCATAAGCAAATCAATTGCTTTTATTTATCTCAGACCTACTCAAAAATTCCGAAATAATTGCTACGAGACAATGCCAATTTTATTATAATATTTAAACAAGATGATGTGAACTTAAAACATATTTATGAAGAACATGTTAGTTCTGATATGTTATGGAATCAATTTAAAAATATTTGTAATATAGTTTGGAGTAAGCCGTATAATTTTGTTTGTATTAACAAAGACTCACCGTTAAACAATGGCAGGTATAGAAAGAATTTTGATATTTTTTTAACCTAGAGTAAACTATTATAAACGGGTTTTTTAGATAAAACTATTTAGTTTTATTGTGGCCGCCATAGAATGAAATATTGTAAAGCATTATGGAAAAGCAAATTAAAATGGAAGTAATGTAGTCTGTGGACTCCAAAAAGAATAAAATAAAAAAAAATAAAAGAAAAATAATGAGCATGAACTGAACTTATCCCTAGATAAAATGCTAAAACCTGTTACAGAGCCCCTTAAAATCATAATAAATAAGCAAAAACCAAATCAAGACCATAATTTATCGATGCAATCATGCGCCAGTTCTGCTGGATCATTTGAATCGGAATTTCAGAACTATTACGATGCTGACTTGAGTTCTGCAGAATCCCCAAAAAATGAAATTAAAGACAATTTAGAGGCTTTATTAGATCGGAATTATATCTATGATATTTACGATGATAAATTAAATATACCATTTGGGATAAGAAAAGAAAAGAAAACTTACATGATGGGAAATTCAGAAGTTACTTTTCTAAAATTGACACTTTGAAAAACGAAACTGTATTTTTAGTAAAAATTGGAGACAAATCTTACTATTTAACTATCGGGTTAAGAGAACTTCTACTTAGAAAAAAAACTGATTTGAATTTAGTATCAAGCGCTGATAAACTCGTGTACAAAGATATTCTATACCATACTAACGCTCATAAGAGAGATTTTAACCCTAGAGGTCAAATAAGAGGTGATAAGGGAATTAAATATCGAAAAATAATTAAACCATTATTTTCCGAGACCTTAATCAAATATAAAAAAATCGAAGAAAAGCTTGGAGGTAATTTACCTAAGCTTAAGAAATATAAAATCAAAACTGATATTGTATATTGGGACGATCCAAATGAATTAGTTGATAGATTAAAACTTTTAATAGCTTCAAGAGATGCGGGCAATACAAATCATGATAATGAAATTTTATCGATCATTGAAGAATTAAAAGAAGCTAACATTATAAAGGAATAAAACTTTTACTCAGTATTGGTGAAGTTGCTCATGTTGCAAATTACTAAAAAATTGTCTGTATTTATTTAAGTAACAAGCAGCATAAACGGATTATTTTTAATAACTACCAACATAAGAATAAAATAAAATACATTATTTTTTTGAAAATGAGTAAAGCCGATGTAGTAAATGAAATTCATAGAAATGCTAGGGTGAATTTACCACGTAGAAATGTTATTACGAAAGATATAGATGATTTATGGCAAGCAGACTTAATTATATCAATTAAGTCTGCTTAATTGATATGCAATCAGTTTCTAAGGAAAACAAAAACTTCAGATTTATTCTTACCGTTATTGATACATTTTCGAAATACGCTTGGGCTTTTCCAATTAAGACTAAAAGTAAAGAGGACGTATGCTATAATTTTATGAAGCTCCTAAAAACACGTAAACCCAAAAATCTGCAAACCGACAATGGAACAGAATTTTATAACGATAAGTTTAAAAAAAATATGAATTCTTATAACATTAATCATTACTCAACCTTTTCAACAAAGAAGGCTTCCATAGTTGAACGATTTATTCGAACTTTGAAATCTAAATTATATAAAGCATTTAGTTTACAGGGTGATTATAACTGGATAGGCGATACTCTTAATAATGTTATTTACGAATACAATCACACTTATCATCGAACTATTGGTGAAATTTCAGCCAATGTTAATAATAAAAGTAAAAAACGAATACTACAGAGATATCTTAGATTGGTAAAGAATGATAATGTAAAACGTAAGTTTAAAGTAGGTGATTATGTGCGTATAAGCAAATACAAAGGTACATTCGAAAAAGGATATACTCCAAATTGGTCGACAGAAATATTTAAAATTCGAAAATTAAAGAACACAATTCCAACCACTTACTTAATTGAAGATACAATTAGAGGTTAACCAATTTTAGGAGGATTTTATGCGCAAGAGCTACAAAAGACCAAAAATTCAAACATATATTTAGTCGAAAAAGTTTTAAGAAGGAAAGGAAATAAAGTTTTAGTAAAATGGCTAGGTTTGTCTTCTAGTGAAAACAGTTGGATCGATAAGTCAAATATATTGTAATAGCCTTACTGACCACTGTGTTAACATTAAGAACAAATAAGAAAAAATGGTATATTTAATAAATATCCCAAGCGCGATTAAACAGTCTTATGATGTGCATTGGTGAGAGTATTTGGTTGATTAATTTACCATTTGAATTACATTTACCGGGATACAATTATTGTGGTCCTAGTACAAATTTAATCAAAAAACTATCACGTGGAGTCAAAGGTATAAACAAATTAGACGAATATTGTAAAGAACACGACATTGCGTATCACAAATATTCAAACTTAAAAGGATCGACATAAAGCGGATCTAGTTTTGTTAAAAATGGCAAAAACACGAGAGATTGCTCCCGATGTAAATTTGGGAGAAAAGTTAGCAGTAAAGATAGTAATCAAAGCTATGCAATCAAAAATTAAAACTGGGGCTGGCCTAAATAATGGCAATAGTAATAAAATGTCTCCGAGAAAGTTGGGGAATGAATTTAAAAATAAGTTTAAGAATATCATTACAAAAACGAAAAGATGTATGCAAAAATTAAAACCAAAATGCAAGAAAGCAGCAATTGAGATAGCTATAGCTGCTGCTATAGAACTAGTTGATAATTCTGTTATAAAACTTCCTCGCATTATTCCTATACCAAAAACTGGTGGGGTACTACCTTTGATTCCGAGTTTTGCCGGATTATCGGCTACGGGAGCCTTAGCAGGTGGTGCAGCTGGTATACTTAAAACTATAAATGAAATCAAAATGGCTAAAAAACAATTTGCTGAATTGAAGAGACACAATGAAAAACTGGAAGCTCTTTGTATCGGAAATGGGTTACAGTTTAAGCCTCATAAAAATGGATTTGGCATTTTTGTATCTAAAGAAATAAAAAACTAGAATATAGGCTACCCAAACGCACCTTAACTAACATAACATAAAATAGTCCCTATTTTCGAGGTGTCTTTATGAGAGATGAACTCCCAACACACCCTTTTAAAAAAGAATGTGGAGTTATAAATTTAGATATTTCCTCAAATCCGGGATCTCATTGGGTAGCCTATATAAAATTTAATAATTATGTTGAATATTTCAACAGTTATGGAAATCTTAAACCTCCAATGGAATTGATAAAATATTTAGGTCCTAAAGTCTACTATAATTATGATAACATACAGCTTGATCATCCTATTAATTGTGGACATCTTTGTTTGATTTTTTTGGAGAATTTTTGGCGCAATCAAGACATAAAATAAACAAGAACTTCATAAATTGCTCAGTATACAAGCATGTCTATAACAGTTACTATCTCAGGAAATAAATCAGAATTGGATTCCTACTTTCAACCGCCTCTGAGTTTATCAGGTCAATACGAGTGCGGTTTACTATATTTTTCAGTAATAAACTCAACAACAAAATATTCTTATAATCTTAATCGAATGTGATCTCATATACGGCTCATATTGCAACGGATTACCTACTCATATTATTCACGAATTTGTATCTAAAACTGCTGCAGATAATCAATACACAAAAATACCTCAGAACGTTATTTACTTCCCAGTGAATAAAAATAATATTACATCTATAACTATTAAAGTTTTAGATCAATTTGGCTACAGAATTAATTTCAAAGAACAATATATTAACATTCGCCTCCATTTGAGGAAAGTAAAATGATATTGCACTAAAAAACCCTACAGTCTACTTAAAGCGCCCTATTACTTCTACACTCACTAAGGTGCGAAGACGTGAGAAAAAATTTAAGACCTTGAGTAAAAATAATAAAGATTTTCTAAAGTCCTTAGGATTTAAAGTATGAATATACTACAGACATAGATTACCTACTACAGATTAATGACTTACCAAACTTCGATACTTCTATTGAAAGTTATGAAGTCCATTCTTATAATCCATATAATAATAGCTTTAGAGAAAACGATGAAATAAGAATTCCCATACATCAGCAAGACATATATGTATTACCATCAGCCAGTTCAATTTACATCGAAGGTCGTGCAAAGTTCTTCAGTAAAGATGGAAACCATATTAAAAAACCTGTTCCGTTCAATAATAATCCTATTATGTTCTTGTTTCAAGACATAAGGTATGAGATAAATGGAATCGAAACAGGTCGTATTAAAATGCTGGTATAACGTCAACAATTAAATCATACATTTCAATGAATGAAGCAGAAAATAAAGTAGCAGCTTTGTGGGGTTGGGATATGGATGGATTTAAAAGTGAAAACGGTGATTTTATTGCTACTGTACCTTTAAATAAGATTTTAGGGTTTGCAGAAGATTATGCTAAAATTGTAATAAATTGTAAACATGAACTTATACTGAACAGAAGTAATTCTAACATAAATAGTATTATAGGAACTGAAATTGTTGCACATTTTCAAATAGACATACAAAGAATACAATGGCGAGTGCCACATGTGAAAGTATCAGATCGTGAACGACTGAAACTTCTTAAATATTTAGAAAGAGATAAACCTATACAGATGGCATTTAGAAATTTGGATTTATATGAATACCCTTTACTTCCTACAGCAACTAAGCATTCCTGGTCTATTAAGACTGCGTCACAATTAGAGAAACCTCGATATGTAATTTTTTGTTTACAAACAAATAGAAAAAATCAAAAAATGAAAGACTGTTCAGTATTTGATCACTGTGGAGTGTGAAATGTGACATTGTTTTTGAATTCACAATATTACCCATACGAGCCCTTATGTTTAAAGTTTTCCGAAAACAAATTTAATATATTATACGAAATGTATGTGAAATTTCGCCAGTCGTACTACAACTGTCCCGCAGACCCATTGCTTGATTTAAGTAGCTTTAAGGAGAAGGCTCCGCTATTTGTGATAGATTGTTCAAGACAAAACGACAGTCTAAAAACGGGACCCGTAGATGTTCGTTTGGAGATTGAATGTACAACGGCAATACCAGAGAAGACAACTGGATATTGTTTAATCATTAACGATCAACTTGTGGAATATAAGCCTTTAAGCAACATAGTGCGCAAGTTGACATGACTACTATCGTAGATGTCCAAGGTTTCAAAACAGAAAGAAATGAATTCATAGTGAAGGGAGTAACACCTTATTTAAATTATCAGAATTTGATTGCAGATAATATAAAGGATAAATATATATTCGTCAAAGGTTTAGAAAAAGTTTATGGTTAAAATCCATCTTATAAAATGATAATATAATTAATTTAGAAGATAAAGGCTGTCCTAGTTTGTTAAATCTGTATGATCGATATAAAGATTGTAAAGATTTTTATATTTGTATTAATCACGACTCAGTGTGTGCTTTGAAAAATGTTTTTTGTTTAAATAAATGGTGCTCTGATAATTACATTTGAAATATTCTTTATTTTATTTCATAAAAAAACTCTCCAACAGCAACTTTTTTAAATGTTTATAAGGAATCAGCGCAGCTTTGCAGCTTCATTATACTCTTCCAACCAGCAAGATCAAACCTCCACAAAGCATGAGGGACATGTCTCAAAACGAATACAGACCCCGATATAGTTTATATGATTCATATAAAACACGCTTATTTTCATTTAGCCATTATTGGGCAACGAGTGATTTAAGAGAAGCAGTGGTGAATGAAATGGCTGATGCGGGATTCTTTTATTTTGGCGATAGCATAAATGATACAGCTGCTTGTTTTTCCTGTGGAGAAGTTATTAGAGATGGGAGATTTACGATGATCCGAGAAGACATCTGCTTAGTTAAAAAAAATGAAAAAGTAGGAAATCGCTGTGAGTTAAAAGTGATACAGAATTGAGAAGACATCTGCTTGGTTAAAAAAATGGAAATGTAGAGCTGTTTAGTGTAATATTGGGTCGAACTGCATCGCGAACGGATGTGAGTGATGCAGCAGCCCAATATTACCCTACTGATGTTTGTCCTTGTTCAATTTATGTTTGTACACTGCGCCCACAATACAAGAGAAAATCCTAGTGTGAAGGTTACGTTTTAAAAAAGAAAGAAAATAATTTAGAAAGCAAATCAGTATCATTTTTCAGTATTCTAAAATCGTTCACTCATAGAATTACTATTTTTAGGTCCTCGGTACTTGTTGTCTCAGTAAAATAAACTAATGATTTAATACGTCCCCATAAAAACAGTCAAAAGGCGTCAAATCAGGTGATCTGGGAGGTCAATGGCCTGGCCGCCACGACCTTTATAAGGCATTCCAAACTCTGTATTTGTAAAGACTTTAACATACTTGAAATAAGGCTCAATTTTCTTTATTTTGTATTGAATGACGGAATTTGCATTAATACAAATAAAACTGCACTTTTAAAAGTCTTATTGCCTTGAGTTACGGTCCATTTCAGTTTCTTTGACTGTACAGGTTTAATGTGACTGTAAATTACGTAGTTTCAATTATTTTTGGGATAAAAAAATTACCTATATTAAAAATGATAGAAATCGATTCAGTAAACGATTCTGATCAAACTACTTCCTCAAAGTGCGTTAATTATGTTATGTGTTGTATATATAAAGATATGTGATGCATTCGTGTTTATGTCCATCAGAGGAGAATAACCATACGCAAGCGTTCTCTTATTTCAATGTATAAGCAGTTTAAATCCACGCAGTCGTAAGCATACAATAAAACTAGTTGCAGCCGCACTGTTCACTAGACTAAATCTAGTTACGCAGCTGAATAAACTTTTTTTTTAAGTAATTAGTGTAATTTTGAGCAAATGCTGTTGCCGGTAAACATCTACATTTATGCTCAATTAAGAATGAAAATGCCAATACATTTTCACCCCTGAGGACTAAGATGTAATTTCTCGTTTCCAGTAAAATGGGTCTCCACTTCTCTACATTCGCCATACGAAACACAGCAGTATTAAGTATTAAGCTGCTGTGTTTCGTATATTTTACGCTGGTATTCTGTGAGAGCGTAGTCCTACACCGGTTGTGCCACCCATTCGCGGTACAACTAATATAGCTACAGTGTGCTTCTACCACGTTTTACAAAAATGCTGAATTGTTTAGTTTTTTGCTGCAAAAAGAGACCTGCCACGTAAAATTTATAAGAAGATAGCGTTACCTTTCATAATTTATTTATTTATTTTATTTAATTTTATAAGTAATTTAAATCACATTCTTGCTATTTACTTCTTTTTTAACTTAAAAATTACAATAATAACGGTCATGTTGTTTCGGATTTATGTACCAACACAGGCCGCTCGCCCTCATACAACATGCAGATCAGTCCAGCGACTGATCCGAGTCTATTTTCGAGTTGTAGCTGTCATCGAGCGATACTGTTATAATGTATTTATGTGTGTGTGAAATTGTTAGTTTATTGTTTTAATTGTTATGTTGAGTTTCGTAGTGACTGGCAATCGTTTCTGTGTGCGCTGATTTCCCCCCGCAAAAAATTACAGTTTTGTAGCGGAGAATAACCATAAATAAAACAAAACACACGACTGCTCTCCGCACTCGTCGCACATCGTATAAGTGCCCTAAGCCCAAGCCCACTAAGGGAGTAAGGTGGACTGGCTCCACTGTGACGCCCTAATTAGGGACCCTTACTGCCTTACTCTTATTACTCCTCTCTTATTAAGGGTTTAGGGACCCTGATTCAGTGTAGTGTAATATGAAAAAATAAGTATTTTACGTGTAGAGCCATGCTGCAGCTATATTAATAGTATAGTTATAGCACAAATGGGTCGGCTCGACCGGGGACGGACCACGCACTCACAGAATACCAGCCTAAAATAGCAGTTCAATGCTGATGTATTTCGTATGATGAGTGTAAAGAACCGGAGAAAAGGGTCTCCGGTTCTACTGGAAAAGAGGCATTCCATCTTAGTCCTCACGGGTGACAACGCATCTGCATTTTGATTCGCAAACGAGGATAGATGTAGATGTCTATGGGCCACAGCAACCACTTACCATCCGGTGGAGTGTGTGCTCGTTTGTCACCCTATCCTATAAAAAAATAAATTATATATTCATTCATTTGACAACGTCAACTTTTCAAATAGTGTTGTCTTCTATAGCGTAAAATTACCCTCTAGTTTTTAGGGAAAGAACATTTGTGTTAGTGTTGTTTTTTTTTTGTGTTACTTAATAATAAGCTTAATTAAAATACGATATGGAATATACCAACAATGATTAGCGATAAAAAAATGTAAGATTATCGTTCTAGCATACGTCTAAAATATTACTTTAAGTCAATAACTGTCTAAACGTTGGTAATGTTTTTATTTTGTGTAAACATTTATCAATGCTAGAAGGACATAAAATACAAAACTTGGTGCCTCTCTTTCTAAGAAAAATGAGGAACGGTTACAATGTTCCAAGCGCTCACTCCCTATATTATATTATAACCTCCTTGGTGGTTTATAGATGCTACTTTACTTATGCTTTTGTATTCAACTTTGAAACCATGGAGTATAGAGTAGAAGGACGACCATCTCTGTATAAGAATAAGTGTCCGTAAAAACGCGTCCAATAAGGGTGGTGCTGCGGTAGTATAGGATAAATTAAAAAAAAAGCGCCAAAAGTAATTGGTATAAGATGGAGAAATTATCAAGGACCGACCAATCCGCGTGGTTTTGTACTACGTAAATAGTTGAGGTTTTGTATACTGACATTTTACTAACCACTCTAGTGATGAAAATTTTTAAATATTTGAATTCAGACGCCAGCGCTATTGTGTTAGGTTTTGGAACCTCTATTTTCAGTATAAAGTTGGACACTTTTTCAACTTTCCCCTCATATGAGATGGTTCTCCTTCTACTCTATACTCCATATTTGAAACATAAAGCAACACGGACCGCCGACGTACCGGACGTTGCTCTATGAGTTTGAAATGGTAAATAAATTTTAAAAAACTAGTTAGTCTGTGCCAAAGAGAATAAATCACTTGGTCTGTGCCACAGACCACAGCACAGAACACAATTACCATGAAGTTATTCTTTATCTATAACTTCATGACAATTACTCTTCTTCTTCTTAATAACTTGGTTTACGGCTCTGGGTTCTAGCCCTTCCGAGCCTGAAGTTACAATGCATTATAATTATCCTTCATAGTACACTGCTTCACAATATGTGGTTGCGTCACATTGTGCAGCTCTTGGGAGATTTTGACGGCAACTTGAGCCAGCAAACAGCTGACGACTGGCGATGGTATCTCAAGGCGCCTAAGCAGACTGACACCTTATTTTTAGAATCACATTACCATCAGAGCACTTGTTTCACCGTTTCCACTAATAGTTCACATGCGGAGACACTTAATACACAAAATCGCACCACTTTTACATATCAAAGTCTACTTCAAACCATTATTTAAACAATAATACAGGAGCAACAAACCGCCGCCGGTCAATTTCCCGCCAAAACTCCTCACAATTACTCTCTACTAAGAGGACCACAGAGTATATTTTATTTGATTTTAGTTTTAGCCATAGATTACTGTATATATACTGGAGGTGGGCAAAGTGTATCATTTTTGCGATTGGAACATTTGCATCTCGATCACTGAAATGTTCCGAAACACTGATAAGTTTCATTTGGATCATCGACTCAAAAGATATAAAAGAAAGTATGTTCCGAATAGGTACATTAAGTTGCGTCGCGGGCGTTTATTACTGACTGATCCGTGAAATGTTATGTGACAACAATGCTGAATAATATAAGTGCTTAGGTTATTTATTGTGTACCGTAATAAGATTGTATATAAAATCGATTCTCCTTCATACTTTAACAAAAATGTCACTATGTCAATTCATTATTTACAAATAGTCGTTTCTGCGAACGGGTTAATCCCAGTCAGCCTCTCGGGTCATCTGAGGCGACTGGGACTCCGTGACGGACCGCTCCAAGCTCAAATGCATCGTCCGCCGGTTTTTTTCCCTTTCCCCCTAACCCTCGGCCGTTTGGTCTCCCCTGCCGAGGGCTTCCGTCTGGTTGGGTTTTTATTTATTTATGTATTTTTTATGCATTTATTTTATTTTGTTGATATTTATGTATGTTTATCATTTTCATTTACAATTATATATTTATACAGCCCAACCAGATGAGTAAACTATATAGATGCCCCAAAAATAGTAATTAAAATTATATATATAAAAATATTATATAGGTATGTACCTATATATATTATACTAGGCTGAAATAAAATTATTCCTTTGCCTATATCCAATTCATATTTTTAAAAAAACGAAATGTCATGTTCTGATTTGCACTACGGTTTTTTTTTTGGAGTTTATGGCCTGGCATCTAGACCTTTAGGCCATGCACTACGGTCCAAACTAAATGTCATAGATAAGAGTGTATATACTGAAACTAAATGTACCAGAGACGTCCGTCTGAACGCGTAGTGTTTCTATATAGTTTGTGGTTTTAGCAAAGCAATGCAATGCACTATTGGTATTGGTTTTATTTATAATCGTTTTCGACTGAAGTCTTTTTTAATAATAAAAATTGTACGATAATTTTTAATTATTGAATTTCATTATACAATTATGGCGCAAACAGTAAATTAATAAGTGTACATAGCTATACAATTTCAAGCTTCGGATTAATATAACCAATGCAGAATGTACATGAACAACTATTAGATAATTGAAAAAATGGCTGGTTTTGGAGATTATACTGGATATAATCGACCTTTCGGTTTGGATCCAAACAGGGAAACGAACGACTTGTATGATACCCGGTATCAACAGATATATGGTTACCACACTCCTGTAACAGAGGAATATCAAGGCCCACCACTGGTTATGGATGATATTCCTGAAGAAGGTAACTATTTAGGGTCAATTTTTTAAATTCACTTGTTTATATTTACTTACTTACTTACTTATCTTCACGCACAATCCCTGACGGGGTAGCCAGAGAGAACAGATCGCCAAGTGTCACGATCCTTACATACCTCTTTCGCTTGTTTATATTTAATGTTTTTATTTAAAATTTCCTCCATAATAATATATACATACATTTTCAATTATTCTTTCAGAAAGTAACACCTTTGTTACTACCTCAATCAGTGTAGCAAGTCTTATTACAGAGAATTTGTTGAGTCATCCATTCATAGTCCTAAGACGGCAGTGCCAGGTAACTTTTAGTTTATAATTATCTTAAATTTATACACATTTTCACTGATATATGATAATAAATTAGTACCACTATAAGAAAAGTGTAATGAACGGTTTGGCTATAGATATCTGGTACTTGATTTTAATTATGTTTTGTTAAGCTTGAACCTTTTACACTGTTTTTGAATTTCGGAAATGTGTTTTAATTAATCACAGTAAAAATAAATTTCACTAACTAAAAATTGCATATAACAAAACGGGTCACCCATAAAAAAGTTAATTAGTCGTACTCAGACAATCCATTTGTGGCTGCAGATGGGACTCATACACAACAAATTGAATCATGGAGAATAGTCTAAAGGTTTTTCAGAAAACAAAAGTATAACAATCCACACAACATTGTTTCATTTACCACTATCATAACAGTGTTTAGGGCACCCTAACTTTATAGATAAAATAGGTTGAATCTGTACTAAAACCGATTCAGAACGCCTCGACTCCACATAGTCTTGTCTGCCCTACCCCTAGTGTTTTTGTAAAGTCGTAGACACAGAGGGAGAGCAGCCCTCGCCTGCTGTACCAAATCACAGGCACCTGTCTAAGCCGTAGTGGCTGAGGCTGGTCACCGAAAGCGACCAATATGCCAAAGCTGTGGACGTGATCATGGATGCCTGTGATTTGCTATGCAAGGGTGAAGGGGCTGCACTCCCCGTAGTGCCGAAGCCATTGCAAAAGTAATTTTCAGTCAATATTCATGTGCCAAAAAGTGAGAAGTAGAGTCTTATCCGACACTATTCCGAAGATATCCCGGATGTCAGTCTGAGCGAGATTAGAATGGCTCTCCAGCACCTTAAAACGGCAAGGCCCCAGGCGAGGATGGAATTACAGCGGAGCTTCTGAAAGCGGGTGGAAGACCGGTACTTGAAGTCCTTCAGAAGCTCTTTAATTCCGTCCTCCTTGGTGGCATTACGCCGGAGGCGTGGAGCAGAAGTGCGGTGATCTTGTTCTTCAAGAAAGGTGTCTCTTGAAGAACTACAGACCGATTTCCCTTCTGAGCCACATCTATGTGCTGTTTTCGAGTCATTACGAATCGTCTCGCGCGCAGACTTGACGACTCCAGCCTCCCGAACAAGCCGGTTTCCGAAAGGTCTTTAACACCATATACCACATACCATACCCTTCGGCAAATTGTACAGAAGTCTGAAGAGTACAATTTGCCACTATGTCTGGCGTATGTGGACTATGAGAAAGCCTTTGATTCCGTCGAAATTTGGGCGGTGCTGCAGTCCCTTCAGCGGTGCCAAGATGACTGTCGGTGTATCGAAGTGCTGAAGTGTTTGTACAGTAGAGCTACGATGGCTATCTGAGTACAGAACCAGAGTATGAAACCTATCCAATTGCAGAGAGGTGTAAGACAGGCTGATATTATATCCTCGAAACTCTTCACCGCTGCATTGGAAGACGTTTTCAAGCTTCTGGACGGGAAAGGATACGGTATTAACATCAATGGCGAGTACATCACTCACCTTCCATTTACCGACGATATAGTCCTTATGGCAGAATCGCTGGAGGACCTAAGCACCATGCTCAATGACCTTAAAAGGGAAACTACGACACATATTCTCGTCAGACATGCCTCAAAACCTTAAAATGAAATTGTACAACAATTGTGCGTGTTGCCAGTGATGACTTACGGATCTAAGACGTGGTCCTTCACTGCTGGCCGTATGAGGAAGCCCAAGGTCACTCAGTGAGCTATGGAGAGGGCTATGCTCGGGGTTTCTCTGCATGATAAACTTAGAAATGAGTATATCCGCAGTAGAACCAGAGTAACCGACATAGCCCAATGGATTAGTAAGCTGAAGTGGCAGTGGGCCGGCCATATAGCTTGAAGAACCGACAACCGATGGGGAAGAAAGGTTCTTGAGTGGCAGCCTCGTACCGGTAGGCAAAGTGTAGGGCGACCCCCCACGAGATGGAGTGACGACCCGGTAAGACATGCAGGAAGTCGATGGATGCAGGTGGCTCAGGACCGTGCTTTGTGGCATTCCTTGGGGGAGGCCTATGTTCAGCAGTGGACTTATGAAAGGCTGTAATGATGATGAAATAATATTTATTTAAAATATTACTGGCTGCTTAGACATTATTTTAAAATAGTAAAAAAAAATCATTTAATAAAGGCAAAAAACGATTGCTTATGTTATTGTGGCTCTTTTTAATTTTTATAATTTTTTAAAACCAGGTGAACCGAAGTCTTAAGAACTACCACATAGTTCCATACACGTTACTGCCAGTTGTTGTGAAATTGCACAGAAGGCAAGAATTAACAACACTGTGGAAAGGGATTGGGTCTACTTGTATTGTGAGAGGTCTCAACTTGGCTGTGGAAGATTTAATATCAAAGGGTACTGGTTGGCCCAAGTTAGTATAAGATGTTTTTATGATATTTTGTAATAGTTAATAATGGGATACATTATATTCAGTGAAAGAGGAAAATAATATGCCATATAGTGGCATCATAAGAAAGTTCACTGCCCCCCATATTGCCATATGGGCATCGCAATGGCAGCAGAAACTGCAATAGAAAATGGGCAGCAGCATCTTCCTTACAACAGCTAAAATTAATGAAAACTGCAGGGCCAAGCGTGGCAACTATGGCAAAATCCCCTCTCTGTGGCAGAGACCTATGTTAAGCAGTGGACTTTTAAAGGGTGTAATGGTTGGATAAATAATAGGATAGTGAATATATTTTTTTTAACTTAAATGTCTCAATTCAAAACAAGTCTTGACTATTTTGTGAGTGTGGCTGAAGGTTATTTTTAAAAGTAGTTGTTTATGTGTTTTGTAAGTATATTCTTAATTTGTTGTATATACTCCTAATACATTTTTAAATAAAATGTGATTAATGAGCACACAATCCACCTGACGATAAGTGAATGCTGTGGCCCATAGACATCTACAGCTATCCTTGATTAAGAATCAAAATGCAGGTGCAGAGTCACCTCTTGAGGACTAAGATGAAATGCCTTGTTTCCAGTAAAAATGGGAACCGGAGGTTCTCTACACTCACCAAACAAAACAGCATTAAGCTGCTATTTTATGCTGGTATTCTGAGAGCATGGTCCTTCTCCAGTTGAGCCGATCCATTTGTGCCACAACCATATATAGCTCAACTGCTCTACCACTTAAAAATATCATAATATTATGATAATTGATCATATTATGTCAGGTGCAAGGATTAACTTAAATTTATGTATTGTATTATATTATAATTGTGAATTTATTTTTTAGAGAAATTGGGAAGTGTAACTCCGTTTTGCAATTTCTTCAACACATAACTTTAAAATGGTAAGAAAAGTCATAGTTATAAAATTACACAATATGTGATTAAATAGTGGCATATTGTGTATTTTGATTAATTATTGGAACTTAATTGTTTTATAAGGCATGTCTAATACCAAATCTCTTCTTCTAGCATTAGCCTAGCCATAATAACCCCATTTTATTCTGCAAGTTTGGTAGAGACAGTTCAAAGCGATATTGCTAGTGACAAACCAGCTTTGCTAGATGTGTTTCGGGAAGGATTTGTGCGAATTCTTGAATGGGGGACACCAAGCAAAGGAAGAATGCTGCCAATTTGGGCCATTGTTTTGCCAACGGCTGGTTTAGGAATATCAAAGTATCTAGCACAGTATGTATTACTATTATATCATAGACATATGAATGATTTATAAAGATAACCTTCTTAATCATTTTTATCTTTACTTTACAGTTTATTGCTAAGAAAAATTTCAATTAAAGCACTACGGTTCCAGCAAAGACACCGTCATGAATTAAGTGATTCATACAACTCAAACTACCCAAAGAACACACAAAATCCCTTAATAGAAGATATTAATTTAAAAGCAAACATTTTTTCTTTTATTACAATGGAAATTCTCTTCTATCCCATAGAAACAATCGTACACAGACTTCATATACAAGTAAGAAATTGATTTTGTTTATTGATTTTCAAAAGTTAATGTAATTGCCTTATAATGATGAACTATCGTCGCTAGCCCTAAACAAGCAAAATGTTAATCTTATTTAACTTTATGGCCAATTCTAAACAGTATAATTGTTGACTGGATTAAAAAACTCCACAACTGAACATAATGTATGTGTCCATCATAGCACAGTTTAAAAAGTCTCAGTTGGGAAACTAATGTAATTGTGCAGAGCAACGGCGTGGGCCTTGCTGGGCAGTGGGTGATGCGACTTTATGCCAGCGCACTACACTAAGTCTGCTGTACAATATATGCGGTTGATGCGAGCATGTTTTATAAAACTTATTTTACAAGGAATAATCAAATCTATAATGGTGAATTACTGTTGTAGTTATATGAGGTACTAAGTAAAGTTGACTTCAAATGACAGCTATGCTTATGTTCCACTTATTTTTCTTTTATAAAGTAAACTAGCTGTTCCCTGTGACTTCGCCCTCGTGTAATTTAGGGTTTTAATTATGTTGCGCAAAACCCTAATTCTTTTTCTAAAATATAAGTAGCCTAAGTTACTCCTTATAACATCAGCTATAATGTTTATCTATCTATCTATCTTTATATCTGCCAGTGAAAGTCCCGTCGAAATCGGTCCAGCTGTTTTGGAGATTAGCCGGAACAGACAGACAGACAGGCAATAATTATAAAAATTGTGTTTTTGTTATAAGTACCGTATATATTTTCATATGCATTTAGTAAAAAGCTGTTATTTGGACATTACAAACAGATACTTCAATTTTATTTATTTGTATATACAACTTCCTCACTCTAAATGATCTTTTGCAATAAATATTTTTAACTTATAAGTATGTACATAATGTTAATAAATGATATGAGCATTATAATATACGAAATTATTTTATTCCCAAATTCATGGCAACCACTAGCACATTTACTACTACTGCGTAAATAGTAAATACCTACGCGGGCGGCGGCATCGCCTGACATCAAAGGCGTTTCATATCTGTTGGCTTTTTAACACTTTCACTGTCCGGTTTCCAGACACAATAGTAAGACAATATCAGTGCCCTATATGTAGTGCATGGGACAGCGAAAGGGTTAAACTGTGATCATAGTGTATATATTGCTAAAAGGCATACTACCTACACCCTGTCCCTGTATGCTTTGTCAGGCCATCCCTTGTGTCTAGTGTGTATACTGCACTTGTCTGTATAAGGCTGCCAATCAGAAACTTTCATTAATCAAGATATAATAATATAACTTGCCCACAGCAACTTGGAACGTATTGATCAATTAGGGTTTGTCGGTTATTATTGTCTATTGCAGATATTCTCATACTGGTTGTCTGACCATTTTATAGACCTTTGCATAATTATCAAGTGACTGAACTTTTTAAAATGGAACCATATCTTGCATCGAAACAAAACTAAATATTTTTAAACATAAATTTAATTTTCAGGGCACTAGAACAATCATAGACAACTTAGATACAGGTACTTCAGTGACACCCATACTTACCGGATACGAGGGATTTATGGACTGCTACAACACAACCATTGCAAAAGAAGGTGTGTCAGGTTTATACAAAGGCTTTGGTGCATTGGTTTTGCAATTAGCTGCACATTTGGCCATAATAAAATTAACTACAATAGTGGTGTCTGAGGTTTCTAATCTCTTAAAGCCAGCAAATACTCCAACCAACTCTGAAGGATCAGTTCATTCTCAACAAAAATATCTATTTAATTAGTTGGCTATTTACCATGCAAATCACAAATTATGATATTTAATACTGTAAAAATATAAGATTTTAGTGTTCAGTTATCACTTCTCTAGTATTTGGCAAATAGAATATTTATAACATTGAGTTATTGCTAGTGTAGGCAACTATGGTTCAATGTATTTTTATTTTTTATATAAATTATCATTTAGGTATAAGTAAATAAGCACAGGCTTCAATGTAAGTTGTTATGTTTTCAAAAAAATCAGTTTGAAATAAAAGATTTAATATTATCTGTCTTGGTTTTATTTCATTATTTACTAAACTATGTACATTTTCACAAAACTGAATTAAACACTAGTGGGTTAAAACAAATCGGCCTTTTAATAATCTGCGCATAATAACCCTACGACCATTAGGGGTTGACATTCTTGTATTCCAGCCATGACGACGTACTCTTCTAACTTCATTAGGACGTGGAAAGTAACAGCGCACTTTATTTCTAATAGTTGTTACTAAAAATGACTCTGGTTTCACAAGGCTATTACTTTGCAAAACTTGAGAAACAGAATGGTACCCTTGGACGAAGCATCTGAAAGATTATATTTTAAAGTCAAAGATAATAATTTTATTCAGTATTTACCTTTGCAAAGAACTTTTCGACGTCGAAAGCTAAGCCGACACTGCAACTAGTTTGTAGTGTGGAAGACTGATACGAAGTGGCAAGAACCTCAGATGCAGACAATTTTTCCTCCCAACAGTTACAATTTTTAATTTGATAATCACCATTTTACATTCTAAAACAGACTCAAAGAGACCATGTAAGAAGTTTTCCCAAGGGTTTTTTTTTGTATGACTGGCCAGTTATAATTTATTTTGAAAATATCATTATTTCAATATTACCCTACAATTTTTTACGAAATAAACTAAAATATCGTGTTTCATTAGCATTTTGTTACATAGGTAACAAAATGTGCATAGGCACTGAAAACAGTAGTTGCATAAGTAAAATTTAAGATTAAGGTAATTTTTACAATTTAATATTTTGCCTAAAACGTTAGACATTAATTTATGAGTCCTTAGGTAACCAGTAAAAATTACAGCACGGCAACTAACTTTGAAAGATGAAGATAGAAGTGGTCACTTTTTTACTTATTTTAAGCCTATGCTTGACTGTAATTCCACTTGATGGAGAGTGGTGTAGAAGTCTTAGATGGTAAATCAGACTGTCTTAGCGTAACAACAAGCACATTCACTCTTGCCTTGAAATTTTCTAGCACATTATTCCACTCCTTTATCATATTGTCATACTATTTCTTTGCCATCTGTTATGGAAAAAATCTGCTAACAGTGAAAAATTTAATTGACGGGAATATACAAATTACGTATTCAACACTTATTGCAGATTGGATCAGGAAGCTTTCATGAGATTTTATGTGAAGACCTTCATATGTTTGGTAGCTAGTTGGATGACATGTGATGAATCTTATATTTATCAATACAATCAAGAAAACTACCAGTCGATTGTTTAGCTGTTTCAAAAACATCTACCAAAGTAAAGCAAACCAGAAGCACACGGAAGAATTTGATCAATAGTTTTTTTTTTTTATTTGATCTGGTGTCAATTCCTTTCCAAAATAGGAGTAGAATCAACACAGAATAGTAACATAGTATGCTACCAATACCTTATTTTTTAATAACCTTTCTTTATCAGAATGCTTTTTTTTTAGGCATTATAGGCTTCTTTTGAATTTAAAGGCAAATTAGAATATTACAGGTTCTTATTTTAGATTACATTTTTATGGAATTGGGGTAACAAACAAGCACACTGTCCACCAGATGGTAAGTGGATGCTGTCCACAGACATCTTCAATTATTAAGAATCAAGATGCAGATGTAACCCCAGACAACTAAGATGTAATGCCTCGTTTCCAGTAACACTCGACAATTATTTAGCAAATTTTTGTTCACATTAGCCATACTTTCAATAAAAAATATTAATAAAAGCACCAAAGTATCCCTGATTAATTTGGTTGATTTCTAAGTGTATATTCAGATACAAAAGAAAATGTAAAATTACTATTTTTTTATACTAGCCTTATTGGTTGTAAAACTGCAGCCATTAACTTAGACATTTTAATTATATAATATTATTGAATTGAACTCTATAAATTTATGTTATTAACTTATGTGCAATGTTATTGCGAGATTTAAATTCTAATTTCTAACCTCCTTAAGCACGCTCCGCTTTTTTTTATAACTGACTTTACAGCTCTGGGTTCTAGCCCTTCTTAGCCTGAAGTTATAATGTATAATTATCCTTCATAGTACACTGATTCACAACATGTTGATGCGTCACGTTATATATCCCTTGGGAAATTTTGACGTCAACTTGAGTACTCAGACAGCTGACAGTTGGCGATGGTATCTCAAGGCGCCTAAGCAGACAGACACCTTGGAGTTTTGGCGGGAACATAACCGGCGGCGGTATGCTGCTCCTGTATTATTGTTTAAATAATGGTTTGAAGTAGACTTTGATATATAAAAGTGGTGCGATTTTGTATATTAAGTGTCTACGCATGTGAACTATTAGTGGAAACAGTGAAACAAGTGCTCTGATGGTGATGGATTCTCAAGATAAGCTGTTTGTTTGCATAGGCACCTTTAGATACCATCGCCAACTATCAGCTGTCTGCTGGATCAAGTTGCCGCCAAAATCTCCGAGGACTTCACAATGTGTCGCATCAACATATTGTGAAGCAGTGTACTATGAAGGCTAATTATACAATTGTACTACGGGATAATTATATATTGAAAAATGGAAAATATGGCTGACGCACAAACCGTGCAGGCCAAGAAATAGGGAAGAAGAAGACAGACACCTTATCTTGAGAATCACATCACCATCAGAGCACTTGTTACACCGTTTCCACTAATAGTTCACATGCGCAGACACGTAATACACAAAATCGCACCACTTTTATATATCAAAATCCACTTCAAACCATTATATAAACAATAATACAAGAGCAGCAATCGTCCACCGTTGAAGTTCCCGCCTAAACTACACGCTCCTAGGCTTGGGGAAAAAATATCGTTATATTGAAATATCGATATTTTATATCGCTATATATCGATATTTATTTTAGAGTATCGAATTCGTATCAATTTTGATATATTTTAAAATGATGTATCGTTTTTTTCGTAGCCCAACTGTCAGTAAATAAAATTTTGGACCTACCTTTACATCATTCAAATGATGACGATATATCGATATTCATCATGCGATATATATCGATACTGTTTATAAATATAGATTCGATATATATCGATATATTTTTTCCCTTTGCCCATCCCTACACGCTCCGCTCTGTGACAGCTGCATAGGTAATATATCTCTAGTATATATACAGCATTCTATAGATAATATACTAGATAGGGCCTATTTTCTATGCTCGAAGTAGGTATAAGGCAGACAGCTGATAGAAACAGAAACAAAAACAGAAACTTTTTTATTCAATATAGATTATAAATAATACTTATTGAAAGTCACTCTTTTGTATAATTACCACTGGTTCGAAAAAAACCTCTGTCCTGGGAAGAACCAGCAAGAAACCCAGCGGGACTTTTTTTTTAAATAACAGCTTACAATCATGTATGTAACACAAATTAACAACACAACAAATTAGAAAGAGCTTGGTAGCAATCATCTCATTTCCAGGGGTTATTATCATCTATAAATTCTTTAATATTATAATAACCCTTTTATACAAACTTAGTTTAATAAAGTTTTTGAACTTTGAGCAGGTCAAATTTAGTATATTTTCTGGAATTTTGTTGTAAAAGCGTATACATCGCCCCAAGAATGAATTAATGACTCAATGGAGTCGAGTAACTGGTACTACTAGCTTGTGTCTGTTCCTAGTATTTACAGAATGAATATCACTTATTTTTCTAAAACTACTTTTATTTTTGTGTGCGTACATTACATTTTCATAAATGTATTGAGAGGCCAAAGTTAATATATTAATTTCCTTAAATTTTTGTCGCAGCGACTTTTTAGGCTTTAAATTATAAATTGCTCTTATGGCCCTTTTCTGTAAAACAAATATAATTTCAGTGTCAGCTGCGTGTCCCCATAGCAAAATACCATACGACATTATGCTATGGAAATAGCTAAAGTAAACTAGTCTACGAGTAGCTGTTTCAACACTAGTTAGACTTCTAATCTTTTTTACGGCATATGCTGCAGAACTAAGTCTGCTTGCTAGTTTTGATATATGGGGGCTCCATTGAAGCTTCGCGTCTAGTGTGATTCCAAGAAAAATGGTGGTATCTACAAGACTCAGTTTCTCCCCATATAATATTACATTAGTATTTAATTGTTTGACATTTGGAGTCATAAATTTCATACATTTCGTTTTAGTGCCATTTAAATGCAAATTATTAACATTGAACCAATTTACTAATTTAGATATAGCATTATTTACTTCGTCATATTTTAGCAATTGTCGACTTAATTTGAAAATTAAAAAAGTGTCATCTGCAAATAATACTATATCATGGTTATCTCCTACTATGTAAGGTAAGTCATTAATGTATACAAGAAACAGAAAGGGGCCGAGAATTGAGCCTTGAGGCACGCCCATTTGTACCATCGACCCGGAAGAACTCATACTGTTAATAACAACTTTTTGCGTTCTCTTACTTAAAAATGAAATAATTAATTTAAGAGCATCACTTCTTACACCGTAGTGTTGAAGTTTCCTGATTAATGTTTCATGGTGAACACAATCGAAGGCTTTGGATAGGTCACAAAATATACGCAAAGAATCCTGTGAATTCTCCCATGCCTTAAATATATATTTAATCAGCTCAACACCGGCATCAGTTGTCGAGCGACCCCTTGTGAAACCAAATTGATTTTTATGAAGTAAATTATTTATATTAAAGAAATTAAACATTTGATCAGGAATAATTTTTTCAAAAATTTTACTAAGTGTTGGTAGTACAGAAATAGGTCTAAAATTGGCGGGGTCTAATGTATTACCAGATTTAAATAAAGGTATTACTTTACTATACTTCATTAAATCAGGAAACACACCAGATTCGATACTAGTATTAAAAATAATAGCTGAATGAGGCGCGATTGTATCTATTATAGACGCAATAACTTTAACGGAAATCCCCCACAGATCAGCAGTTTTCTTAACATCAATAGTTTTAAAATATTTTACAATATCTTTTGATGATACTTTATGAAATGCAAAATTCTTTGTACACGCATTTACATTTTGTTTAAGTAATGATTCGGCGACCGCAGGAGAAGAATTCAGTGACTTAGTGGTTAATATCGAAATATAAGTAAAATATTTCTCAAAAACCATTGCAACGTCCTTATCTGATTCGGTTAATTTGTTACTAACACTTAACTGGTAGTCTGAATTGCGAGAGTTGATCTTACCAGTTTCGCTATTAATTATACTCCATGTCATTTTAATTTTATTAGAAGCCGTCTTAATTTTGTTGCTCAAATGCAAAGACTTGGCTGTGGAGCACACTCTTTTAAATATTTTTGAATATTTTTTCACATATTCCCTAAATTCGACGCTATGATTATATGACCTTTCATGGTAAAGATCATATAACCTATGCCTGCTCTTATGGACTCCTACTGTCGCCCATTCATTGAATGACTTCCGACTGTTCAAGGAGAATGTTTTAGAAGTAAAAGTATTATTAAATTCATTGCAAATAAGCTTAAATAATGTTCCATACAAAAATTTGGATCATTTTGGTATGAAAGTGATGGAAGTTTTTTCACTATGTTACTTCTAAATTTCTAAATTTCTATAGCCCATTTACACTCACATGCGAGCGGCGAGGCGAGTCGCAAGGCAAGCCACGAGGTGCGAACGTAAACGCCAGCTCATGACTTGGCTCGCAGCTTGCCTCGCCGCAATGAAATATAAAATTATGTATAAAATATAATGAAATTATGAACTCAAAAGGTTATGTTTCGATGAACAGATATCATCCACTATATTCTTCTTCAACGACGTATTTTTTTTAATTTCCTTCTTTTTATAAAGGTCAAGCATCGATAAATACTTATTGAGGCAAGAGTTGATGCCGCTATTATTTTGACGTCTTCTATCGTTGCTGTCTTAACGCTTAACGGAAACTGAACGTATCGCGAGAGTGTAAACAGGCACTCATTACCTCGAAACAACACGCGAGCTACGAGGCGAAAGTATAAATCGGGTACTAGAGAGGGTAACTCAGGAGAGTTAGATACAAAAGATATGGAGTTTTGGCGGGAACTTGATCAGCGGCGGTTTGCTGCTCCTGTATTATTGTTTAAATAATGGTTTGAAGTGGACTTTGATATGTAAAAGTGGTGCGATTTTGTGTATTAATTGTCTACGCATGTGAACTATTAGTGGAAACAGTGAAACAAGTGCTCTGATGGTGATGGATTCTCAAGATAAGCTGTTTGTTTGCATAGGCGCCTTGAGATACCATCGCCAACTATCAGCTGTCTGCTGGCTCAAGTTGCCGTCAAAATCTCTCAAGGGCTGCACAAGGTGACGCATCAACATATTGTGAAGCAGTGAACTATGAAGGATAATTATTTATAATAAACCGAATAAAAATACTCAAGACTTGGCCTAAAGGTCTAGATACCAGGCCATAAACTCCTATAAAAAAAATACAAAAGATATGATTCGAGTTGTGAAATGAATGATTGAACAGTGATTATGTTCTCTTTGTATCTATCTACGAGATTTATAGAGTACTTGTTATTGTTACCATTCGCTAACTATGGAATACAAAGTTCTTAGACCATACAGCCTCATTTATTTTTTTATTTTGTTCACAATTCTTTTTACAACATGCTGATGCGTCATATTACGAAGTTTTAGGGAGATTTTGACGACAGCTTTACTCAGCGGACAATTGATGACAATAATATCTTAGTCCCAACGCGGATAAAAAATTGAGACTTATATTATCACCGAAACAGTTGTTACATCATATCTACTAATAGTTCATCTTCATGGGCAGAAGTTCAACACACAAAATCGCACTACTTTTACGCAACAAAATACACTTCAAGCTAACTACTTTAAACGACAAAACTGCAGCAGCAGTCTACCAGCGGTCAAATTCCCACCAGAACAGTGTCGAATTTTTTATATAAGCAAGATAATTTACTAAAAGATAAGAGTGTCCGTATTAAATATACTAATATATCATACCAACCGCAAAAATGCCTAAATTATACTAAAAAAATTGAAAAAAAATTAAAGTATTAATAATATATAAGTCGACTCATTCGTGCTGTAATCATTATAATATAGCTGCAGCATGGCGTTGCAACGAGCACAGGCCAAACGAGCATGTGGCTCACCTGATTGTAAGTATCGGCTGCCGCCAATGAACAACTGCAACACCGGGAGATTTGCAAGTGCGTTGCTGATCTTTTAAAAAGGGGTAAACCGTATTGGCGTATTCAAGTTTAACATCAAGTTTGAAACATTTTATATACTATTATACACTTTATTATTTATTTACTACATTTCATTTTGTATTGAAACCTATCAACTAATTAAAAATATGTGTTATTAATTTGAATACATTTTAATAAAACTGGGTATATGAAATCAAAAACGGAACGTCTTGGTGTCGACTGTCGATACGCGATACGATTACGATAGAAAAAACTGAATATGGCGGACAAAAATAACAAGGGCGCTAAAATATTATTTTCTATATTTGTGATTTTTCTGTAAACAGCTCTGTATTACACTTTATTCAAGTGTTATGTTTAGATTTTATTTAGTTCCAAAAATATCGTGAAATAGTAAGTATCGTTAATAATACCATATACAAAGTAAATATACATTGCGTACTTGGAATAATATAGTTTTATTTTGTATCACTGACAACAATGAGCTCTTCTGATGAGAGTAATTACTTACAAGTTCATATTATTTTAGCCACAAAATGTCTGCGATTAAAGTGAATTTTGAGATAGGACACAAAGCGTCATTAAAATCTAAGAAAACCCCAGAAGGATTCACTCATGACTGGGAAGTCTTCGTACGCGGTCAAGAAGGTGCTGATATAAGTCATTTCGTAGACAAAGTTGTATTTCATCTGCACGAAACTTTTCCTAAACCTAGACGAGGTAATAATTTTGATTTTTTTTCAGATTCTATTTAAATGTCTCTGTAATATTTGTTTGGTAATGTTTACCCGCGAAGTTGTTTACATTCTATTTATTTTATAAATCGGGAATATTTTTCAAAATTTGATGAAGATTTATTTAATTGATATATATCTATAGAGGATTTTTCTAACAATTTATATAAATTTTACTATTTTAAATTTACAATAATTTGTTATTATAATTAGTGTATTGACTTTAACAGTTTTTTTACTTATATTTTTCAGTTGTAAAGGAACCACCATTTTCCATAAGCGAGTCGGGTTATGCAGGTTTTATTTTTCCTATTGAAATTTATTTGAAAAATAAAGATGAACCTAAGAAGATTAAATTTTCTTATGATTTCACACTGCAACAAAGTGGTTTTCTTAAGGATAGGTATATTTTTCAAAATCCTAATGATGATTTTAGGAAGAAATTGTTAAAAGGTGGTGGAATAGCAATAAGCAACAATGCATTTTATACAAATCCAGATCAAGAAAATCGTAGCAGAGATTCATTCACTGAAGAAAAACAACAGCTTGTAAGTAAGCCCAAACTTTCAGCAGAAAATCTTAAGAAGCATAAATCTAAAGAATACAAAGAAGAGATACCACATAGAACAAGCAGTTTTGAAAATCTCTTTGGACCTCCTATACAAAAGCCACCTAAAGTATCCCCAGATCCTAAAAAAATTGAAAAGAGTGTTCTTACAGTTAAGTCTGAAAAAAAGGAAAAAGAGAGATCAAGTTCTGATAAAAAATCAAAACATGAACACAAGGAACCAAAACCAGAAAAAGTTAAATTGAAAGAAGAGAAGGATAAAACAAGAGTTGAGAAAGTGAAAAATTCTAAGGAGCCTGAGAGATCAAAAGAAAAACTAAATAAAAGACCAAATGATAGACCTCCTTCACCAGATATAATCAAAAAGAGGTGTATCAGCCCTGCAAGGAGGCCACCAAGCCCAGCACAAAGATCTAACAGTGCTTCTAGCATTAAAGAAGATTACAAATCTAAACATGTGCCAGAAGCTTTTGAATCTAAAAAAATTAAAATTGAAGTTGAATCCAAACCTGTAGAAATTAAGACAGAAAAAGAAGTGAAAGAGAAGAAGAAAAAAGAAAAGAAAAGTCATGATAGAGACAAAGAAAAAAAGGAAAAGAAAGAGCATAAAAAGGAAAGCCATAAATTAAAAGAGTCTCCTAAGGAGCCACCTAAAGAAATACCAAAAGAGATACCAAAAGTAAAAGAAGTTATAAAAGATAAGGAATCAACAAAAGATACATCTCATTCAAGGGATAAACATCAAAAATCGGAAAAAGCAATTAACAAATTTTCTATTGAAAATCTTAGGAAAACTCCTCCACCCGAAAACGAGGAACATATTGAAAATCGCAAAGTAAAAGAAAAAGGCGAGTCAGAAAGGAAACACAAACATAAAAAAAAAGATAAAAAACGAGATGAATCGAAAGAAAAGCATAAAGACTCTAGTAAAGAAAAAAAAAGTAAACATGAGAAAGTTAAGGATCCCCCTCTTGAAAAACCTGAAATTATTGAGCATCGAGAAACTCCTGTTCTTAAAGAACGCTCATTACCTGAACCGGCCTCTCCAATATCCATTGATACTGCATCTCAGTGTAGTTCTAAAAGTGGGCTTGTCAAGACATCACATATAAGTACAGAAGAAGTTAATAGCAGTCATTCTGATTCTGAAGGTTCTATAATTGCTGACGAAGAAGATGTGAAAGATAAAATTGAACATCCTTCTCCAGCATTGAAACATGAACCTTCACCAGAACCCGAACCAGATCCAGAACCTGAGCTAGAGCCTGAACCAGAGGTAGAACCTGATATAGATCCTGTACTTGAGGTTCCACCTGTACAACAAAAAGAAAAATCGAAGAAACATAAAGATAGATCTTCAAAACGTGAAGAAAAGCGCCGGAAACGAAAAGCGGCTGAAGAAGAAGAAATAGAAAATAGGAAAATAGCCAAAACGAATGAATTAGGACCTTCAAACAGTGAAACTGAGCGTGGAGAAAGTAGTGGGTCAGTGTCTGTTGAAACTAAAGTACAAGATAATGGGGTATCTAGTAGTCTTGGTGAAGATGCAGAGCCAGGAGACTTATCACCAGACTATATGGTGCAACTTCGTGGTCTTCAGCAACGCATCATGATGATCAAGAATAATGAAGATCTAGAAAGAGTTGTGAACCTTATTGCTGAAACTGGACGTTATGAAGTGACTACTCAGACATTTGATTTTGATTTGTGTTTGTTAGACCGATCAACAGTGCAGCAGCTTATACAGTTAGTGGGATGCTAGCTAAATAATTAGAACATTGTTGGTGTTTTTGTAAATATTGCTTTAGTAGATAGCACATGGCAACTGTACAGAGTTAATAAAAATAAATTGCCTATGACAAATACGAGGCAAGTCGATTTGTAACATTTTTTTTGTTACAGTGCAAAATGCTTGTCTGTTTCTCTGCGGTTTTGCAAGCAGATGTAAGATTTATTAATGTTAAGAGTAATCTCATATACATTAAATACTAATAGGAATAATTTCTCATTACTCATCACTGGAGTTTTAAGTGCAATACTATAGGCATAAAGTTATAAGACTGTTGAAAGATTGTTAAAGCGTATTGTATATTTTGTACATTATTGTACTGATTCATTATAATTTAAGTTAATGAACTCAAGAGTTTTTAATTATCCTCCTGAGTCAGAAGGACTATGAGAGGCTATGTTTAGTGTATACTATAGGTGAGATTTGATGCATTTTGCGTTAACATATTAGTGAACACAGAACCAGAGTAATAGTATTTATTTTACTTTTAACATTTTAATTTTTATTGTTTTCCTAATATATTTTTAAGATCAGCTTTCAGTTGGCATATTATTAATTTTTAAGGTAAATTTAGCTACATCACATTTAGATAACATGATTTTTATAAATTATAGTGATTTTAACATGAATAATCATTAACTACAATTTTTTAAACATTTATCAAGCTCCCTTTTGGCTATGTTTTCTTGAGAGCCTTGTATATTTATGTTTGTTACGTAAATTATTTTTTTAATTTATCTATTTTAGTATATATTTGAAAGAATAAATAGAGTGTATATTGATTATATATTTTTTGTTTCGACATATACCTTGTTTATTTAATTATTTAATAACAGATCAAAAACATCACTAACATACAGTACCTTGCTCCTGTAATTTTTGTGAACATTTAGTTTTTTTAGTTTGTTCATTTCGCATTTATATTACTATAATATATATTCTAGGGTTTTCAGCAGCAACATTGAATATGTACTATGGAAAGTTGACAATTGCTCTATGTTCTACTTTTTAACCAACTTCAAAAAGTAGGAGGTACTCAATTTGACTGTAATGATATGTATTTTATGTGTGTTACCTCATAACTTTTTCTAGGTTTTTTTTTATAGCATAAGGTGACAAAAGAGCACACAGTCCACCTGATGGTAAATGGATACTGTGACCCATAAACAACTACATCTATCCTCTATTAAGAATCAAAATGCAGATGCATTGTCACCCGTGAGGACTAAGATGGAATGCTTCGTTTCCCAGTAAAAAGTGTCTCCAGTTCTCTACACTCATTTTCCATACTAAGCACAGCTGCATTACGGTGCTATTTTACGCTAGTATTCTGTGAGAGCGTAGTCGCACCTGGGTTGAACCGTCCCATTTGTGCTACAACTAGGCTTGCCAACTCCAAAAAAGGCATTTCCGGGACTACCCAGCTCGACATCCGGGCCTTGGGTATATTACGCGGGACACAACACACCACATACAAATTGGTTAAACAAACAAACACATTGGTTATAAAATTCACTGCAATTTGTAGTTCAGCCTTGACGTGTTCAACAAACAACTTATTTCTGCTGTCTGTCCATGCATTTTCACACATAGAAAACACTCTGCTGATGCATTTGAAAGTGGTATCGAAGCTACGGTGTAGTTGGTACGAGATAGATACTAATATCATATAATCACCGATTTTCGGGACAAAAGGCGTCCCGCAAGGGGTTAAGGCGGGACGGTCCAAAATTTACCCAGAAGCGGGACGTCCCGGAAAATCCGGGACGGTTGGCAAACCTAGCTACAACCATAATATAGCTGCAGTGTGGCTCTACCACGTTTTTTCTAGGTGAACCGATTTTGATGATTCTTTTTTTTTTTGTTCAAAAGCTGGTGCATCTCATGTTAACCCATAAAAATTTGATCAAGGTCTGACCAATAGTTTTTGAGTTATCCTTAATAATTTATATTGAAGTCGGTTGTACAAAATTTTTAATTTTACCACTTTTTATAAAAATACTCAGTGCTATTATATAATACTAGATTGATCGGCAACCGATATTTTGCCGTTTCGAGTAGGAGTACCGTTTATCAATAACGGCACAGTGTCGCTATCTATCGGGTCCACATTTTGAGATTTCCTTTTTTGTTACTGAACTAAGTATTTTATTATTAAATAAAAACGAATTCTTTGTCGCAAAAGAGGCGCAGACGATGAAAATAGCAAATGTATAAACCTAATTAACCTTTTTAGGGTTCCGTACCCAAAGTAACCAACGGGATCCTATTACTAAACCTCTGCTGTCCGTCCGTCTGTTTGTTTACCTGTCGTACTCATGATACGTAATAGGTAGACAGTAAAATTTTTACAAAATGTGTATTTCCCTTGCCGCTATAACAACAAATAATAAAAATTTAAATAAATTAAGAGACTCCTACTAGAAACGTTAATACTATGATACGGAACTCCTCATGCGCGAGTCCGACTCGGACTTGGCCGGTTATTTTAATTTGCATGTTTACTGCGTAGTAAAATATAATTATTAATGGCATTATCATAATGCCAGCGCTGAGTAATGCCGCATTGAAGATCAACATCGTGACTTGCAAGCTTGAGAAATAAACTATATATTATTCAAAAAGTATTTGGAAAAAAGGAGAAAGCTGATTCTACAATTTTTTTTTGTATAAAATGTTACGGATAAAAATTAAAGTGCGTATATACCTAGGTTTATCCGGCTACAACTAGGTGCAGCCGATTACGGTTGGTTAAACTGGTGTAACCAGGGGCGTAGCTACCGCCGTATCAGCCGTATCTATGATACGGGGCCCCCGGGGTACAGGGGCTCCAAACGTGTATAAGCAAAAATTCTACGGACGTCTATGAACAGGAAAGGCTATCAAACTTGTGACTATTGTCTATAGAGACAGAAAAACTGAAATCGTCTTCGGCTATGAATTTTATGATATAATAAATAAGTTCACTGAATAAAAAGCAAGAAAAGTGTATATTTGATTTGAATTGTTTGGCTTGTTTAGTTTCTAGGAGTATTAATTGTAAGTAATACCTTACAGTGCCGTGTAGTGGCAGTTAAGAATAACCACTATCCCACATCTGTGAGTGAGTGAGTGAGTGTCGTAATAGGCGACAGTGGGAAACAGGCGGAGATGGGCGGCAGCATCTTCCTGATAACAGCATCAGTACAATAAAAAAACTGTGGTTGATAACCCGCTTCTCAACTATGGCAAACATCCCCCATGATGAAAGTAACGATGAAATGGCTCCTAGTCCCAGACGGCCCTGCTATTCCTGGCTACGGTGGCGACCATGGTAACGGCAGGGCAGGGGGTGCTAAGAATCTCCGGTGGAGATTCGGTTGCCCCCTAAGACAACTCGACCTGGCAAGAGGACTGACGAGAAGACCTTGGAGCTGGAAGAAGAGATATACAAGTTGCGCCCAGATATTACAGGATTATCTGAGGTATAAAAAGAGGGGGAGTATACGGTGATCCTCGAATCCGGCTACTTGTTCTATCACCGAACATCTGTCCCAAAGAGGTGACGTATTTATCTTCCACAAGTCTCTCGTTAACAACGTTGTATAGATTGTGAGTGTGTCGAGAGAGTGCGGGATGTTTACGCACCAACTTCTGCACATCCCGATGAGGAGGTGGAGGAAATGTATGAAGATATTTCCAAAGCCATGCATTCCTCAAAAATCCACTATACGACGTTAATGCAAAACAAAGCACGGGAGAAAGGTAAGCTGAAGGTAGTGAAATTTGGAATAGGACAACGGCACCCAAGTGGCCAGCAGCTGGCCGATTTCATGGAGAAAGAGGGACTCTTTAAGATGACATCTTTCTTCCAGAAGCGGCTTCACAGGAAGTGGACCTGGTCGAGCCCCGACGGTTCGACAAAAAATGAGTTTTACTTTGACTTCATTAAGACGCCAACTGTTCAGTGATGTCTCAGTGATCGCGAGAGTGAAAACTGGTAGCGATCACCGAATGGTTAGAAACACGCTGAACCGAAACATTAAGTTGAAGAGGTCACGTCTAATGAAGTCAACGCTGCGTCCCCCTCGTGCTCTAATCCAGTCTCGAAAACTTTCAGCTCTAGTTACAAAACTGTTTTCAGTGCCTAGAACACTGAATTGCTGTGGACGATATGAATAACAAGCTCGTGGAAACTCTCCATGCGTTCGGAGCTAAGTTCTGCAAGACCCGTCGCTGAAGAACGCAAAAACTCCTTTCTCACTCTTAATTTCATGACTGTTAGACGGGAAATGAAACTGCAGTCTTCAACAGATTGGACATTATACAATTAACTGAACAGACAGATCTCCAAATGCATGCGGCGGGACTCAGTCTGAGCAAGATTAGAATGGCTATCCAGCACTTTAAAAACGGCAAGGCCCCAGGCGAGGATGGAATTACAGCCAGGCTTCTGAAAGCGGGTGGAAAACCGTTCCTTGAAGTCTTTCAGAAGCTCTTTAATTCCGTTCTTCTCGATAGGACTACTCCGGAGGCATGGGGTAGAAGTGTGCTGATCTTGTTCTTCAAGAAAGGCGACTACGCTTTTTAAAGAACTACAGACCGATTTCCCTGCTGAGCCGCGACTATATGCTGTTTTCGAGAGTCATTACGAATCTTCTCGCACGCAGACTACGATTTCTAGCCTCCCGAACAACCCTGTTTCCGAAAAGGCTTTTGTGTCATAAACAACATACATACCCTTCGGCAAATGGAACAGAAGACCAAAGAGTACAATTTGCCACTTTGCCTTGCGTATGTGGACTATGAGAATACCTTTGAATCCGTCGAAATTCGGGCGGTGCTACAGTCCCTTCAGCGGTGCTAAGTTGACTGTCGGTGCTGAAGTGTTTATATAGTAGGGCTACGATGGCTATCCAAGTACAGAACTAGATTACGAAACCTATCCAACTGCGGAGAGGTGTAAGACAAGGTGACGTTATACCCCCGAAACTCTTCACCGCTACATTGCAAGACGTTTTCGAGCTACTGGACTGGAAAGGATAGGTAGGTATTAAAATCAAAGGTGAGTACATCATTCATCTTCGATTTACCGATGACATAGTCCTTATGGCAGAATCGCTGGAGGACCTAAGCACTATGCTCAATAGCCTCAATAAGACTATGAGGGTATCTATCCGCGATGACCGACATCGGCCAGCCATATAGCTCAAAGTACCGACAACCGATGGGGGAAAAGGTTACCGATAGGCGAAGTGTAGGGTGACTCCCCCCCACTAGATAGAGTGACGACCTTCTAAGACATGCAGGAAGACGATGACATTTTCTGACTTGACTTCTAAGACATGAAGGCGTGAGCCACCGACCGTGTTTTGTGGCATAGCTTATACTCAATATCATGTCATGTCATCATACAGTGATGACCTATGGATCTGAAACGTGGTCCTTCACTACTGGCCGTATGAGGAAGCTCAAAGTCACTCAGCGAGCTATGGAGAGGCCTATGCTCGGCGTTTCGCGGTAGAACCACAGTAACCAACATAGCCCAAAGAATTAGGATGCTGAACTGGCAATGGCCCGGACATATAGCTCGAAGAATCGACAACCGATGGTGAAGAAAGGTTCTCGAGTGGCAGCTTCGTACCGGCAGGCGTAGTGTAGGGCGTCCCCCAACTAGATGGAGTGACGACCTTGTAAGACATACTCAATATATAATTATTTAAATCAATGCGAGCGTTTTTGTTCCTTTTGTGAAAAATCTTTACCCTTCATTTGGGCCCCCCAATAAATTTTGATATAGGGCCCGGCTAAGGCACGCTACGCCATTGGGTGTAACCTGACCGTGTAGTGACGGCGCGAGAATATCCACTAGCAGTAGGTAAGTAGGTAGGTAGTAGTACGATACACCTAAGGTTAACCGCTATCAGCCGCACCTAGATGTAGTTGGCTAACCCTTTTTGTATCAGCACTTCGACTTTTGGCCATAACCATTCTATTAAGATATCTTAAAAAAATGTGTTTTAGGATTTAGCTAATATTTTACTTACATGCCAAGCTTTCATAGTTATCCCGTATAAACTTCAATCAGATACAATCACTGGTTTTATTTTCTACTTAGTAACTTACTCGTATTTTTATTACACATTTTTTTTATTTGCATCGCCTAGTCTTTACAAAACATAGAACTATCGTTGGTGCTCGTGTAACTTCTGAGCAACTTGACTGATTGATATCATATTCACACGATGGTTCATAGCTATGATAGACTTCGATAGGTAGCAATGTCTATATCTTTAGACAAAATTACTTGCATTCATAATATTATATTATGTTGGGTCAGGGGGTGCTGTAATCGCATTATCAAAAAAATTTATGTTTACTGTAAAAACTAGTGCACCACCAATGGAAAGGGCAAAACACCGTCTGCCGGACCAGTTGTAACATAATAAAATAAAATGGATGAGATATTTTACTTTTTTATTTTATAAATTAAGGCTGACAAACTAGTACACAGTCCACCTGATGGTATCTGGATGCTATGACCCTTTTTTTATAGAATAGGGAGCAAACGAACATGCGGCTCACCTGATGGTAAGTGACTACCGCCGCCCATGAACAACCGCAACACCAGGGGAATTGCAGATGCGTTGCCGGGCTTTTAGAAAGGTGTAAGCTCTTTTCTTGAAGGTCCCTAAGTCGTATCGGTCCGGAAAAATCGCCGGTGGTGAACAATTCCACAAGGAAGTTGTGCGAGGAAGAAAACATCTTCTAAATCGCACAGTGGTGGACCGCCAATCATCCAGATGGTGTGGATGGTATCGGGAGTTCTGCCGCGATGTGCGTTCGTGAAATTTGGCGGCTGGAATTAATCCGAACAATTCCTTGGATCACTCCCCGTTCAAATTCGATAAAAAATGCAAAGGGATGCAACATCCCTATGCAGTGCCAGTGTATCGAGCCGATCAGAAAGAACTCGGTCGTCGACGATTCGACCCGCTCTGCGCTGGGTGCGGTCAAGTGGAAGGATTTGGCACTGGGGTGCCCCGGCCCAGAGATGAGAACAGTATTCCATGTAAGTCCGAACTTGCGCTTTGTAAAGTTACAAGTGATGTGCCGGCATGAAATACTGTCTCGCTCTGCCGAGCACGCCAAGATTTTTAGAGGCCAATTTGGCCTTCTCTTTCAAGTGACCACGAAACTGCACACTATTCGATATGTCGACGCCGAGGATTCCGATGCTAGCTGAGGCAGCAAGGGGAGTGACTTGAAACTGAGGAAATACGACAAAGGGGTTATTTTTAGTGGTAAACGCGCAAACTTGTGTCTTTTGGGGATTGAACTGGACTAGATTTAGTCGCCCCCAATCCGAGACTTTGTTCAGCAAAGACTCAACTTCAGACACAAGTTTGTCCCGGTACTCGGTGAAGTTTTCCCGAGAAATACGAGGGCGGCACTGAAAATTTCGGGAATCAAGGAAGTGACACAACATTACTATTTAAAAATGTAGATACTTATTGCTTTTCGAAGTATTCTCCGCGAAATTTGACACATTTTTCCATACGATGGAACCAATCATTGAAGCAACCATTCCATTCGGAAGTTGGGGTCTCCAAAATGGCCGTTTTGTAGGCGTCCACAGCTTCTTCAGGTGATGAAAATCTGTGTCCATGCAATTTATTCTTTATTTTAGGGAAAGTATAGAAATTATTAGGGCTTAGGTCGGGGCTGTTCGGCGGATGGTCTAATAATTCTATGTTTTCTTGCTCTAAAAACTCTTTTGTTCTGTGTGTAGTGTGAGAACCCGCATTGTCGTGATGGAGGATGATGCGGTGGTTGCAGTTCTCTTTACGGAGTTCAGAAACGACCTGTGGCAAACAAATGCTAGCATACCATTCTGCATTAACCGTTCTTTGTCACTCAAGAGGAATAGTCGTAACATGGCCGGTTTTGGAGACAAACGTGGCCACCATTTTTTTTGCAAAACTCCGTGAACGAACATTTTTGTTGGCTTTAACTCATTTTCGAACACCCAAACTCGTGACTGGTTTTTTGTTTCGGGTTCGTACGCGTATATCCAGGATTCGTCACCTGATACGATGTTGTATACAGCATTTGAGGATCCTGTGTGGAATCTTTCGAGAGTTCTGAAGCACCAAGTAACGCGAGCCGCTTTTTGCTCTTCACAGAGCGAATGCGGTATCCATCGGGAAAACAACTTTTTTACACCTAATTGTTCATGCAAGAGTATTTAACTCATGCCAATGTCTAAAGTTGTCTGAATTTCGCGGTATGTCACATGTCGATCTTCCTCAATCAGCTTACGCACAGCATCAACGTTTTCTTGGGTGACTGCAGTTTTTGGACGACCTTGACGGGGATCATCACTGAGCTTGACACGTCCACGTTGAAATTCAGCAAACCAGCGATAAATTGTGGTTTTGGATGGGGCTTCATCACCAAATGTAGAAATCATCCGGTCAACACACTGTTTTTGTGTTAAACCATTTCGAAAGTCATAATAAATCATCGCTCTTGAATTTTCTCGAGTCAATTCCATTTTCTCAATGACTAAACAAGTTTGACAAAACCTTGTGACAAGACCGAGAATCTTTTTTTAAATAAATAAATGGTATTAGATTTTTAAAACCAAGGACTTTTCAATTAAAAAGATTTTAATATGACAGGAACAGTGGAAATATTCCATTCCCGATACTTTTAGTGCAGCCTATGTATTGGCACGGCCGGTATATAAGGCATCACCAGTGCTGTCGTCTACATAGCAATGAATGTTGCCAGCTTGCAACATATCATTGTTATGCAGGAGAAACAGCGTTGGTGATAGCACACAGCCTTGTGGAACACCAGCGTTGATAGGCTTGAAATCAGAGCATGCACCGTCTACTACCTTGATGCTCCGATCAGCAAGGAAACTGGTGATCCATTTGCACAATTTCTCGGGAAGCCCATGGAAAGGAAGTTTCGAAAGAAGCGCTTTGTGACAGACCTGATCGAAGGCCTTCGCTATGTCCAATCTAACGGCCAATGCCTCTCCCTTGGACTCTACTGCCTCCGCCCATCTATGAGTCAGGTAGACCAGAAGATCACCAGCTGATTAACCCAGACGAAAACAGTACTGGCGGTCACTAATCAGCTGGTGATCCTCAAGGATGAGGTACCTTCTTCGAGGAGGAGCAGGCAGTTTATAATGGATTCCATTATTTTGGAGAACAAGGAGGTGATGGAGATAGGCCTGTAGTTGGACGGGTCTGAGCGGTCACCTTTTTTAGGGATCGGGTTGACCAAATCTGTCTTCCATGAATTCGGGACTACGCCATGGGAGTAGGAGTACCGGAAAAGACGCGTTAAAACCGGTGCCAACTCCTGAGCACACGTCTTCAGCACAATGGGAGGGACACCATCAGGTTGGACAGCTGCCATTTGACGCTGTGGACCACGCTCTCACAGAATACCAGCGTAAAATGGCAGCTTAATGCTGCTGTGTTTCCTATGGTGAGTGTAGAGAACCGGAGACCCTTTTTACTGGCAAAGAGGCATTCCATCTTAGTCCTCACGGGTGACAACGCATCTGCCTCTGGAGTCTTTATTGAGGATAGATGTAGATGTCTATGAGTCACAGTAACCACTTACCATCAGGTGGACTGTGTGCTCGTTTGTCAACCCTATCCTATAAAAAAAATACCGTTGGCTCAGGACTATATGTCCCCCAAGGAATGCCATACCTTGGGGAAGGCCTATCTTCAACAGTTGAATTGTGATGGGCTATAAAGGATAAAGTAAGGTTAAGGTCGTTTATTTAATAAGGTACAGAAACACAAAGATCTTTACACAATTATTAAGTCTCTTATTAGAAGGATTTCGGTGTGCAAATTTACTCATTGTGTAACGTGTAATCACACATTATGTATGTACTCATTATCCACTCGCATCTATCTATCACAGCTCGTAAAAGTACATAGAACATAGCCCTCTCTCATAGTCTCATTGAGTGGATTTTGCCATAGTTGCCACGCGGCAATCGCAGATTTTTATAATACTAGTTTAAAATCGCTACTAGTTTAAAATCCACTAATATTTTCATGTAATGTTTTTTTTGTATCACATTTTAGTCTAATCATAGTACAAACTCCCCTTATCAACTGCTTTTGTATGTGTATGCTTAGTGTCAAGTTTTGTTGTAACTCCAGGAAAATTAAACAAAATTATGAAGTCATAGATATTTAATAATATGAAACATTGAAACACGTAAGAACATAATTTTAATGAATGATGAGAAATGAAACATGAATTTACTGAAGTTATGATTTTGAATTTAACATTCGCAGGAGTAAAAATGAATAATGATATAAAATATATAACCCAATACATTACTGAATATGAAATGATAATAAAAATTAAGGCGGCCATAGATGATATATTAAAATAACCCACAAAATATATCCCATCTAGGAAGCAATGTTTTCCAGTTCTATTGGTCGATGTGACGCTGAACATTGATGGTGTCCGCATATTTATTTAACCTTTATCAATCTTATTCGGATGATTTATCGTATGGAGGGCTTCACCGTTCATTCCCTTCCTTGCAATCGAGACCGGAGAGTAAATGCAAAAGGTTCATCTTTTTTTCCCGTTTTTATGAACAGTTTTGCGCCACTTCATATAGAAGTCGCCGATGTACTCGACCGAAATACCCGCAGAGTGGGCGGCGCCCATCAAACTAAACTCTTTGTATTGCTCTTCGTCATTACCTGGTTCGTTTCCTACCAACAGTATCAATAATGGTGCAGTCTTGCTTTGTACCAAGTTATCGGGATCTCCGTTTCCACCTTGGTTTTGTTTTTCGTTTTCAATGAAATGGTTGCAAAACTCCAATAGTTGAATAAAGTTGTGTACATGTGGAGGTGCCTTTCGCGGGTATTTTAGTAAGGGCAAAGGTCTAGACTGTCCTGGACGCTGCGTCCTAAGAAATCGCGATCCACTTTTCAGTTGGATTTCAAGCCAGCGTATTGCATCTCTAGCTGAGCTTCGTTCCCGTTTCAATTCATCAAGTTCTTGCAATACTATGGAATAAAATAAATAATATTAATTCAGGCTGATTCAATATCTCATAATATGGTATGGTATTATGAATTAAAGAATCATAAATAGTGTTCTTACCTACTGTCGGAATTAAAAATATAAAGTTACGTGTTCTCAGCAGTTGCTTCACTCTTTTCAGATGTTTATACAGTGTAGCCGTGTCGAGAGCAAGAAGAGATGGTACTGGAGTGTGGCCAGTACGCTCTAACTCTTTCACTTGTGAGGCTAACCACAGACGCCCTAAACGCCGAAGTAATCCACCCTCTCTAGATTCCATCTGAAAACAAAAACCACACTTCACATATAATTTATTTCCAGACCATTGGAACTATAAACATATATATTTTTACAAATAATTTTTATACAGTTAGAGTTGGGTTTGCCTATGCTATTCGATTTTGCTAAACATAAAAAGTTGATTGTGGAGCAAATATAACACTATGTATAAAATATGTAATGCAAAAATAAAACGATTAAAAACAAAGGCGAGGGTTAGGGAGGAAAGGAAAGCAAGGTGCCTGGTCCACAAAAACGATTTCAGGCTTATTTACAAGAATAGTGCTGACAGTGATGATGGCCCAGCCCCAAAAGAGTCTGGCACGATTATTTACGAGCATGGCTTCTGTTGAGTACTTATAATAGGGCAGTTTCTGATAAAGTATATATGTAAATTTACAAAATTGGAAAAAATAATTTAAGATGAATATAATACTACGATAAATAAATAAAAACCCAGACAGATGCTCTCGGAAAAGGAGACCAAACAGCTGGAGGTTAGGAGGAAAGGGAAAGAAATCGATGGACGGTTTGGTCACATGCTTACCATAAGACATTTCAGGTCCTGACATTCTATTGGGCCAACTTAGACTTATGATCAGGCCAAGGTCAATAATATATTTTTTGCAGAACAATTCTTTTTTAAATGTTATAATTATAAGAATTATACAACTAAAATTCAATTTTTTTTTATTATAATTAGCCTCATTACTAAATTACGAAAATTAAATAAATTAAATTAAGAGAATTTACTGCAAATGCTTCCTTCTGCTTTATTCTATTAGAACTATGTCCGCTTCACAGGTCTAATAATTAGGTAATAATCAGGTATAATAATTGATGATAATAATATTTCTTCTAATAAACATAAAGAATACATACCGTTTTTTTTGAGTTGTGCCATTCCCTGCTTCTTTTGTGATTTACCCTTGTGCTAATCTTTGGAGCTAAGAGTTTTTTTAAATAAAATATTTTCATGGTTCTGTTGTATCTTATCCTAGGTACAATCTTAGCAATCTGGTATCCAAAATCTATAAAGTTTAACATTCTGATTATATTTTCTTCATAAATGGAAGGTTTGTATTTCAGTAATATTTGCCATTCTGCAGCATCCTTGTCAAATTTGCATATATTAGTGCCACGTAAATTGATATCTTCTGGCAATGGAATAGTTTTGTATTCAAGTTTTAATTTCCTCACAACAATTTTTGCATAGTCCAAAACCTTACAATCCTCTTTTGGAAGCTTTTCACTTTTAGAATTGAAATAATATAAAAAAATGTTAAGTAAATCTACAACACACTGGAATAAAGATTCACCACTCTCACCACAAGAGATGATAAGGTCCTTTTCTGTCAGCACCCAATCTTGTAACAATTTGATACTTGGTAAGAAATTATTACCCAATAAAAAGGCTTGAATTCCTTCAATGTCTAATTTGTTTTCATTGTTACTTTGAGATTCATTATGAATGCTTTTTTCGAAACTCGTCTTAGGTTCTTGTTCTATTTTAGTGAGCTTACTCTCCTTTGTTTGATTATATGTATCATTTTCATTATTTCCATTAATATGAACATCTTCATCTGTTTCTTCATACAGTGAATCTTCACTTTTGGAATTATCTTCTGACTCATAAGTAGAATCAGATATTTCATCATCATCTGATGCAGATTTATCACTTTCAATTTCACTACTCTCAGTATCCGCATCACTTACATCAGAGCTTTCTGAAGATATAATTCGACGACGTCTTCTGCGCTTGGTCAATATTTTTTTTGCATTTTTTGCTTCTCCATTAATTACTTTAGAATCTTCATTATCAGATTCTTTGGCTTTTGGGCTAGTCCCATTATATGGTTCATTTATTTTTAATCCGTTTACAATTATATTATCAACTGTTGTTTTTGGTTCATCATTTTCATTTTTATTTTCTTCTGATATTTGTCTCAACTGTGTTCTTGGTCTGTACTTATATGCTGGACTTTTAAGTCCAAGTGATTCCAAATGTTTGTGTAATTTTTGTAGCAACTGAGATAAAAATGCCAAAGTAAAAGCTTTACAAGCAAAGGCTTTAGGCTCATCTGTCTCAATTATTTTTGCATTTGTAAAAAGACATATTTCTACAATATTGTGGATCAAATTAGAGTTTAAATAAGAGGGATTAATTTGTTCCTCTTCAATGGCTTGTGAATACTCAGTATAATTTTTATTTATATCTGGTAAAGGATTAATATTGAAGTCAATTCCTAGTTTTAGTTTCTGAGCTATGTTACTACACAACTTTGGAATGCTTGAATCTTCTTTACCAAGATACCATATTTCAGTTAACGAAAGGAACTCTGCTATTGTATTTTGAATATGTTCAGTTTGGGTGCATGATTCTGAATCACCAAGTGTTTCAAGAAATTGGTTATTTTTTTCAAAAATTTTTATCAGATTGCCCATAGCTCCCTCAAAAGGTGCTACTGTACTCAAGCAATGAATATAATAGCATACAGAGTCTAGGTTGTAATTCTTGTCTAAAAACAAATTACCCAATTGATTGTAAGGCATACCTGAACACAAATCCACCTGAGCAGCTTGTAGATAATAACGGGCAGCTATTGATTGATCAAATATATTAAAAATTTCCACTTGATAGCGGCTTAAGTCACCAAGGTAAATTAAGCAAGAAAACAGTAATGATCTAGCAAGCTGCAACTCATCGTCATTCAATGTCTGATTTGTTTCAACATTCTCTGCATCAACATCTAAAGGCATATAGTCTAGATCTTTTATCTTTACTCTCATTTCAGACTCTATCCTGGTTATAAAATGATGAAAATTACCAATTCCACTCATAATATGAGTAAACAAATAACCATCAAATTCATTATTAGATTCACGGAACTTTTTTGCTGCACATACTGTTTCATAATAAACTTTACGCCAAAGAAGTTCTAAAGATTTCTTTGCATAGTTTAGGGGATCAAGAAAGAATAGCTTTTCACAGTTTTCACGAAGCTTTTGCCTTTGTATTTCAATATTCGTAGTAAAGAGATCTGAAACACTATGGCATGAGGTAGTTGCCTCTCCAATACGTCTCGAAACGTCAGTAACATGCCTGCAAAACGATGAAATATGTATCATATTACAATGAAGTTAGAGAATTCTTTCCTTTGGATACTTTTATGGTATACTAAATCATATGGTGTGATGACATTTACAAAAAAATTAAGTTATAGGCTAACATTAAAAAGAAACAGTTCCAAATGACAAAATAATGCAATTTTGATTAAATTTCAAAAGAACTGATAGCATTTACATACCGATAAATTTTTTTAGCACGTTCATTACGGTCGGCTATTTTGGCCTCCAATTGTTCATCCAATCCGTTCTTCATTTTGGAGTCATTATATACTTACAAGCCTATCAAGAAGTCGTTTTTAAAAATACTTCTACAGACTTTAAAACTTGAGTCCTTCTTTTAAGTATATACTTAAAAATGACAACATTATTGTTTAAAGTACTCATTTCACCATCATAATCGTAGATTCCATAGACAAATAAATATGTAGCAAGCTAGTCATAGTAGATTCATAGCACAGACTAACTAGTAGATTCTAACCGAATATTCATAGATAATAGGCATGAGACCATGGAAATTGGAAATACATGTATAAAATTATTTTACTATTTTATACTTCGTACAAACCATGAGACCGATATATCAAACGTAACTAATAACAAAGAGGTTGTAAAATATAGGGAGTGCGCACTTCATACTAGAGAAATGTTCCTAAATCAGTGACCTTGAAATGAATGAAAGGCACCGAGTTAAGCGTTGCATTTCTTTCTAATAGTGTCCATGATACAATATTTTCAGGGTATTATTAGTGTATAGAGCATCACGAAAACGATTTTTTTTTCAATATGGAAAGTGCTGAATAGTGTTATAATTAAACTCCGTTTAATATTTTGATTACATTATTGCTTCGCTACAGTATTAAACCTTACGGTAACTAGTGGCGGCATAGCGTGGATTGACACCCAGGGCAGTTTTCTATCAAGCACCACCCAAAATAAAACAAAAATTCTATACATGCTAACGGGACTTTATTTTTCTAAAATATTCTAACATATTATCAAAGTTTACTTGTTATTTTCGATAGATAAAATTAAAAGATTGTTTAGTTGCGCTTTTCTCATTGTGGACCTTGAGTAAGATTTTATTAACTTGAGTTTTGAAAAGTTTCCTTCACATGAAACTTAATAGTAAAAAAATCTTAGACACAGCGCTAGATTCGGAACAGATTCAGAATAGCCCAATTTTACGAGAAAAGATCCAATGAATTAAATTGAACCGCTTATTGGGAAGAAATGTCGGGTCATTTCTCCTGGTAAACGTTTTCGATATCTCCTCATTCCTCTTCTTCCTTCAATGTAAATGTCCACTTTCTCACATATTTTGTTACGTAGGAAATAGCCTTTATCTACTAGTTGAATACGTTGGCTTTGAAGAAAAATTTTTGGACTTTGATTTTTATCACATACTTTTCCAGTGATAATCTAGATTATTATTTTATTATTTAGTATTTACTTTTGTGTCTGACTAACTTCTTTTAGGATTTTACACCAAAAAGAAAGATAGCATAACAAACTGAAGTCACATAAAGCTGGTAAGAGTGTAGGTGCTGCTTCTCTTGTATCGACGTTTTCTCTGTTGGTGCTGGGATCATATATATGTTCGAGTGTTTATTACTAGTTTTAGAAATTATTCTGCAGTGGTTTAACAGCGTCATGATGAGTAATCCATCTTATCTCTGAGAGTCTTTTGACGGATACGCCTACACTTTTCATTAAAGTTTCCCATTGACCTGTGGATGATGAAAAGAACCTGTAAACTCTTTCTACTGTTCCGAAAAAAGTTAAACTTGAATTAAAGCTCCCTAAGTGAGTGCACTCCACATAGATTTAGCGAATGATTAGCACAAGGCGTTTCCTACGTGGTAGAGCCATGCTGCAGCTATATAAGTAGTATAGTTGTAGCACAAATAGGTCGGCTCGACCGAGGAAGGACCACGCACTCACAGAATAACAGCGTAAAATAGCAGCTCAACACTGATGTATTTCGTATGGTGAGTGTAGAGAACCGGAGACCCTTTTCACTGGAAAAGAGGCATTCCATCTTAGTCCTCACGCGTGTACAACGCATCTGCATTTTGATTTGCAAACGAGGATAGATGTAGATGTCTATGAGCCACAGCAACCACTTACCATCCGGTGGACTGTGTGCTCGTTTGTCACCCTATTCTTAAAAAAAACAATATATTCATCCATTTGACAACGTCAAATTTTTAAAATAGTGTTGTCATCTATAGCGTAAAATGCACCTCTTAGTTTTTAGGGAAAGAACATTCGTGTAACAGAAACAGAAACTTTTTTATTCAATATAGATCATAAATAATACTTATTGAAAGTCACTCTTTTGTTTAATTACCACTGGTTCGAAAAAAAAACCTCTGTCCTGGGAAGGACCAGCAAGAATCCTTGCGGGAATTTTTTAAATAACAGCTTACAATCATGTATGTTACACAAATTAACAACACAACAAATTAGAAATAGCTTGGTAGCGATCTCCTCATTTCCAGGGGTTATTATCATCCATAAACTCTTTAATATTATAATAACCCTTTTTATACAAACTTAGATTAATAAAGTTTTTGAACTTTGAGCAGGTCAAATTTTGTATATTTTCTACAATTTTGTTGTAAAAGCGTATACATCGCCCCAAGAATGAATTACTGACAAGATGGAGTCGAGTAACTGGTACTACTAGCTTGTGTCTGTTCCTAAAATTTACAGAATGAATATCATTTATTTTTTTAAAACTACTTTTATTTTTGTGTACGTACAGTACATTACATTTTCATAAATATATTGAGAGGCCAAAGTCAATATATTAACTTCCTTAAATTTTTGTCGCAGCGACTCTTTAGGCTTTAAATCATAAATTGCTCTTATGGCCTTCTTCTGTAAAACAAATATAATTTCAGTGTCAGCTGCGTGTCCCCATAGCAAAATACCATACGACATTACGCTATGAAAATAGCTAAAGTAAACTAGTCTAGCTGTTTCAACACTGGTAAGACTTCTAAACTTTTTTACAGCATATGCTGCAGAGATAAGTCTGCTTGCTTATTTTGATATATGAGGGATCCATTGAAGCTTGGCATCTAATGTGATTCCAAGAAAAATGATGGTATCTACAAGACTCAGTTTCTCTCCATATAAAATTACATTAGTATTTAATTGTTTGACATTTGAAGTCATAAATTTCATACATTAAAGAGTTTTAGTGGTTTGTTTACGTGTTACTTAATAATAAGCTTAATTAAAATACAATATGGAATATAGTGTATACAAATAAATATTTGGGTATGAAATTGTATGTATAGGAATATATTATTTATTCATAAAATATTTATGGTAGATTATCTTTTTTCAAAGTTTTTTTAATTATTACACCAACATCTAATTCTAACAACTCCATAAGGGTTGACTGGTAGAAAATTCATATAGGCAACATTAAGTCCATTAAGATGATAAAAAATATGATTTTCTTAAACTTAATTTGTTGAGACTTATTGTGAGAGATATGTAACTTTTTAACAGAATTATACAAAGAAGAAGAGGAATCTGACTGGCTTACAATATTAACTGATGACTTTCAGAACTTAAATGGATGGAAGACTCAGAATAATTTATTCTGAAACACTCTGCAAATATTATATTTCCTTCCAAAGAATCAATTACTCTCTTAGAAGCTGTCTCTTTTGCGGAATCATATAAGTTCAACAAATTCTTAATTCATATTACAGTCTCAAAGTTGTTTGGAAGACATACTTAAATTCCTTCTGCATCACAAAGATAATTTTGACATATTCCCATAAGACATATTTTTGGTTGGGAGAAAGAAGGACTATCCTTTTGTCAGGACTAATAATGTACAGCAAAATCTCACTTGATTGAAGTTTAGAATGCCATTCAGCAATCAACAAGACATAAGAAATTAAATTTATTTCAAAATATTCAACCTAACATAAGTAGTAAAATTAAAAATTTTGTACAACCGACTTGAAGAATCATCGAAATCAGTTCACCTCGAAAAAAGTTATGAGGTAACACACATAAAAAACATACAGTCAAATTAACCAATCAAGCCACGACATTAACCACCATCAACTTAGTCAAACCTATGGTCAAGCCAAACAGTATAGTAGGTCAGTCCAAAAAACTTTTTTTAAATGAAGTCTTAAATAAGAGTCTATGTTCTTATCCAAAAATAAAAAATTATCAACAATTAAAATATCGCATTATTTGTATGAAGGTCAAGCACTAGAGAAACAACAATTGCAAGACGTTGCCCATAAATAAAATGTTTTGAGAAGTTATCAATAATCGTGTATTAGCGGTATATGTATATCCATACAATCCTGTGGGTCTCGTAAGAGGGGACTAGACTTGGGGTTATTTTTAAATAACTGTGACCGTCGTTTTGGCTACCAAAAATGACTTTGTCACGTTGATAAAGTTGGATAACTACTTGAAACATTAGAACGACTTATAACGTGACTTTATATATGCATTTTAGATTTAGTATTAGATTTTATTTCAGTAGTCGATTTTTTACTACCTTCCTTACCTAAGCTACATGGCTATGTTATAAGTTGTATGTTATAAATTATTTACACCATCTTAATCAGTTTTTCTTTTTGTATTTCTCAAAAAAATGTTTTTTTGCTACCCAAAATTTTAGGGCTTAAAGTGCAGTTTTAATGTGAATTATGGCTGTAAATCACAAATTATTCATGATAACTAATCGTCTAGGTTGTATAAATTGAGTATACTTAAATATTTACGATCTACAGCACATAATGTTTACAAATTATTCTTTACAACCATACTAGATTTTAAATGAAAACCAATTTGTCCTTTACTACCTAATACATCTTTGGAGAAACTAGAATTATGCTTTCATTCATTCATTCATTACAGCCCTTCACAAGTCCACTGCTGAACATAGGCCTCCCCCAAAGAATTTCTCCCCAAAAGAATTATGCTTTACTACCTAGAAATATGAAGATTTATCTTATACGCCTTCTATCTGGAAACTAAATTGAACTTTACCACTAGTAACAACAGCAAACAGATAATCGAATAAATACAACTCAACCAAAATTATTACTTATCTAGTTATACAATTTCCACAAAGGACGAATCCAGACGACCGACAACCTAGACACGAGCGCTAGACAGAGACAGATTTCGCACGAGTGGGCTCTCTTTTCCTGTATAGGACAATTACTATACTCTGTGGTTACTACTTACTATACTCTTTGATTAATGTTCTCTGCACAGAACACTAATATTCTCTGACGTGCTTTGACAAATGACGATGACGATCACAGAGTACTTTTTATATACTGAAAATGACGATTGAAGCAGAGTATAGTAATATAATAAGGAAAGATTGAAGTAAAATTAAATTCCAAGGAAAAACTACGTTCATCGTTCAAGTACGCTGACATTGGCGAATGATCAAAAGCGCCATAAAAAAGAAAGAAGAAGAACTACGTTTATACGCTTCTTCTGAGACGGTACTTACTACTCTCTGAATCTTGAGTATAACTCTGAGGTAAACTCTTTGTCTAAATATAATCTCTTTGTTATTTGTTATTATTTGGATATTACTAACTCATTGCTCAGTACTTGTACTTGTAATAAATAACAACGGAGTACACTATGTTCTGTTTTGGTTCTGTAGTATCAACAAACAAAGACCACTGAAGAGTGAAGACAATCATTGTATATTCCAAGGCACAAGTGTAAAAATTTTATGAAAAACGTGTGCCAAATTAAATTTATCTGTTTATTGATTTATTTTTCTCTAATACCCAGTTATCATTGGAATAAATGTTTTGTAAATAATTCTTTCATGATCAACATAGAGTATTGTTGTATTGTCGATTTTTTAAACAATTTTCAAAAAAATATAAAATGTTGCACTTGCAGGCCTGCAGGATCGTTAATTTGTTAAAATAATGGAGCAGTTAGAAAGTCAACTGTTTATAGTTTTGGGTGTAAAAATAAAGCCTGGTCCAATGGAAAGGTACAAACTTGAAAATTTTGCACTCGATAATACTGTGTCAACTTTAAAAGAAGAGGCAGAAAAGAAAACTAATGAGCCATCTTCTTCTTTAGGTAAGTTTTATAAAATCATATTTTTCTGCAAAACTTGTTTGTATAAATAGCGACATGTGTCGTGACCACTAAGTGTGCTTACCACACATGTACATTTTACAGTGAATATACTGTAGGCAAATGTCATGTGAATACCCAATGAATGTCCTAAAGATTTGGACCGTTGGACCGTGGATAATGGACCGTTCACATAAAAGAATGTTCATTGTTCCCATCCCGTACCCTTGTACATCACTAAATATACTTAAAAATTGAATATTGAGTATGTCAAGGCTGTGCTCATGACTCATACCATTGTGTATAGCAATAAACAAATTTTTATCATGGGATATATGGTAAGAAAAAACCACACTGATTGTTTTCTACGACTTCTGAAAGAAAAAGGTACTTAAGTTATTAATTTGATTATGTAAGTACTTGTAAATATAAGGTAAGCGATAATTATAATGTATGTGTTAGCTCAATAAAACATAGGTACGAATTTATGAAACAATGTTTATTAACAAAAATGTAATGAATTTACTCCCCGTTAAAAAGCATATTATGCAGGGTTACTGGGAACTTGACAACTTCCGGGCAGGGCATGATAGGGGAGTTAAAATGCTACAAATTTGACCCACCATATATATGGCCGAAAATGAACAGGTGTTGAGATAAAAGGACTTTAAAGGTTTTTCAATAATCACCCAGAATTTCGTATTAAATTCTAAATAAAAATAAAACTTTTTTCTTTTAAGTTCATTTATTTTCTTGAAGCTTCAACCAAACGAATACAATCATAAAAAGTACAAAAAGTTTTCACAGTTAAAAATTATGGGGTTTAATAAATTATTTTTCTATTTTTACACTTTAGAGTCATAAAAATATTTTTAAAAATATGGCCATTTAATCAGCTGGGGTGAGAGGCGCAGGCAGGTATAAGAGAAACTCACGATGAAGATAATCAAAATAAAAAAAAACTTTCCACATAGCTCTGTCTCTGTCTAGCGCTCGTGTCTAGGTTGTCGGTCGTCTGGATTCGTCCTTTGTGGAAACTAGATAAGTAATAATTTTGGTTGAGTTGTATTTATTCGATTATCTGTTTGCTGTTGTTACTAGTGGTAAAGTTCAATTTAGTTTCCAGATAGAAGGCGTATAAGATAAATCTTCATATTTCTAGGTAGTAAAGCATAATTCTTTTGGGGAGAAATTCTTTGGGGGAGGCCTATGTTCAGCAGTGGACTTGTGAAGGGCTGTAATGAATGAATGAATGAAAGCATAATTCTAGTTTCTCCAAAGATGTATTAGGTAGTAAAGGACAAATTGGTTTTCATTTAAAATCTAGTATGGTTGTAAAGAATAATTTGTAAACATTATGTGCTGTAGATCGTAAATATTTAAGTATACTCAATTTATTTTAAGCCCTAAAATTTTGGGTAGCAAAAAAACATTTTTTTGAGAAATACAAAAAGAAAAACTGATTAAGATGTTGTAAATAATTTATAACATACAACTTATAACATAGCCATGTAGCTTAGGTAAGGAAGGTAGTAAAAAATCGACTACTGAAATAAAATCTAATACTAAATCTAAAATGCATATATAAAGTCACGTTATAAGTCGTTCTAATGTTTCAAGTAGTTATCCAACTTTATCAACGTGACAAAGTCATTTTTGGTAGCCAAAACGACGGTCACAGTTATTTAAAAATAACCCCAAGTCTGTAGATGAGGCTACATTCTTCAACAGACTTGACAGCATACAGGCATCTGAACAGACAGATCTCAAAATGCATGCGGCGGGACTTACGCAACTTCAATACAGCTCGTATTGAAGAAGCGATCGAGCGGAACCAAGGCTCCAAAGTCTTTGCCAGAGATCTGTCTGCCAGAAAGAGCAAACTGTCAAAGCTGAGGACAGAATGTGGCAGCATCATTTCCGGGACACCTGAGATTTTGAGTGAGATTGAGAGGTTCTATGGGCAGCTGTACACGTCATCGTTGGAGCCACACGCAAGTGTGAGTAACGATCCAAGAGCGAGTCTCATCCGAACGGTAAGGCCCCAGGCGAGGATGGAATTACAGCGGAGCTTCTGAAAGCGGGTGGAAGACCGGTACTTGAAGTCCTTCAGAAGCTCTTTAATTCCGTCCTCCATGGTGGCATTACACCGGAGGCGTGGAGCAGAAGTGCGGTGGTCTTGTTCTTCAAGAAAGGTGACAACGCTCTCTTGAAGAACTACAGACCGATTTCCCTTCTGAGCCGCGTCTACGTGCTGTTTTCGAGAGTCATTACGAATCGTCTCGCGCGCAGACTTGACGACTTCCAGCCTCCCGAACAAGCCGGTTTCCGAAAGGGCTTTAGCACCATAGACCACATACATACCCTTCGGCAAGTTGTACAGAAGTCCGAAGAGTACAATTTGTCACTATGTCTGGCGTATGTGGACTATGAGAAAGCCTTTGATTCCGTCGAAATTTGGGCGGTGCTGCAGTCCCTTCAGCGGTGCCAAGTTGACTGTCGGTATATCGAAGTGTTGAAGTGCTTGTACAGTAGGGCTACGATGGCTATCTGAGTACAGAACCAGAGTACGAAACCTATCCAATTGCAGAGAGGTGTAAGACAGGGTGACGTCATATCCCCGAAACTCTTCACCGCTGCATTGGAAGACGTTTTCAAGCTTCTGGACTGGAAAGGGTACGGTATCAACATCAATGGCGAGTACATCACTCACCTTCGATTTGCCGACGATATAGTCCTTATGGCAGAATCGCTGGAGGGCCTAAGCACTATGCTCAATGACCTCAATAGTGTTTCCCAACGGATAGGTCTTAAGATGAACATGGACAAAACAAAGATTATGTTTAATGTCCATGTCACACCTATGCCGGTAGTTGTTGGGAGCACTAAGCTCGAAGTTGTTGACGAGTATGTTTACCTGGGACAAATAGTCCGACTAGGTAAGTCCAACTTCGACCGAGAGGTCAATCGACGGATTCAACTCGGCTGGGCAGCGTTCGGGAAGCTACGACACATCTTCTCGTCAGACATACCTCAAAACCTTAAAACGAAATTGTACAACCAGTGCGTGTTGCCAGTGATGACTTACGGAACTGAGACGTGGTCCTTCACTGCTGGCCGTATGAGGAAGCTCAAGGTCGCTCAGCGAGCTATGGAGAGGGCTATGCTCGGAGTTTCTCTGCGTGATAAACTTAGGAATGAGGATATCCGCAGTAGAACCAGAATAACCGACATAGCCCAACGAATTAGTAAGCTGAAGTGGCAGTGGGCCGGCCATATAGCTCAAAGAACTGACAACCGATGGGGAAGAAAGGTTCTCGAGTGGCAGCCTCGTACCGGTAGGCGAAGTGTAGGGCGTCCCCCCACGAGATGGAGTGACGACCTGGTAAGACATGCAGGAAGTCGATGGATGCAGGTGGCTCAGGACCGTGCTTTGTGGCATTCTTTGGGGGAGGCCTATGTTCAGCAGTGGACTTGTGAGGGGCTGTAATGATGAATGATGATGATGAACCCCAAGTCTAGTCCCCTCTTACGAGACCCACAGGATTGTATGGATATACATATACCGCTAATACACGATTATTGATAACTTCTCAAAACATTTTATTTATGGGCAACATCTTGCAATTGTTGTTTCTCTAGTGCTTGACCTTCATACAAATAATGCGATATTTTAATTGTTGATAATTTTTTATTTTTGGATAAGAACATAGACTCTTATTTAAGACTTCATTTAAAAAAAGTTTTTTGGACTGACCTACTATACTGTTTGGCTTGACCATAGGTTTGACTAAGTTGATGGTGGTTAATGTCGTGGCTTGATTGGTTAATTTGACTGTATGTTTTTTATGTGTGTTACCTCATAACTTTTTTCGAGGTGAATTGATTTCGATGATTTTTCAAGTCGGTTGTACAAAATTTTTAATTTTACTACTTATGTTAGGTTGAATATTTTGAAATAAATTTAATTTCTTATGTCTTGTTGATTGCTGAATGGCATTCTAAACTTCAATCAAGTGAGATTTTGCTGTACATTATTAGTCCTGACAAAAGGATAGTCCTTCTTTCTCCCAACCAAAAATATGTCTTATGGGAATATGTCAAAATTATCTTTGTGATGCAGAAGGAATTTAAGTATGTCTTCCAAACAACTTTGAGACTGTAATATGAATTAAGAATTTGTTGAACTTATATGATTCCGCAAAAGAGACAGCTTCTAAGAGAGTAATTGATTCTTTGGAAGGAAATATAATATTTGCAGAGTGTTTCAGAATAAATTATTCTGAGTCTTCCATCCATTTAAGTTCTGAAAGTCATCAGTTAATATTGTAAGCCAGTCAGATTCCTCTTCTTCTTTGTATAATTCTGTTAAAAAGTTACATATCTCTCACAATAAGTCTCAACAAATTAAGTTTAAGAAAATCATATTTTTTATCATCTTAATGGACTTAATGTTGCCTATATGAATTTTCTACCAGTCAACCCTTATGGAGTTGTTAGAATTAGATGTTGGTGTAATAATTAAAAAAAACTTTGAAAAAAGATAATCTACCATAAATATTTTATGAATAAATAATATATTCCTATACATACAATTTCATACCCAAATATTTATTTGTATACACATAGAGGATGGCACTATATTAAATACAATAAATGATCCAGCAACTCCATTTAGCATTAGCAAACACAAAAATTATTCAAATATATTTAGTAGTTTAGCCACAGAAAATGTATATATTACTAGCTGTTCCCCGCGACTTCACCCGCGTGAAAGCGTTAGGGTTTTAATTATTTGGTGTGGATCCCTAATTCTTTTTCTAAAGTAAAAGTAGTCTAAATTACTCCTTATGACATCAGCTATCTGCCAGTGAAAGTCCCTTCAAAATCAATCCAGCCGTTTCGGAGATTAACTGGAACAAACAGACAGACAGACAATATTTTTTAAATGTGTAATCTACCCGCGCGCGTTGTACGATAACAGTGTCTATCAGCTGATCCGTGACTTTTTAATCTAAATGTATAGTTAAACTTTACGTAATTTGACAATTTTTGTACATAATATAGTCCTCATTATAAAGAAGTGATAAGTGTTTGGATCGTCGAAATCGGTGCAGGGGTTCGTGAGTAATTGCATTTTGTATTTACAAAACATCGGTAAATCAAATACTCCCTGACCTAGGGCAACCCGCGATCGCCCCGCATCTACGTCACACCACATTCAATTGCATGTAAGCGCCTGTAAAATAAACTATAGCAATTCACCGTATTAACTTTTTGCTAACTTTACCACACCTGTTCCGCAAAGATGAGTACAAAAACCTTGAGAAACAAAAAATGTGGCGCGTGCTCTGAAGAACATATCACGCAAGAGCAGCTTAAATGTATTACATGCAGTGTTAAATATCATTACGATTGTATAAACACCAGCAGCAAAAAATATAAAGAACTTTCTACTGATTTTAAAAACAATTGGGTTTGCCCGACTTGCCGAGCAAAGCAACGAAAATGTGATAATTCTGATACGCCTGTTCGCAGCTCTGGAATCTCACCTCGAGATACGAGCAGTAACATCACAATAAGACGCACACAACCTACGCACTTAACTCAAAGTCAGGAACCTCTCACTCTTGAGAGTATAAAGCACATAATTCATGATGAGATGAATGCATTTATAAACAAAATTGAAAGCAATATCAGCAAAATTATAGAAAATAAAATAAAGGGACTAACCAAGGAAATCACTGATCTAAAGGAATCTGTTCTTTTCATTACTAACCAATACGAAGATTTAAAAAAGGATATGCAAGTAAAATTTAAAGATGTAAAACATCTAAAAGAAGAAAATGATTGCCTTAAATCAACAGTAAAAGACCTCAATAGTCGCTTAAGCATAATGGAGCAGCATTCAAGAATGAGCAACCTAGAGATACAATGTGTTCCGGAACATAGGGCCGAAAATATACCTAATATTATTACACAAATAGGGAAGATTACTGGTAAATAAAATATCCGACGCTGAAATCCATAAATGTACAAGAATCGCCAAGATTAATCCAGAAAATGCACGACCGCGGTCTATTATTGTGAAGTTTGCTTGTCCACGGGTTCGTGATACATTCTTAGCCGGAGTAATAAATTTCAATAAAAGAAACACAAATGAAAAACTAAATACAAGCCACATCGGGATAGGTGGTGACAAAAAACCTATATTTGTAGTCGAACGTTTGACCCCGGAGCTGAAGAAAATCCACGCCCATGCCAGAGCGACAGCAAAGAAATTAAAATACAAATTAGTCTGGATTAAAAATGGTCGTGTCTTTTTAAGAAAAACCGATAATTCTGAACATATTGTCGTGCGTAACATCGAGCAGCTCAAAGAATTACAATAGTAAAGTACTTATCTGTCTAGTCTCTTATCGAAATTCTGTTAAAATACGATACATTAAATATATATTATCAAAACGTAAGGGGGATTCGTAGTAAAGCGCGGGATGTAAAACTTAACATATTATGTAATGATTTCGATATCTTAATTTTTACAGAAACTTGGCTTAATGACGGCGTGTTCGATAGTGAGTTTATTGATGATCGCTATACGGTATACAGGAGAGACAGGGAACAATTAGAGCCAAAAAGAATCAAAAATGGGGGGGGGGGTGTAATGATAGCAGTTAAAAATACCTTAAAATCAAGCCGTTGCCTGCATTGGGAGAGTAACTGCGAAGATTTATGGATTACGGTTGATGCAATTGTAGATGGTAAACCAAGTCATGTTGCAATCTGCGTTGTATATTTGCCACCTCCGATGAATAGCAATGTGCTAAGTGAATTCTTAGAAAATGCGTCCAAAGCTATTAATACAAATGAATATGTCATGCTAACGGGGGATTTTAATATTAGTAGTATTTCTTGGTCGAAAGTACCGGAATTAAATTGTCTACACCCCTTTAGTAGTTCTAACTTAGCGTCTAGTTTTATTGACTTTATCGAGGAACACAATTTAAAACAATTCAATTCAATATTTAACGCAAATGGCAGGTTGCTTGATTTGGTTCTTTCAAATCATATTCATGTGACAGTTAGTCAAAACTTCAATCCAATAAGCATAATTGATAATCATCATCCGTCACTTAACCTAAAGCTCGATTTCTTGAAGATTAATGCGATCAATGCACAGCTCAATGAAAGGTACAACTTCTTTAGAGCAGATTATGAGGCCATTAAGAATGAATTAGATGGTACAAATTGGTCAGAACTTTTACTAAATTGCGATTCAGTTAACTCAATGCTTAATGAATTTTATCATAAATTAAAATCAATAATTGAGAAACACGTGCCAAAGACTAAGCCTAGAAGTACAAAGTTTCCTTTATGGTATAATAATAAATTAATTTCTATGTTGAAAATTAAATATCGAGTAAAAATTAGAATTTACAATAACCCTCTAGACATACTCAAATTTAAATCACTAAGGTCTAGCTGTATTAAATTAATTAAAGCAAGTTATAGTAATTATATTGAATGCGTTGAAAGTAACCTACAAAATAATCCTAAATATTTTTGGACACACTTAAAAAACGTAAAAAACCATCAAACACGTACCTAGCCAGAATGGTACTTAACAATAAAGTTGCTACCGATGGCCCAGGAGTGTGCAATCTCTTTGCGGAATCCTTTGCTTCCGTATACGAGAGGCGAGACCTACCCTGCAGAAACATTCCCCTACAAATAGTTACCGAAAACAATCTCTGTTTAATAAACATCAATGTTAAGGAAGTAATAAAAAAAATAAAAAGACGACGCAAAGAAAGGTGCTGGACCCGACGATCTTCCTTCATCGTTTATTAAGAAGTGTGCTAAAGAGTTGTCTTTGCCTATCTGTATTATCTTTAATACATCCCTCAGTACCGGGGTCTTCCCAGATATGTGGAAACTTGCAAGAATAGTGCCTGTGTACAAAAAAAGGGAATCGAGATAATATTGCCAACTACAGACCCATATCAATATTATCGGTTGTCTCTAAGATCTTCGAGTCCTTGATCTCGCCTATATTGTCACGCCATGTTCGCCACGCTATCTCAGACACCCAACACGGATTTATGACATCTCGATCTACTGTCACAAACCTTTCATGTTTTTTGAATTATATAACACCCTACGTCGACTCACGTTTTCAAGTAGATGCTATCTACACCGATTTCTCCAAAGCCTTCGACAGGGTGAATCACCAGTTGTTAATAGCGAAACTATCATCGTTCGGAATCGGAGGGCCACTACTTTCGTGGTTTGCTTCATATTTAAAAGACAGATTTTCATACGTAGTGATCAGAGGCCACTTTTCTCAGAAATATGGGTGCACCTCGGGAGTACCTCAGGGATCCATATTAGCACCCTTATCTATACAAATAAATAAAATTGAAGTGTCTGTTTGTAATGTCAAAATTACAGTTTTTTACTAAATGCATATGAAAGTAAATACGATACCTATAACTAAAATACAATTATTAAAATTTTTGTCTGTCTGTCTGTCTGTCTGTTTGTTCCGGGTAATCTCCGAAACGGCTGGACCGATTTTGACGGGATTTTCACTGGCAGATAGCTGATTTCATAAGGAGTAACTTAGGCTACTTTTATTTTAGAAAAAGAATCAGGGTTCCGCGCAGAAACATAAAAACCCTAACACGCGAACGAAGTCGCGGGGAACAGCTAGTTATTTAATATTTTCGTAAATGATGTAACTAATTGTGTACATAATTCAAAATGTTTCATCTTTGCGGACGATCTGAAACTCGCAAAAGCAATTCTTAACGATCACGATGCACAATCTCTACAAGAAGATGTCGATAGAATTGCTCGTTGGAGCAAGTTAAATGGCATGGATCTCAACGCTTCTAAATGTTCATATATCAACTTTACGCGTAAGCATACTGCATCAGAAACCCAATACACGTTGAACAATAATCCACTTCAGAAGCTTGAATCCATCCGAGACTTAGGAATTACAATTGATGCTAAATTAAGATTTAATATTCACATTGAAAATATTTGTAGATCGGCACGCAAAATGCTCGGGTTTTTATACAGAAATTCAAAATGTTTTAAAAAAATCAAAACAAAAAATCTTCTTTACACTTCCTTAGTTAGAAGTAAATTAGAGTACGGTACCATCATATGGAGCCCTAATTATCAAATACACAAAGATCGTATAGGAAGCATTCAAAGACGATTCACTCAATATTGTTCTAGTGGTAATCATATGGAATCCTATTCCACTCGTCTCCTAAAACTAAAATTAAACTCACTTTCGGACAGACGTAAACTACATGATTGAGTTTTTTTGTACAAGCTTACAAATGGGACCATAGATTCTGCAGAATTACTATCACAAATATTGTTAAAAGTTCCCTGCCGTGTACCGCGTTTTTCGATTCCCTTACTCAAACACAAATTGTATATAACTAATCTTGGTCATCACTCTCTTATACCGAGAATAAGCAGATTGTATAACGAATGTGTCCTTAAAGATAAGACTATTGACTTATTTAGCGATAGTATAAAATCTTTTAGAGCCAAAATTGTCAATCTATTTAATAACTCATAGTAAAAATTATACCATAACTTTATATAAACTCGATATAAATGTTGTTATTTTTATATATTTTTAATTTTCATATATTTCGTATTGTCCTTATTGTGTTTGTTTGTTTTATATTAGTATTTTACTCGTACTTGTAACAATTATTAAGTTATCGTACAGTTATCGTCTTTCTTAAACATGCTGTAACTACCTTTAAATGGAAACATGTAAATCTTAGTTCCTAAGCCTATTGTCACATTTTTTTTAAAACAACATGTTATTCCGTTGGTGGTTCTATCAATAAAATAAAAAATAAAATGTGTTTTTGTTATAATTACTGTATATATTTTCATATGCATTGAGTAAAAAGCTGTAATTTTGACATTACAAACAGACACTTCAATTTTATTTATTTGCATAGATAATATATTTATTTTGCTTGAAAATTTATTGGTTTTAATTTTGACACATGAACAAAATTAATTATTTCAGAATACTTTTTTAATCTAGTAATTCTCTAATATACAATATGTAACAAAAACCCTGTGGTTCCCGTAACTACGTTATCAGGATCATTATTCAAACGTATAGAAATAACTTTTTTTTAAAAACTCGAACAATATTTTATTTTATTTAATACAAATACAAATCTTTTTATTTTCAGACAACATAGGTCCATAAGGGTTAGTAATTAATTCCAATAGTAAGGGGGTTAGTAGTACTATATAATAATAATAATTTAATTTAAATAAGTTACGAATCCGGACATTGTCCGCACATAGCTCCTTAATATAGGTGCATGTGGATCATCTGCTACCATCCACAGGATGCTGTTGTCACTTACCCGTAAGCGGCTTATTAGTGACGCCACTTTCTTGCGCATGAGTGCCTGAAAACCATCCGTTCTCGCCTGCGCAAACATTTCAGATGCACTACAGAAACGAGGAAGTTTCAACATCATCCTGAAGATATTATTATACTGGACGCGAAGGGTGTTTAACGATCCTTTGGTGTAGCTGATCCACAGACCGCTCGTGTACATGTTTTGACAAAATGCTTTAAAAAGCGTAATCTTGACTTCATCCGTACAACGAGCGAATCTACGGACCAGCATGTTACCACGGACCGCCAAAGCCCTACGCTCTCGTTCTATGTCTAAATCGTCTCTAAGGTCGTCGGTAAGTATGTGGCCCAGGTACTTAAATTGGAAAACTGTTCAGCTCCACTCCACCGAGGCAAATTGGAGGTATAAATTCGGGACACTTACCGGCGGCCTTAAAGATCATAAATTCGGTTTTTCTGGCATTGTAGGCCAGACCATGAGACTTAGCATAGCTCTTACATACATTCAACATTTCTCTGATAGCACTCGTAGTGGGGCCCAGCAGCACCATGTCATCCGCGTAACTAATATTGTTTACACTAACACCACTCACTTTGCATCCAACTCGCATGCTGCTGAGCTCCACTATGAGGTCATTTACGTACAGGTTGAACAGCTTTGGAGACGACAGCCCACCTTGCCTTACTCCGCACTCCAACCTGTACGACTTGGACAATTGGTCAGCCCATTTAACGTAATTTACTTGCTTTGTGTACCAATACCGAAAGAGAATTAGCACCTCCACCGGAACACCCCTGTCCTCCATCTTCCTCCAAAGCACATCATACGAAACCAGATCAAATGCCTTGGAGAGATCTAGAAAGCAGGCGTACACCGGCGTCCTCCGGCTTGTATAATATTGGACAGTGTGCTTTATGGCGGCTCTTCACGTTGGCCAATATAGTGCCGAATGTGTTGGCAGAGTTATTTGCCAAGAATTTGTGATCGCGTCCACACGTTGGAAGGTCGTTCAGTTTGCTTTGGTTCAGGCCAATGTGCGGACGAATTTATTAAAATGACTAGCTGTGCCCGCGGCATAGCTCGCGTATACAGGTTTCACAAAAACAATTTGTCGTTTAGGTAAGAGAATATTAAACGATTTATTTCATTACTGTATCAATAAGTGGTAACTAAATAAATCATTATCATCAAAGTTCTAAGTCGTTTATGATAGAGCTTCTGTGTAAACGACGTGAGAAGTAGGCTTAGCCGGGGTGTACACTAAAAGGTTACGGGGGCTACTAACGCGGGAAAAAGCAACATAGAGTAGGCCATGTGCAAAACAGTCAGTACTGAGGTACACTCCTACAACGCGTAAAGTTTGACCTTGCGCTTTATTTACGGTCATCGCATAACACACGCTCACTGTAACTGGGAACTGAACGCGCTTAAAACTGAAAGGAAAGTTACTTCTTAATATAGGGTTTTTGGGCAGTGCTGCCAGATAAAAAAAAACTAATTCAGCTCTAGGACAACACAAAAAGCGCTAGATTTCATGAAAACAGCGCTTTAAAAAAGCCCTAGATTTCGCGCTAAATTAACTACAAACAAAGTTTGTGTTTTTTATATAATCATAATAAAGAAAACAACATTAAGTTTTTTTTCTGGCAATATTTTTTTTAATGTATCAATACTTCGCAGGACATCGACTTATAATTATGGCAATTGCTGTCAACAGTAGTTAGTACTGTACGAACAATAAAAATGTCATTAATTGTTTTAAAGTGCAATGTATTTCGCAACTTAGTTTCTGATGTCAGCATCTGATTGCGGTTGCTACACAGTTTCTTTGTGTTATAACTTCTAAATAACTTTTAACTTAGCTGTGCTCTTAGCAATTGACTGAAACTGAATAAAGCAAAATAAATGCGTTGCCAAAACCATGAACAAAAACTTTAATAAAGGGGATTTCCCCGCTTATAGTCGTCGGTAAAAAAATCAAGTTGATCATCCTAAAGGGGAAGCCAGGAGATCCATAGCACAGGGTATCCTAGTTTGGACTCGTCTCCCATGCTCTTTGTTTTGTGGAAAAAATATGTTTGAAAAAGATAAACTGCAATGTACTATTTGTGGGAAAAAATAATAAAGGTCATTATTATTATTATCGGTAATGTGGACTAACAGTGCTGCTATAAAAGAGTTAATAACCCGCTAGTCGCTAAACTATTGAAATGTGTGCTAAATACACCAAAAAGCGCTGGATTAAGCTAGGTGCTAAAATTTCGAAATGTGCGCTATACATTCCAAAAAAGCGCTAAATCTAGTTCCCAAAGCGCTAAAAAGGCAGTACTGATTGTGCGTATATTATAAATACAATATCACGACATTTCGTTGGAAAATTTTTATTTTTGGTCGGATTCCGTTGTATGGCTTCGATGGATACAAATTTCTTCAGTACCTAAGTCTCAATACGATTCATCGGCGAAAAATCTCAACACAGCAATTCAGAAAAGTTTGTAATTTGTACAACTCCATCTATTACGTCCTTTGTGTGAGAAAACATCCTTTTTAATTCTCTTTTTGTGTTTTAAGTATAAATATATTAATTATTATGGAACGTTTTTTTACACACAAATCTTTTTATTACTATTTCTGAGATTTTATGGCGCCATTGAACAAATTCGAACCTACATTTCAAAATAATAATCATTACTTTCGATAGAATTAACCAATTTTAATAAAACAAAGATTAAATGTAACTCGAAGATACGCTTTATGATTTTCTTAACGATTTCTTTGAAAATAAAAGATGTTTACTTTAGACGTGATGCGTTCATACAATACAATTCTAAAAATTATAAAATGTTCTTATTTAATTATTTTCAGTTCCCCATAATGCTTTTAGCCACCAAAATATATACCTATACAATGTACAGAAAGAGACACAACATGTTATCATCATTTTTATTATATGTATATATTTAAAGAGATATGGCGCTGCTAACATCAATTCTAAAAATAAAAGAGATTAATTGACGCGATTGATACATTATATAAAACGCAAGAGAACTTATAAATCAGTGCCTGCACAGTAATCAAAAAATAAAGTTTGACTCTCGCCAAAACCAACGATTTGTTAATAGCTCTTTTAAAATTTGATTTACCACATAGAGTACTCGGCGGTAAAGAATAAATTGAGTTTGTCAACACGCAGTAGGGCAGCGAGTAATATAATAAAGATTAGCAGTAAATATGAAAACTCATCTACAGGAAAAAATTACATTGCAATTGCATTACATTTTCACAACACCACCATCTATCGAAGAAATGGGAAAACTATTGTGCTTCAGATTTAGTTAATAAGGTTAATATATTTTTGTATAATATATTTAATACGTTCTTTAATACTTTTGTTTACTGCGTTTTAGATATACATAATTATATCATTATTTTACATAATTTAACTATGATTTATGATATGATATTAGTTTAAAATGCACTTGATGACTCAAACAAAGCCACCGTTGAGCAAATTCGTACCTATACTTCCCTACCCATACTTCAGAATATTTATCATAACTTTTGATGGAATGAACTGATTTTAATGAAATAAAGACTAAATGTAACCCGAAGATACACTTTATAATTTCCTTAACAATTCTTATGATATAAATTAGTACTTTATACGTGATACGTTAACAAACAAACAGACAGACAGACAGACAGACAGAAAATTCTAAAAATGGTAGAAATGTATTTAATTACTTATTTTTAGTACCCCTCAATCACTTTTATTACAAAAATATAAAATGTACAGACATCTGCTATTTACAGTTTTATTATATGTATAGATTATTGATGCGCTAACGGCTGCTGCGGTTTATTTATTCACAGCATACCACTATTTCTTTATTTAATTTTCACTATTTTTAATATTTAATATTTTTAATATAAATTTTTAATATTTCTTTATTATACACTAACGTTATACAGATAAGTAAACTATATAAACATTAACACACCTAGGCATAGGTATAATTAACACTTTTACAACTAAGGCCTGGAAAATATTTGATGCCTGTCTATGAAACTGTTGTAAAATTTTATTAAACAAAACCTTTTTAAAAAGGGTTATTCTTATTATATAATTATAGAATAAAACTTAATAATAATAATAATAAATAATTTATTTCGTCAAACATTAAAGTTACATTATACGATCAGTGATCGAGGTCACCTAGTAAGCAAAATAATGCCTGTAACAGGTGACTTCGCTCTTCCATAGCTAGAAATTACAGTATTATTAACGAAATAAAGTAACTAATATATTAATACTAATATACTAATAATAAAGACAGTAAAAACATGATTTTAGTATCCTACTTTTTAATTTGATTTTAATATATATTATAGATTTTAAGATATTTAATAAATCAATTAATACATCAATCACTACAACGTGAATGTGTATAAGATATGGGTGATCAAAAAGAAATGGAAAAAGGAAATTTTATTTCTTGACGGCTCCGTGGCGTAGTGGCTTAGCAATGAGTTGCTGCCCTGGGGGCCGCGGGTTCGAATCCCGCACGGAACAAGTATTTGTATAGCCTGCACATAATTTCTTCGGGTCTGGATGTTTGTCCTTATGCAATTTATGTTTCTAAACTGCCTCCACGATACAGGAAAAAATCCTAGTGTATAATAACATTTTTTTTTAAAAAGACTTGTGTTTTACAAACAATTTTCGGCTTGGTAGGGCTCTATAAAGCGAAAAGTTTTTTCATTGGTCATTGTTACTGCCGTTATGTAGACACTAGTTACGATGCGTGCATATAAAATTTAAATCAGGTGCGTGCAATCACTCTGGGAGCTCGTAGCAAACTTAACGTGCGCCTAACGTGTGGACGCGGCGGCCAATACTCTGCCACAACCCTTTGATCTTTTGTAAAAAACCGACACCAGACGGATCTCGCGCCAACTTGTGGACCATCGTTCCAATACGTACCAACGTAGCTTAAACACCCGCTCTACGCGATGGCCATCGTTGTTGGCCAACACATTCGCCAGTATGTTGGCCAACGTGAAGAGCCGCCTTTAGGCTTAGTATTGCGCTTTCAGTGGATAGTCCGGGCCTAAACCCCAACTTCGCGTCATGTTACTTCAGATACTTTTGCAAGCATGAATCAAGCAGACTGTCCAATACTTTGGCCACCGTGGTAGCAAGAGAAATAGGGCGGTAGTTGCCCTTATCCGAGATATCACCTACCCTGTTTTTGACAATGGGCACCACAATGGTTTTCATTAGATCCGGTGGTAGATATGAATGTCCAATGCACATATTGAACAATAGAGACAGGACCCTTGGCAGGTGTACATCCGCATGTTTTAGGTGCTCGATACTTTGCCCTTCGTGTCCGGGAGATTTGCCCCTGCTCATCCGCTTGATTACATTTCTGACTTGACTAGCCGTGAACAATAGCATAGGCTCATCCACCCGCACGCTAGGCTCAGGACCAGGCATCCCCGTGGAGAGGCCCAGCGGCGAGCGTACCCTGAAAAGTTCCATAAACAGGTTTGCAATTCCCTCCGGGTCACTAATCTCATCTACTCTGGTCGGCAGTCTAGGCTTAATCTCCAGTTTACTAGTGGACTTCCAAAACTTCTCAAAATTTTTATCCGCTCGCAGTTTCGCTATTTTATCCATTTTGATTTGCTCTTGGTTATTTATGCACCATTTGAGTCTACTTTTAAAAACCTTGCGTGACTCGCGCATCTGCTCATATATTTCGCCTAAGGCAGGTCTATTATATAAAACCCACATTTGAAATTTAAGCTTGGCCTCCCGATGAGCATCCCTCACATTTTTATTCCACCCACACAGGATCTTTTTTCTACGAGGCTTATCAATATTTACGTAATTTGTTATAATAGCCGCCATTTTTAGTGTACTTACAATTTGTTCATAGAAATTGTAGAAATTGTTAACGCTGCTGTGTTTCGCATGGTGAGTGTAGAGAACCGGAGACCCTTTTTACTGGAAACGTGTCATTCTAGCTTAGTCCTCACGGGTGACAACGCATCTGCATTTTGATTCGTAATCGAAGATAGATGTAGATGTCTAAGGGCCACAGCAACCATTTATCATCAGATGGACTGTGTGCTCGTTTATCACCCTTATCCTATAAAAAAAAAATGGGCGGCGGCAATCACTTACTACCAGGTGAGCTGTATGCTCGCTTGCCCCCCTCTCCTATACAAAAAGCAAATTGTCAGAAAGATAAATGATTGTTGAACTTATTAATTTTTTTTAACATAATACAATACTTATTGATTAATTTCTATTTTTACATAAAAAAGTGGTTTTAGTAGTTTATGGTATCGATTTATCAAGTGCACACGGAGGGGTAAACACGATAACTTTTGAAAATATCAATTGTTTAACCGATTCGTTGCGGCACCGATTTTCGACAACTTTTAGCTGTGGCGGCGAACAAATATTTCATGACACGTCTGACCTGTCAAGCGCCACAGAAGTTGATGACTCGCCAATTGTGCCATCAGCCATGTGTAAAAATAATTTTCTTTTTTATGCTTTTTTCACTTGTTTAGACCTAATTAAGTTTAGTTGACATCAAACATCAGTTACAAACGGAAGGATACTTGTTTTTAGTGGGTAACTACATGTTTTTCTACGTGTTTTCTTTGAAATTGAGAGTGACTTTTTTATGCAGAGATTACAAACCTTTTGTACTATTTTTTTGTTTTATAAAAAAACATTTATATATAAGTAGGTACAGCTAAATCACCCTGGAAAACCTTGGTTTTTATTAAATTAAATTTGCACCTGATAATAACATTTGTAAATATCAAATAATCAAAAACCTTCATTTGGAAAAAATAAGGTTTATGATTCATTGATATTTAGAAATGTTAAATATTATTTAATGTTACACAAATGTAAGCAAAATTAAACAATAAGACAAACACATTGTTTTTTATAATAGGAGACTTATTTTCCAGAAATTTATTTACAACTTGAGTTTGTGAGCGATCGCAATGAGTGCTATTATTTGTTACTTATTATACTATTTTTTCACAATATGATTTAAAACCCACGAAGTAAAAAAAGTACCATGTACAAGTTTAAAAACGGTTGTCAAACCCTAAAAATTTTAAAATTTCAAAATATCCAGAAACGAAGCTGTAGGCATGAACTACTTGCAAAATAATGAATATTTTGTTTTGGATAAATTTTTAAAAAAAGACACGCCTGGCGTGCCTTCCGCACTGAACCGGTTAACTCAATCTAGTTTTTAATCTCTTCATCTATCATTTGGAAAGCTATGGCAGTTTAATTTTGTTTTGTTTGGTCATAATTAATTTTTTTGGCTGAGTAATGCCGAAAGTTTCAGTGTTTTGAGCAGGCTTGTAATAATTGAGTTATATGTACTACGTACTAGAGAAGCCCTTCTAAACAAAAAATGTGCGTTTCTCTATGTCTTCGAGATAGTAGAGTCGCGCATACGCAGTTGCGCCACCACAGACTAATTAGTAGATTGAAACCTCACTAAATGACACACTGTACGGAATGCAGTACAGTTCAGTTGAACGTAGTGTATGTTCGGAATAGAATAGAATAGAATAGAATATTTTTTATTCAATATACATTACATGTGTAATTCTTATTGAAAGTCATTTTTTACTTTACCACTGGTTCGAAAAAAACCCTCTGTCCTGGGAAGAACCAGCAAGAAACCCAGCGGGACTTTTTTTTTTAAATAAATTTTACAATATAAATGATTACGAACTATTTACAAAATTTATTTTAGAAACTGCTTGGAAGCGATCACCTCATTCCCAGGGGTTATTATCAACCATGTATTCATTTATACTATAATAACCCTTTTTATACAGTTTCAGCTTAATAAAACATTTAAACTTGGTAATAGAGAGAACCTGTACACTTTCCGGGACCTTGTTGTAATAGCGTATACATTGCCCCAAGAATGAATTACTGACTCTGTGGAGTCGAGAAACTGGTATCACTAGCTTGTGTTTGTTCCTAGTGTTTACAGAATGTATATCACTTCTTTTACTAAAACTATCTTTGTTTTTGTGAACATACATTAAATTTTCGTAAATATACTGAGAGGCCAAAGTTAATATATTAATTTCTTTAAATTTATCTCTAAGAGACTCTCTCGGTTTTAGATTGTAAATAGCTCTAATGGCCCTCTTCTGTAAAACAAAAATAGTTTCTGAATCAGCCGCATTTCCCCATAGCAAAATCCCATAAGACATTATGCTATGAAAATAACTAAAATAAACTAATCTAGCTGTCTCGACACTAGTGAGACCTCTAATCTTTTTTACAGCATAGGCTGTAGAACTTAGTCTGCTTGCTAATTTGGATATATGGGGGCCCCACTGGAGCTTTGCGTCAAGAGTGATGCCAAGAAAAACAGTGGATACAACAGGGCTCAATTCCTCCCCATTTAAAAACACATTGGTATTCAGAATGCGAAATCTAGTACGTAGTACATGTATATCGATGCTTGTAATAATTTATTTTACTAAATACACTTTGCCTCACAGCTCACTCGCACTTCTGGCTTGGCGGCCGTCGTGAGTGGATTACTGTATCGTTTGCTTATAGCAGCGGTAATAGGCAGCAAAAATATCGATCGCTGTAGAACACCAATATTCCAAAAATCAAATTTGATACATATGTACCTACTTGACCTACTTTATTATTTTTATGATTACAGATTTTATTGCAATATTTTGATTCGCCAAAAGTACGTAGGATTTATATATAGATATACTTATAAGTCTTAGACTTTATGGAGTAACCTGAAGGTGTACTTCGGTATCTGCTACTGCAATTCCTCGAAGAGTAGAACTAGATGTGCCAAGTTTGGCTTCGTTTTGTTAGTTATGATGAGACCTTACCTCCGCACCTGATAGAGTGACCTGAAGGTGTACTTCGGTGAATGCTATTTGAACTCCTCGAAGAGTAGAACTAGGTGTGCCGAGTATGGCCTCGTTTTGTTATGATTCATCAGGTTTCAACCTTACTTACGGACTTGATAGAGTAACCAGAAGGTGTATTTCGGTGAATGCTACTGGAACTCCCCGACCAGTAGTACTAGGTGTGCCGAGTTTGGCCTCGTTATGTTAGTTATGATGAAACCTTACCTCCGGAGAGTGAGCTGAAGGTGTACTTCGGTGAATGCTACTGGAACTCCTCGAAGAGTAGAACTAAGTGTGCTAAGTTTGTCCTCGTTTTGTTAGTTATGATAAAACCTTATCTCCGGACTTGATAAAGTGACCTGAAGGTGTAGTTTGGTGAATGCTACTGGAACTCCTCGAAGAGTAGAACTAGGTGTACCGAGTTTGGCCTCGTTTTGTTGCCATTAAAAAGTACCACAGTATCTGCATTTATATTCATGCGGTTCTTTGCTTTAAATTTAAAACATAATGAAGTGAAAAGCATTAAATGATACACAAAAGTTGCCGAAATATATCCGAAAATTAAATGCGGTGCAATGAAGATAATTAAAAAACGGGAGTCATTCGATATTCATAAGTAACCTAATAAAAATGTTAAGATAAGTACATATTTACATTTCTTGAAACAAGGTTCTGACTTGGCCCGGGCTCTCGATTTTCAAAATGTGGCACTCATGTTGGCAACGCTGACGCGAGGTGACACGAGTCGGCCGGGCGGCGACACCGCGTGCGTTAAAGGGAAGGGTAGAGTAGAGTGAGTAGTAATACCTAATACATTGTTTCGTAAGGAGCTAGCTAAAAGAGTTCGGCATCCGTGCGAATATTGATCCTAGTCAGCTAATTCATTAATTTTAAATTCCACTGTTGGTTTTATGTTTAAGTATTTTCATGATTTTTTTTAAATATAATTATCGTTTTATTTAACTGTACCAACATGTTGGAGCGTGAATAATGCTAATAAAACGTTTCGAAAAGATGATTTTCTTTCCCCAGGGTCGATTTTCTTTCTGACCCATCATCAAAGGTATCGTTAGTACTATCGTCTGTTTTAATTTTCGGGAGCGTTTCACTAACACCCGGTATATAATGAATTTAAAAGGAAAACTATCACAGCTAAGAATTAAGAGGTTAACGAGTAATAGTCGACCAAGTTTAAAATGCTCTTGGATTAGTAAAAATTTCGTTACAACTCTATAGAAAATAACCTAAAACTAGCTGCATCATAACTTTGTAATGTTATTGTAAACTGTTAAAAATAAACATTTTATGAAGAAAACGACTTTTATGCATTACTACTTAGCTTTACTTTTTCATTTGTGAGATAGATAGGGTATTATTTTCAAAATCGAAAAGTTTTTTAATCTTTTTTGAATACCCTATAGTCTGATTTAAAAATAACTCCTTCAGTTATAATCTTCCTATTTGGGCCCATTTTTAGTAATTGTAGCGGTCAAACCTTACGAACTTATTATGCTCATTATCAAGAATACCCACGTTTTGTGACGGGCAACTAGGGAACTCTAGCTCTACATTGTGCGTGACCCGACACGCACTTGGCCAGTTTTTTACTATTCTAAGATAAAAGTTTTTATTAGAAAATAAATGTTTTTTCTTGCAGAAGCCATACATCATGGGAAAATTCTTAGGGATACAGCTACACTACAAGACAGTGGAGTCAAAAATGGTGAAATGATACATGTGGTGAAAAGAAAAGTCGAGGCAGCACCCGCACCAGCTCCTACTTATTCTGATGCAGAATTACAGCAGTTAAATACATCATTACGGACATTAGGCTGCACACCAAATGCACCTGGGTGGACTCGAGCTATGCAGGTATTCATATATTTAAATTGTGTTAAGGCTTGAAAAGGTGCTTATTTTTTATTAAGTATGTACATTGTTGAGTATAAACCTCTTACATTATAATTGTTTATTATGACATTGTATTCGTTTAGCAATAAGAGCTCCTACAAAGAGCAATACTATTGTTATTGTTTAAAAAGAGTTACAGCCTGTACATACATACTTCCCATTGCTAGGCATATTTCTACTCTGAGAGTTTAAAAGGAAGCAAGTGTCCACCGCGATGCTCCAATGCGAGTTGGCAAAATTTTTCAGATAAACAGGCGTTTTTATGGCGTTTTCTTGTAAAGTGTTACTATATTTTTTTATATAAGTGTGACAATCAAGCTCACAGTCCACCTAATGGTAAGTGGATGCCACTACATTTATCCTCAATTAATAAACTACATGCAGATGCATTGTCACCCCTGAGGACTATTGTGAAATGTCGCGTTTATCAGTAAAAAGGGTCTCCAGTTCTACACTCACAATATGTAACACGGTAGAATTAAGTTGCTATTTTATGCGCTGGTGTTTTGTGAAAGCATGGTCCTACCCCGATCCAGCAGACCCATTTGTGCTACAACCATAACATAGCTGCAGCGTGACTCTACCATTAATAAGTATAATATATAGTTGTTCAATTAATGACATTTAAAAATATGTAGGGAACATGGTCTAATATTTCATAATGACTTTCACAAAAACCTATGAAGTTATTAACCACAGAATGTAATTCCTGTACTCACTCTGTGAAATGTTACTTTAAAAAAAACTGTCAGTCATAGAAGTCGTTAGAGTGAAAACTTCTTAGCTTCACAGACTTGAAGACATTATTATTGGGTTGTTAAAATATTTCTTTTAGGAAGTATTTTTAATAAAACTTCTTTTTATCAATGTATTATTATGTTAATAAAATTTTCATTGATTTCGCTGTTTTACATGAAAAAGAATGATTATAATATACATATACATATGTATCTGGGCGTGACGATCACGCGAGTTCAGTGTTTTTTCCCTATCCCAAAAGTGCCCAATGTGCCTAAAGAAGTTTTCAGTTTAAAAATTTTCACATAAAAAAATAACTTTGTATTCCTCGAATTTGCTCCTCGGTTTAGAAATTAATTTTGCCTTGCCACTTCTCACGCTGGAAGCCTTATCAACATTACCTATTTACAGGATGGCTTACCAGCTTTTTTTTTATAGGATAAGGGTGACAAACGAGCACACAGTCCACCTGATGGTAAGTGGTTGCTGCGACCCATAGACATCCACATCTATCCTCTATTACAAATCAAAATGCAGCTGCGTTTTCACCCGTGAGGACTAGGATGGAATGCCTCATTTCCAGTAAAAAGGGCCTCCGGCCACCTGCACTCACCAAGCGAAACGCAGAGGTAAACCTCTACTTCACGCTGGTATTCTGTGAGGTCGTGGTACCACCCCGGTTCGAGCCGGCCCATCCGTGCGACATCAAAAGCTGCCGCGTGGCTCTACCGCTGTTAGAAGCTATTAGGTAAAACTGTTTGTACACTAGTTTAAAAAATTATTACACTTTACCAGATTGCAGTATTATAATACATTTTTTCAGTTATTAAATGACGAAGCGACATTATCAGAAGTGATTGATCAGTCGCCATCTTTGAGCGAAGACTGCGTGGCTCTGTCAATCCTCCATGAAGTAGAACTCCTTGCGGCTTTAGGTGCTAATGTGCAGACAATGCGCAGAGGAGTCAACGCTCACCCCGACTTGCCGGCTGCCCTCCGCCATCTCACCAGGCTAGTGCGCTCCCGAAATACTTCCGCTAATGATAATGGTGAGTAATGTTACATTTGATCATTTACTGTAATGAAAACATGGAACACACAATCCTAAACATTCGTAAAACACAATTAATAATATACAAAATATTGTAAAACTAGCTGATACCCGCGATTTCGTCCGTGTTACACATATCACTGAACACGAAGTGCTTATAAAATCATTGTTTCTTAAAACTTTAATACCTTTATATTAAATGAAGATATCGCAATATTTTTTTTAGATAAGGGCCAAGTGTCTAAGATATAAAACTTAGACAACCTAATTGAAATCTATCTAATAGTTTTTCCGTGATGCGCGCACAACTGCAAACCTTTATCATTTTATTTATATAGATTCATACAGACCCGAATGGGGAACTCTTGAACTATCAAGGCCAAGTAAAAACTAAGACATTTCGGGCTTTTTAGGGTTCCGTAGTTACACAACAAGGGACCCTTATAGTATCGCCATGTCCGTCCGTCCGTCCGTCCGCGGTTTTGTTCAGAGACCCTAGGTGCTACAAATCTGTAATTTGGCATAGTTATAGATATTAATCACGCCTAGAAAACTGAAATAAAATCTTAAAAAACACTATTCCCTTGCAAGTAAATGGAGGATGTTTTTTTTTACCTGTCTATTCCATCATGTGGAGTATAATTGGATAGGTCTTTCTAAAACATTGAGGGTGTGGGACAACATCTTTTCGATTTAGGGGTCCCTTTGCGAAATATTTGTAGTATTTTTCATTAGAGTCATGTCCCCCCACCCCCCCACTACCAACTAAACCGCTGTTTTTAGAAATGTAAAAAGTATACACGATAGTAGTATATATAATGAAGTTAAAAGGAAAACTATCACAGCTAAGTAGAATTAAGAAGTTAACCGTTAATAGCCGAGCAACTTATAAAATGCACTTAGATTAGTAAAAATTTCGTTACAACTCCATAGAAAATGATCTAAAAACTAGATACATTATATATTTGTAATGTTATTGTCAACTGTTAAAAATAAACATTTAAAATGAAGAAAAGGACTTATATATGCTACTATAGATTTATTTTTTCATTTTTGGGATAGGCAGGAAGGATCTTTCTTACTTACTTACACTACTTTCACTTATTTTTTAGTTAGTAAGTATTGTAGGCCTCATACAATCATATAGCCTCATACAGTTTCATTCGTCACATTCTTGGTTTACGCGGGTGACCTCAGAATAATTTAAGGCAGTGGTGGTTTACGTGAAGGTTTCTTACGGTCATATGTGTATATCTTAGGATTGTACTGCCGGGAAATAATCAACTATGATCATCTTTGTACCTTAGCGTGTGAACGATTTGATGTAAATTGTATTATTTTCAAAATCGAAAAGTTTTTGTGATCTTTTTTAAACACCACTCTCTATAAGTATGATTTGAAAATAAGTCCTTCAGTTACGCCCTTCCTATTTGGGCCCATTTTTTGTCGTTATAGCTGTCAAACCGCGAACTCACTTATTATGCTCATTGTCAAGGAAGCCCACGTATTGTGACGGGAAACTAGGGAACCGTACCTCTACCTGTACAGTTTTTTTTTTTTATAATTATTGAGCACAATACTACACTTACATGGCTAAAAGTAATTGTTAGAAAACGCAAACCGCTAGGTTTCATCTATGCTGTACAGTTGACGCAAGGCCACACACAATTTCCTTTTTAAAAGATTTCCGCATTACATTTATGGAACCTACAATATGATATACGAGTATGTGAAGGTTTTAATTCCCTTTTCAATGTTAATGTTTCAATACTACCTATAAATGAAATCATTTATTTTTACAACCTTTCAAAGTAGAATGAACTTTGAATATGTTCATATAATAAAAAATAGAGAAAATTATATTTCTAGAGCAGGTGGTAAACCTGATAAAGACATTAAGTATAATGTTAGCATCTACGGAAATCGATACCTATTATTCTCCATACATTTCTTTATCGTTTCTCCGCCATCGTCCCTCGTCCCCGCCATTACATTAGATTTGATAGACCACAAATCCTCACAAAAGAACACCGATTCCTCCCAAGGATGATTCGCGAGGCTATTGAAATTAAAAAACATCCTAATTTCAATAGAGAAGATGGATGGGTGCTGCCATCTGCTTGGGATCCCATAATTAATAAAATCAAATCCAAACCCAAGTATACCACTGCTAGACTTCAAGATACTGTAAGCTCATTCTGCGTAAATCGAACCAAAAATTAATATTAAAAAACTGAAGGTAGCCGGGCTAACTGTGACATCAGGGGACGTCAAACACCTCAGTCCCCCGTGACCACGGGTGCTAGAAAGCACCCGAAACGTCGGGAATATAAAATAAGTTAATATACGCGATAAAATCTGTAAAAATTAGTTTTATTTAAATGCGTACATTCTATACGTTGTAGTTATTAGTTATATTTGATTTGGTTTAGTTTTGTCACAAAATGTACCGAAAAACAGCATAATTTGGCCCGATTTGCAAACGCACCCTTAAGACCTATCCGTTGGAAGACACTATTGAGGTCATTGAGCATAGTGCTTAGGTCCCCTAACGATTCTGCCATAAGGACTATATCGTCGGCAAATCAAAGGTGAGTGATGTACTCGCCGTTGATGTTAATACCGTATTCTTTCCAGTCCAGAAACTTGAAAACGTCTTCCAATGCAGCGGTCAAGAGTTTCGGGGATATAACCTCACCCTGTGTTACATTTCTCTGCAGTTGGTTAGGTTTCGTACTCTGGTTTTGTACTCGGATAGCCATCGTAGCCCTACTGTACAAACACTTCAGCAGTACGATATACGGACAGTCAACTTGGCACCGCTGAGGGGACTGCAGCACCTCATAGTCCACATTTTTTTCAGAATCAAATAGATTTTCTATATTTATTTTTATAGGAGAGGGGGCAAACGAGCATGCGGCTCACCTGATGGTAAGTGACTACCGCCGCCCATAAACAGCTGCAACACCAGGGGAATTGCAGATGCGTTACCGGCCTTTTAAAAAGGAGTAGGCTCTTTTCTTGAAGGTCCCTAAGTCGTATCGGTCCGGAAAAATCGCTGGTGGTAATCGATTCCACAAGGAAGTTGTGCGAGGGAGAAAACTTCTTCTAAATCACACAGTGGTGGACCGCCAGTCATCCAGATGGTATGGATGGTATCGCGAGTTTTGTCGCGATGTGCGATGGTGAAATTGGACGGCTGGATATAGTCCGAACAATTCCTCAGAGCACTCCCCGTGATAGATGCGATAAAATACGCAAAAAGATGCAATATCTTTACGCAGTGCCAGTGTGTCAAGCAGATCGGAAAGAACTCGGTCGTCGACGATTCGAACCGCTCTGCGCTGGATGCGGTCAAGTGGAAGGAGCTGTCACTGGGGAGCCCCTGCCCAGAGATGGGAACAGTATTCCATGTGAGGCCGAACCTGCGCCTTGTAAAGTTGCAAGCTGTGTGCCGGCATGAAATACTGTCTCGCTCTGCTGAGCACGCCAAGCTTTTTAGAGGCCAATTTGGCCTTCTCTTCCAAGTGAACACGAAACTGCACATATGCCAGACATAGTGGCAAATTGTACTCCTCGGACTTATGTACAATTTGCCGTAGGGTATGTATGTGTTCTATGGTGCTAAAGCCTTTTCGGAAACCGGCTTGTTCGGGAGGCTGGAAATCGTCGAGTCTGCAAGCGAGACGATTCGTAATGACTCTCGAAAACAGTACGCAGTAGGCTCAGAAGGGAAATCCGTCTGTAGTTCTACAAGAGAGCGTTGTTGGTTTTCTTGAAGAACAAGACCACCGCATTTCTGCTCCACGCCTCTGGTGTAGTGCCACCATGGAGGACGGAATTAAAGAGCTTCTGCTTCACGAAGAGGACGGAGCGTTGACTTCATTAGACAAGACCTCTCCAACTTAACGTTTAGATTCAGTGTGCCTCTACCCATTCGGTGATCGCTACCAGTTTTTACCCTCGCGATTACTGAGACATCACTGAACAGTTGACGTCTGATCGTCATAATGAAGTTAATCTAACTTTTAGGCGAACCGTCGGGGCTCAACCAGGTCCACTTCCTCTGGGACCGCTTCTGGAAGAAAGAATTCATCATAAAGAGGCCCCCTTTTGCCATGAAGTCGGCCAGCTGCTGGCCCCTTGGGTTCCCTTGCCCTATTCCAAATTTCCGTACATTCAGCTCACCGTTCTCTCATGTGTCTAGTTTTGCGTTGAAGTCTCCCATTTACACCACCGTATATTAGGTTTTAGAGGAATGGATGGCTTTAGATATATCCTCATACATTTCCTCCACCTCCTCATCAGGATGTGCTGTGGTTGGTGCGTAAACCTGTATGACCTTCAGCGAATACCATTTGGTAATTCTGAGTATACGGTACGCAACCCTCGCCGACACACTCAATCTTTACAACGTTGTTAACGAGAGACTTGTGGACGATAAATCCGACATCTTCTTGGCACAGATGGTTGCCCTCCCGATGATAGAACAAGTTGCCGGATTCGAGGATTAGTATGTCCTCCCCTCTCTTCGGACCTCGGATAATCCTATAATATTCCAGCATAACTTGTCTATCTCTTCTCCAGCTCCAGGATATTTTCGTCAGTCCTCAGGGTGCGTGTGTTATATGTTGCCGAGTCCTCTTAGGTGGCAACCGAACCTCCACCGAAGATTTTTAGCACCCCCTGCCCCGCCGTTATCATGGTCACTAGGGGCCATCTCTTCGTAACTTTATTTATTGCCATAGTTGGCACGCTTGGTAAACGGGTTGGCAGCATTTTTTTTATTGTTGTTTTACTGTTATCAGAAAGATGCTCCTGCCCATCTTCTGCCTCAGTTTCCCTTCGTCGCCTCTTACGACACCCACGGGAAGATATGGGGTAGTGGGTATTCTTACCCGCCACTACACGGGGATAATCTAATCCTAAAATATCCCAATGTAACTTGTCTATATCTTCTTATAATTCCAGGATCTTCTCGTCAGTCCTCAGGGTGCGTGCGAGTCGTCTTAGGTGACAACTGAAACCCCACCGGAGATTATTAGCATCCCCTGCCCCGCCATTACCGTGGTCGCCACTGTATTCAGAAATAGCGGGGCTGCCGGGGACTGGGACCGTTTCTTTATGTCGTTGCTCATCTTTGCTATAGTTGCCATGCCTGGCAGGCGGTTTGGCAACCGCAGTTTGGCTATGTCAGTTACTCTTTGTCGTTCTTCTACGGATTTTATCAACTTTGAGAAAGCTCCATGACTCGCTTAGTTACTTTGAGTTTTTTCATACGGCCAGTAGTGAAGGACGACATTTCGGTTTCATAAGTCAGTAATGCTTGCTGCCTATCTCCAGTCTCGGTTTCCATTATATTTTTCGGCAATATTTTTCATAGTTAATAATATTTTCAGTGCCTACATCAGGGTTCGCGTATTCACTTGAGGCTCTGTCGGAGGATGAAGACGTTGAGGAAGAGGAGACTGAAGAAGGCGGTGAAAGAAGTGCGATTACGCAGGAACATCTCGCAGCTGCTTTACAGGTACACCGTACAGCTAATGCAGTTGCATTTCCTTATTATTGGTAAGCCTTCAGTAACCTTAAATAATTGCTAATGAGGGATAATAATCTTACGCTCACCAGATGTCGCTAGTTGGGACTGAAGTGAACTTATTTGTTATGCAAATAGTCACACATTGTCATCATAATTTTAAAACTTGCGATATCATTATAAGTTTTTCGGTTTCTAGTGTATGTATTATTATTTACGGATTATTTAATTATTTAAAAAGAACATCTGTATTTTGTTTTATCTATTTCTAATCTAATTAATATAAAATATTACTAATATTCCAGAAAGAAACATTAATCTCTACATTTTTCTAACAAATTAACTTCCATTCCAAAGAGGCGGCGCGCTGGTGGCAGAAAAAGTCGTGGGTGTATGTCAGAGTAGAAATGCATTTTGACATATAATTCACATTTAATCTAACACAGTCGGATGCGCAAATTCGTAAACTAATTACATGTCCTTCTCTTCGTTTATATGATATTATTATAAAGTTTATTTTTCATTCACCGTCTTTAAAAAGGAGGAGGTTCTCAATTTGAGTGCATGTTTTTTTTGTATGTATGTTATTGATATCTTCGTAGACTGTGAACCTTCAAAAACAGAACCGAATTAACCAATATTAATGATTCTTTTTTTTTTTAAATTAAATAGGCTTTACCTTAAGGGTGGTTCCATTGAATTTTGAAGATAACTCCGCCCCCAAGGATGGAAAATAGGGGAATAAGTTTCATATTGGACTATTGTTTAAGGAATTTCATATGATATCTTCACAGGCTTAGAACCGATTTTAATGATTCTTTTTTATTAAATAGGTTTTACTTGAAGGGTGGTCCCATATCCCCCTTCCCCTCAGACTTTCAAAGAGACCAGACGTATCATTAGTTAGCTATAATATTTATGTTTAAATGCAGACAAAATCAAATAAATAATTAGGAGTGCATAAAATTGAAGAAGTGTTCTTTAACTCTCAACACTAGTCTTCTATCATCATCATCATCATCATTACAGCCCTTCACAAGTCCACTGCTGAACATAGGCCTCCCCCAAAGAATGCCACAAAGCACGGTCCTGAGCCACCTGCATCCATCGACTTCCTGCATATCTTACCAGGTCGTCACTCCATCTAGTGGGGGGACGTCCTACACTTCGCCTGCCGGTACGAGGCTGCCCCTCGAGAACCTTTCTTCCCCATCGGTTGTCGGTTCTTCGAGCTATATGGCCGGCCCTATAGTATATAGATATATATATATAGTATATATATATATATATATATATATATATATATATATATATATATATATATATATATATTCTTCTATACAGACATTAAATTGCCATGCGACTGTGTGAGTAAAACTCTTATTATTGAAGTGTATAAATTGTTTGCAAATTAATAGTTCAAACGAGAAAGAAACGCCTAATCGTTCCGTCATTGGATAAAACAGAGATAGCATACATTAGTATTGTATGCATAGGACGAGAGATCAACTAATATTATAACAGAAAGGCTTTTTGTATAAGAATCATCGATCGACGACCAGTTGCTTGACCTCTAAGCAAATAGTAACTAAACATATTGGAGCTTGTTATATTTGCCCTGGTACATTATTTTAACGTCTCTATGATTTCTCGCTCGCCACCGCGGTCTACTACTTCGCAGCTGCTGAATATTTTTGCTACTAGCCATTTCGACGGCGGCCATCAACTTTACATCGCAAACACTATGCCATTCAGACCCAAATATTTTTATTCTGATTCCGGAGGCCAGCCGAACATAGCTTACCGCACCAAAAGGAAGCGTGAAGATGAATTCAATATATTTAAAATTGATGGTAATAGAATGTTTAAGGAACTTATTCGAGAACAACAGTACTTCTAAAATTTAAAAGACCAACCGACATCAATATAAATAATTAATAATAACTCAAAAACAATTGGTCAGACTATGATCTAATTTATATGGGACCACATAAGAAGCACCAATTTCAAATAAAAAAGAATAATCGAAATCGGTTCACCCAGAAAATAGTTATGAGGTAACACACATAAAAAAACAGTAGAATTGAATACCTCCTCCTTTTTGAAGTCGGTAGAAAATGGAGAAGATTAAGACACAAAATGAATCCTTAAAACAGGCCGTGGATTTTGACTCGACAGTGTATGACACCTTTCTAAAAAGAATAGAAAATCTAGTACCAGAAAAAAAAAATGATCAAAAAGCAAATACAATTTTTAGAAGAAAAAGGGGAAGCATTAGAGAGGCAACTCCGATCATCTAGTCTCGAAATCAGAAATGTACTCAAGAAAATGAATGAAACAAAGCGTGATTTAATTGAGACCACAGTAAAATTGGGTGAAACCGTAAATGCTTCCATTCAACCGTCAGATATAAAGGACGTTTTTCGTGTCCATTCCGAAAGACAATAATTGCTGAATTTACGACAGTTTTAACTAAGGAAAAAAAATTACAATCAAATAAAACGTTCAACAAATAAGTAATGCCGTAAAATTAAACAGCCACTAGCTACATATCGATGGACCAAAGTTATCAATATATATTTCAGAAAACCTAACCCTCAAAGCCAAGCGTCTATTCTTCCTAGCCAGAGAGCCCGCAGTGCTTCAGCGGTATAAGTATTGCTGGACATCTTTCGGGAAAGTTTTCCTTCGCAAAGAAGATGGGTCTAAAATAATTCGTATCACATCAGCCCTATTTTATTTTATTTTTCATGCTTCATTGAAACAGAAACAGAAACTTTTTTATTCAATATAAATTATAAATAATACTTATTGAAAGTCACTCTTTTGTATGATTACCACTGGTTCGTTTCATTTCTCTGTTAATTTATAATTTAAACATAGGTTATACTATCTCAGTAAGATGTAAGATAAAATGTAACTATTATAACCATTCACACTCACATTCAACACACATCAATCATATAACACTCATACAACACTTCATCGTTATTCATTCCTATTATACATAAAGCTACACTACATAAATAAACCCAACGCAACGCACACGTAAAGCGGCAAAATCACTCTAAATATTCATTGAATATTATTTATGTAAAGTTTTGTTACCAATTTTATCCTATTTTATTATTAAATGAGTAATAATATTTTTGCATATTCCACAATTAAGGCTTTGTTTCTTTAAATAGTATGTTGTACGTTTCATGGAGTAAGCCCTTAAATAAATACCGGCCAATTTACGCCAAATGAAGATGTCTCAAATAACATTGATTCATACCACCCAATGTTATGTTGTTTAATTTTTTTAGGGTACTTTTCATGTCGTTGTAATTATTTTGTCATAAAATCAAAATTCTTGATTGATGATAGATGCAGGTATCTATAAGCCACTTACCTCTATGAGCCAGCATCTACTACTATAAGTTATAATCGATTAAGGATCAAAAATGTGAATGCCTTGTCACCCTCGAGAACTAAGATAGAATGCCTCATTAGCAATGAAATGGGTCTGCAGGTTTTTACACTCACCATTCAAAACACAGCAGCGTTAAGATGCTATTTTATGCTGGTTTTATGTGAGGGTATGGTCTTACCCAAGTCAAGCCGACCCATTGCCACTACCATGTTAAATTTGCAAACTATACTCACTCCAGGCAGCAACAGAGGCGGTCTTCTCTCCTAGTAATCGTGCTGGAGGCAGTCAAGAAAGTTTACTACGTCTTTTGCAAGCAGCTGGAGACAGGGGCCCCTCGAGACCCTCAAATACCACTGAATCTAACACGCCAACTGGCTCAGGTAATACATCTTTAAAGCTTATTAGAGTGGAATGTATACAAATTTTTTTGATGTGGCTCTGACGGAAAATATGAGCGACTGATAGTAGATAAACCATCCAAATAATAAAAGAGCCCATATCTCATACTATACCCATATAGGATACTAATAATAACAGAATATAATAGAAGTAATAAAACTATTATTTAAATAAATAGAAATAATTTCTCTTTATTCAATTAAAATTTCAAATGAAGATGAGAGACAGCCGTGGTAGCTCAGATGGTTAGCGCTCGCTGTAAATTTCACAGTACGCGAGCAACCCGTGTTCGATCCCCACCGGCACCAATGAAATTGTTAATTGCAATTTTAAGTTCTCATTTACCATGTGCTCGGCGGTGAAGGAAAACATCGTGAGGAAACCTGCATGTCTGAGACATAAAAAAAATAATTTCGAAGACGTGAAGTCTGCCAACACGCATTAGGGCAGCGCGGCGGACATGTCCTTGCCCTAAAACCCTCTCAGAAATGAGGGGAGGCCCGTGCCCAGCAATGGGACGTATATAGGCTGTAACTTTAACTTTTTTCAAATGAAGATGTTAAAAATTAATTAGCTAAGATCCGCGCAATATAATTAAATGATGTGTCTTACCTAGTTTGAAGAGCACCTACATCTCTCTCTCTCTCAATTGCGTGCACTATCCCCGTTACCACTAATCGCAGCACCACTACTCCAAACACTAGTACTCTTCAAACTAAGTAAGACATAATTTTATTTTATCACGCGGATCTTAACTAGTTAATTTTTACATATATAATATAATGCATTGCCGCAAAGTAACGCAAGATTATAGAGGTTCCTCTGACCGATGAAGAAAAGGCGAAACAAGTAATAATAGCTTTACGCTCACAAACCTGCCTGAACACTATTGTCATACGGGCAACATCAATTGTGAACTGCATAAACTAAAAAGGCCTTTGTCCATCTGTGGGTTTAAAAAAGTGCGAGTAACTAATGAAACATCTTTACATGTTTTCCGTGCCTCGGAATGCACGTAAAGCTGTTGGTCCTGCACATGGTCTTTCTCCGGACCATGAGAGTGAGGAAAAAAGATTGCACTTGTGTTTGCAATTCATTAGTGTCCTATCCAGCACAGATGACCAGCCTTAATTGAGACTGGCCGCCATGACTGAAATTCAATTTAGAAGACATTTCATTACCAATGGGAATGACGCAGTCAGAGTGATAATAATTATTTCACAGGCACCAGCCGCGCTGTAATAACTTCAGAAATGTTCAGTGAAGCTATATCAGAGGCCATTAACAGAGCTGGCAGTCGAAATGCAGCTAGCACACCTATGGACCAAAGCACCGCAGGTAAACTATGATTGCACTACGCTTTAGTTCCTATTTTAATTAATCATGAAACAGGTTGAAAATAATATGTATTTTCCACACATCAGATTGAATATTCCTATATTACTCGGACTCATCATTTTTTTCATAATAAAGATATCACAATAATCCTACCAAAATGTGAAAATTTTTTAGTTGCTTTGATGTGGCGTCAATGTGCGTTGATGTGACATTGATGTGCGTTAATATGACGTTCATCTGCGTTGATGTGGCGTTGATGTGGCGTTGATGCGACGTTGATGTGCGTTGATGTGATGTGGATGTGACATTGATGTGCGTTAATATGACGTTCATCTGCGTTGATGTGGCGTTGATGCGACGTTGATGTGCGTTGATATGGCGTTAATGTGGCGTTGATGTGACGTTGATGTGTCGTTGACGTGCGTTGATGTGCGTTTGATGTGCGTTGAAGTGGCGTTGATGTGACATTGATGTGCGTTGAAGTGGCGTTGATGTGACATTGATGTGCGTTGATGTGACGTGGATGGGACATTGATATGCGTTAATATGACGTTTATCTTCGTTGATGTGGCGTTGAAGTGCGTTGATGTGCGTTGATGTGACGTGGATGTGACATTGATGTGCGTTAATATGACGTTCATCTGCGTGTATGTAGCGTTGATGCGACGTTGATGTGCGTTGATATGGCGTTGATGTGGCGTTGATGTGACGTTGATGTGCGTTGATGTGGCGTTGATGTGTCGTTGACGTGCGTTGATGTGGCGTTGATGTGCGTTTGATGTGCGTTGAAGTGGCGTTGATGTGACATTGATGTGCGTTGAAGTGGCGTTGATGTGCGTTTGATGTGCGTTGATGTGGCGTGGATGTGACATTGATATACGTTAATATGACGTTCATCTGCGTTGATGTGGCGTTGATGTGCGTTGATGTGCGTTGATGTGACGTTGATGTGCGTTGATGTGATGTGGATGTGACATTGATGTGCGTTAATATGACGTTCATCTGCGTTGATGTGGCGTTGATGCGACGTTGATGTGCGTTGATATGGCGTTGATGTGACGTTGATGTGCGTTGATGTGGCGTTGATGTGTCGTTGACGTGCGTTGATGTGGCGTTGATGTGCGTTTGATGTGCGTTGAAGTGGCGTTGATGTGACATTGATGTGCGTTGAAGTGGCGTTGATGTGACATTGATGTGCGTTGAAGTGGCGTTGATGTGACATTGATGTGCGTTGATGTGGCGTGGATGTGACATTGATATGCGTTAATATGACGTTCATCTTCGTTGATGTGGTGTTGAAGTGCGTTGATGTGCGTTGATGTGCGTTGATGTGACGTTGATGTGCGTTGATGTGTTGTGGATGTGACATTGATGTGCGTTAATATGACGTTCATCTGCGTTGATGTGTCGTTGACGTGCGTTGATGTGGCGTTGATGTGCGTTTGATGTGCGTTGAAGTGGGCCTTGATGTGACATTGATGTGCGTTGAAGTGGCGTTGATGTGACATTGATGTGCGTTGATGTGGCGTGGATGTGACATTGATATGCGTTAATATGACGTTCATCTGCGTTGATGTGGCGTTGATGTGCGTTGATGTGACGTTTATGTGCGTTGATGTGCGTTGATGTGACGTGGATGTGACATTGATGTGCGTTAATATGACGTTCATCTGCGTGTATGTGGCGTTGATGTGCGTTGATGTGACGTTTATGTGCGTTGATGTGCGTTGATGTGACGTGGATGTGACATTGATATGCGTTAATATGACGTTCATCTTCGTTGATGTGGCGTTGAAGTGCGTTGATGTGACGTTGATGTGCGTTGATGTAACGTGGATGTGACATTGATGTGCGGTAATATGACGTTCATCTGCGTGTATGTGGCGTTGATGCGACGTTGATGTGACATTGATGTGCGTTGAAGTGGCGTTGATGTGCGTTGATGTGATGTTGATGTGGCGTTGATGTGCGTTGATGTGTGTTTGATGTGCGTTGATGTGACATTGATGTGCGTTGAAGTGGCGTTGATGTGCGTTGATGTGATGTTGATGTGGCGTTGATGTGCGTTGATGTGCGTTGATGTGACGTTTATGTGCGTTGATGTGCGTTGATGTGACGTGGATGTGACATTGATGTGCGTTAATATGACGTTCATCTGCGTGTATGTGGCGTTGATGTGCGTTGATGTGACGTTTATGTGCGTTGATGTGCGTTGATGTGACGTGGATGTGACATTGATATGCGTTAATATGACGTTCATCTTCGTTGATGTGGCGTTGAAGTGCGTTGATGTGCGTTGATGTGACGTTGATGTGCGTTGATGTGACGTGGATGTGACATTGATGTGCGGTAATATGACGTTCATCTGCGTGTATGTGGCGTTGTTGCGACGTTGATGTGACATTGATGTGCGTTGAAGTGGCGTTGATGTGCGTTGATGTGATGTTGATGTGGCGTTGATGTGCGTTGATGTGTGTTTGATGTGCGTTGATGTGGCGTGGATGTGACATTGATATGCGTTAATATGACGTTTATCTGCGTTGATGTGGCGTTGATGTGCGTTGATGTGACGTTTATGTGATATTGATGTGCGTTAATATGACGTTCATTTGCGTTGATGTGCGTTAAAGTGGCGTTGATGTGTGTTTTATGTGCGTTGAAGTGGCGTTGATGTGCGTTGATGTGATGTTCATGTGGCGTTGATATGCGTTGATGTGCGTTGATGTGACGTTGATGTGCGTTGATGTGGCGTTGATGTGACGTTAATGTGCGTTTGATGTGAGTTGAAATGGCTTTGATGTGCGTTGATGTCACATTGTTGTGCGTTGATGTCACGTTGATGTGCGTTGATGTGACGTTGATGTGAGTTGATGTGGTGTTGATGTGTGCATGTGAAGCGCACGCCGCACTGGGTCACTGGAAACCGCTCTGCGCGTAGAAGTCCGAACAGACCACACCCGGACTACTAGTGTAAAATGGCATTTGCATACTGCATCTCATAATTAGTAATTTTTTGTATTTGTAAAGATAATTACGCTACTTATGTTGCTGGTTCTTCTCAAGACATAGGAATTTTCGGAACCACTTTTTAATAAAAAATTGTTTTTCGTATAGAAAATCTATTTGATTCTATTGGACCAATTGGAGTTTCTATACAACATGATAGAATACATAATGGTGATCTTGATTATATTGTAGGTCTTAATTTATTTTGCAATGTGTCTTACGAAAAAATGAATTTATATTTTAGCGTCGTCGTCACAGAGCCCAGTTGGAACGAGGGATGAAAATTTTAGCACTCAATTAAATCATATGCATGAGATGGGACTTTTGGATGATGCTCTAAACGTACGCGCGCTGCTTATATGCTCAGGTAAAAAATTCAATATTTTAAATTCGCACCAATGCACGTGTAGTATCTATAATCTAAGGATTCCTAAAGATTTGCCCTTTAAATAGGTACAACATTTATGTACAAATCTAATTATTATTAAAAAACTCTAACCCATCACATATCTGTATAATCACCACTATTATGAATATGATATTTATTATATTTAGGATATTTTTATTGTATTCTCATCTGGTTGATTTATATATTTCCATTCATCCATCAATTATAGCCTCATAAAATCAGCCAGTGATACCTGTCAAAGGTCCACTGCTAAAAATAGGCTAAATTGCCTTATATAGGTTTGCTAGCACATTTGCTACAGTTTGCACGCTTAGTTACCGGGTTATCAAACACACTTTTTTTATTACGTTTCGGCTCTAAACATCGCGACCAGTCTCCGGAGACCACCATAACGTATTAATAGAACCTCCGGATCTGCTCGACTCCTAAACTCTTAATGTCTCTGGTCCGTTATACACTAACACTATATAATCACCTAGTGTCACAAGCGCACAGGTCAACGGATAAGAAGCGCCCCAGATTCGATGTTCTGAACATCGAACTATACAAGTTAGCCGTCAAAACCGGTGCTAGTCCTCCCTGCTCGGACGGCGGTAAGGTAACTCGTCTGACCACAGATATGCGTATAGGTGAACACTTTGATAAGAAAACTTACGCTCGGGCATAATCGACATCCTCATCATCTTCAGTCCCTCTTTTTATATAGTCTGATGTCTGTTCCTGAGCCCGATGAAATTAAAAGTCATCTATCTGGCTAACATCACAGAAAATGGGTTATTTTGAGTTGTTAGTAAAATTATCAAGAAGATGCTGCTGGCCATCTTCTGTTTCATTTCCTTCTGTTGCTTTTTACGATACCCCACCGGCCGATATAAGCTAGTGGATTATATTAGGCCATTATGGTTATGAATGGTGCACGTGAGGTTGTCAGTTAGGTACAGGTACAGTAGGAGGCTGCCACTGGAGAACGTTTCTTCCCCATCGGTTGTCGGTTCTTCGAGCTATATTGCCGGCCCATTGCCACTTCAGCTAATCCGTTGGGCTATGTCGGTTACTCTGGTTCTACTGCGGATATCCTCATTTTTAAGTTTATCACGCAGAGAAACTGCGAGCATAGCCCTCTCCATAGCTCGCTGAGCGACCTTGGGCGTCCTCATACGGCCAGCAGTGAAGGACCACGTCTTAGGTCCATAAGTCATCACTGGCAACTCGCGCTGGTTGTACAATCTCGTTTTGAGGTATACCTGACGAGAAGATGTGTCGTAGTTTCCCGAACGCTGCCCAGCCGAGTTAAATCCGTCGATTGACGTCTCGGTCGAAGTTGGACTTACCTAGTCGGATTATTTGTCCCAGCTAAACATACTGGTCAACAACCTCGAGCTTAGTGCTCCCAACAACTACAGGCATAGGTGTGACAGGTACATTAAAATGCTCTTTGTTTTGTCCATGTTCATCTTAAGACCTATCTGTTTGGAGACACTATTGAGGTCATTGAGCATAGTGCTTATGTCCTCCAGCGATTCTGCCATAAGAACTATATCGTCGGCAAATCGAAGGTGAGTGATATACTCGCCATGGATTTTAATACCGTATGCTTTCCAGTCCAGTAGCTTGAAAACGTCTTCCAATGCAGCGGTGAAGAGTTTCGGGGATATAACGTCACCCTGTCTTACACCTCTCTGCAGTTGGATAGGTTTCTACTGTACAAACACTTCAGCACTTCGATATCAACTTGGCACCTGAAGAGACTGTAGCACTGCCCAAATTTCGAAGAAGTCAAAGGCTTTCTCATACTCCACATACGGAAGGCGAAGTCACAGATTGTACTCTTCTGTACAATCTGCCGAAAGGTGTGTATGTTGTTTATGGTACTAAAGCCTTTTCGGAAACCGGCTTGTTCGGGAGGCTGGAAGTCATCGAGTCTGGATGCGAGACGATTCGTAATGACTCTCGAAAACATCACGTAGACGCGGCTCAGAAGGAAAATCGGTCTGTAGTTCTTCAAGAGAGCGTTGTCGCCTTTCTTGAAAAACAAGACCATCGCTTTTCTGCTCAACGCCTCCAGAATAGTGCCACCATGGAGGTCGGAATTAAAGACTAGACATTTTACCGCAACTTAATTTTATTACAAATTTATTTTAGTGAACAGCCTAAAGTTTTTATAAAAATCTAACCGGAATCATGTAATCTGAAAAAAATGCGTGTAACGAACATGGGAGTCCTCAATACCTTGCTTTTACGTCAATACTAGCGCCATCTCATAGGCTGCAAGAGCACTACACAGTTTTTACACATTTTGTTCAAGAGATGGCGCCACTGCCGGCGTGAATTATTTCATATGATTTATTATTTACTTCAATAAATAAAAAAAACAGTTATTATTTTATTGTAAATGCTTTAATATTCTGGACATTAGGTATAGCTTTTACTTTGATACTAGCGCCATCTCACAGTCATTAAAAGCACTATTTTCCCCAATAATTTTACACATTTTATTAAAAATATGGCGTCATTGCTGGCATTTATTATTTATGCCGAAGCCTATATACATTAATTGTTAATTTCTCAGTCTTCCCGTCAGATACCGTAATACTAATATTAATTTTGTAATCTATAGGTTATAACGAATAAATTGACATGTATTTCATTAAGTTACGCCATAATTTGTGGTGGGCCCATTCTCCATACAAAAAGAAATTGTTACCTTTGCAAAATAAAATATTAAATGGATGTTCCTTAGCCACTTAATCGTCCAACCCGCGCGAGTGATTCTCGACTAACCTGTCCGCGCATTAAATGTCACTATTTTTTTACAACCGCGCGAGAATGTCTTAACAAAAACGATTACTACTGAAAAACAACTATAGCTACATTCAAATAAAAAATATTCTCAAAAGACACAAAGAATTCAAAATTTAATTTTGTCAAAAGAAAATTAGTCAAATTAAAAATAAAGGCTGAAAATGAAGCTTAAAAACGGGAATATCAAAAATAATCGTATTTATTTTTTATTTCCAGTTTTACAAGAAAAGTATAATACTTATAACTACTTTTTACGTGGTAGAGCCATACTGCAGCTATATTTCTGGTATAGTTGTAACACGAATGGGTCGGCTCGACCGGGGAAGGACCACGCTCTCACAGAATATCAGCGTAAAATAGCAGCTTAATGCTGCTGTGTTTCGTATGGTGAGTGTAGAGAACCGGAGACCCTTTTTACTGGAAACGAGGCATTCCATCTCAGTCCTCACGGGTAACAACGCATCTGCATTTTGATTCGTGATCGAGGATAAATGTAGATGTCTATGGGCCACAGCAACCACTTACCATCAGGTGGACTGTGTGCTCGTTTGTCACCCTTATCCTATAAAAAAAAAAACTTACTGGAGACAATTATTTTATATTATAATAGTACATGATACTCCCTTTAAAATGACACCAATATCAATAATATCTTATATACATAAGTGTATAATGTTTACCAAATATATACATTTGAATAAATACGCAAATAAACAAATAAAAATAAGTTTTAATCATTTCTAGACACATCTCAACAGATATTTCGTTTATAAATGGCTATCAACGTGTCAATAGTGAATCATTCTTTTATATTTAGCACTCATTTAACACAAAAAACTGATTAGAATACATTTTAAACAACATATAATCAATAAACGATGATCGCGTATAGTGATTAAAATTTCGAGCTAAATTATTATATGTAAACGTTTTGAAATTGTCGTGATGAAACATATTTCTTAAAGAAATATCTTCACAATTAGTTTGATGTATAATAACATTAGAAATAACGTGTAAAAACCGAAAAGTTATCACATTTTTGATCGAATTTCTCACATTTTAACAATCCACAAATAAAAATGACGAAATTTTATTTTTAACTTTTTTTTCTTAATATTTTGTTACTATTATGCAGATAAAATTAACACTCACAGATGACAAATTTATAATAGCACCATCTATAATTTTTTACTGTATTAATAACATCTATCTTTTGCGCTGTACACGTTTAAACCGAAAGACGTTTCGTGACTGTAGTCACCATGGACAGGTGAGGCAATAATTGTTTTTGGGGACTTTAGTCACCGTGGACGGTTGAGTAGTTAGGCGCTTTTTAATATAGTTACGAGCTTGGGGTTCGAAATAATTAAAAACTGCCGAGTGAATTACCAATATTGACTATTTAATTACACAACACTAATTAAACCTTAAAATCACACTAATAATAAAACACAGTTCGCCGTTATTTCGCTTCGAAGTATTCTCTTGTATCATCGCCAATTCAATACTGCCCCGTTCGTGGTCTATACCGGCCTTATATAGGGCCTCAGATAGTTTCCAGAACCTTCTACTGTAGCGACATCTAGAATGTTCGAGTACATTATCGGTCCCGAAATTTCTGGAAGGATCTCGACTCTCCTAGTTCTGCTACTCGACACTAGAGGGCGCTAGTGTAACTAGTGTTGCCATGTACAAGACATTAATAGTGGCGCGCAACACTTTCTTTTACTCGACACTAGAGGGCGCTAGTGTAACTAGTGTTGCCATGTACAAGACATTAATAGTGACGCGCAACAATATTAATGACCTTAATTACTATCTCGCAGAAATCTATATCTATACAAATAAATAAAATTGAAGTGTCTGTTTGTAATGTCAAAATTACAGCTTTTTATTAAATGCATATGAAAGTATATAGGGTACTACTAACAAAAATACAATTTTTAGAGTTTTGTCTGTCTGTCCGTCTGTCTGTCTGTCTGTTTGTTCCGGCTAATCTCCGAAACGGCTAGACCGATTTTGACGGGATTTTCACTGGCAGATAGCTGATGTCACAAGGAGTAACTTAGGATACTTTTATTTTAGAAAAAGAATTACACCCCAAATAACACGCGGGCGAAGTCGCGGGGAACAGCTAGTATAGTAATATTTCTGTGTCTGCGGCAGTTCAGACAAAAGTATAGAAAACAACTATAATATTTTTAACGAGTTTATAGCTCATAGCGTCCCGCTAGCTTACGTTTTTGCATACATTTTTTTTAACTTATTTACAAAATATCATCCCATATTATGATATTATATTGTCATACAAAAACGACTCAGTTATTAAACGTTTCACGTGTAGATATGTGAACTGTTCATCAAATTTTCATATTACATAAAGCGATTATGGGGGATGTAATTTGATCGAAAATGAAAAAAAAAACGTTATGTAACATCGTTACAGGTAGGTAGAACGAAATTATAACGGATTCTCATGTGACGGTGGGAACCTTCAAGAAGTGCTATAGAAAGTAGTTTTAAAGAATAAAACTGTAACTCAATAAACTAATCTAATTTTCACAAATAACTTCTCAATTGATTTGTCATAATTGCGTGCTGTCTTGACGTCTAATTTTGAAATTGTTTTTGTATATAAAAAAATGTTATTTCTTTCAGGTGACGTCAACGCAGCTATAAATCTGGTATTTAGTGGCGCCATTGGTGATGACTAAAAACAATTAATTTTATTTGGAAGCCATTGTTAATATAATGTATCTTTCGCATGTTATAATTTAATAAAAGATTGTAACGATATACAATTTTGCCGATTTGATACCGATACCGATTATTGTAATAAATATAGATACCGATTTACATTTTTACCCGACTGCCAGAATGTATTTTTTCCCCTGGCGCTTGTAATTTTCTCTGTACACAATATTATAGGCATTTTTTTTTTCAATATTTAAATTAATAATTTTTATCATTATAAAATGTAATTAATTATGTTTATAAAATAATCTATTTATAATTATAAATTACATAATATCAATAACTGGAAATCATTTTGACAGACTTTTGTTCAGAAAACAGAGTTTATTAAAATTATTTTCATACAGTCTGTTACCCTCATCACTTTGTATGAGGCTGGCGGCTGCAGTTAAAATAGTCGTTCTGAGGCAACTGATCACAGTTTGAATTTTTTTCTTTATTTAAATTACGGCTCAAAGGTCCTCTCCAAAGGATTAAATGTTATTGATGTTTAGTTCCACACAAAAAAAAAACTTAATATTTATTTTCTTGCAGTTTTTTATTTTAAATATAGTTTAAGGATGTCTATAATTTACTAAAGAACCCACTTTTCATTTTTTTGTTTCTTTTGTTTGTCTTTGGGTTAATATTAGAAAAGTAGTTCTTTAGGACTGGGTTGTAACGGTATAAATAAAAAACACATTTTTAATCAGAAAATCAACGTTTATGACAGATTTACATAATAATACTCGAATCACAAGAGATCACAACAAAAAAGACTTGAACCACTCTGTGGGTTTAATGATATAGCAAATATCATGAGATAACAAATAAATAATAATCTTCTAATTTTAATGAGTTTACATTTTTTAATCAGTCTTCAACACTCACTGTTTAATAACTACAGTAGGTGCTCGGTAATTCGGCACCGGAGTTTTTTTCTCTATGCCGTATTGCTTGAATTGACGGATTATTGGATTTGTATCAGAAATACATGTGTAAAAGGTTTATATATATGGGAAGTAAATTCTTCATATAGATTTTAACAGTAAAAGATTATATTAATTTAGGTTGCGTAATTTATTATGAAAATATAATTGGTAACATTTTTTACTTAATCAAATAATCAAATAATGATAATATGTATGTATGTACGTTGCTTCATTATTGATTACGTTACAAAAACTTTTTAATTTTTTCAGTTTCGGAAGAGGAAGATGATGCTTTGTCGAAAAAAATCAATTTTCGCTTGCTTCTTGCTACCAGTATATTTTATTGATAAATAATATCTTCTCTCAACTTCCTTAAAGTCAGTAAAGTGTTGCCTGAAGCATTGTTTTCCTCTGCCCAACTGATATTTACAGTTGTTAGAGCATCTTCAGCTTTCATTGAGCTTTTTGTGGGACCAAAGAAGGTTAGATCATCTTGAGCAAGACTAGAAACAGTATTATTTCTTCATCCGTTATTATAGGTTGAAAATCCGAGTTTTCCGCAAACCACTCCTCTATGTCTTGTTCAGTCAACTCTGTCTGTTGATTTTGAAGCAACATCTTTTTTAGGGTTCTGCAAGTAATATTCAACCTCTGGATACGACCCTTCTCGTTCACGACTTTCATTCAGCGAAGGCCACAATTTTTTTCCACGACGATTGATTTACTTTCTCGGGTACGTTATTTCACGCTTCAGTCATGTTAAACGACGTATCTTTTAGGTTCATGTCCTTCAGTGTTTTTGAAACGGACAGCGTAGAGAGCAAGTAAGCAAGTGGACTATATACGAGGGGTGATCCAAAAGTAATGATAATGAAAATAAAGCACGGTAATTAAAGTTAAAATAATAATTTATTTTTCTACATAGTCTCCTAATAAATCAATACATTTAGTCCATCTTTTTTCTAAACCCAGGATTCCCTTTGAAAAAAATTCTTTGTCTTGACCCTCCCAAAACGCTTCAACAGCGGCCATTACTTCGCTATCGTCTTCGAATTTCTTGCCTCGGAGGCGTTCCTTGAGCCGAGGAAAGAGGTAGAAATCACTAGGAGCTAGATCTGGCGAATAAGGAGGGTGTTCGAGCAGTTCAAATCCCGTTTCTTGAATGGCAGCCATCGCAACTGCGGCTTTGTGAGCCGGTGCGTTGTCTTGGTGAAACAGCACTCCAGCTCGCAGTTTGCCGCGTCTTTTTTCCTTAATGGCCTCCCGTAATCTTCTTATTTGGTCTGCGTAGTAAGAGCCCGTAATAGTGGCTCCCTTTTCCAAATATTCCACCATAATTATGCCTTGAGCGTCCCAAAAAACAGATGCCATAACCTTTCCCGCCGAACTTGAAACTTTGAATTTCTTTGGCGTCGGTGAGGAGGCTCGCTTCCAAGTCATCGATTGTTGTTTCGTTTCAGGATCAAAATGGTGGATCCAGGTCTCGTCCATAGTCACAAAACGGAACAAAAAATTTTCTTGATCTGCTTGGTACTTTTCGAGATTGACCCTCGAAATGTCAACTCGATTTTTCTTTTGCTCGTCGGTTAACATTCTGGGTACCCAACGCGCAGAGACCTTTTTCATATGCAACTCGTTCGCAAGGATTCTTTGAACGCTGCCATATGAGATCCCTATGACCTCAGCTACATGCCTGATGGTCACTCTTCGATCTGCCAACACAACATCTTCGACTTTTTTCACGTTGTCTTCAGTGAGGGACGTGGATGGGCGTCCTTCGCGATGTTCATCTTCAGTGGATGTTCTGCCCAGTTTAAACTCCTTAGCCCAGCGTGCAACTGTAGAATATGGAGGAGCAGAGTCCCCCAATGTTTCCACTAAGTCACTGTGTATGTCTTTTGAAGACATTTTTTTCAAACAGAGGTACTTGATGACAGCTCTAATTTCGTTTTTCTCCATGTTGATGTTATCTCTTTGAGTTTATCATTACTTTTGGATCATCATATTTGTGAGAGGTTGAGGAGTGATTTACTTGACTGACTTAATTAATTAATTCGATAACTGACTGAGACTAAGTGAAGCTAATGGACTGTATGTACTCGTAGATTGTAGACGGTTCAATGCAAACAAAAGGTGGGACAACTAATAAACATTTATCTGTTTTTGTGTATTTAACTGTTTACAATAGCGGCAGTACTATCAACTAATATACAATAGGAAACACTATATTATAGAGGGATTTTTCTTGATATCTTGATGTCTTCATTCTCTTTTGCCGCTTGAGAATCGAATGACTCCCGGCGGCCAGAGAACTTCTTCTATTCGCGCGGCGGGAGACTCCGTCGGTGGGCTTGGTGGACGCAGGCGTGTGGAGTGTGTGGTGCGGGGTGCGGAGTGTGGGTTGCGGAGTAGACTTGGGCAAAAAATATCAATATATCGAAATATCGATATTTTTAATAAAAATATCGACATATCGATATTTATTTTAGAGTATCGAATTCGTATCAATTTCGATATATTTTAAAATGTTGTATCGTCGTCCAACCGTCAGTAAATAAAATTTTGGACCTTATCTATACATCATTCAAATGATGACGATATATCGATATTTATCACTAGATATATATCGATACTGTTTAAAAATATAGATTCGATATATATCGATATATTTTTTCCCTTTGCCCATCCCTATTGCGGAGTGTGGGTTGCGGAGAGCGGGGTGCGGGTTGTGGAGTGTGGGTTGCGGAGTGCGGCGTGCGGATTGTGGAGTGCGGGGTGCGGAGTGCGGGTTGCGGATTGTGGAGTGCGGGGTGCGGAATGTGGGTTTGCGGAGTGCGGGGTGCGGAGTGTGGGTTGCGGAGTGCGGGGTGCGGAGTGTGGGTTGCGGTGTGTGGGTTACGGCGTGTAGGTTGCGGAGTGCGGGTTGTGGAGTGTGGGTTGCGGAGTGCGGGGTGCGGAGTGTGGGTTGCGGAGTGCGGGGTGTGGAGTGTGGGTTGTGGAGTGTGGGTTGCGGAGTGCGGGGTGTGGGTTGCGGAGTGCGCGGTGTGCAACGGGACATGCGAAGGCGGCGGGCCGGTGGCTCCCGAGCCGTCCGTAACAGTTTTACTTACATCACCCTCTCGGATAACGGCATTCAACAAGTTTTTTTGTAATTACATTTTATCATCAGTATTACATTCTGGTCCATAGGTTGAAGCAATGATGTGACATTAAATATATAAATTACAGGATTGAGGCAATATTTTGAATAAGTTTCTTTTTAGTAAGGCATAAATGTACTTTACATTTACTGAATCGTATGGCTTTTAACCATTATATCCGCTAACTCCAATTTGTACAATCATAACTGCTGAATATTTTTGTAGGTACTTAACGATTTAATTATTGACATTTTCAAAATATTAACCAAGAATTGGCCACAGCTATGTCAATCATGTGTGCTGTAAACCAGTGATGCACAGACTTATTAAGACTAGGGGCCACTCGGGCAAATTATGAACTGATGGCGGGCCGCCAGAAGTATAGGTAATTAAAGACAATAAAGAATTGATAATAATGTATAAAATTGAAAAAGAATTTATTAATTTGAAACGTGGCACTGCATAGTGCTTACAATCTTTTTTATATTTGACTCAAATTTACTTGTAGCAACACGTAAAACTGCTTCCAAACTTTCATTTGCAAGGCGGTTTCGATTTTTTGTTTTATTATTATTTAGTATTGAAAAGGTTTGTTCACATATATAGGTAGAACCAAATAAGCTGGCACATTTCAGAGCGTTTATGCGCAATTCTTTGTACGTATTTTTATCAATGCAGCGGTAAAATTTAGCAAGTCTCCTTCGTTGAATTTGTTGCGTAAATCTTGGTCGTTTTGAATGTCGATAATTTCTAACTGCATTGACTCTGACGCATTTTCAACTGAAATCCTGAAAGGATTGCTGAATATGTGCAACAGAGGTTTCACTTTTTTAAACTCCGAAAAGAATCTTGAAAAGATTGAATCAAAATATCTAGCTTTTCTACATAACTGAAATTAATCGCAGTTTTAGTTGAATTTTTCAGCCATTTTCTTATAATTCGGAAAATGATTTCCAGAATTCAATTGCGATCTGAAAAGTGTCAGCTTGCATTGAAAGGATCATACATGAGCGTAGAGCTGGGATATCAGTTGATTTTTGTCTTGAAGCCATGTGTTCAAGACATTCAAATGATTTGTAATATCAACTAAAAAAGCCAAATCACACAACCAATCAGGATTTTTAAGTTCCGGGACATCCCTTTGCTTTTCCGCCAGAAATATTCCAATTTCTTCTATTAAATTTGAAATCGTTCCAGTGTCAATCCACGACTTAGCCACCTTACTTCTGTATAATACAGTAAATCTCCATATTCATTCGCTTTCGATGTCATCAAGGAATTGTTTGAATTGCCTGTGATTGAGTCCTCGTGATTTTATGAAATTTAAAGTCGAAACTACCACTTTCATGACATTTTGAAATTCAATTTTTTTTGAAAAGAGGGCTTGGTGTATAATGCAGTGACTGCATGATATCTTCAGCGTTTGTTTTTGTCTTCAGATGCTTTTTCAGCAAAGTAACTAGCCCAGAATTGACACCAATCATCATTTTGATAAGTCCAAATCAGTTTTTGAACACTCATCCAAAAGTACATTGAGTATATCAACTCCTCTGGTTTGACCTTTCAATGAACACATTCCTAATAACTCTTCTAAGACTTCAAAATCTTGAGTAGGTAACACCTCGTATGAATATCAGAAGTTGAGCTGTGGAACTAATATCAGTGGATTCGTCGAGTGCTAATGAAAAAAATTCAATGATCTTAGTTCTTTCATTTAATTGTTCCGCAATATTACCTGACAAAGACATAATTGGTCGTTGGATACTCATACGATTCAGTTGAATTTTCTCAAACATTTTCTTAGCGGCAATTTCTATGCATTCTTTTACAAAATCCCCATCATTAAAGGGGCGACTTCACTTTGCTATCATTCGAGAAATTTCATAACTAACTTCTGTAGCTGTTTCTGAATCTTGAATGGGTTTTGTAAACATAGCTTGCTGACCAATAAGCTCCCGTTTTAAAGACAACATTTTTTGCTTTCTTAATTCGCCTGTAAACTTGGTAAAAGTAGGATGCTGCGTTTCATAGTGCCTTTTTACATTATATTCCTTTGCAATCGCAACAGAATTCTTGCAAATTAAACAAACGACTTTGTTATGGGACCATACAAAAAAGTATTTCTTAGTCCAAATTTCTTGCGGTTCCTCAAGAAAACGAATTTAACGGAGATCAGCACGAACATTACCGACCGCTGTTACCGATGCATGCACGGCGCACCGATAAGCGCACTTAAGAGCGCGCGCGTGATATTGAAATTACTTTTCGAACATATTTTTTTTTTTGTTTTATTCTGGAATATAATTCAATATTTTTTGAATGTACGAGAGTATTATTTTTGCTGTCGGCGGGCCACCAGTATTCGACAGGCGGCCCGCATGCGGGCCGCGGTCTGTACATCTACGCTGTAAACAATAAAGTTTCATTTCTTTGTTCTACGTCGAAAGGGACATACTGATAGCAGACGATCTGCTAAGTCAAAGCCAGTTGACTGTTTCGTTCTGCCTATTCTTTTTTCTCCGCCTTTGGCAGATGTCGAAAGTTTGGTTAACAAAAACAGTGGACAAAAAACTATTCCCTTACTATCGAAACAGTTCCTTCTCCCATCCTTTTCATTTAATCGATCTTCCTGCAGCATTGATCTCGCAGGAGTACGCATACAATTTTTCTTGACGATACCCGCATTATACCTTTGGTTAAGAGTTCTACTAGTGTTAGACTCTTGAAATACCGGTCAACGTATATACAATACGTCCGCACCAAATTCTACGTCAAATTTAAATTTAAAACGGCTTTCTCTTACAGGCTTGGTGTCTGCGTATTCTGGATGTGTTACGCCCTGGTGAATGCAAAATTCGCATATTGTGCTACCAGGACTTGTCAAAACAAATGCCTTCAGTCCAGTAGGGCTTGTCTTTCCTAGGCAATATTGTTTAAGGTGGCACAAGTCGCGGGCTCGAACTCGCTGGTGGGCGCGGCCAAAAAGCACGCTGTCTCACCTGGCATCGTGCCCGACAGAGATAGTATCAGTGATGAGCATATCGACACTAGTATTCACGCATGTCTTGTTCGTACGGTGTTCCGAACCGTTAGAATAAAAACGAAGTTACACGAACACGATGCAACATCTATACTAATATAATAAAGCAGAAGAGGGTTTTTGTTTGTTTAAACGTGCTAATCTCTGGAACTACCAGTCCGATTTGAAAAATCTTTTTTTGGATATTATAGCCAGATTCATGTTGAATAGTATAGGCTATACAGCATTAGGCTATATATCTCAGCTAGCCTATATTTGTTAAGGAAGTCAGAAGAAAAAGCGCTGTTATGGTTCGGGATACGTAAATACAATGTTCTAGAAAAATATAGATCTTTACTCCGTCTAAAAAAAGTCCGCGATACCATATGTCTATTTCTTATATATAAGCCACAATTAGGCATTTTGTGACAAAAAAAAATGAAAATTTAATTATTAGGCACCTTACGAACCAAAGTTACTACATTATCAAGACAATTTTATGAAGATAAACTTCGTTCTTTATACCATGTTTATATAGTACATAGTTTAAGAGATAATGTAAAATTAAAATAATTCAATACCTACTTGGCTTGACGCGCAAACAACGCATAACCCCTAGCCCGGTGCGAACTGAGAAGCCAGTATTGAAAGCTTCTATGAGCGAGGTTAGGTTAGCCGTTAGTTCAATCGTTATCTATATAGGTATACACAAATAAATAAAATTGAAGTGTCTGTTTGTAATGTCAAAATAACAGCTTTTTACTAATTGCGTATGAAACTGTATACGGTACTTATAACATTAACACAATTTTTAACATTTTTGTATGCCTGTCAGTCTGTTTGTTGCGGTTAATTTCCAAAACGGCTGGACCGACTTGGGCGGGACTTTCACTAGTAGATAGCTCATGTTATAAGAAGTAACTTAGCCTGCTTAAATTTTAGAAAAATTATTAGGTGTCTTTGCAACAATATTAACGCCCTAAACTAAACGCGGACGAAGTCGCGGGGTACAGCTAGTAGCTAAAATAAATTCAAAATTAATTGAGTACTTTTATCTATCTCCCGGGTGAGCGTAGCAATGATTAGTTACATCTTTATTTCTGAACTCTTTCATTTCACGTTGCTATGGTATTTTGAAAGTTTAAATTTAATTAATTAATAAGTATAAGAGGTTGATAGCAAATTTATCAAGAATCATTTCTAGCCTACACACTTTTCATGAATCGTGTACGTTTTTCTTTAAAACTGGAAAAAACCGCGCATAATATGCCGACAGATAAAATAAAAGTACTCCATTAATCATGACAATTTTTCCATACATTACAATCAAATAAAATATTTGATTGCAATTATAAAATGCTTGAACTAAGTGTCATGTCATGCCACGCATCTCGGACACGTGATGACGCGGGTGAATCCACGAAGTTATTAGGTATACGTCTGTGGCTCTATATACCTAATATAGATTGCTTATTTTATTATGTTTAGTTTTCCCCGAGTGGTCATGCAGCAATCACTCAAGAGTTCGGCTTCGAACGTGTGTAACTCGATAATTATCCCACGGCAACGAAATACCTGAATAAACGGTATCATATATGATATTTGGCAGCTCCGTGGCGCAGTGGCTTAGCAATGAATTGTTGTACTGGGAGCCGCGGGTTCGAATCAATCGAACAAGTATTTGTATGGTCTACAAATAATTGTTCCGGGTCTGGATGTTTGTAAACTGCCTCCACGATACAGGAGAAAATCCTAGTGTAGGGTAACGTTTTTTTGAAAAAAAAAAATTCCGGACTATAGCCTATCTCTGAGCAAAATATCATCCAGATCCCTTCAGCCGTTCTGGCGTGATTGAGTAACATACATCCATTCATCCGTCCATCCAAATATCCAAACTTTCGCATTTATAATATTTAGATAATAATCGTAATTGGTCTGCCTACCTATAAATTGTTTTCAAAAATACTTACTTACCTGGCTTCTTATTTTTTTATATATACTCAATATCACTAAACGTAAACACAGGTTTTTATCAAGACAAGTGACCCATCAAGATTGTTTTCTTAGTACCGACGTACCTACCTAAAGTTTACAATTTTGTGGCCACGACGCGGCGAGGTTTTGTGACATTTTGTTGTATTGTAGATTGTAGGTATCTAGGTAATAACAGTAGGTACCTATGAAAATCCCACATAATATACTTTGTTTATCCGCCGCAAAAGTCGTCTAATAAATAATTAAACTGTTTTGTAATTCTTTATTTATTTATAACACTTGCATTAAGAGCCGTGGTAGCTCAGATGGTTAGCGCTCGCTGTAAGTATCACATTACGCGAGCAACCCGGGTTCGATCCCCGTCGGCACCAATGAAATTGTTGCAATTTTATATAGTAATCGAATATAGACTTTACTTTTTTTACTTTTATAATTATATTATATTACAGACGAAAATTTTAAAATATTGTCTGTCGTCCAAAACGCATCATCTCTTTCAATTATATCAATTTCCATGCAGTCTTTTGTCTTTGGCGTCCAAATTACAAAATAGCAAAACTTTTCGTTTCGAATAAAACTCGAATACTTATAAGCACAGTAAAAATATAGTAGAAACAGTACGGAAACTTCCTACAAACGCTCGAAACGGCACACTCACACAAACATACGCAACGACGAGACTTCTAAGCGCTCGTCGCGGTGCTCTCAGTAGCGAGTGTCGCCTCAAGACTAAAAATGCCACGAACGTATTGCGTAGTTGTTTGTGTTAGTAGAACGTATGTTTGAACTCGTCTTCATCAAAACCGGAGCTATCTTATTTTAAGCTTCCTACTGATTTTGAAAGGTAAGAATGATTTTTATTGTCATTGTTATAATCGTTATCGAATTATAAGTCCGTGTGATCGATCATAATGAATTCGTGAACTTATTTGTACAACCAGAATGCGACGGTTTTGAGGCTATTTAAAGCTAATAGTGTAATAGTGGTAACAAAAAGTAAATCCAAAATGGCGGCTGCAATAGGTATCATTTTTTTTCGTCATGGGTGCTATTTTCATGGGTGCTATTTTCATGGGTTTCGAGGGTGTTGAAGCCGATAGTGCTGTCGAAATATAAATCCAAGATGGCGGCTGCAATAGGTATCATTTTTTCGCCATGGGTGCCATTTTCATAGTTTTTGAGTATGTTGAAGCCGATAGTGCTGTTGAAATGTAAATCCAAGATGGCGGCTGCAATAGGTATCAATTTTTTCGTTATGGGTGTCATTTTCATAGTTTTTGAGTATGTTGAAGCCGATATTGCTGCTGAAATGTAAATCCAAGATGGCGGCTGCAATAGGTATTAATTTTTTCGTTATGGGTGTCATTTTCATGGTTATTGAGGCTGTTGAAACCGATTTTTCGTTGTTGCTTTAAAAAAAGAACACATAAACTGCAAAGTAGCTGATCTAATTTACAAAAAAATAAACGAAATCGGTTTCATAGTACCCGTTCCTTGTTTCCCAACAGTTTATTTTAAAAAAACCTGTCCATTAGAATGATATTTTTTTACACAGTTAAATTCAATAATAAAGAATTCCGAACTTGCCGTAGCAGACGAAAATATCTTTCTGTAAATTTATAATAATCTATACAAATAAATAAAATTGAAGTGTCTGTTTGTAATGTCAAAATAACAGCTTTTTACTAAATGCATATGAAAGTAAATACGGTACTTATAACTAAATAACAATTTTTTAAATTTTTGTCTGTCTGTCCGTCTGTTTGTTCCGGCTAATCTCCGAAACGGCTGGATCGATTTTGACGGCACTTTCACTGGCAGATATCTGATGTCATAAGGAGTAACTTAGATTACTTTTATTTTAGAAAAAGAATTAGGGTTCCGCGCTAAAAAATAAAAACCCTAACACGCGAGCGAAGTCGCAGGGAACAACTAGTGAAGAATACAGTTACGTTTTCGTCCAACTGCGGCTCGCGTACGTTCCCGCCGAAACTTGTAAAAGGTTAAGCCACAATGACAAAGTTAAAGTTCTACAAGTTGTTGTGTGTTAATATTAAATTGTTTTCCGTGTTTAAACTATCGTTTTTTGCTGAGATTACCTATTTAAATTGTATTTGTAAGCTAGTTATTTAAATTCGATTGATTGATCACTACAGAACAAAAATATAAAAAAAAGCAATATCAAAACATTCAAAGTTACAACCCTATTGCTTCAATGGAGCGTAGGTAATTATATCCTCAACTAGGGTTAGTTTCCATACTGTTCATATTTATACTGTGTTATAAGCGCGCGTCACCGCCTGTGCATGTGTGTGTAAGCATCGTCCTCCCGCACCGCACCGGGGGAGACATTATTCAGTGAGATGCACGATAATTCATAGTAACATGCGCGCGTAAAAAAATACGAAAAGGCCTTTGGAAGAAGGGGTTTTATGAAAAAACCACTGCATTAATCAATTACAAATAAAATTTATTGAGTTCTTCGATAATTTACCTGTGTCGGTACCGACTTTGTTTTGGAAATTTTACACTTCTTTTATTACTAATTTACGCCCAAAGTTATGTTAAAATTGGCAATAAAAACGAATCTTTGGTAGCTCGTAACTTTTTAATAACATTTTATTTTACTATTCTGTTTCCGTACAGACAAATTTAA